>CM042055.1:58215000-59497500 GCA_023525745.1 Arctium lappa
TAGATCTTGGTCTGTGGTATCCTAAGGATACATGTTTCAAGCTCACAGCATATTTAGATGCAGATCATGCAGGTTGTATGCTTGACAGGAAGAGTACGTCGGGACACATACAATTTCTTGGTGATAAACTTGTGAGTTGGGCTTCAAAGAAACAACTATGTGTATCTACTTCAATAGTCGAGGCAGAGTATGTAGTTGCGGCTAGCTGCTGTTCTCAAGTGTTGTGGATGCGGACACAACTCCGAGATTATGGCTTTAAGTACGACAAGATCCCGATCTATTGCGATTCTAAGAGCGCAATTGCCATATCAACAAACCCTGTTCAACATACTAAGACCAAGCACATAGACGTGAGATATCATTTTATAAAAGATAATGTCGAAAAAGGAACAATCGAACTTTACTTTGTAAACACAAATTATCAGCTTGCTGATTTGTTCACCAAACTGCTTGACGAAAAGAGATATGATTTTCTCATTTCACAGCTTGGTATGCTAAATCTCAAGACTTAATCTGTTGTTACCTAATAAAGTTTAGTTTTGTTATTTTTCCTCATTTCTTTATTTTTATTCTGCAAGATATATGCACTTAAGTTTGTTCATGATTTCAGGGGGAGTGTGATACAAAGCTAAGTTGATCTACATTTTAGGGGGAGTTCGAAAATTTTGCATGCTTTTTGTACTGACAAATCTTATGATGCATAATTTCAGGGGGAGTTGAGTAAGGACAATGACTTCTGATTACATCTGATCAGAACTCGTTCTTAACACGTTTTATTGCTTTATGTTATTTACTTTTCAATAAAAAAATTTGTGAATAAGACTTTGTGCTTTAATGACTTTTGACTGTTGCAGATTTGAGAGGAAGCTTACATGATAATATCTATCATGACTTTTGAGCTAACTTTGTGAGATTGAAGATGAGCGTAAGGTTCATTCTAAACTTCATATCATACATATTTGAAAGATGGATGACTTTCAGATATGGAAAACATGTTCTTAAATGTTCAAACCACTTCTCTATTCTCAAAATAATTTCATGAATTTAGAAGTGTGATTTTTAAATGTTTTTCATTATTTTCATGAGCTTAAATGTTTAAATAAACCGTGTGTTTCCAAAGATAAATACGTGTGTATTATCTTTTCTATATACTGTCAAGTATTCACACACAGCGGTTTAATATTCTGTTGGAAATGTTCTTACCATGTTTCATATTGAAACAAATTTTCGATGGTAAGACACCCCGCTTGAAATTCAAAGTTTGAGCGTGACTTCATTTCAAAACGTTTCTTTCAAGACTTGTCTATATTTTGATTCGTATAGACAAATTCCTATTTTTTTAATGACCTAACCTTTGATTGAAAAGACCAAATATAAATGATTTTTCATACAGTGTCAGATTTTCAAACAAGCTTCTTGTATTCATTTCATTCATTCAATATACTTGTTTTGAAATATCTTCATGATTAAAAATGCTCAAATCTTCAAGATTATCTTAATGAGCATACAGACATCTGACATGTATTTTTGTGCTTTAACTGCAAAGTTAAACCGTTTGAGCAACATTATGCTTTTAGGAAAACATGGGTTCATTGTGTGAGAACTTAACATAACTTCTATGGATTTACATTAACTAGTGTTTCCTACCCAAGAAGTTAATCCTTGAGTGATCGAGAGGCGAGGAGTCAAAATATCTGAGTGTGGGTATGTGTGATGAGGTAAAATGAAAAGAGAGTTTGGTTAGAAGTGAGCTCAATGTTTAAAAAGAAAGGGTGTGAGAACAGAGTACAAGAATATCAAACTCTGCACCAACTTTTTCTGAGCCAGGCAGCCAAGTTACTGATTGTTTCACATCTCTTTGGTGAACATCATTGAAAAAAGGCAACTAGCCAGCCCATGCCAACTCTTGTATTAAACCCCACCAGCTACTCATCTTTTTCTTAAAAAGAAGATGTCTTCATTTGGGAGATGTGGATATTGAAAAAGAAGGAAGTCTGCCCCACCTTCGCACTTCGATCATGCACAATTGAGTCTGTGTATTACTATTGTTGTTTCAATGGTTTACACAATTTTGAGTCGGTTATTAAAAAGCAATCATCAAGCTTAAATTCTTTCATACACAAGCACATTCACACAGGAAATTCGTTTTTCTGTCTAAACGTTCATAGTTTAACCTTGTGTTATACGATGATTGAATGGAAGACCTGGGGGAGTGAACATCAAAAAGCTCATTTCCAATGTGTATTCGTTACACACAATGACTTTGTGTTACTGACAGACATTCGAACTGATTCATTTGTTGATTCAGGTGTTATACTCAAAATTTGTCTGAATTTGAAAAGATTCGAATGAATATCTTATGAATTGACGAATGATCAGAGGCTCGTAACAAAGATCAGTGGTCAAATCAGAATTTTTTTATAGGACATTTCTTGTGAAGGTTTTGATGATTTCACTGTCACAATCATCAAAAAGGGGGAGAGACTCAAGAGATGAAGATAGAAGTCTTGTTCAAGAAATGTTTGCTATCAGTTATGGGAAAAGTTAAAGAGATGTTGGAATTTAAAGGATAAATCATTTCAAGAAAAGATGATTTGAAGAAAAGTTTATGTCAAAGAATGCAATTTGTGAAAAGATTGTACAAGTTTGAAAGACCAAGTTCAAAGAATTCTGAAAGTGAGTAGAAATTTACTGAAAATTTTATTTTAAGATTGATTTAATGAAGCAAACCGAGCCAAATCTGAAGATAATTTCTTTTCGAAGTCTGAAAGAGGTTCTTATTACTTTGGGGGAGAATGTTAAAGCTTATTGCAAATGTTGTACAAAGATTTTGGGGAGAATACATAATTGTTTTTGAAGATAAGAGGAGATTGTGCTTCAATGCTTATTTGCTAAAGATTTATCGAAGAGGGAGATTGTATTGCAAAATCTTTTTGAAGATGATCTTGAATCCAAAGGGGGAGATTGTTAGTGCACAAAGATGTTGGATACAAGATCATGAAGACAAAATATTGAAAGTCAAAGTCAAAAGCTCAAGTCAAACTCTCAAGCAGAAAGTCAAAGTCAATTGTAATAAAAAGTCAAAGTGAAAGTCAATGTAAGTGGTATATAAGTGTTTTGGTTTTTCAAATAGGGATACGACTAATTGTAAGAGAACTGTACGCATTCATTTCTAGAGAGAGAAAATACAATAGAGAGTCTTTGTACTGTGAAAATCAAAATCAATAAAAAATGTTTCAATTGCTAGATTTTGTCATCTGAGATTGTTTTACACTGATTGTGGGACACACAATGTAACCATACCCAATCACCAGGTTCAAACACAACTCTCTTTCTACCTTTGTTTGCTTGCTTCATGTATTGATTCGTTCTCTTCTCAATGTTGAGTCTTACCTTCTCATGTAAATGCTTTACCAATTCATCTTTCCTCTTTCCATCTAGACTGGTACGCTCTTCAATGGGAATAGGTACAAGATCAAGGGGACTCAAGGGATTGAAGCCATACACAATCTCAAAAGGAGAATAGTTAGTAGCAGATTGCACACTTCGATTGTAAGCAAATTCAACAAACGGCAAACAACTCTCCTAACTTTTCAAATTCTTTGAAATAACGACTCTAAGTAATTGATACAAAGTTCTATTAACTACTTCAGTCTGTCCATCAGTTTGTAGATGATGTAACATCTGTGATTTTCGGTAAGTAAAGGTCACCCAGACGTTTTTACAACTTGGAAATGGTGGGATTTATGTTGGGAAAGCATTATTTAAAGTCCCTAAGAGTATCGAGAGTGTTGGCATTGAAAAATTCGGGTTTCGGAGGTTGGAAAGGGTCCGCCTACAATGCCCGGTGACAATGACAATGACAATGTCATAGTCGCACGGTCATAGTCGCACAAGTTGAACGCCCACGGTACACTTGGTGCGACTATGATACACGACAATGACACGCGACAATGACCGTGTCATAGTCGCGTATCAATGTAGAACAAAGTGTACGACTATGACACGCGACAATGACATTGTCATAGTCACGTGTCATTGTAGCACCAAGGGGTTGGACTGCTGTCAAATATGGGATTTTGCTCCATTCTTCATTTCTCATCTCCCATTTCACTCCCAAATCTCTCTAAACTCTTCCAAGATCACCCAAACCCATCTATGGTAGTTTTGATTCATTAAATGCCTCAATCCTCAAGTATTGAAGTGTCATCAAGGGTAGAAGCTAGACATCAAGAGTTCACCATCTCCATCTCCATATTCAACCTCAAGCTTCATTTTGGATTTTCTAGGTTTTTACCAAAACCTAAGTGGTAAGTTTATCCTCTCCATTTCTAAACCCTATTATAAGTTATAAATGCTCCATTGATGATTTCCAAGTAGTTGGTTTCTCAAATTTCGGTTTTGACAATTTTAGAGAAATTAGGTCAAATTAGGGTTTTGGCCAAATTTAGGGATGTGGATGTAAAATGTTTGGGGAATGATTATAAGTGTTTGGATGTGTGTATTTATGGTTGGAAAATTGTGGATCTAGGTTTTTGGAAGTTTTGGCTTGAAGATTCGAATTTCTTCAAATGAGCTCAAGTTGGGGAAAATCTAGATTTAGCCTAAATCTAGCAAGGTGAGTTCAAGTTGATTTGTGAAAACGTTGAACGTGCCAAAACGTTCATTTTAAAGTGTTTATGTGTTTTACATGAAATTGTTAACTGTTGAGTAATTGATAAGTTCTGATTACTTGGAAGTGTTTAACTTTATAAACTTGTAAAACACCCATCCTTGGATTTTTGGGATTTTGATAAATGTATCATAACGAAAATGTTTTGATAACCATTTTCATAAATGGAGGGTATTGGGTAAAAATGCATTTTAGTGGTTATTGGTAATAAGTGTATTTTGTGTTGGGAAATGGTTTGAAAATACCAACGTGTGAGTCATTGGAGTTTGGTCATTTCCAACATTGCGAACATTTCGGATATCGTAAACCTCTGTGGTTTTGGGGAAAAATGTAATTCAAGTAGTTTGTTGAATAAATCTTTGATATTGGTATTTTAACGGTTTAACGTACGTATGTAAATCCTTTGGAGTAATTGTACTTTAATGTGTGTTATGAAAAATGTTGATCTTGTGTTATGGGACGTTTGAGAGAGCCAATGGGGTTATAAACTTGTTTAGAAAATGACTTGTTCAAATCTAAATGGTGTTTGAGTGTATTCATGCATTTTTGGAGATTGTGTTTGCATAAACGTGGTCGGTTGCATTTTATTGCATTTTGTGGATTTTAGCATGTGGTCATTTGATTGGTTGAGCTTAAGGCTCAGTTTTCGGCTTTGTCGGGTCTTAGAGACTTTTGTCCGGTTTTAATAACTTAAAGTGGAACTTTGGGTGTGAGTTGCATTTATTGCACTTTATTTTGGAGAATACATGTTTGGAGTGCGGGTGTCATTCAATTGGAGTCATGTATTTTAGATTGTAATGCATTGGATCCATAGGAATATAAGTCAATCATATTTATGGATGAGGAGTCTTGATATTCTCACCTTGGGAATATGCCTTGTTGGCATTGTTGTTGTCCCGGTTGTTTGGCGAAGAGGAACCTTTATGGGTTGTATTTCGGGACCATGGGTCTTGTGATTAGATGTTCTAATTCTTGTGCACGAGGGTTAGACATCAGGGGTTATCAAGTAAGGAGCTGAGACTCCTATCTTGAATGCTAGGGAGTAGGCACTAGGGGTCGAATGAGTACCCTGATAATGAAACTCCACTAGGGAACGAACAGGCAATAAGATCGTATATCCTTGAGGTGTAGCTCGACGGAGCAGGCAATAGGGATACGGTGTTTTTGGGACTTAGAATACAGTTCGACTGGAGGTGTAGCTCGATAGAGCAGGTAATACGGTTACGATCTGAGGTGTAGTTCGACAACGTGACTATGTGGCTTAACTTTGTGTTATGCCATGTAAAACGGAATCAGGTCTCCCCCGTCACCCCAAGGTGTTGCTTGGGTATTAAATTATGTTATTTTATTATCCATGTTTTCGGTGACATTTTGCAAATATGGATTTGTTTACTCAAGATTTATGGGTTGAGTATTATGCCCCGCCCATGTTTGGGTTGTTTCGGGAAATAAAGTTTATTCCGCATTTTTATAAGTTGGGAGTTTACTTACTATTCACGTCTTGGGTGAGTTGGGGTTGAAGTTGCCTTACAAAAGAATGTCTATATTGGGATACTTGTTTTTTTTAAAGGTGTGTGTTATTAGAAAATGAGTCGTTTAATATTTAAAGTAAATCATTTTGAAATATAGTGATTTAAACTGCATTCTTTCCTTTCAATGATATATTTGTTCATATTGAAAACTTTTGAACTCACTAGGCGTTAGCCTAACCTTTTTATTTGTCGACATGTGCATCAGGTTTGGTTGAGGATTGTTGCTAGCGACTTCGTGGTGAGATGAGTGCTAGTGCTGCACGAGAGAGAGTATCTTGGTGAAGCCTTCCGCACTTTTGGAGATAACAACTGTTATTGGATTTTAGTAACACCCGACTTTGATTAGGACTTGACCCATTATTTGTGAATTTAAATCTAGCATTCTTATTGAGGTGACTCAAGTGATGATTTGTAGAATAGATTTTATCCTTATTTGATGTATAATTGAAAGTTTTAAATTAGTTGTTATTTCCAAATTTGAGGGTGTTACAAGTTGGTATCAGAGCATAAGTTTGAGAGAATTAGGTGTTGATTTCGGATACCTAGACTCAAACTAGCGTTCTTCTAAGTATGTGAAAGTGAGATTGCACTACTAGGCACTCTAAGATAAGATATTTTAAGGTCGATAGAGTCACTAGAATCGGGAATCATGTCGAGGGTAGCAAGGATAATCATGTACGGTACGTTCATAATTGCACCTGGCCAGTATCATGGTGAACTTACATGTTACATGTGTGATTGAACCGCCCTTTCGTAAGGATCGATGGGGTAGTGAATGAGTTTCCGAGGAGTACTGGCTTGAAGAAGTTAATGTTTATAGCGTTGTCACTTGTAGTGACGGTTACGAATGATGAATGCAATAAGTTGACCATTTTGGGTCGGGGCAATTGGTTGGAGTAGAACCTTAGACTTATGGAATTGACATTATTTGAGGAGAAATTATAAGGTAAACCGATGAAATATTCGGGTATTGCTTTAAGATGTTGAGCATCCGGATGACAACAGTATGAATTGAGGAGCGTGATTTCGAGATGTCAGTGCCGACCAATTTTATGCACGAGATTTATTTCTAAAATAAGTTTGCATCAATTATTTCTCATGTTTCCCGAATCATAAAATGGGTTGTATTATGAAATCTTGGAAAAATGTTTAGCACACACCCAATTTTAAACCGTGAGTTTAAACATGCATGAAATTGTTTTTGTTGCACGTGGTTGCAAATTTTTATTGAGATTTTCTTCATCCCCGTTTCTTGTCGAATGCTATTTTCAAATATTGTAATATCCATGTTTTAATGTTATTTGGGGTATTACTGCGAAATTTTAACCTTGACATTAGATCTCCTCCACGTATGTTAAGGTGTTAAAGGAAAAGTTATTCCCATGTTTTTGCATCTGAGTTTCCTGGGAATTTTATTATATACGAGTTTTATTGAGTTTCATAGGGTATTATTTTGCTACTTTTTTCGACGCGTGAGTTCTAATTATGTTGCGTGTAAATTCTTGAGTTTATTAAGCGTCATGTCTCATCCAAGTTTTGTTGGAAAGTGTCACTTTATATATCGCGATGCAATAAAAGAGAAATTTTGAAAACATGACACTTTGGTTATAACCCTGTATTAAGATATTAGATTATGGTAAACTAAAATTTTGGCTCCATTTGATTTTAGGAGTCGTTAAGTTTCATTGAGTCTTATGGAATTTTGTTGAGTCTTATGGAGTTCTATTTTCCGACAGTTTGCGTCGTGAAGATGAATTTTGGAACACGTATAATGAATTATTGTGTGCATTAACTGTCAGGTTACTGTTTAACATTATTGTCTCATGCGGGTTTTGCACATGTCGTTTAGCAACCACACGAGACGTTTTGAGAGTATTCATATTGCATAGTTGCGCTTTTGGGTGTTATACACGGGTATTTCTTGTTGAATTATTGCTTTGAACATTCTTTTTGGGTTGTTGGGTTTTACCATTATTGCGTCGCACAATGCACTTTATTGATCTATTGTTATGCATGACATGGTAGTCACTATTTTGGAACAAAGGATGATTTGGTTATGCAACTTAAATGTGTGAAGTCGATTTAAATTATTTTACGTTTCGACCAAATCGCATGCATCTATCATCTTACTAAGTTTGGAAAATAAACTTATGAATATGGGTCTTGTTGGGAATGTTATCCCATGTCATTTTACGTTGAACTTATGGAGTTCCTCTTTTGGAAGTTTGTACAAACTTTTATTGCGCATTGTTTTGGGTAGAAAATTATTTTTACGTTCATGACATAGATTAATGCATAATAGGACCATAGTGGTCCATTTGAAAAGCTGTTGTGCCCTTCTGTTACTGTCATTATTAGCGTGAATACCGACCGATCGCTTTTCAAAATAGTTTTATGTGAGTGGCATTGTGGCCACTTTGCACAACTACCGAGTAAACGGTAGTGAGATTTTTTACACGTACGATTAATTGTTATAAAGATTTTGCGTCTTAAAGTCTTGTAAAATTTCAATTGGCATATTTGTTGAGTCCTATAGTTGAAAAGCCTTGAACTCATTAGAGTTATAGGTTTGAACCCCCCCCCCCCCTTGAGAAAGGAGTTGTAATTAGGGACTAGAGGAGTCATTGGGAATAGAAGCATCGAATGATTATACTTGTGACCAGTTTTGGAATTTTGGGGTTTCAGTTTATGTATCGGTACAATGTGAATAATTGAGGTATTAGATTTGTGTTTTCTCTCAGTTAATTAAGGGGCGAACTTTTTGCTTCGGTAAATCTGCGGGATAAGGTCTCGTGTGATTATTGGCATATGGATGGATTTGATTTGATGGGATGCTTGTCCGTTCGGCATCATGTCATGTGTTGATGGGGTATCACCTTAATGAGCCTTTATGAATAAAGGGAAATATTGTGGTTCGTTTGTTAGAGATGTAAGAGTGGAACTTTAGTGCCATGTTAGGTGTCAACTTTAAATTCGACAATACAATTTCGGGATGGAATGTTTAGCGGTAAACCTACGCTTGTGGTATAGTCGTTTTGAGGATAGGTGTCGACATTTGATTTTGAGGATAATGGCCGTTGGAGTGCTTCAGAACATTTCCGATAAATCTTGTGTGTTTGCAGTTTAAGTGGTAGCCTTAAGCATTTTAGATGTTGGTGAGTAAGTATCAATGATCGAGATTTATTGATAAGGTAAAGGTTTATATCGACCATTATGTTTGATGTTTAAGTGTAGTTTGGAGTTACGCAATCGACGAATTTGAATAAACCGACCACGTGGAGAACGTTTTGGCACGTCCCTGGAAGGATGGCTTTATCAATAACAAGGGCGAATAGGGATTATGGGGATTCTTAGGTGTTGATCATTGGAATACAGATCCAGAATCGTGTTGAACTGGTACGGATTTGTCAGAAAGAGGTTGAGGTCACAAACTACCCTTGAGGTAGTATTGTCACCCAAGGTTGGGAGACAAACGTAGTCTCGTGGTTAAAGGCGTTCTGTTGAGCCAAGATCACAAGATCGTAGAGAGAGAATCTAGAGAGAGAAAGTGAACTCTTGAAAGCAACTGTATATTCAGATTAAACTCTGTAAGTTCGTTACATAACTAACAAGCCAAGGGGACTTAAATACCCCAAGGCAATAAGAAAACAGATAACACTAATAAAGCAGTAGAATAAATACAATGATTACTATAAAATCTGATCTAACAATCTCCCCCTTAGTAATCATTGGCACCGAGATCTACAAAAAATCTTCAAAAACAGCATTGATCATCTAGACGACTTGAAAGATCATTGACGTTCTTCTCGTTGACGTAATCTGTTCAGCCCAACTAACACTTCCAAACGTCGCAGAGTTGAACGGAGATTCAGTCTGTCTTGAATAGTGTTCAGAGATCTACGTATCAGACTAATTTCATCATTTTCAAGAATATATAATTCTCTTCTTGATTCCAAAAACTTTCTTCTAGCCTCTTGCAAACGATGCTCCAACTGAAGTTTGATCACCTTTAGAGTACCATCAGAGTAATATCCAACTTCATCAAATCGTAGAAAACATTTTTCACTTGAGTTATTCTTGTAAACTACTCCGAATGGATCTTCAATAATGGTGAATAATGGATACGACTCTAGATTCTGTAAACTTCTGTTGGGTCTTTCAAGATTAACCACAGGCTGAAAACTTTCGACTGCCATCTGAAAGTCAAACACACGAAAGAATCGGATCTGTCTTCGAATGAACCGTTTAATGACAAAAAGAGTTTGAGAAATATCCTGAGTCCGGTGATAAAGATTCCTGAAATGATCATATAAAAATTCAATATCATAAATTGAAAGATCAACGAAATCAGCTTCTGAAAATTTGTACTGATTACAGTCTCTTCTTTCCACTTCAAGATCTGGATACCATATGTTCATGAACTTATTAATTGTGACGCTGATAACTCGAACAATTAAATGAGGAGAAGAAACAGAGTTATTCCTTTTGCGCTGGCACTTGATGAATTTTAAGTACTCATGCTGATAAGCTTCTGATTCTTTCTCTACACCAAGAATGGCATATATGTTGAGTGTCATTCTACTAGAAACAAAGATATTGCTTTGGATATCCTCAAGAAATGCAGTTCTGAGTCTAGAAGCCATATATCTTTGCTGTAGATTTCTCTGTCTTTGCTGCCTGGATAAAGCTTCTCCTTCTTCTAGAAGATATGGAGGAATTATCGGTTCACAAGACGGAATAGCTGCTTGAGCTCTAGACGACTCACCAACTTCAAATGCACTTGATAGAATTTTGGTTGTCAGAGAAGAAGTAGTTACAGGAGTAGACAAAGGTTGATCAACTTCTGGAATCTCACCTTGACTTGGAAGATCAACATATAACAATTCAGTCTCTTTTGTATCTGTTGCATCCATGAAAACATTATCATCCTCTGTATCAGATAAGATAATGATATTGTCGCAATCTTCTTCTTTAACTTGAGCAACTTTCTCAAATCTCACTTCTTCATCATCATCTGAATTTATCTCAATGAAGTTTGCGAAGAAAGATCTCATATCATTTGCTGCTTCTGATTCTTCAACTTCATTAGCTTTACCTGAGACATCTGGATCCACATAAACTACAACTTGTAAATTGTTCAAATTTGCTTCAGACAAATTAAAATCATTATGCACGACAGATACATCAACATTATCAATCATGACATCTAATAAGTCTTGAATACTGCAATCTTGAACAGTATCAACATTCTTTTCTCTATCTCCAACCACTCCTTCTTGACCAACTTCTTGTGTTTCAGAAGAACCTTCTGTTCTTTGTCTCTTTGCCATCTCCCCCTCATGACCTTGATGATCGGGATCATCTTGGTCATGTCGGCGTTTAAGAGACGGACCAGCTTCAGTCCTGCATGATTGATCTAGATGATCGATCTTGTTAGATAAATCTAAAAAAGCTTGTGTCATGAAAGAACGAAGATCAGATAAACTGGATCTAACTTCTGATTTGAAGTCCTGAAATTCTTGAGATAAAGCAGTAATGCGATTAGAATCAGAAAATGAAGAAACTGGAGGCGGCGATGGCTGGAAGTTCTTCAGTAGAAAGATCAAATCCCGATCTTGATGTTGTGGCAGAGACATAGATAGAAGGCGTGCATAAAGAAGACCAGACAGCTCAGAAATCGGAGTATCATGAAGAGAAGATCTGGAAGAAGTATCAGTCGGAGCAGACATAGAAATACCAGCAGACTGAGTGAACAATGGAGGTAGAGGAATAGACATAATCGCTGGAGCAGATGATTGAACAGCAGACGACGACTCTCTTAGAACAACCCCAGATGGTCGTCTGAACGGAATCTCTGTAGGAATAACTGAAGTATCAATCTCTGGCATCTTTCCTTTGAATAAAGTTTTTAACTTCAGAATCTGTGTTTCCTTTTCAGCATCCATTCTCTCCGATAATTGCCGAATTACATCATTCAAAGTTGAGAATTTGTCGGTGGAAACCCGAGCTTGATCAGAAGTAAGCTCTACAGCTGATGAGGTAGACTGAATATCTGTAAGTGTAGTTGCTGGAGCTTGACTTTGAACCAATGCAGTGGCTTGATCAAAAGCTGTATCCAATTCATCAACTTGAATATGTGCAATTGAAGGATTAACTGGAACAGAATCATCATCAGATAGAACTTCTGTTGAAACAAGCATTTCTGGTGACTTGGACTTCCTTTCATACACTTTCAAGCGCAATTGATCATCATCATCATCACCAGCATTTGAATCACTGGTTGTATTATCACCATTATCAGAAAAATCATCATTTGTTGCATCATTATCAGCATGATCAACATCAATCATATCATTATCAGCAACCTCAGGATTTGTCACATCATCATTCGCAACAACTGTTTCATCAATATAAACATTTCCTCTATTATCGGCATTATCTTCAGATTCAATATCAGCAATGACAGATTCTATGTGAAATGTAGCAACATCTTGTAGAATTGGAGAAGGATCAACATCTGTCACCATGGTAGTTACAACAGTAGTAACTATTTCCTGAGTAGAAGCTTCAATTTACTCTTCATGAGTAGTACCAGCTGGAGTGCCATGAGAAGGTACTTCCTGTTCAGCCTCTTCAAAGTCATTTTCTAAACAATACTCAATGACACTGGGATCGGTCATATCAGCATAATTAGCAATAAGACCATAAGGAATGGTCATAGAAAATGTGAATGACTTCTTCTGTCTCTTAAGAAAAAACATCTCAGTATCCTGAACTTGCGGCCAAGATAATCGTCGAGGAATTGCCGGGTTACTTCGAAACATGCTTCTTATAATCAACTTTAGAAACCTGATAAAAGGAATGAACTTTCGTCGCTTGTTGGTTAACTTGTCTTGCACTATTTCAGACAGCTCGTTCCAGAAAATAATCGTATAGTCGACATGCAAGTCATAGACTACTGCATGGAACAGTCGAAGATAGTGAAGACTAGAGCTGTCCGTGCCGGTATGTTTAGACGTTAAGCACCTGTTGATGACCGAAAATAAAGAATACCAGACAGGAGGAAGATTAGACTTGTCAAAGTCTACAACCCTGTTCAGTTGACCAACATATCCTAGGCGTTTGATGCCTTCATACACTTCTTCTTCAGATGGAAACTGATCATATGTTGTCCTTCCAGGTCTAGAATCAGGCTCAGGAAGCTCAAGAATCAATCTTAACCGCTTGTAAGACAGATATGAATCAAATTGATCAATTTGGAGATCAAACCGATGAGGACGTGCCCGTTCATTCTTAGTGATGGTATTCCATACTTGCTGTACATAGACTTCTGGAACATCTGCAACTGAACAAAGAGCTTGAGACAGCGGATGTCCACGAAGAATAGTTCGTATGACAGGATGAATCTTGATGCGATCAAAATCAACAAAGTAGTTGTTATGCTTATAAGGCATGTACATGACATTCGGAAATACATCATTTGGATTTCGCCGTGATATAGACAGATCAGCTCCAACAGATGGAACAGACGGCATTGGAGTATCATGAGATGCTTGATCTGCCGGATCCTGAAGAATGACATTCTCATCTTGAATCATAGGATCAGTATTTGTTTGAGAAGTCATGATATCCTGAAACAAAACACATTTCAAAGATTATCAAAAAAACAAAAAAAATACTAAGTATGGAATGCGGTTCCTTAAGGAGACACTAAGGAAGAAATGCGGGTCCTTCAGGAAACGCATTTGAGAAATGCGTGTGAAGAAATGAACGCATTAAGAGGAATGCGGGTCCTTCATGAACCGCATTAAAAGGATTGCTGGTGAAGAAGGAAACGCATTTCTGAGTAATGCGTATCCTAAAGGAAACACATAGAAATAAACACGTGTCCTTAATGAAACGCATTGCATACTTCAAACAAACAAAACAAACAAACAAACAAAAAAAAACAAAAAAAAACAAAAAAAAACACAACAAATGCGGGTCACAAATGAAACACATTGTTCAGAAATGCGGGTCATAAGAGAAACGCATTTCTTACAATGCGTGTCACAAGTGAAACGCATTATTGACGAATGCGTGTCACAGGTGAAACGCATTCTTGACGAATGCGTGTCACAGGTGAAACGCATTCTTGACTTGAAAAGAAACAAACCCTAGCAAATCGGCTGTTCGAACCTGATTCCATAAAAACTAAAAATTAAAACAAAATAACACGAAATTAAAGTAAAAGAAACATACCTGATAGTCGATTATAAGGTCTAAACTAAACCCAATAAGCAAATCGATCTATATGAACTTGAATCTGTGATTTAGAAAAGAGAAAAAAAATAATGAACAGTGAAAAAACGTAAGACAGATTAATACACACAATACAAAACCAATAAAGAAAACAAACACTGAACAATCAAAAACATATAATGAAAAATCAAACATACCTGATCTTTCCAATAACACAATCTGAAATGAACAGATTAGAAACGCAAAGAAGCAAACGCGCAGAGAGGAAAGAGGGAAGGTGAATAGGTAAGCAAGTTCAAAAAAAAAGAATAAAAAAAAATTACACTGTTACACCTATATATGCAAAAAAATAAAAAATAACTAAAAAAAAATGTTAACCACTAAAAAAAAATACCTGATAAACCCCCATTACTCCCCCTACACAAATGCACAAAATTTATCAAATTAGTTTAGCATTTGCATAGTAAATTCAGATATACTTACCTTATGAATTTCTGATCAGCACACGAAGTAATTAATCAGCAACATTCACTCCCCCTCAAAAACAGAATATTCTCAGAAATAGTAACTAGAAATGTACTCCCCCTCAAAAAATGCACATACAAAATTACAACAAAAAAACACAGATAGCAAACATAAAGACATCAATATTAAAGATGATCATATTGAATATAAATTTTGTAACAACTGAATATATAAACTTTTAAACACTAAACAAATTAAAGTCTACTCAGAAGAATATTTCAGATTTATCAATCAGTTAAAATCAAACGGGAGTTGTTGGATACAAAAACATGTTTCATTGCATATCAAGTTAAGATATGTTCAGAGTTAAACACTTGCATGTATCTATTCAGTGTGCTAGCATGCGATCTTTGATTAGCTTCAAGAAAAATGCAATTCTAAACATAAAATGAAGAACTTTGCATGTACAAACATTAAGTCATCAAGAATTAAGACTTTCACAAATTTATAGGTTTATTGCAGTTCAAAATATATCACCAAGTATCAAGAGATGTGTGCTCATTGGCATCTTTTAGCTGTGTGCACATTGGCATCTTAACATGAGTGTGCTGTTTGGCATCTTTTAAGCTTTGTGCACTTTGGCATCTTTTTAATCAAGAAGTTTATTAAGTAAAGAACATGTCGTAAACGTAACTTTCTATCTGACCCTATTGCAGGATTTGGGTCAGCCGCTCCCAGACCAGATGGCCTTAGGGGACTAGGTGTCAAGCACCCCTTAGAACTTACTTTCCCGGATCAAAAAGGCTACATCGACATATCCTAAACCCATTCATACCAGTAGAACATGACTTTGGATCTGATTCTATTGCAGGATTTCTGTTCGATCACTCCCAGATCAATTGACCTTAGGGGACCAGATGTCGAGCATCCCTCGGAACTTACTTTCCCAAACCAGAAAGGTCACAGGTACAAACTTTTAAACTCAAAGATTTATGTATTTTAAAATGCATAAAAATAAAATCATCTCAATAACTCAGATCTATATCGAATAGCTTAGCCCATATTTTCATTACGATCTACAATTCTGATCACTTAGGTTGTTTAAGCAAAGTAAATCATAAATATGCCGAATCACATATCTTTAAAGCAGTATCTAAAGTGTCAAACACGTTGCTGACTTTTTGATGTTTGAAAGATTTCAACAATGAACATATGAAACTTTGAATATAAACAAGGCAACTTATCAAAAATCCTAGACACACATTTTATTCAACTGAAAGAAAATCTGAAATATTAAACTTTATAGAATAAAATTTGTAAAGATTTAAACTTTTAAATTCAACATGCCAAGTTTTGAAAGCAGAAAATTAAATCGTTTTTCATCTAAAGCTTTTGTAAATATATCAGCAAGTTGATATTCAGTTGGTACAAAATATAATTCAATAGTACCTTCTTCCACGTGATGCTTTATAAAATGATATCGCATGTCTATGTGCTTGGTCTTTGTGTGCTGGACAGGATTTACTGAAATTGCAATTGCGGACTTGCTGTCACAATAAATTGGCACAGTCTTGTATAGCATTCCATAATCGCAAAGTTGTGTTTTCATCCAAAGCACTTGAGCACAGCAACTAGCTGCAGCGACGTATTCAGCTTCGGCTGTTGATATTGAAACGCAGTTTTGCTTTTTCGACGCCCAGCTTATCAGTCTGTCACCCAAAAACTGAAGATGACCAGAAGTACTTTTTCTGTCCAATTGATTACCACCATAATCTGCATCAGAATAAGCAATCAAACTATAGTCAGAACTTTTAGGATACCATAATCCTAAATAAGGAGTTCCTTTAATATATCTAAAAATGCGTTTGCCTGCTAAAAGATGAGATTCTTTTGGTTTAGCTTGAAAGCGAGCACACAGGCACGTTGAAAACATTATGTTCGGGCGGCTTGCAGTAAGATACATCAGTGATCCGATCATCCCTCTGTATGTCTTTTGATCCACAGTTTTTCCATCTGGATCCAGTCCGAGTTTAGCACCATGAGCCATAGGCGTGCCAATTGAAGTAGACTTGTCCATTTTGAATTTCTTCAAAATATCAAATACGTACTTTGACTGATTGATGAAAATTCCATCCGGAAGCTGCTTCACTTGTAAGCCGAGGAAGAAATTGATTTCTCCCATCATGCTCATCTGAAATCTAGAAGTCATTAAATCAGAAAACCAATTACACAGAGATTTGTTAGTCGCACCAAAAATAATATTATCTACGTATATCTGTACTAAGCAAATATCAAGATTAGTTCTATAAATGAAAAGAGTAGTATCTATCGAGCCCTTGGTGAAGCCGAATTTGATCAAGAAAGCTGACAACTCGTCATACCATGCCCTTGGAGCTTGTTTAAGACCATACAAAGCTTTATCGAGAAAATAAACGTAATCAGGGCGATCTTTGTCAACAAATCCCTCTGGCTGAGATACATATACTTCTTCTTTCAATTTACCATTGAGAAATGCTGTCTTGACGTCCATTTGATATACTGTGAAGTTGCGATAAGCAGCGAAGGCTAAAAACATTCTGATAGCTTCCAATCTGGCGACGGGTGCAAAAGTTTCATCATAGTCAATACCTTCTTCTTGTCGATATCCTTTGGCTACTAACCTTGCTTTGTTCCGAACGACGATACCATCTTTGTCCTTTTTATTCTTGAATATCCACTTTGTACCAATTATGCTTTTACCCTTTGGCCTTGGTACAAGTCTCCACACTTTGAGCGCGTCAAATTGATTGAGTTCCTCTTGCATTGCTAAAATCCAGTCCGGATCTTCCAACGCTTCAGATACTTTGTTAGGTTCAATCTTGCTTAAAAAACAAGTGTACAAACATTCGTTGGAAGAAGCCGACTTGGAACGTGTAGAAACACTAGCTTGAGGATCCCCAATGATTTGATGAATTGGATGAGATCTTGTCCACTTTGTTGTATGAGGGAGAGGATCAATTACATCTTGAATCACTTCTAGTTGATGAGAGAAAGGTTCTTCAGAAGGGATTGTAATACTTTCAACTTGAGGAGGATCTTCAGAAAGAGTAATATCAGAAGATGATACAGATATGGTTTCAACTGGAGGAGGATGTATTTCCATGACATCAGATTCAGGTTCTTGTTGACCAGATGTAGTTTGTACTTCTTGTTGAACATTCTCTTCTGGAATAACTTCATCTTCTACAGATTCCTCATGAATAGTTTCAGCATTTTCTGGTTCATTAACGATTTGATCCAGGTGATGTTCAGCAGGTATATCTTGAATTGTAGGAGATTCTGAAGAAGCATCAGGTTCAGAGATTGATGCAGCGGAATTAAGATTTGATGCACTCTCAGATTCCTGATTCAAAACATTTGACACATTATCAGTGTTTGGTTTAGGAACATCATCATAAAAATTTTCAAACAGAAAAGCAAGATCAGTAAAATTAGACAGAGAATTAGAAGGATCCTGATTTGTTGACTGAAGTGCAGGTTCTGTACTAATTTGTTCAGAAGCTGAATTTCCAGTAATAGCGGGTTCTGAACTGTGTTGTCCAGAAACCAAATTGGCAGCTTCATCAAATTTGACATTGACTGACTCTATCACTTTTCTTGCAGAGAGAAGAAAAACTCTGTAAGCAGCAGAGTTGGAAGAATAACCCAGAAAAATGCCTTCATCTGCCTTTGGACTAAATTTGTTCAGATTATCTCTATCATTCAAAACATAACATTTACACCCGAAAGACTTGAAATATTTGATGTTGGGTTTGATACCATTCATCAATTCATATGGAGTCTTGTCGAACCGGCGGTGTAGAATTGATCTGTTTTGAGTATAACAAGCAGTTGAAATATCTTCGGCCCAGTGAGACAAAGGAAGACCTGAATAAGCAAGCATAGATCTAGCAGCTTCTACAAGCGTTCTGTTTCTTCTTTCAACAACCCCATTCTGTTGAGGTGTTCTTGCAGCAGAAAACTGTTGTTGTATACCTTGATTATCATAGAATGCTTGAAGAGTTGAATTCTTGAATTCTGTGCCATTATCTGATCTCACAACTTTGACTTGCTTTTGCTTGTTTGTCTGAATTGTTTTGATGAGGTTGATGAGAATTTCAGGTGTCTGGTCTTTAGATTTGAGAAATTTCACCCATGTGTACCTGGAATAGTCATCAACAACAACCAAAACATATTTCTTCTTCCCAATACTCTTTGTCTTCATTGGTCCGCACAAATCAACATGAATTATATCTAGAATGTCCGCAGTGCAATGTTCAGCCTTTGGCTTATGAGATGCTTTCTTCATCTTTCCTTTCTCGCAGTCCTAACAGAGATGGTCTTTCTGAAAACGGAGGATTGGAAGACCTCTCACTGAATCATTCTTGACCAAGCGATCCATATATTTGAAATTAAGATGAGCTAGTCGACGATGCCACACCCAGCTTTTATGAATAGAGGCTTTTGATAATAGACAAACATCTGATGGAACCTTTACTTGGGAAAGATTAATGGTATATAAATTTGATCGTCTCTTTCCAACAAGTAAATCCATGCCGCTACTATTCTTTACAGCAACCCTTTTTGACTTGAAACTGACTTCAAGATCTTTGTCGCAGAACTTTCCGATGCTGAAGAGATTGTAACTTAAACCTTCGACATAGCTTACTCTTTTGACAGTTATGTTACCTTGAATAAGATCACCATAACCAAGAATGGGAGCCGTCTCGCAGTTTCCAAATTTGACACGACCGCAACATTTTTCTTTAAAATTCGAAAGTAGAGATTTGTTGCCAGTCATGTGTTTGGAACACCCCGAATCCAGATACCATAATTGATTTAGCTGCACAATCAACAATTACTGAGATTTAGGTACCCATATAAATATGGGTCCCTTCTTGTTAGTCCTTTCCTTTTTCTTTTTCAAAAATTTATTTTTCCAAAACATCTGAGATTGATCAAATAAAGCATGAGCATCATCACATATTAAAGAAGAAACACAATCATCAGAATTAGAACTAGAGAGACAATATGAGATATTCTTTGAAATTTGAAACATTTGCTCTACAGAATATTTTGTAGTATTATTACAAATGGCAAATGAGTCTTGTTTACAAAGAGAATCTACACATTTATTCTCTACAGAAACAAATTCTTCAGATCTCTGTTTCTTTTGCCAAACTGACTTCATGGATTTCTTCAAAGGCCTATCTGTAATAGATGAATCAGAAAAATTAGAATTTTCAGAAATATCAAACTCTTTCTTCTTTTTCTTCTTTGACCTTCTTCTTGTACGCTTTGTTTTATAAAAATGATCATTTAGAGTAAAAGTGTCATCAACAATTTTAGATAAAATATTTGATTTAGAATAAGAAGTTTTATCGACAAAACCAAACTGATCAGATAATTCATTTGTATAAACCCCAGAGCTAGAAGCATCAGATGAACACAGGTTGATGGAAGAATTTAGAAAACCAGAATTATTTTCTTTAAAATGAGATGTCATAAAAGAAAAAATAACATCGTTTTCAATTTTGCTCAAAATCTTTTGTTCTTCCATTTGTTCTTCCAGATCTAATATTTTGCATTCTAATACTAATGGAGGTATATATCTCTTAGTATCGTAAGGTACTGGAGATATATTATCCTTATTAGGATTAGATGCATTTAAATCAAAGAAATCATTCGATTTATAAGATTTAGTTGAAGAACCAATGTTTAACTTTTGTCTTCTTTTTTTAACTTTTCTGGAAAATATTTTGCATTTTCTTGAGTATAAACAAAAGAAACTTCCATTTTCTTGTTGTTCATCCGTTTTTTATCTTCCTCAACTGTAGTCTCTTTAGCACTTGTCCAAAAAGGTTTGTATTGAGAACCATAGTGTGAAAGATCAAGACAGTCGTAATCATAAAAATTGGGAATCTCAAGTTTAGCTTTCTTTAAAAACTGAGGATTTTTAAATCCAAGACCCCAATTTTCTTTTATCGACTCATAGCTCCTTGGTTTATGCATATGAATTGTTTGTTCAGTTTGATTTTGTTTATATAACTTTCCTTCTAATTCAAATATTTTATCCGAAAACTCTTGATTTAAACTAGTCAATTCAGTCAAAGAATCATGAGAAGTCTGTTTTTCAATTTCTAAATCTTCTATTCTTTCTTGAAATTTCTCTTTTGTAAATTTTAAAATTGCTTTTTCATCACTCAGAGAAATATTCAATTTTTCAATTTGAACAGACTTTTCTTGATTTTCACATTTTTCGGATAAAAATTTTGAACGAAAGTCATGTAAAGCATTTGTGATGACATTCAATTGCGAAGAAATGAAATTAAAATCAAAATCAGATGGTACCTCAGATTCATCAGTTGATGTGTTCTCATCCTCATCATCACTGTTATCGTCTCCAATGAAGCACATCGCAGCAGTCTCAACATTGTCAGCTTCGTTATCTGAGTGATCCAACCAATATTCTTCCTCAACCAACAAAATTGTTCCGCTTGCTTTCTTTTAAGCCAAAGCTAATTTCTTCTTATAGAAATCCACATCTTTCACAATCTTCGTTCTGCATTCCTTTGAAATATGCCCGGGTTTGCCACAGTTGTAGCAAGTCACATTCTTTTTCTCTTCTTTCTTTGGTTCATCTGCTGTACCAGACTCATACTTGGGAAAGAAAGGCTTTGATGTAGAACCGGGTTCTATCTTCTTTGATCCAGAAGAAAAACGAAGATTGTTTTGATCCTGTCCGTTTCTGATATTTCTTTTGAAAATGCTGACTTAGAAGTATCATGGCTTTTTCTAAAGTTTCGCCATCATCATCTGTTGATCCATCATAAGCAGACTCAGTTAAGGCTTGCTCAGCCATTTGGCTAGCTAAAAGAGCGATTGGATCCACAGTCTTTGGCTTCTGCTTATCCAGCTTAGCTTTCTTCTTCAGAACCATTGCTTCATCAGACATCAGAATTTCAAACATTTCTTGAATGGGCATTTTGGAAATTCTGGGATCATTCCTCATGCGATGACATGATTTTTCCCATTCTGGTTTGAGTGCATTAAGGAACTTCATATTGGTCTCCAACTCATTCTTTATCACCTTGATCTTATACAGATCATTAATAACAGTCCAAAATCTGTCGAAGACACTTTTCAGACTTTCCCCATCTTTTGCTTTAAACTCTTCAAAGTTATTCATATATCTTGTCTGACGAAGCTGTGTTGACATAGCAGTACCAAGCATGATTTTCTCCAGTTGTGTCCACATTAGCATAGGATTGTGTTTGAAACAATCGATTCTGTTGTAAATGGAATTTGGTAGAGCAAGAATCAAATTAGACTTGGCCTGATTGTCAGCTTGGTATCTCAGAAGTTCATCAGCATCATATTCTATCAGGGATTTTTCTTTATCAGTGGCAGGAATGTTTCCAACAGCTGGTATCACTTTCCTAGGCTTGACCATGGGACCTTCAGTCAAGGCTTTCATCATATTTTCACCATTTGATTGTCTTTCGATGAAATTAACAAACCGGTCCTGCCATTGTTCAAATTCGTTCTCATTAATCAGAACAGGTGGACGTGTTTCAGATCCCAACGACATCATGAGATCGTTCTTATAAAGTTGAGCTTGTAGAGACATAATTGATGAAATCAGGAATTCAGAAAAATTGACCAAGTGAAGATGACCCGCACTCCTAAGAAATTCGGGTCGTAGATGAAACGCACTACTAAGAAATGCGTGTACAGAAAGATGCTCAAAGCTTTCCTTAGTGATGCGTGTTCAAGAATGCGCGTCCAAGAGAAATGCGCGTTCAGAATGATCCGCAATTATAGAAACGCGTGTTAAGGCTGACACGCAATTGTAGAAACGCGTGTTAAGACTGACATGCAATTGTAGAAACGCGTGTTAAGGATGATACGCAATTGTAGAAATGCGTGTTAAGTCTGATACGCAATTGTAGAAACGCGTGTCCAAAGAATCTACAACCTGAGAAAAAATAACACTCAAACGTTAGTTTTATAATGAAGAAATGATGGAAACGCATTCTACAAATATGAATATGAATAACCCGCATTTTTCATTAAGCACACGCATACTTCACAATTTATAACAAACATGCACATAAGGATGAATGACCCGTATTTCAGATGAGTGACCCGCATTTCAGATGAGTAACCCGCATTTCAGATGAGTGACCCGCATTTCAACACTTAACTATAAATCTTGTAATTCAATTATATCAATGAATTAAATCCAAACAGATTACACAGAATTGAACAAAAACAAGTTTCTAATATATTTCATACGACATTATCGATCAAAACACACTGAATCTTCAAAATCAAAATAGAACAGGCAACAGAACTCGAACTTTTTCAGAATATATTCAAACTTAAAATCGAAGCACCAAATCACGTTTTTATGCAAATCAACAAGAAACAAACTAGATCGATTATATAAAACGCATCTTAAAACATCAATTTCAAAGCAATTCAATCACAAAACAAAGTGAAATTAATGACAATCCAGAAAACGGGAATTTTCTTGAAAAACAAAAAAAATTCGATCAAATTTTCCGAATTAATCACACAAAACAGTAGTAATTACACTAAATCTCAATCCTCTCAAGATCTTGGTGGCTCTGATACCAATTGTTGAGCCAAGATCACAAGATCGTAGAGAGAGAATCTAGAGAGAGAAAGTGAACTCTTGAAAGCAACTGTATATTCAGATTAAACTCTGTAAGTTCGTTACACAACTAACAAGCCAAGGGGACTTAAATACCCCAAGGCAATAAGAAAACAGATAACACTAATAAAGCAGTAGAATAAATACAATGATTACTATAAAATCTGATCTAACACGTTCACTCGAATATAGATGTAATGTGCTCAGGGGGACGGTTGTCGTGAGTATCAGCATAAGGTTTATGGTGGCCGTTCTGGAAAATGGATTAGAGACAACCTAATATGCGGACAATGTTAAATGCGAATATAGATTTCAAGGACGAAATCTCTTTTATGGTTGGGAGGATTGTAACATCCGTGATTTTTGGTAAGTAAAGGTCACCCGGACGTTTTTACAACATGGAAATGGTGGAATTTATGTTGGGAAAGCATTATTTAAAGTCCCTAAGAGTATCGGGAGTGTTGGCGTTGAAAAAGTCGGGTTTCGAGGGTTGGAAAGGGTCCGCCTACAATGCTCAGCGACTATGACAATGTCATAGTCGCACAAGTTGGAACGCCCACGGTACACTTGGTGCGACTATGATACGCGACAATGACCGTGTCATAGTCTTGTGTAAATATAGCACAAAGTGTGCGACTATGACACACGACAACGGCCGTGTCATAGTCGCGTGTCATTGTAGCACCAGGGGTTGGACTGTTGTCAAATAAGGGATTTTGCTCCATTCTTCATTTCTCATCTCCCATTTCACTCCCAACTCTCTCTAAACTCTTCCAAGATCACCCAAACCCATCTATTGTTGTTTTGATTCATTAAATGCCTCAATCCTCAAGTATTGAAGTGTCATCAAAGGTAGAAGCTAGACATCAAGAGTTCACCATCTCCATCTCCATCTCCATCTTCAACCTCAAGCTTCATTTTGGGGTTTCTAGATTTTTACCAAAACCTAAGTGGTAAGTTTATCCTATCCATTTCTAAACCCTATTATAAGTTATAAATGCTCCATTGATGATTTCCAAGTGGTTGGTTTCTCAAATTTCGGTTTTGAAGATTTTGGAGAAATTAGGTCAAATTAGGGTTTTGGCCAAAATTGGGGATTTGGATGTAAAATGTTTAGGGAATGATTATAAGTGTTTGTATGCGTGTATTTATGGTTGGAAAATTGTGAATATAGGATTTTAGAAATTTTGGCTTGAAGATTCGAATTTCTTCAAAGGAGCTCAAGTTGGGGAAAATCTTGATTTAGCCTAAATCTAGCAAAGGAGAGTTTAAGTTGATTTGTGAAAACGTTGTACATGCCAAAATGTTCATTTTAAAGTGTTTATGTGTTTTACATGAAATTGTTAACTATTGAGTAATTGATAAGTTTTGATTACTTGGAAGTGTTTAACTTTATAAACTTGTAAAACACCCATCCTTGGGATTTATGGGATTTTGATAAATGTATCATAATGAAAATGTTTTGATAACCATTTTCATAAATGGAGGGTATTGGGTAAAAATGCATTTTAGTGGTTATTGGTAATAAGTGTATTTTGTGTTGGAAAATGGTTTGAAAATACCAACGTGTGAGTCATTGGAGTTTGGTCATTTCCAACCTTGCGAACATTTCAGATATCGTAAACCTCTGTGGTTTTGGGGAAAAATGTATTTCAAGTAGTTTGTTGAGTAAATCTTTGATATTTATATTTTAACGGTTTAACGTACGCATGTAAATCCTTTAGAGTAATTGTACTTTAATGGGGTGTTATGAAAAATGTTGATCTTATGTTATGGGACGTTTGAGAGAGCCAATGGGGTTATAAACTTGTTTAGAAAATGACTTGTTCAAATCTAAATGGTGTTTGAGTGTATTCATGCATTTTTGGAGATTGTGTTTGCATAAACGTGGTCGGTTGCATTTTATTGCATTTTGTGGATTTTAGCATATGGTCATTTGATTGGTTGAGCTTAAGTCTCAATTTTCGGCTTTGTCGGGTCTTGGGGACTTTTGTCCGGTTTTAATAACTTAAAGTGGAACTTTGGGCGTGAGTTGCATTTATTAAACTTTATTTTGGAGAATACATGTTTTGAGTGCGTGTGTCATTCAATTGGAGTCATGTATTTTAGACTGTAATCCACTGGATCCATTGGCATGTAAGTCAATCATATTTATGGTTAAGGAGTCTTGATATTCTCACCTTGGGAATTTATGCCATGTTGGCATTGTTGTTGTCCCGGTTGTTTGGCGAAGAGGAACCTTTATGGGTTGTATTTCGGGACCATAGGTCTTGTGATTGGATGTTCTAATTCTTGTGCACGAGGGTTAGACATCAGGAGTTATCAAGTAAGGAGCTGAGACTCCTATCTTGAATGCTAGGGAGTAGGCACTAGGGGTCGAATGAGTACCCTGATGATGAAACTCCACTAGGGAACGAACAGGCAATAAGATCACATATCTTTGAGGTGTAGCTAGACGTAGTAGGCAATGGGGGATACGGTGTTTTTGGGACTTAGAATACAGTTCGACTGGAGGTGTAGCTTGGTAGAGCAGGCAATACAATTACGATCTGAGGTGTAGTTCGACAACGTGACTATGTGGCTTAACTTTGTGTTTCGCCATGTAAAATGGAATCGGGTCTCCCCCGTCACCGGAAGGTGTTGCTTGGGTATTAAATTGTGTTATTTTATTATCCATGTTTTCGGTGACGTTTTGCATATATGCATTTGTTTACTCAAGATATAGGTGTTGAGTATTATGCCCCGCCCATGTTTTGGGTGTTTCGGGAAATAAAGTTTATTCCGCATTTTTTATAAATTGGGAGTTTACTTACTATTAACGTCTTGGGTGAGTTGGTGTTGAAGTTGCCTTATAAAGGAATGTCTATATTGGGATACTTGTTTTTTTCAAGGTGTGTGTTATTAGAAAATGAGTCGTTTAATATTTAAAGTAAATCATTTTGAAAGATAATGATTTAAACTGTATTATTTCCTTTCAATGATATATTTGTTCATATTGAAAACTCTTGAACTCACTAGGCGTTAGCCTAACCTTTTTATTTGTCGGCATGTGTATCAGGTTTGGTTGAGGATTGTTGCTAGCGACTTCATGGTGAGATGAGTGCTAGTCCTGCACGAGAGAGAGAGAGAGAGAGAGAGAGAGAGTAGTTTGGTGAAACCTTCCGCACTTTTGGAGATAACAACTGTTATTGGATTTTAGTAACACCCGACTTTGATTAGTCTTTATACAAGACTTGACCCATTATTTGTGAAGTTAAATCTAGCATTCTTATTGAGGTGACTCAAGTGATGATTTGTAGAATAGATTTAATCCTTATTTGATGTATAATTGAAAGTTTTAAATTAGTTGCTCTTTCCAAATTTGAGGGTGTTACAGATGATTTGCAGTAGAGAATAAAATCTTAGTACCCAGTAAGGAATTGGTAGCGAGGTATACAATCCATGAGGCTTCTGTAACACCCGAGAAATTTAGGTAAATAATTCATATTCATAATTCTTCCTATGTGAATTGTATAGTCATATTTGACTTGAACTAATTCCCTTATAAGAAACTTGGTTTCAAGCCTAATCCTTAAGAATTGTTGTGAGTTCAATCGAGATTTTCGGACCTGAGGGACTTGGTGCGACAGTGACAAGCGATTGTGCCCATGGGCATTATCGTGAGTCGCAATCGCGGGAAGCAAACAAAGGGTGGGGGTAGGGGTGGCCCTTGCCACAACGACAATGCCCTTGGGCAAAGTCGCAGGGCATTCTTGCCCTGTGTGTTCCGTAGGTGGGAGTTTGGGTGCGACTATGACCCATGCGATAGTGCCAATGGCATTGTCGCCGGGCACTGTCGCCGGCATGTGCTGAGGGTATAAAAAAACCCCTTAAGCTGATTCATTTCTCATTTTCCACAACACCCAAAATCAGTTACGTTTTAGAACAAGGGTTGGGGCGGTTTTCTTCCTCTTATTCCTTCTCCTCATTAAATTCTAGGGTTTGGTTGGTAAACATCATTAAGTAGAGTTAGTTGGGTGATTTGGATGCATTTATTGAAGGTTCTCACAAGTATCAAGTCTCAAGATCTCAAACAACCATCTACCACATCTTAGGGTTTTCAAGTTTTCTAGGATTTTTCTACAAAACCTAGATAGTGAGTTTCTATCAACTATTTTCTAATGAGATTCATTTCTTGACATGCTACTTGTTATGAATCCATGTTTATGCATATATTTTGATCACCTGATAAGTTTGACCTATTTTCTACTTTTGATATTTAATGGGATTTTGTTTAATATTCTTTTTGTGGATGTTGATGAAGTATTATTGGCAAGATTTTAGTCATGGTTATGTGTTAACATGGGAAGTATTGGATATTGTGATGGACTTACATATTTTAGGGGTTTGGACCTAAAATGGGATTGGAACTATTGAATTCTTATACATGTATTTTATTGATGAAAATCATGTATAATGATGGAGGTTATATATTGTCAGGATCGAAATTCAAACAAGAATTTAATTCACACACACCTAAATGCTAAAGAAGTTATGGAAAAACACTTTAACACTAACAATCAATGAAACAGTATATGCACGTAAATCACAAGTTATATTGATTAAACTTGATGATTACACACAAAACCTCAATCTGTTGAACAGGCTCAACAGACGTTCTATACTTCTCTATAGAAAGGATCTAAACTAGTCTTGAGGTTTATTCTCTCTAAAACAAAACTTATGAATGATAATCATCGATTCTATCAAAGACTTCTATACTATATAAACAAGACTGATTACAAGATAATTATCAAAATAAAATTGATCTTCATTCCATAGCTTCAATCTATACAGTTGTCTTCATTCTCATACGGAGTCTTCATCTCATAGGCAGCACTATCTTCATGAGCAGTATTAATTCTGAACTAGCAGTATTAATTTTGTCTCAGCAGCATTAACTCCTTCAAGCAGTAGTAATTGTGATCTGGCAGTACTAACTTCCTCAGGCAGTAGTAATAGTCATGTCTAGCTGTCTCTGTTACTGCTGTTAAGCCAATTGATGCTGCTTTCTTGAACGTTTATACTGCTGGCTCTGTTTCTACTGGTTTCTGCTTCTTTACCCTTCTCCCCCTCAAAAGTAGAGTCCATTCCAACAGGACTCTGCTTCTCAGATTCAGCTTTATTCTCCCCCTCTTTGGAAGCATCATGAGGGATGCTCCTCTTCTTCAGTATGAATTTGGTCCTCCTCTTCTTTTGCACATGCTTGAGGACCATTTTCTTGAGGTTGGAAATCTGGGCTTGTTGGGATAAGATCACTTGTTGCAGCTTCTCAATAAGTTTGCCCTGAGATAGGACATCCTTATTGATATTGGCAATAGATTCCATCAGTTCATCGTATGTATATCTATCCTCACCACCTTTAGGTGTTCTTACCACCCTTGGAGGATCACTGGAACTTTTAGTAGGGGTCCTCTGCCTAGCAGAGGCACCTTCTACCCCCATGGTTTCTTGGCACCGGGGACCTTTGGATGATTGCTCACCAAAAGTTGCCGTGGGGAAGGTCTTAGAGATGTTCACACTGTCCTGTCCTGCACTTTGTGCAGAAACAGTAGTGTGAGCCTTTCTGCCCACATGCTTAACCTTCTCCTTAGTAAGCACCTTCTTGGGGTTGGGAGACACCCCTTTGGTTTCCCTTTGGATATTCTGTAATGAAGAATGCTCCATTAGAGGGCTTGTAGGCTTAAGGGTGTTGGTACATGAAGGGAAGGATCCTTCTGCACCTTCTTTTTAGTGTATAATTTGGTGATGGGAGGGGTTGGTCTGTTTAGAAGGGACAGAGGAATTGTTTTTATGGTGGAAGGTGTGGGTAGGTCATCAGTGGGTTGGTCCAATGAGGCTTGGGACCCTGATGTCTCACCTGTAGAGTGGGACACAACCATCATTGTTGAGAACAATGGTGTGTCAATACATGAGAAGACCTTACAAGTCCTCCTCATATTAGAAAACACCTTCCCTTTCGGGACCTTATGTACATATACCTCATTAAAATGAGGTAATTCCGTCAATTCCTTATTCAATATAGCTTGTACAAACCTGGGATACATATAAAAGGATTTTGACTAGGTATCCAGGTTTGAAAGAAAATCATTTAAGACCATTTTCGAAAAATTGAACTTTCTGGAGGTTGCTAAGCAGACCAAAGCATAAGCAATGGTACTGCTGAACTCACTCCAACAAGTTGTTTTCTTTGAAATGCAATGCTGGAGAGTATGTACAAATAATCTCCACTGAGGTGAGAATTTGTTCTTAAAGAACTTATAAATCTCAGTGGGACCTTCATATCCCATTCTGCTTATATTTTCAAAAAGATCTTCCTTGGGTAGAGATGTTATACCTGTGGCATCATCTAGAAGTAGATGAATGTGAATGGTCTCCTCCGAGATGGTCAGGGGTTTATCACAAACTATTGACTTGATAACCTGAGTACCCTCTTTATTATGGATGGTGGCATTTATCCAGAACTGTCTTTGATGCTCCACATAGATTGTGGGATTGACCGTTAAAGCGTGGGCGATATGTGTGGATTTTAGGAAGTCCACAATCCGATGAAATCCTTCGGCTTGGTTGGGCTTATTCAACATTGCCAACTCATTGTGGTCATCGACAAATACAAGACCTGCCATTTGAGAGAGATTTGACTGCGAACTAGGGTTAAGAGCTTGAAAATCAAGAACGTTAGCGAGAACGAGAGAGAAAGAAGATAAATAAGCGCAAGAAATTCAAAGAGCCGTTTTGATTTTTGGCGGACTAAGGGGGTATTTATACAATCAGTGAAACAATTAAGAGCAGTACTAATTTACATTAGCAGTAGTAACTGACCCCACAGTAGTAACTATAGACTAGCAGTAGTAATACATACTAGCAGTATTAACACAGACTAGCAGCATTAACACAGACTGGCAGTAGGAAAACTAACCAGCAGTAGTAACACAGACTAGCAGTGGTAATACAGACTAGCAGTAGTAATACATACTAGCAGTATTAACTATACTTCACTTTTGTTTGGCCTTTCATCCTGAAACACTTAAGCACACAAGGGTTAATAGCACCAATTTAATGAAAATAAATAAGGAGGAATCTATATAGGTACATAAAGAGAATGAGAATATACTTATTCATTGTTCATCATGCCCACACTTGTGACCAAGAATGTGAATCTACCCACATCAAAAGCTTTTGTGAATAGATCAGCAAACTGGTTACTTGTGTGTACTTTCTGAACCTGAATTAGCTTCTTCTCATTACAGTCTCTGATAAAATGGTACCTTATTTCTATATGCTTTGTTTTTGAATGCTTGACAGGATTATTAACAATGCTAATAGCACTGTTGTTGTCTATGAAAATAAGAGTGTGAAGAAATGTCATACCATAGTCCATCATTTGATTCTGAATCCATAGCACTTGTGAGCAGCAGCTTGCAGTAGTTATGTATTCTGCTTCTGTTGTTGAAGTGGACACTGTGGTTTGCTTCTTACACTGCCATGGTACTAGTCTTGCACCCAAAAACTGACATCCTCCAGTTGTAGACTTTCTGTCCAAGTTAGCTCCACCCAAATCACCATCTAAATATGCAAGTAGGTCAAATGGTGAGTCATGAGGATACCAAAGTCTTAATCTGGGTTGACCTTTAAGATATCTGAATATCCTCTTGACTGCTTGAAAATGTGATTGCTTTGGCCTAACTTGAAATCTTGCACACACACAAACAGGGAACATGATATCTGGTCTAGAAGCTGTGAGATACATGAGAGAGCCAATCATGGATCTGTAATAATGAACATCCACATCCTCCCCCTCAAGATCTACAGTTATCTGTTTGTGTGTCTCCATGGGTGTGCTTGCAGGCTTGGAATCTGAGAACCCAAACTTGGTTAAAATGTCCTGCACATACTTGGTTTGGCTTATGAAGATTCCATCTTGTTTCTGCTTAACCTATAGCCCAAGGAAGAAAGTAAGTTCACCCATAGAACTCATCTTGAATCTCTTATGCATTAATTCTTCAAAATCTCTGCACAATTGATCTTTTGTGGATCCAAAGATGATGTCATCCACATAGATTTGCACTAACAGGATGTCCTTCTTCTTCCTTTGAATGAATAGAGTCTTGTCAATGATTCCTCTCTCAAAACCATTTTCCAAGATATAGGTAGACAATGTGTCATACCAAGCTCTTGGTGCTTGATGTAGTCCATACAATGCTTTCTTCAATTTGTATACTCTGTCAGGGTACTTGAGATTTTCAAACCCTGGGGGCTGACAGACATATACTTCTTCTTCAATTTTGCCATATAGAAAAGCACTTTTCACATCCATTTGGTAGACTTTGAACTTCATGAAAGAAGCATAGGCTAAAAACAGCCTAATTGCCTCAATCCTAGCCACTGGTGCAAAAACCTCTTCATAATCAATTCCTTCTTCTTGAGTGTACCCCTGTGCTACCAATCTAGCCTTGTTCTTGATCACTATCCCTCTCTCATCCTTCTTGTTTCTGAAAATCCATTTTGTCCCTATAGCTCTGTGTCCTTTAGGCAGTTCTACCAAATCCCATACATTTTGCAGTACAAACTGCAGCAGCTCCTCTTGCATTGCTTCTATCCAGCTTAGATCTTTCATTGCATCATGCGCCTTTTTGGGCTCAACCTGAGATAGAAAGCAAGATAGTAAGCCTGATTGTATGTCTTTTAATCCTCCCAACTTACTCTGATTCCTTGTGATGATTGGAGAATTGATGTCACCAATCACCAACTGAGGAGGATGATCTTTATGCACTTTTGTTTGATGAATAGCCTCTTCATTAATCTCTGCATCCAGATTAGAGTCATTATTTTCAGGAGAGCTGCCACCAAACACTGAGGAGTTCTCATCATCAGTATCATCTTCTGCCAATGCAGGCATCTCAGGTTCTAGATGTTCTGAAGTCAAAAGTTGATCCTCCTTTTCACCTCTCTCCTCTTCATTCTGAGCAGTTTCAGTATCCTTTGAATCTGAAGCATCTTTCTTCTCTTGAACACAGAGTTCAATAGGATCTGCTGTAGAGATTGGGAACAACACAAACTCTTGTCTTTTGTCTTGTACTGATTCTGTCCCTGTTCCTGCATTATTCTCATAACTGAAACCCAAAGAATTAGTTAGTGAATCAATGTCAAAAAGCCAATCAGGGCCTGTACCAAGTTTATTTGGTGTGCTCTCATTGCATTTGACATTGTCACTTTCCTCAATTATTCTAGAAGAGGTATTAAATACTCTATAAGCTTTACTTTGGAATGAGTACCCAACCAGAAATCCATCATCTGCTTTGCTATCAAACTTGCCTAAGTGAGTTTTGGTATTAAGAATTGTGCAAGGACACCCAAATGGTTTGAAAAATCCAATAAAAGGTTTCTTCTTGTTAAAAAGTTCATATGGTGTCTTGCCTTGAGATTTAACTATTAGAACCCTGTTTTGAACATAACAAGCAGTATTAACTGCTTCTACCTAAAATGTAACTGGCAGTTTTGAATCTGCCAACAGGGATCTTGCTGCTTCAATCAGTGTCCTATTTCTCCTCTCAGCAACTCCATTCTGTTGAGGGGACCTAGGAGCACTGTATTGTCTCTCAATACCTTTTTCCTCACAGAAGCTGTTTAGATCATGGTTTTTAAATTCAGTTCCATTATCAGACCTGATGATTTTAACTCTTTGATTTGTTTGGTTTTCAACTCTGAGAATAAAGGATTTGATCAGTCCATTTGTCTCATCCTTTGTCCTCAGAAAATAGACCCAAGTGAATCTAGAGAAATCATCAACAATAACTAAGCAGTAAGATTTCTTGCCAATACTCATCACATTAGTAGGACCAAACAGATCCATATGCAATAATTGGAGAGGTGTAGAGATTGTATTTACCTCTTTGGACTTATGAGAAGATTTGTGTTGTTTGCCTTTAAGACAAGCAACACAATGATCATCACATGTAAATACCTTTTGTGGCAAACCTCTTACAAGGTTGTTTTTCACAAGTTTATTCATTGTTTTAAAGTTCATGTGACACATCCTTCTGTGCCAAAGAGATGATTCATCAACAGAGGCTTTTGAAAATAGACAATTAAATGATGAATCATTAGATACATTCTTTAAATCCAAGCAATAAACATTGTCCTTTCTTGGTGTTCTCAATAGTATCATACTTTCATCAACCACCTTGAACCCTTTAGCAAGGATAATACATTCAGTATCAGTAAACAATATACTATGTTTCTTGTCACAAACCTGTGATACACTTAACAGGTTGTATCTCAATTGCTCAACATAGTAGACATCCTCAAAGGTCATCTTACCCTTTGACACATTAACTTTTCCACTAATCTTTCCTCCAGATGGATTATCACCAAATGCAACATGTCCTCCATCAATTCTTTTGAAGTTTTGTAGGCAGGACTTGTTGCCTGTCATGTGCCTAGAGCAACCACTATCAACATGCCAAATGCTTTTCCCTTTTAGCTGTTGGTTGCCCTACACATAAAGTAGAACAGTTAGTTTTTAATAGGAACCCAAGCCAAAGTGGTCTTGGGTTTCCCATTCTCATCAACATATTCATAATCAGTTTTGATGAGCTTTTCAGACTGGGGTATCTTATGGCTTGAGTATTTTGTCAGGATAATAGGTCTTGCAGTACTAACACTGGAAGCAGTACTAACTGAATTAGCAGTACTAACTAGGTTAGTAGCACTAACATTGGTAGCAGCACTATTTCTGTTAGCAGTACTATTTAAGGTAGCAGTACTAACAGGTTTAGTGCTTTTTGGGACCCAAACCTGAACAAATTTGTTTGCTTTCTTCTTTATTAAGTTACTCCTTGACTTATTTGGAGTATTTTTCTTTGATTTTGCAAACTTGTTTTGAACATTAGCTTTTAAAGGTGCTCTTTTTACATTTTTAGCCATATGATTCCTTCTTTGATTCCTATCACCAACAGGATTTTGTATATGACTTTGAAAATTTATCCTTTGGTTCATAGGATTGAAATAACAGTATTTGGTAATATGATTAAGCTTTCCACAAATAAAACAAGGTTTTGGTCTATTGATTTTACTCAGATCAACCCCTTGTTTTTGTGCCCACTGATTATTCCAGTTTCTTTGATTACCCCTTGTTTTATCATGTTTTTGGGGCTGATGCTGTTTACATGTACAGGGATTCACAACTATGGTCTTCATATAGTGGACTCCCTGTACCTTTCCATTTTCTCTCTTTGAGCTATCCACGTTTTCACTCTTGATGAATGGTTTACCCCCCCCCCCCCTTTCATTTGTAAGGATATGATTTTCTACATAAATCTCTTATGCATTCTTACTCTCAGAATTCTCTTCCTCATTCTCTTCTTTCAACCACCACACTATCTATAGGATCTACTTCTGTTGCTCCTATAGGTAAGTCCTCCTTATTTTGGTTCTCTAAGAGATATGAAGAGGGAGGGATGTAATTATTGTTATAAGGTGGAGGTGTTGCATTGTATCCTATACCACTCTTGATCTTATCATGAACTTGAGCTTTAAGCAAAGAGTCCATTGCTTTGGAAGCATAAGAGAACTTCTCAATGTCAAGCTTAGCTTTCTCATACTCACTCTTTATCTTCTCACACTCCTCTTTAGACTTTTCTATTTGAATCTCTAATTGATCTTTCTCCCACTTCCAGTAACTTGTGTCATAGTAATGCTGAAGTTTATTGGCCTTTGTAAGCCTTGATTTGATCTTCAAACTTCTCAACAATCACTTTATACTCTCTAATATCTCTTTCTAACCTTTTAAGGTTGTCACACATGCTTTGGTTATGATCCCTGTACTTTTGTACAGTCTGATGACACTCTTTAGTGCACACTTTAGTTTTTACCTTTGTTGGAATATCTGTGCTTGAAGATTCTGAGACTTCTGCCATCAAGGCTTGATTCTGAACAACTTCTTCTGCTTGATCACTCCAATCAAATCCCATTCCTTCTTGAGAAACAAGAGCTTGAGTGGAGTTTCTGTTGTTTAGGAAGCTTGAGGAGTGTGCTTGCTGGTGGTTGCTGCCATATTGTTGAGGAGTTCCTCCTCTGCATTCTTTGGCAAAGTGTCCCATCTTGTGACACTTGTAGCACTCTCTAAGAAAAGTTGTTCCTTCCAGTCCTCTTTATGAATCTCTTGACCCTCATAGTTAGCATGGCCATTTGCCACTTTATATCCATCTCCTCAAGGTCATCTGCATTAATTTGTTCAAGATTATCATTAATTAAACCAGAATTAGCATGACTAGCAAGAAAAGCTTCTAATACAGAGTCATTAGATACATCCTGCTTAGATACATAAGCAGTACTAACTGATTCTGTATTAGTAGCAGAATCAGTAGTAGAAGAAGATGATAAAAGAGCAGCATTATGAGTGTATCCAGATGGTCTTTTCTTGGCTTCAACTTCACCCTCAAATACCCTTAAGTCATTATAAAGATCGTCTAGTTCTTTGTCCTCCAGCTTGTCATTCTGTCTGAAGGAGACTGTATACATGGTCCATTCATCTCCAAGGGACCTTAAGAACTTTCTGTTTACATCATCTTGATCAATCTGCACTCCAACAGTAGCTAGTTCACCAATCAGCTTGTTAAACCTGTCAAAAGTTTGAGTCATGGACTCATTCTTAGTTGACATGAAGTTTTCATACAGTTGCTTCAATATTGCCTTCTGATTTCTCTTGGTACTTTTGGTACCAGAGAATCTCTTCTCTGGAGCATTCCAAAGCATCTGGGCATCGGTGCAGTTGCAGAATTGGTGTTGATACTCATTAGGAATAGCCAAGAGCAGTGTGCTCAAGGCTTTCATCTCTGTCTGCCTTATCTTCCTCTCTCCATCCGTCTTTGGTGGGATTCTTTTTCCATCTGCTCCAATCTTTCCTTCATTAGATGGGCCATTCTCAATGATGTCCCACATAGAGTAATCTGTGAGAAGAATGTATTGCCTGATCCTAATCTTCCACATGTCAAACTCATTAGATCTGAGCATTGGAACCTTTGAGACCAGAACGCTATCACTTGAGCCGTCCATGATGATTGTTGTTTTTCTGAGTTTAACAAAGCTCTGATACCACTTGTCAGGATCGAAATTCAAACAAGAATTTAATTCACACACACTCAGAATCAATGCTAAAGAAGTTGCGGAAAAACACTTTAACACTAACAATCAATGAAACAGTATATGCACGTAAATCACAAGTTATATTGATTAAACTTGATGATTACACACAAAACCTCAATCTGTTGAACAGGCTCAACAGACGCTCTATACTTCTCTACAGAAAGGATCTAAACTAGTCTTGAGAACATTCTCTCTAAAACAAAACTTATGAATGATAATCATCGATTCTATCAAAGACTTCTATACTATATAAACAAGACTGATTACAAGATACTTATCAAAATAAAATTGATCTTCATTCCATAATTATCTCCTTTACTTTAGCTTCAATCTATACAACTGTCTTCATTCTCATACGGAGTCTTCATCTCATAAGCAGCACTATCTTCATGAGCAGTATTAATTCTGAACTAGCAGTATTAATTTTGTCTCAGCAACATTAACTCCTTCAAGCAGTAGTAATTGTGATATGGCAGTACTAACTTCCTCAGGCAGTAGTAATAGTCATGTCTAGCAGTAGTAACCATCCTTAGCACATTTCAGACCCAACAGATATGTATTGGATGAACCATGAGTAAGCACTAGGAGGATGTAGTCTTAGAGTGCCACCATGACGGTATGCACCTAGACCTCCGCCATTTGGAGTAATGCCTGGGAGGTAGTCTTCAAGTGTGTCGGGCCTTTGGGATGTTGCTCTTGCAAGTGAACATAGGTACATTGACTTGAGGTGAAACTCTTTGGTGTGATGGGTCTCCCCCATTGATTCCTTTATGGCCCTTATTGTCTATAATTGATTAATTGATTATGCCATGTTATTGTTCAACTCACTAGGCTCGTTTGGCCTAACACTTGATTGGTTTGATGTGTATCTCAGATTCTAGCGGCGCGACTGTCAGGAAGGTCTAGTAGACTTTAGATGTGAGTTTGGGAGCATTTTTGGGACGCCAATTATAGAAGACACGTTTTGGAGTTTGGATGACAACTTAAGTTAATCTTTTTCCTAGATTAGAGGGTTGTTTTCCCTCATTGCTTATTTATTACAAACTTGTAATTAACAGGCGTATATTGTTCCCTTTTTGGGAAGACTCGTGCTTTGTCATATTTTATATACCACCTTTCCAATTCCGGAAATTTTTGTTTGTCCCAATTTTTGGGGTGTTACAGCTTCCATTTTGATTTGGCTTGTTTAAAAGTTAGACATCTTTCACAAACTTTAACATTGTCACACATTTTTGGCCAAAAGAAATGTTCTTTTAAAACATCTAAAGTCTTTTGAACACCAAAGTGACCCATCAAACCTCCCCCATAAGCCTCACGCATAAGCAATTCACGCATAGAACACTTTGGAATGCACAACTTGTTTTCTTTAAACAAGTAACTGTAACACCTGTAAATTTCGGTCAGTAAAGGTCACCCAGACGTTTTTGGAACTTATAAACGGCGGGAATTTTGTTGGAAAATCACGTTTGAAGTTCCTTGGAGTATCGGGGGTATTGGCGTTGAAAAAGTCGAGTTTCGGAGCTTGGTATGGGCTTGGCTACAAATCCCGACAACAATGACAGTGTCATAGTCGCACCAGGCAAAGTCGCAGCATGAAACAGAAGGGGGCAGGGGGCTGGAGACAATGACCAGCGACATTGCCCATGTTAAAGTCGCACAATGGTGCAGGGGTGTTGTTAAGTATGGGATTTCAGCCTTCTTTTTCATTTTTCACACCCAAACTTCTCCCTTTCTCTCCCAAACTGTTTCTTCTTCATTCCCTTCAAACCCCAACTTATTTTTGGCTCAAATTCTTGGATTTTATGGAGGTAAAACACCATCAAGTGGTAAGATTTGAAGCTTTGGTCAAGGATTCACCATCTCCATCTTCATCTTCAACCTCAAGCTACATTTTAGGGTTTTCTAGGTTTTCACCAAAACCTAATTGGTAAGTTTATCCCCTCCTTTTCTAAACCTTAATAGGTGATGTAAATGCTTCATTGATGATTTTCTAGTGTTTGATTCTTTCAGTTTCGGTTTGTAAGATTTTGGAAGGTTTAGGGTCAAACTTAGGGTTTTGACCAAAATGGAGATTTTGATGTCATGTGTTTGGGGATTGATTCTAAACGGTTGAATGTGATCATTTATGGGTGAAATTTGTGTATATAGGTTTATGGAGGTTTCGACCTTGAAGATTCAAGTTTCTTCAAATGAGCTCAAAGTGGGGTAAAATCTAGATTTAGCTTAAATCTAGCAAGGTGAGTTCAAGTTGATTTGTGAAAACGATGTACATGCCAAAATGTCCATTTTTAAAGTGTTTGTGTTTTATATGAAATTGTTAACTGCTGAGCAGCTGATAAGTTTTGGTTATTTTGAAATGTTTAGCTTTATAAACATGGTGAAACACCCATTCTGGGATTTTTGAGAATTTTGGTAAATAAATCATGTTGATACGTTTCATTGACGATTTTACTTATATAAATGGAGTACACTTGATGTAAGTGTCATTTTGTGTATTCGATCTTATAAACCTTTTCGGAAAACACATATTATCGTGTTATGAGGCATTTTGGAAATATAAGGGTATGAGTTCATTTGGAAAATGGTTTGCCTCAACCAATGATAAGATTTGAGTTAATCATATTTTTGGTCGTTGTGTTTGCATAATAGTTGGCCAAACGTGTTTCAATGTTTATACTAGCTTTCATTTGGGGGTTTATGTAAATTGTTGGGCCTTTGGCTCGGTTTTGACTAAATTGAGTCTTGAGGACATTTGTCTGGTTTATTAGCTTAAAGTGGAGCTTTGGGGGAGGACTGCTTTTATTTCGCTTTGTTTTGGAGAATACATGTTTGAGTGCGTGTGTCATTCATTTAGAGTCATGTATTTTAGACTGTAATGCATTGGATCTATAGGCATGTAAGTCAGTCGTGTTTAATGGCGATGACTCTTGGGATTCTCACTTTGGGAAAATATGTCGTGTTGGCATCGGTGTCGTCCCGGTTGTTTGGCGAAGAGGAACCTTTATGGGTTGTACTTCGGGACCATGGGTCTTGTGTTGGATGTTTAATTCATGTGCACGAAGTTAGACATCGAGATTTATCAAGTAAAGAGTCGAGGCTCCTATCTTGAATGCTAGGGAGTAGGCACTAGGGGTCGAATGAGTACCCTGAGGATGAAACTCCACTAGAGACCGAACAGGCAATAGGATCGTGTATCCTTGAGGTTTAGCTCGGCAGAGCAGGCAATGGGGGATACGGTGTTTGGGACTTGAAATAAAGTCCGAGTGGAGGTGTAGCTCGTCGGAGCAGGCAATACAGTCACGATTGGAGGTGTAGCTTGACGGAGCAGGTTATACAGTCACGATCTGATGCGTAGTTCGACAACAAGGTTATGTGGCTTAACTTTGTGTTCCGCCACGTACAATGGAATCGGGTCTCCCCCATCACCGGAAGGTGTTATTTGGGTACTAAATTGTGTCATTTTATTATCCATGTTTTCGGTGACGTTTTGCATATGCGGAATTGTTTACTCAAGATTTATGGGTTATGTATTATGCCCCACCCACTTTTGGGGTGCTTCGAGAAGTAAAATCTTGTTTCGTATTTTTATAAATTGGGAGTTTTGCTTACTATTCACATTTTGGGTGAGTTTAGGATTAAAGTAGTTTTACGAATGAAGGTTTATATTGGGTTTTAAATGTGTACTTTCGGAAAATAGTGTCGTTTAATATTTAAAGTAGAATTTTCTTAAGGTCTGTGATTTAAACTATTTTCTCTCCCTTTAGAAAATGTATTTATTTCATGTTGTAAACTCTTGAACTCACTAGGCGTTAGCCTAACCTTTTTATTTGTCGGCATGTGCATCAGGTTCCAGATGGGGCAAGAGGTTCTAGCATCTTGGTGAAGTGTTGACTGCTAGGAGTATGTGCATGGGTGAGTGGTTTGATGAAGTCTTCCGCTTAGTCGTTGAGAAGAGCAACTGTTTCTTTTGGGTTTTTAGTAACACCCGACCTTGATTAGTCTGTATACGAGACTTGACCTATTATTTGTTGAAGTTAAATCTAGCATTTTATTGGAAGTGACTCAAGTGATGATTTGTAGAATAGATTGTATCCTTATTGGATGCTTAATTTAAAGTTTTTAATTAGTTGCTCTATTCATATTTTAGGGTGTTACAATAACCTTCATGTTTATAAAATTGTTAAATGATCCATGTTCATATGCAACATATAGAGAAGAAAAATCAGAATCATCCTCATACATTTCCTTAATTGATTCAAATCCAAGAAGTTTAGAACTCAAAGTGGTGATGAGACTATGACGCCTAGACAATGCATCAACCATAATGTTTTCTTTTCCTTTCTTGTATTTAATCACATAAGGAATTGACTCAATAAACTCAGCCCACTTGATATGCCTTCTACTTAGCTTACCTTGACCCTTGAGATACTTAAGATATTCATGATCTATGTGAATCACAAAATCCTTTGGTCTCGAATATTGTTGCCATGTTTGTAAAGACCTTACTCATAAAGCTCTTTATCATATGTTGAATAATTCAATTGTGCCTCTTTTAGTTTTTCACTAAAATATGCAATGGGACGACGTTCTTGAATTAAAACAGCCCCAATACCCACCCCGGATGCATCGCACTCAAGTTTAAACATCTTATCAAAATTTGGTAATGCAAGAATAGGAGAAGAGGTCAACCTTTCCTTCAATAAGTCCAACGCAACTTGTTGCTTTTCTCCCCAATGAAAACTTACCTCTTTCTTCACAAGTTCAATGAGTGGGGCAGCTATGGTGCTAAAGTCACGAAGAAACCTTCGGTATAAGCTAGATAGCCCGTGAAAACTTCTTACCTCCGAAACCATTGTTGGAGTAGGCCACTCTTGGATTGCCTTGACATTCTCAAGATCCACTTCAATTCCTTTACCACTGAAAGTCCAAGAATCTACTAAATCATAGAGAGAGCAAGTAGAGAGAGAAAGTAGGAGTGCCAAATGTAACAGTTCTATTCAAAATGATCTCCAAAGTTACAAAACAAAGGCAACAAGGGGACTTAAATACCCCTAGCCTTAACAATACAGATAAGCACTCTAAACACAGATAAGACTAAGGAAAATAAATACAATGATTACTACAAAATCAGTCTTAACAATCTCCCCCTTAGTAATCATTGGCGCTCTTCTCTTTGACGAAGACGGTTTAAACCAAGCAAAACTTCCAAGCGTCTTAGAGTTGAGTGAAAGATCAATCGCTCACCAATTGTATTCCAAGTATTCTTGAGAAGTCTAATCTCAGCATTATTAATTTGATACAAATTTCTTCTTGTCTCCAAAAATCTTGTTTGAGCATCCTTTAAACGCTGTTCCAACTGTAGCTTGATCACCTTCAACGTTCCATCAGAGTAATGGTTAATCTCTTCAAATCTGAGGAATCATTTCTGACTAGAAGCATTCCTGTATATAACTCCATATGGATTCTGAAGAATAGTGAATAACGAATATGAGTCAATGTTCGGCAAGCTACGGTCAGGTCGTTGAAGATTTACCACTGGTTGAAAACTTTCAGTAGCCATTTGAAAATCAAAAACTCTGTAGAATCTGATTTGGCGCCGAATAAATCTTTTGTTCACAAACAGTGCTTGAGAGATATCTTGTGTTCTATGATAGAGATCCCTGAAATGATTATACAGAAATTCAATGTCATCAATAGATAGATCATTAAAGTCTGCCTCCGAGAAAGTGTATAACTTGCAATCTCTTCTTTCCACTTTAAAATCTGGATACCAGATATTGACAAACTTATTTATCGTGATGCTGATAACTCGGACAATCAGATGTGGAGAAGAAACAAGATTCTTTCCACGACGCTGGCACTTGATGAACATTAAGTACTCATCACGTCTGACTCCTTTTCTACACCAAGAATTGAATGAATGTTTATCGGTCTTCTTCTAGAAACAAAAATATTACTCTGAGAGTCTTCTAGAAAAGCCGATCTTAGCCTTGAAGCCATATGCCGTTGTTGCAAACTTCTTAGTCTTTGTTGTCTAGACAAAGTTGGTCCTTCTTCTAAGATAGTTGGTGGAATCACAGGATCAGTAGGAGGAACATCAGCTTGAGCTCTGGACGACTGACCAACTTCAAATGTACCTGAAGGAGCAGTGGTAGTCGGAGCTGTATCAGCAACAGGAATAGAAGTAGATGGAGCAGCTTCAGGAATCTCTTCTTGAGAAGGAAGATCTCTGTACAACAAGTCTGCAATTTCTTCATCTTTAGCATCCATGAAAACAGAATCATCTTCAGTGTCAGATATCACAACCATATCCTCATACTCTTCTTCTTTAACCTTGCAAAGCTTCTCGTATCTGATGTTATCATCATCGTCTGAGTTGATCTCAATAAAGTTTGCAAAGAAGGATCTCATGTCATTTGCAATCTCAGAATCATCCAGTACCACTGACTTTGGTGCAAAATCTGGATCTTTAGATACAACAATTTGCATGTTGTTCTCAATATTCTACTCAGAAATATTCAACACATTTGACATGGAAGATAAATCAACACTTTCTATCATAACATTCACAAGATCTTCAATACTGCAATCTTGAACATTTTCAACACTCTTTTCTTTGTCAACTGCCTCTTCTTGAGTTTGATCTTCTCTAGCTGAAGACCCTTCCACTCTTTGTCTCTTGGTCATCTCCCCCTCATGACCTTGATGATCGGGATCATCTTGGTCATGTCGCCTTTTATGAGACGGACCTGCTTCAGTTATGCAAATCTATTCATGAAGATCAAACCTGTTAGATAGTTCAGAGAAGGCTTGAGTCATGAAAGATTTGAGATCAGCAAAATTTGTTCGAACTTCAGATCTGAAAGAATTGAACTCTTTAGATAATGCAAAAATCCTATCAGAATCAGACGTAGGAGCTGAATGCGGAGTTGGCTGGAAAGTCCGCAGTAGAGAAATCAAGTCCTGGTTTTGTTGATCAGGCAGAGACATAGAAATAAGGCGAGCATAGAGCAAATTTGATAACTCTGTAATCGGGAGATCTTGAACATGAGTACTTGAAGAAGATACTGGAGGACGTGTAGAAGCAGATACACCAACTGATTGAGTAAACGGTGGAGGAAGTGGAATGGATACTATCGCAGGAGCAATAGTAGAAACAGTAAAAGACGATTCACGGATAACTACCCCAGATGGTCGTCTAAACGAAATCTCCAGCGGAATCATAGAAGTATCAATCTCTGGCATCTTACCTTTGAAAAGAGTCTTTAATTTCTGAACTTGTGCCTCTTTCTCAGCATCAAAACGACCAGTCATTTGACGAATGATGTCATTCAAAGTCGTAAACTTTGCAGTTGATTCTCGAGCTTGAACCAAAGAAGGCTCAACAACTGAAGTGACAGTAGCCGAAGAATGAATAGCCGAGAGAGAAGTTGCTGGACCTTGACTCTGCAACTGAGATGTAGCATTAGCAAAGGCTAAGTCTAACTCGTCGACCTGAAAATCAGCAACTGCAGGATTGATAGACACGGATTCTTCTTCAGACATAACGTCTTCTTGAACATGCACTTCTGGTTCCTTGAACTTCCTTTCATAACAAGAACACCAGGTTGGTCACCATCATTACCATCATTACCATCAGTGTCATCATCATCATTATCTTCATCTCCAGCAGTATTATTACCAGCATCTGCATCTCTATCTCCATCTCCATCAGTAGTATCATCAGCAGTAACAAAATCATCATGGACAACAGGTTCAGTGACAATAGCGGTAAGAACATCATCTATTTGTTGATCGGAAACAGCTGCTTCAACCTCTTGTTCGACAACATCTACTTCAACCTCTTGATCAGCATGAAAGGACGTAGCTTGTTCATCATGAGATGGTTCAGCTTGATCATCTGCCAAAGAAAGATCATTCTCCAGACAATATTGAATTATGATGTCCTCAGATGGATCAACATAATTCATAATGAGATCTTGAGGAATCGGCATGGAATAGTTAAAAGACTGCTTCGGTTTCTGAATATATGTCATCTCAGTATCAGAAACCTGAGGCCAATTCAATCGGCGAGGAATAGCAGGATTATTTCGGAGCATACTGCAAAATATAAGCTTCATATAACGGATAAATGGAATAAACTTGTGTTTATTGTGTGTGAGCTTGTCTTGCACTCTCTCCGAAATTTCGGTCCAAAAAATATACGTGTAGTCGACATGCAGGTCATAAACAACTGCATGGAACAATCGAAGATAATGCAGACTTGCATTATCCGTGCCAGAATGATTCGATGTAAGGCACCTGTTGAGAACGGAGAACAATGCATACCATACTGGAGGTAGATTAGACTTGTCAAAGTCACTTACTATCAAAGCACCAAGATATCCCAGATTCCGAATACCGTCGAGAACATCCAATTCAGAAGGAAACTGGTCGTAAGAAGTGCGGCCCGGTCGTGAATCAAGTTCAGGGAGTTCTAAAATCAGCCGAAGACGCTTGTATGATAGAAAAGAGGCATACTGGTCAATTTGAAGATCGAATCGATGAGGTCGTACAAGCTCATTCTTTGATATTGAATGCCATGCCTGCTGAAGATATACTTCAGGAACATCAGCACAGGAGGTAAGAGTTGGAGCAAGCGGATGTCCCTTGAGAATGACACAAATTACTGGATGAATTTTGATTCTGTCAAAATCCACGAAGTAATTGTTCAGCTTGTATGGCAAAATGAACATCATAATTAGAAACACGTCATTCGGTGTTCGACGTGACGCAAAAAGATTTGCCCCGACAGAAGGAACAGACGGCATAGGCGTCTCATGTGAAGCACGATCAGATGGGTCATCGAGAATAACATTCTCATCTTGGATTACTGGATCAGTGTTGGTTTGACAAGCCATTGTATTACCTGGAAAACAGAAACGAAGAAAAATTAGACAAGTGTGAAAAAAATGAATTTTTTTTCTAAGATTGGTTTGCGTGACAAGTGTGAGATGCAAACTGAGGTTTGCGCGATGAACTAGAGACACAAAGAAAGGTTTGCGTGTCAAGCATGAGACGCAAACTTAGGTTTGCGCATACAGTTCATAACGCAAAACAAGGTTTGCGTGATTCACTTGTGAAGAAAACTTGACCTAATTTTTTTTATTAACACAGGTTTGCGTGACATATAGGTAACGCAAAGGTAACTTTGCGTGACCAACAGGTAACACAAAGTAAACTTTGCGCGACCTACTTATTGCGCAAACTACACTGAAATAAAGAACAAACAACACAAGGTTTGCTTGTCAATAAGGTTACGCAAAGTAAACTTTGCGTGACCAACTGGTAACGCAAACTTAACTTTGCGTGACCTGTAGGTAGCGCAAACTTAACTTTGCGTGACCAGCATGTAACGCAAACTTAAGTTTGCGTGACCATCTTGATACGCAAAAACCCTAGAACACTCAAAGATTTTCGCGAGTTCATCTCTGATTTTTCAAAACTTCAAAGAAATCAAGTATAAAACAAGAGAAATGTTCGAAATGCATTAAAGAAAGATTAAAAACAAATTTCGACCACTTTAAGACTGATTAAAATCAGTAATCAACCCAAAAATGTGAAAAATTGAAAACCCAAAGATGAACAGTCGCGAAAACATAAAAAACCAAAATCAAAGCAACTAAACAACAAAATAAGGGTAAAAACACATACCTGATTATCGAATTAGATAAAGAAAACAAACCCAACAATTGATTTGAGTAAAAAGCTGTCGATTCTGATGTTGAAGATGATGAACAATAGAATAACGAAAAAACGCACAGTAAGAATAACGGAAAATGAAATCAAAATCAAATAGGATCAATGTTATACTAAACATACTACAAATCAAATACAAAAATAAGATGGAACACATACCTGATCGATGAACAAAAAACTGAAAGCAAAAAAATGAAATCGGCGCAGAGATAGAGAGGGAAGATGAACAGTGAAAAAGTTCAAATGAGAAAGAGAGCGAGAAAAAAAAATGAACATAGCAAACACTATTTATACTAAACTAAAAAAAAATAAAGAACACTAAAAAAATAACACTCTAAAAAAAATAACATTCTTAAAAAAGATAAGAGAACATCTAATTGAAATTTTTACCTGTCAAGCTTCTTTACTCCCCCTATACAAATGCACGAAATTTAACAAATCAGATTAGCATTTGCATAAAAGTATCAGAAAACTTACCTGATGAACATTTGATCTGGTCTTTAAGCACATTATCAGATAAGAACCTGATCAGTTTATTTACTCCCCCTAAAAAACAGAATGTATCAGCTTTTATCATTCAGATTACACTCCCCCTCGAAAAATGCACATACCACTTGACAAAGATATGGATACACAAATATAAAGACATCAGTGTAAAAAGAAAAATTATACTGAATATAAATTTTGAAACAACTGAACATATAAAATTTTAAACACTAAACAAATAAAATTCTACTCAGTAAAATATCACAGATTTATCAATCAGTTGAAATCAAGTGTGTTGTTGGATACAAAGACAAGTTTCATTGCATATCAAGTTAAGACATGTTCAGTTTCAAAAACTTCCAGCAATTTATTCAGTGTGCTCGCATGCGAACTTTGATTAGCTTCAAGAATATGCAAATCTAAAAATATAATAGAAAACGTTGCATGTACTCACACTAAGCCATCAAGAATTAAGACTTTCACAAATTTACAGGTTTATCGCAACTCAAACATATTACCAAGTATCATGAGATGTGTGCTCATTGGCATCTTTTAGCATTGTGCACATTGGCATCTTCACATGAGTGTGCTCTTTGGCATCTTTTTAATCAAAAAGTTTGGTAAGTAAAGAACATGCCGTAAACGTAACTTTCTATCTGACCCTATTGCAGGATTTGGGTCAGCCATTCCCGGACCAGTTGGCCTTATGGCACTAGGTGTCAAGCACCCCTTGGAACTTACTCTCCCAGATCAGAAAGGCTACATCGGCACATCCTAAACCCATTCATACCAGTAGAACATGACTTTCGATCTGGTTCTATAGAAGGATTTGGGTTCGATCACTCCCAGACCAAATGACCTTAGGGGACCAAATGACAAGCATCCCACGGAACTTACTTTCCCAAACCAGAAAGGCCACAGGTACAAACTTTTAAACTTAGAGATATCTGTATTTTATATATAGAATTATTCATCTCAATCATTCAGTTCTACATCTAAGTGTTTAGCCCATATTTTCATTACGATCCATAATTCTGACTTTTTAGGTTTTCTAAGCAATGTAAACTATTAATATTCTGAATCACATGACTTTAAAGCATTTTCAAAAGCTTCAAACATGTTGCTGACTTTTCGACTTTTGTAAGACTTGAAAGTTGAACATATAAAACTTTGATATAAACAAAGCAACTTGAAAATTTATCCTTGACACACATTTTATTCAAAAGAAAGAAAACCTGTAAAGCTTTTACTTTATAGAATAAAATTTGTAAAGATTTAAACTTTTAAATTCAACATGCCGAGTTTGGAAAGCAGAAAATTAAAACGCTTTTTCATCTAAAGCTTTTGTAAAGATATCAGCAAGTTGATATTCAGTTGGTACAAAATATAATTCAATAGTACCTTCTTCCACATGATGCTTTTATGAAATGGTACCGCATATCTATGTGTTTGGTCTTTGTGTGCTGGACCGGATTTACTGATATTGCGATCGCGGATTTGCTGTCACAATAGATAGAATTTTATATGAGACATTCTTTGCAATGTGAATCATTTGCGGAATTGAATATTTTGTATGTTTATTACAAAAGGCAAATGTATCAATATGACAAAGATTCTCTACACATTTATCCTCTAACAGTTCAGATTCTATTGATTTCTGCTTAACCCTCCATATCAGCTTAGTTGACCTCTTCACAGTCCTATCTGAAACAGAAAAATCAGAAGAATTAGAATTTTAAGACAAGACATTATCTTGTTTCCTTGACTTCTTTGATCTTCTTCTTTTACGCTTTGGTTTATAATACTGATCATTTAGCATAAAAGAATCATCAACAATTGAATTAGAAGAAGAAATTTTATCTAAGAAATCAGACTGAGCATTCAACACGTTAGAACTTGCCTTGGAGTAAGAGCTTTCAGAGAAACACAAGTCTGGAAGAGGTTTGCGCGACCCTTTGGTGGCGCAAACTGAACTTTGCGTGACCAACGTCTGGCGCAAGTTGTCAGTTTGCGCTACCAATGGTTGGCGCAAATGCTCACTTTTCTTAACATTTTGAGTATTTTCCTTGGAATCGACAAAAAATCCAAAAGTAATTTTGTTTTCAAAACTTGTTTTCATTATAAGACGCAAGCTTGATCGGATTATGGCGAATGTTGAGTTTTCCGTGCGTTTTCCTTATTAGTGTTATTGGCATATATATCAACAAAATCAGTTGATAATGAAGATTTATTGGAAGAATTGACATTTAAAACATTTTTGGATTTTCTGGACTTCTTTGATTGCTCAGGAAAGTACTTAGCATTTTCACTTGTATAAACAAATGGGATTTCCATTTTCTTGTTGTTCATTCTTTTCTGATTTTCAATTTCTAATTCTTGCTTTGCATTCATCCACTCAATTTTAAATTGAGGAGCATAATGTGCAAGACTTAGATAATCAAAATTATACAAAGTGGGGGGGGGGGGGGGTTGTGATAACATTGTTTAAACAATGTGGATTTTCAAAACCAAGTCCCCATCTTTCTTTTATTGCATCTTCACTCCTTGGTTTTTTCATATAAATTGTTTGCTCAGTTTGTTCTCTTTTATATAATTTTCCTTCTAAAACAATTATTTTATCAAAAAGAGTTTGATTTAAAGTAGACAATTCAGTCAAAGAATCACGATAAGTCTGATTTGAATTTTCTAACTCATTCAATTTCTTTTGAAACTTCTCTTTTGTATCTATTAAAATAGATTTTTCATCTTTTAGAGAAATTTGCATCTTTTCAATCAAAACAGTCTTTTCTTGATTATCATGCTTTTCAGATGTGAGCTTTGAACGTAAATCATGTAAAGCATTGATAATAACGTTCATTTGAGATGATATAAAATTGTAATCAAACTCAGAAGGTACCTCAGATTCATCAGTGGAGGTGTCGTCTTCTTCATCATCACTCTTGTCATCCCCAATAAAGCACATAACTGCTGTCTCCTCGTTCTCAGCTTCATTATGAATGATCAAGCCAGTATTCTTCCTCAGCAAGAAGAATAGTTCCATTCTCTCTTTTCTCTGCCAGTTCTAACTTCTTCCTGTAGAAAGCAGAATCTTTGATCATCTTCACACGACACTCCTTAGCTATGTGTCCCGGTTTCCCACAATTAAAGCAGTTCATAACCTTCTTCTCTTCCTTTTTCGGCTCGGTCACTTTAACAGGTTCATACTTTGGAGTATATGGCTTTGATGGAGCACATGGATCTACCTTCTTTGAACCGGATGAGAAGCGAAGATTGTTTGATCCAGATCTGTGTTGGAACTTCTTCTGATGATGTTGAGTGAGAAGTATCATAGATTTTTCCAAGGCCTCGCCATCATCTTCAGTTGAACCATCATATGCACTCTCTGACAAAGCTTGTTCAGCCAGCTGACTTGCTAGAAGAGCAATCGGATCCACAGTCTTTGGCTTATTCTTCTTATCAATCTTTGCTTTCTTTTCCAGAACCATGTTCTCATCAGGATTTCATACAGTTCCTGAATTGGCATTGTTGAAATCCTGACATCATTCCTCATTCGATGACAAGATTTGCTCCATTCGGGTTGGAGAGCATTTAAGAACTTCATATTTGCTTCCAATTCAGTATTTGTCACTTTGATTTTATAGAGATCATTGATCACTGTCCAAAATCTATCAAATACACTTTTCAGACTTTCTCCATCTTTCGCCTTAAATTCCTCAAAATTGTTCATGTATCTGGTCTGACGAAGTTGAGTAGCCACAGTTGATCCAAGCATTATCTTTTCCAATTGAGTCCACATGAGCATAGGATTTTGCTTGAAACAGTCAATTCTGTTGTAGATTGAATTGGGTAGAGCACGAATCAGATTTGACTTTGCTTGACTATCAGCTTGATATCTTAAGAGCTCATCAACATCATACTCTATTATAGACTTTTCAACTCTTGTAGCCCGAGTAGTTGCAGTAGCTGGTATTTCTTTCATAAGCCTCTCCATAGGACCCTCAGTCAGAGACTTCATCATATTGTCACCATTTGGTTGTATCTCTATGAAGTTGATAAATTTGTCCTGCCATTGCTGAAATTCATTCTCATTTATCAGAACTGGAGGACGAGTATCTGTCGTTCTTGTAAATCTGTGCTTGGAGAGACATCTTGATAAAGTAAAAAAAAATCAAGTCTGGAAACAGTAAGACGCAAAACTGAAAGTTTGCATGAGTAACCAGAGACGCAAACTTAGATTTGCGTGAGCAGTATGAGACGCAAACTAGCTTTGCGTGAGCCGAGGAAGACACAAACTAGCTTTGCGTGAGCTGAAGAAGGCGCAAACCAAACTTTTCGTGAGGCGAATAAAGCGCAAACCAAGCTTTGCGTGAGGAGCTAGAGACGCAAATGTAATTTTGCGTGAGACTCTTAATGCGCAAACTCGTTAATGCAACTGGATTGAACTTCTCGTGAGCTGAGGAATAAGCAAACTGTACTTTGCGCGAACAGAAAGAAACGCAAACTGATCTTTTCTTGATGCACGGGAGACGCAAACTATACTTCTCTTGATGCACGAGAGATGCAAAGTTCACTTTGCGTGATGAACACAAAGCGAAAAGCTGAACTTGTCGAGAAAACAACCTGAAGACGCAGATGCACTGGATGACCTCGCGCAAACCAGATGAACTCGCGCAAACCAATTGAAAGTCCAAGAATCTACTAAATCGTAGAGAGAGAAAGTAGAGAGAGAAAGTAGAAAGAGAAAGTAGGAGCGCCAAATGTAACAGTTCTATTCAAAATGATCTCCAAAGTTACAAAACAAAGGCAACAAGGGGACTTAAATACCCTTAGCCTTAACAATACAGATAAGCACTCTAAACACAGATAAGACCTGAAAATAAATACAATGATTACTACAAAATCAGTCTTAACAACCACTAACAACAAATCCTAGAAAAACAACTTTATCCATACAAAATGTGCATTTTTTTTCAAGTTAGCATACACAGTTCATTTCTCAAGGTGTCCAAAACAACACGTAAATGCATCATGTGATCTTCCATGTTTTTACTATAAATCAAAACGACAACAAATTTACCAATAAACTTACGCAACATATTATTCATCAATCTCATGAATGTACTAGGTGCGTTAGTTAATCCAAAAGGCATAACTAACCACTCATACAATCCAGATTTTGTTTTGAATGCGGTTTTCCACTTGTCGCCTTTTCTTATTCTAATCTAATCATACCCAGTTTTAAGATCAATTTTGGTAAAAATGACAGCCCCATGCAACTCATCTAGCATGTCATCTAACCTAGGAGTAGGATAGTGATACTTTACTATGTGTCCTGAATCTAGTTTCTAATCACAATCAATTTAACAAAACAAGAATTAATCAACTACCTGTTTGATTCAATTCACAATCTCAAACGATTACAACTCTGTTCTTGACTTTCTCTCTCTATACAACACTTTCTCTCTCTACAAAAAGCTCTCTGGATGCGAACTCAAATTCTCAAATAGTTCTCTACTAATTAAAACAGAAAAGATACAAGATATTTATACCTACAAGAATTACAAGGAAACAAAATAAAAATACAAGGAAACTTTGACTTTTTATTACAACAAGACTTTGACTTTAATGAGAGTTGACTTTCTCAGCTTTGACTTCTTGAACTTTGACCTTCAGTCTTCTTGATCTTGTATCCAACAGATTTATGCTCTAACAATCTCCCCCTTTGGATTCAAGATCATCTTCAAAAATATTTAGCAAACCAATCTCCCCTTTTAGTTCAATCTAAGCATTATAATTTCCCCTTTCTTTGACGGTATTCTTTCCAAAACTGTCTTCAAACGAATAACAATCTCCCCAAAACTTTCACAAAATACTTTCAGACTTTGGAAATAAATTATCTTCAAAATCAGCTCAACTTGCTTCTGCAAATAATCTCCAAATAAAATTTCAGAAAATCAGCACATCTTCAAACATCATTAACTTTGCTCGAACAAACTTTCAAACTTTGAACTTTGTCTTTTTCAAATCTTTAACTCTAATATTTCTGATCATGACATTTCTTTAAATTCATCTCCCTTTTTTTGATGAAATAAGCATCAATATCATCAAAACTTTCACCAAGAAATGTCTTTATCCGTATTGAACACTGATCTTTGAAACTGAGCCTCTAATACGTTGCCAATTCGATCAAGGTATTCATCCAGATCTTTTCAAATCCTGACAAATGAAGAAAGGTAACACCTGAATCAACAAATGAATAAGTTAAAACGTCTGTCAGTAACACTAAGTCACTGTGTAACTAATACACAGAGGAAAGGAGCTTTTTGATGTTCACTCCCCCAAGGCTTCCATTCAATCATCGAAACACCACAAAGGAAATTTATATGAATGTTATGACAAGAAAACAAATTCCTTGTGTGTTCGTGCAAGTGTAGAAAGAATTAAGCACTAATGATTGCGTATAAAGGCTCAACATTGTGTAAACCACTTAGACAACAGTAGATAAACACAGACTCAATGTGCATGATTGAAGTGCGAAGGTGGGACAAACTTCCTTATTTTCAATATCCAGATTTTCCAAATGAAAATCAGATAGATTATGTGTTGCGTCCCCAGAAAATATGAAACATTTTCTTTTTGAGAAGAAAATGAGTAGTTGGTGGGGTATTATCAAGAGTTGGCATGGGCTATTTGCCTGTTTCAATAATGTTCACCAAGAATTGTGAAGCATTAGTAATGTGGCTGCCCGACTCAGAAAGTAGTTGGTGTAGAGTTTGATATTCTTTTACTCTGATCTCACACCCTCTTTTCTTTTAATCATGTAAGCTCACGTCTCACCAAACTCTCTTTTATATTTTACCTCAACACACAACCCACACTCATTTCTTTTAGACTCCTCACACTCATTTCATTAAATTCTTGGGTAGGAAACACTAGATAACGTGAATCCATAGAAGTTCATTTAAGTCCTAGCACAAAGAACCCATATTCCTATGAAGCATATGTTGCTCAATATGGTTTAACTTTATCAGTTAAAACTCAAATATACAAATGTCATATGTATATATGCTCAGAATATAATCATGACGATATGAGCATTTTAAACATTGAAGATATTTCAAACAAGTATAATGAATGAATGAATATGAATGCAAGAAACTTGTTTGAAAATCTGACATTGTATGAAAATGATCAGAAAAGAAATGATATATCAGTTAAGGCTTATGGTCAAGAATAATAGATATGGTCTATATGAAACAAAAATATAGACATTCTTGAATGAAACGCTTCGAAATGAAATGACGCTCAAAATTCTTTGAAGTATAAGCGGGGTGTCTTACCATCGAAAAAAAATATGTTTAAAATTTGAGACATGGTAAGAACATATTTGAACAATAAGTCAAACCGGTGTGTGTGAATAATTGAAAGTATATAGAAAAGACAATACGCAAGCAATTATCTTTGGAAACACACGGTTTGTTAAACATTGAAGCACAAAAATTATGAAAATCATTTAAAATCACACTTCCAATTCATGAAAACGATTTAAAAATCGGGAAGTGGTTTGAACATTGAAGAACATGTTTTCTATGATTGAAAGTTGTCCTTTTTTCAACCATATATGAGATTAAGATAAGAAATTAAGCTTTTTCACGTTGTCTTAAATCTCATGAAGTCAGCTGAAGTCATAAAGATATGATCTTGTAAGCTTCTCTCATCCTGCAAAATTCTTAAAGTCATGTCAAAACAACTTTATTCACAATTTTTTTTTATTGAAAAGTAAATGACATAAAGCAGTAAAACAATTAATAGTACGAGTTCTGATCAGAAGTAATCAGAAATCATAGTCTTACTCCTTTGACTTGTACACCCCCCCTAAATTCATGCATCACAAAAATTTGTCAGTTAAGTAAAATACAGAAATTAGATAAGCTCTCCCTCAAAAGAATAATAACCATCTTTAATCTTCTCTTACTCACTCCCCCTGAGAACAACAACAACATGTTAAATTGCAGATATCCTTTCAGAATTAACGATAAAGAAATGATGAAAAATTACAATAAAAGAAACTTTAATAGGTAATTACTGATTAGATTTTGAGATTTAGCATACCAAGCTTAGATATAAGAAAATTAAATCTCTTTTCATCTAAAGCTTTGGTAAACAAATCCGCAAGTTGATAATCGGTCTTTACAAAGTAAAGTTCTACTTACCGTGATTTGGTTGATGGCTCTACAATCAGTGCACATTCTCCATTCTCTAGTCTTTTTGGGCACCACAATCACGAGAACGACACAATGACTCATGGATTCCCGAATCCTTCCTCTTGACAATAATCTTCCACGTGTCTTTGGATCTCTTTTGTCTCCTCGGGGTTGGCTTTATAACCAAGACGATTCAGAAGAGTAGTCCTTGGAATGAAATCAATTTGATGTTCTATTCCTTGTAGAGGTGGCAATCCACTTGGCCCTTCCTTCAGAAAGACATCATCATATTCCTGCAAAAGATTCACAACAAAACTCGGAAGTATTTGGGTTATCTCACTAGTACTCATACATGCTTCCTTGAAAACCAAAACCATCACCCTATTGTTTTCAACTATCACCCTCTTGACTTCACTCGATTTTGCAAAAAAATTCGACTTGGTTTTCTCTCTTTTGTTTTCCTCCTTTTCACCTTTCAATTTGTTTTCATCACTCTGTTTTTCTCTTGATCCACCACACTTATGATTTTTCTTTTCAGCCTCTCTCGCTCGCCTTGCGGTGATCATTTTAATTTGATCCTCATGAACTTGTTGTGGAGATAACGACACAAGAACAACTTTCTTGTCATGATGTTTGAAAATGTACTGATTATGAAAGCCATCATAGATAGCTCTTCGGTCAAATTGCCACGACCTCCCCAAAAGTATGTGACTAACATGCATTGGAACAACATCTCACATTACTTCATCTTTGTATTGACCAATGGAAAAGGAGATCAATACCTATTTGGTCACTTTCACTTCCCCACATTCATTTAGCCATTAAAGTTTATATGGTAGTGGATGTTTTAGAGTGTCTAATTTAACTTCTCAACAACTTCGATATTTACAACATTTTCAAAACTCCCACCGTCAATGATTAAAGTACATACCTTGCCTTGCACCAAACATCGTGTATGAAATATGTTTTCCCGGTGTTGTGTTTCATCTACCTTCACTTGAAAGTTCAAAGCTTTTTTCACCACCAATAGTTCACCATTTTCTGCCTCGGTTTTCTCCAAGTCCTCTTCCTCATCCGTGGAATCATCTTTTTCACTTTCAGACTCCACTTCACCATTTTCATGAAGAATCATGGCTCTTTTATTTGGACATTGTGATGCAATATGTCCCATACCTAGACAACGAAAACACTTAATTTCACGAGATTTAGAATGGGTAGAAGCAATACCTTTACCCTTGTCCACTTTGCTTCCTTCGTTTTGGGATTTTGAAGTGGATGAATTGGTAGCCTTGAATGCCTCTCATTTAAGTTTATTTAGGGGCTGGAAACTAGATGCTTGGCCCCTTGAATAGGTATTTTTCTTCTTTAGTTTCCTCTCAACTTTCATGGCCGTATTCACCATGTCCTCAAGTTCCACGTTGTTAGAACATATTTTATGTTCACTTTAGAAGTTTTGTAAAGTAATCAATATAATTGTATTAGTCAAAATATTGTTGTTCTACTTAGTTCCAGGGGGTTGGAGTTGGACAAGTGTGTCCTATGCTTGTTCCACTTAGTTCTAGCGTGTCCCACATATGATCACGCCAAACATGGGACAAACTTGTTCTGTTCTGTCCTGTTCCACTCTGTTCTGCATACTAAACACACCCTTAGTGTAGTTTTACTTTCTAGTATAATAAACTACTGATTTCTATCCCTATGATTCCTTGTTATCAATCAATCAATACCAATCATGATCTCAAATGGACCTCACAATTGGTATCAGAGCTAAACAGAGATATACTTTTCTGAACGATCGAAATCTGATTTGGTATTGAATTCAACAGTACTGTTGAATATTTCGACTTTTGAATTTGTGTTGATTTGAATGTTCTTTGATGTTAAATTGATTCAGAAGTTACTGTCTATCATTATTAAATCAATAGCTTGTATCAATTTCACTCCGGAAAGTCGAATCGATCGATTTTGAGTATTTTCAGTTCGAAAACTTTTATTACTGTGGTTTGATCGGTTTGGTGCTTTAGAGTCAGATTTAGACAAAGTGATCAACTACAATTGTGCTCAAAAGATGTTTTCGAACCTGTGGATAAAATCTCAAGTCAGAAATCGATGTATTGAAAGTTCTGTTGAAGATTTTGTGAAAATCAGTTCGAGATCCATAAAATTCACAGGATTCAAGTGAAGAACTCGCAGAAGTTGATAAAATTCGCTGAATGAAGATGTTGTTTGTAAAATTCCCAGAAATGAAGTTTTTGTTGAAGAATTCGCAGAAGGAACATTTAGACACAACAAATTTTTACAAGTATGGATTTCGCAAGTAGTTACATGTGAAAGTTAATGGATTCGCAGACTACTATGCAATATGTTGTGTGCGAATTCTAAAGGATTTGCAGGCCACTTGGTACAAAATGTCAAGATTTCGCAGATGTAGTATTTGCGAAAAGTGGCTTCCAAACATAAAAATGTTCTAAGTATAGGATTCGCAGATGAGAGAGCTGCGAGAAGTGAAGGATTCGCAGACATATGTCTTGCGAAATACGAGGATTCACATATAAAAGGCTTGCGATAGTTGAGGATTCGCAGAGAGCCTTTGCGAATTTTGGAGTCTAGGCTATGCCATCTTGCGAATTGTGCTTCATGGTGAATAGTGATCTACGAATTTTGATGGTTTGTGAAAAGTTTGATGGTTTTTGAGAATTCTGACTGTTCTGAACCCAGTTTTCTACAAGTTTGCCCTGTTCCTGAGCTTTATACGCGGAATGCATATGTGACATCACTCCTATCATATGTTGGTCACATATCTCTAGCAACTGATATATTCTTACACGAGTGCTCATGTCTATCAAGATTTTCAGATTCTGGATTTGATGATTTGGTCTCTGCTTGGATTGAGTTAACTGCCTGAACATCTGCAATCATCAGTCTGGAAAGCTTCTTTTGTGGTTAGACCGTTGAGAGCACTTTATCATTCTTCTGACTTGATCACTCAGTAGTGTGAGTGACTGCAATCATTGTTCTGCTATTTGAGTTGTAATTCAGAATCCTGAGCGCTTATAATCATCCAGCTGATTCATGAAGAAAGGAGTTTTGGGTTTGATTATTCAGTTTTCTGAAAAGAAGTCAATATGAGTATCTTCTATCAGTTGTTGAACATTGCTTGCCTTCTAACCCTTGCCTTGTAGTGTTGCTACCGGATGCTACTGCCCGTAAGCTTATCAGATGAAGTTCTTAAGCTGAATTCTTATTTCAACTCATGGTTCAAAGACATATCAGATGTTATACACTGAAGATGTACTTGGGTGTCATTCCATAATCCACACATATCATTCTTGTGGGCCTTAAGGAATGTGTTGGATTTACTAGAGATAGAAGTTGTCTTTATGTGCACTCAGTCGAGGTTACTGTCTACATCAGATCTGATATTTCAGTTGAAACTCCAAGGATAAGAGCTACATTCTAGGGGAAACTTAAGGATGCTTTGAAGTTTATGCAGCACTAAGTTTTATAAAGAAATCAAGGGGGAGAGGAGCTGAAGCTGGAGCTGATCAGAGAATGATTACTTTACAAAACTTAGGGGGAGAATGTTAGAACATATTTTATGTTTACTTTAGAAGTTTAGTAAAGTAATCAATATAATTGTATTGGGCCTTGTATTGGGTTTGGGATTAATTGTATACAAGGGAGTATGGGGGTATAAATAGGAATCTTGTAGTGTGTTTTAGGTTAACTTTTCATTTTGTAATTTTCCATCTTATTCAATGTAGACAATACGGCTGTGTTGTTCTCTTAGTGTAGTTTTACTTTCCAGTATAATAAAACTACTGATTTCTATCCATATGATTCCTTGTTATCAATCAATCAATACCAATCATGATCTCAAATGGACCTCACATACGCAATATTGAAGTTCCACCACATTGGCAATGTCACGATTTAGGCCACTAAAAAACCTTGCCATGGTTGCCTCCCTATCTTCTTCAACATTTGCTCGAATCATAGCAATCTCCATCTCCTTGTAATAATCCTCCACAGATTTTGTTCCCTGATTCAAAGATTGTAATTTGCAATACAAATCTCTAAAATAATGAGAAGGAACAAACAACATAACCGCTTTCATTTCATCCCAAGTAGAAATTGGCCTCTCACCATATCTCCTTCGGTTTGTTACCAATTGATCCCACCATATAATTGCATATTCTGTAAATTCAATAGCAACTAGTTTTACCTTTTTATCCTCAAAATACTTGTTGCAGTCAAATATAAGATCAACCTTTTTTTCCTATTACAAATACGCTTCCAGATCACTCTTCCCTTGAAATTGTGGAATTTTCATTTTGATGTTGCTAAATGCCCCATCAACCCTTTGATTTCCTCTTCTATTACCATGTATTTTTCTTGGATGTCGTGGTCCATCTTCATACTCTTCCTCCCCTTCGTACTCCTCTTCTCGATATGATTGTGGCGTAGGTGGTTCTTCTTTCGTCCTTCTTTAAATTCTATCCAGTCTTTCCATCACACCTTCTAATACAACTCCAAGTCGTTGAAACTGTTGTTACATTGCTTGAATGGTAAAATCATTCTCCCTTTCGTCATTGGAAGGATTTCCCTGTGAATTAGGATCTTTTTTCGACATACATATTAGTAAAAAAATAGATTTTTGTCCTCACAAACGTGTTTGGATAAAATATGACTTTTACCTCCCCTCGATTTTTCTTACACACTCAATGACTTTTACCTTTAGATCCCTTGTAGAGCTCAATTGGTAAAAGAACAAATCAAATTTGAACACAAATCCCGACGTTCAAGCAAACCTTTAAGAACTTAAATCAACAAACGGATCTTGGTCTTTGGTAAGAACTAGAATGAATGTCTCTAAAAACTGGAATTTTCGGGTGGTTACTTGATCAATATTGAGTTGAGAATAGAAATCCAACCAAGAATACAACTTTTTTTGTCACCTTTTTGGCTCTTTCTCTTTTGTTTTCTTTTTTTTCTTTTTGACTTGGATGTATGTTCTTTTTTTTTTTCTTTCTTTCGAGAGAATAACAGAAGATGAAGGAGTAGATTTAAGAAGAAGATGGCGAAGAAGTAGAAGTAAGAAGAAAAAGATAAATATATAAGGAAATGTATAATAAAGATTGATTAGAAGAAACCGAACCTTAGCTCTGATACCAAATGATACGAAAACGTCGACCCGCAAGTTAAGACACTTGGAACCTTCGTATGAGATAGTTTAGGAAGCGAATTTCCCAGGTATAGGATTCTTCAACTATCCTAGAGCAAATCCTTGACCCGTTAGTTATATAACTAAGAACCAAAGGAATCCAAAACGCCACAAGATCGTGCTGACAATCTTGATAAGTTCTTAAACTATGAACGCTCTCGCAAGGAACCACAACTCAAAAAATGAGTTTAACTCAAAACAAAGTGTTTATATTACTTGGATGATGCTTTCAAATGATTACAAATGCTCCTATTTATAGGGTTCAAAGGACACCCCAAAAGACTCTCCATAAAGTCTAAGACTTAAATTTCAATAAAGAATTAAAGGCATACCTTTAATTCATGAATCTAGAATACTCTAAATCATTGTTCATAGACTTTTAATCACCTAAACTTTAACATGGGCCTAAAAAACAGATTGGGCTTTCTACATTAATTTATTGGACTCAAATACAACATAAAACAAAAGAAAATAGTTCAATTTGGGCTGCCAAAATAATGCTCATGGGTTTATTGTTTGAAATAGCCCAAAAGCTTGCAATTTTCAAATAAAATGCTTCTTTAAGCTCCATCATTGATCCAAATCTCCAATAAGCATAATACCGTGTGTTACATGCAAATTTTCAATGGACTTTACTTGAATCTCTGCAAATAAGCTCATCAAAGCTTCTTTGATCAGTTTCGATCTTGATCTTGTAACTAGGCCATCTTGAATCGCCAAGGGATCTTTCATGTGGTTGGATGGTCCTCCATCATAGTTACATAAACAACATAAGTGAATAGCAATAGCCAACAGAAGCAGAAATAGTCAAACAAACAACTAAAGCAAATGGAGATAGCTAATAAAAGCATAAGTAGATAAAAATAGGCAACTAAATATCTAGCAATTACAAGCTTATTGGTTAAAGCTTAAGGTCTTTGTTCGTGGAATTATTGAAATGGAAGTAATCAAGTAGTCAAGCTATTTGTTGTTTCAAATTCAAGCACACATACACATAATCAGAGTGTTATCAAATAAGAATCAAAGGAAAGAAAGATATTGATTGGGAAAATATTGATGTCATTAATCTCACAAGAGAGGCTGTTACAAATGATTGAGAGGAATGATAAAGAAAACTGCTATAACGTTACTCTAAGGTTAACCTAAAAAGGAAAAACAAGGGACTATTTATAGGGTCAAATAACTTGACACCTACACAAGTCAAACATAACAAAATACTAACAAAAGATAACTAGGGACTAAATATTACAACTTGATTAAACTATGATCTAACAATCTCCCCCTTTTAATCCATGTTGTAATCTTCAACGGTTCTATCGGCTAAAACTGGTTCTCCTCATCCCCAAGAAGCTTTCAAACCTTTAGATGCATTCTCTGAATCTGATCCTTTCTTTGATAGCTTGTATCATCTTCTCCATTGCAATTCTGTCAGATTTCGGCATATGATCACCCAATTCTAGTCTTTTCATCTCAGAGTGTTTGTGCCGATCTTCAAGCTCTTTCAGCACCATTTTCAAAGTTCCATCAGAGAACTTGGCAACCTCACTAGCTCGCATGAACTGTTTCTTATGAGTGTTAGTATTGCCATAGATAACACTGAGCTTAGGAGTTACGACAGGCTTGAAGAAGTCCAAGTCTCTCATTAGATAGTGATTGAAGTTGGGGGCAGTCAGGTTTATGTTGTTCTGGTTAGTCTCCGCTCCCAACTGGAAATGAAGAATGTAGGCGTTGTTGACCTGACACCTCATAAATCGCTTCACAGCTTCAAGGGTAAACAGTACAACTCTCGGTCTAACTGTTCTGCTTATGAATTCATGGTAAATAAACTCCAGGTCAGCTACGTTCAAATTTTCAAAATCTGCTTCACTAAAGGTAGATTTTTTTAGATCTCTTCTTTGAACGTCAAACTCTGGATACCAGACCGAAAAGTAGTTGTTCATTCTGACTTCCTTGGTTTGAAGGATTTCTTCTCTGTGAGTGTAGCCTTTAGTTCTGGAGAAGTTCTCAATGAACTTCAGATAGTTTCTTTGATAATCAAGAGGTCGGTCAATTATGCCATACAACTTGCAAGCATCAATCACTACCTATTTTTTCGCACAAATTTTGATGGATTCCTCAAGAAATGGAACCCTGAGAGACTTTCGGATCAGCCGAATAAGCTTTAGAGATGTACCCTGTTCGTCGTACCCTGTGAAAGGTGTAGATCCAACTCTGACTGTAGCAGAGGGACCTTCATCTGTATCATGATGTCTCTTCGCACAAAATTCTGCTTCCATGGGAGTAACGATTACAGGCTTGGTCGTTCAGCTCCGCTCAGAATTCTTGGACTATCTGGGTTTCTGATGTAAGGTAAGGCTTCAGCTTCGGATTTTTCTTTTTCAGCTCTCTCCTTTTCTTTTCTTTCTTCAACTTCCCTTTTTCTTCTTCTTTCTTCTTTCTCCATCCTTCTCCTTTCTTTTCTCAAAGATTTTCTCAACTTCTCCACATCAATTACAATTGGAGCAGTAGGATCTGAGACGTTTGTCCTCAAAACTTTTTCTATGGACTTGTGTAAGGGCAAAGAAATGTTTTGAGAAGAAGGCATTGAGACTTCACTGGCAGATGAAAAAACATAGTGTCTGTCCGGTGAAACTATTGGAATCGCAGTCGGAATGTAGGGATCATCTACTTGAGCTGCTACATTTACCCGTTCTTGTTCAGCAGGTTGTGCTGGTTCAACTTCGTCATCTTCATCTTCTTGATCATCCATTCTGAAGTCAACACCAAAAATATCTTAAAATATGTTTTCATCTAGAATACTGCCGGGAACTTCTGTTTCTGAGGCATTCCTGACAAACTCTTCAGCATTCACAGTGTTCTCTGGTTGAGTTGCATCTTGAAGGCCAAAATCTATTACTCTTTCTCCTTCCTCTTTCATCTTCCAAAATAACTCATACTTGGCAACTGCTTGTTTGTCGGTGTCTAAATCATCAACATCGATGATGTTGCAAGCTGAGATGCCCATTGCCTCTATAACCTCTTCACAAGTAGCAGTCTTAGGCTTTTCAACCCCTGACTCATCATCAGCAATGTATACAATTAAGCTCCTTGACTCTCCTTGTTCCAACACTTCTTCATCATCAACTCTTTGACTCATACCTGTACCTTGATTGCTAGAACCTTTTCTTCCGGGTATAGTACTAATGGGCACAACACTTTCTACTACCACCAACTGTCTTCCAACTGCAGACTGTTCTCCCTGTGTCTCCCCTTCATGATCATGATCATGGTCATGCCTTGTAACCTGAACAGCTGCCTGAGTTTGGCACGATAACTGAAAGGCTTTATTTAACAGATGGAAGGCCTTTAGTACATCTGCCTCTGATGGTTGCTGTTGCTGTTGTTGATGAGAATGCAAAAGTGTGAATATATCGGCATCCTGTTGATTGTCTGGGGATTGTGACAGAAGTTTTGCGAGAAGTAAAGATTTGAGCTCGTCAATTGATAAATCGGAAGGATTTGGTGTGATTGGTGGTGGAGTTGGTTGTTGGATCCCAGATCTAATCTCGTAACAATGATATAAACAATAAGAGTAATGACAGCGGAAGTAATACAGTTTAATATCAAAGGAGATTCAAATATCACAGTTCATAAAGCAGATAAAGATAAACAAGATATTCTTAGAATAAAATATTCAACTTATATTATCAGATATATAACTTCTTAAGCACACTTTGAACAATAAGGTGATGGTCCTATTTATAGGACCATAAAGTAAGCAGTGTACTTGCATGACCAAAAAGAGCATGCAGAATAGTGACCTACTCTAGAAAGTAAATCTTATCACTAAGTGACATGTCATCTGTTCTTCTGTTCATTCGTAGAAAACTTCAGTGTGAACATCTTCTGAGAGAATGTCTTCATAGCTCTGACGTTGTCTTCAGAGCCTCTGATGAAGCCATCTCTGATGTCTTCTCTGAAAGTTGCAATCTCTGATAAGTACTTCAGAGGCAGGTTTGTCCTCTGAAGTCTTCGTCCTCTGACGTCTTCGTCCTCTGAAGTGTATCTTTTGGAAGTCCTCTGAAATAGGACGGGTATTTTCAACACTTTAACAAACAGATGATTTGGAGCTAACAATCTCCCCCTAAATGTCAAAAATAAAAGATACAAAAATAACAGAGAATTGAATTTTAAACTAGAAAGCATAGAGGAGAAAATCATCCTCTTAAGTATTACTTCTTAAACATTTGGAAGTTTAATACAAAGAAAGTAATATAAAAAAATAAAATAAAGAAACAGACTACAATTTGTCACTTGAACAGATTCCATGGAATTTCATGATCAGAGCTCTGAAGTTGATCATCGAGTCAATCTCTAAGTCAAGCTTTGCCAGTAAATCTGCTCTGTGCCTTTCTTCCTTTGCATGGATCAATTTCTTTATACCTCTTAAGGTTTCATCAGAGTACTTCGACACTTCCGAAGCTAGAAAGATCTTCTTTTCTTGATTTATTCTGAACACGAAACCAAGAGGTTCTGCAACGATTGATCCAGTCTTCTGTTCTTCAAGTTTGTCGAATGACTCCATAGGTTCAGTTACCTCCATCTTCTCTTCCCCTAGGTTCAGAGCTATTTGAAAGTCACGTTTTGCTCGGTGTTTGACATAGGCCTCCATTGCCCGTCGGACTTCAACCATGCCCATCCTGATTTCCCTTCTTCCATGATCATACCTGGCAGAGCAATAGGCATATAAATGTGGTAAATCATATGGATTTAGATTTACGAGATCATTGTCATTGAACTCGTAAATCTTCTGATCAGATCGAGTTACCACATAATTCCTATAGATAATCTTGTTGTAAGAAAAGGTCTTTTCTGAGATATTGTTGATTTTGATGATTGGATCATCAGAGAGGACCTGTGCTCTTGGTTTGGTTTTATCTCTGACAAATCTTCGCTCATAGTCTGGCATGTCCTCTCTGATTCTTGGATTCAGAGGAATGACTAGTGTGTCTGCCATGTTGAACTCACAGTAGATGTATCTGAAGTGGTCTTCTATGGAAGCTTCGGGATTTGATTCGAGGAATGTGGGAGGTTTATTGAACACTTTTGCTGGAAGACCGATGCTTGCTTTCTGAACAGGATTCTCTAAAGGAGCCTGTTCATCAACAACCATGGTTTCTGGTTCCTTCGTCTGTGGAGGATCTTCTTTTGAGGGTTCAGAGATGTAGCCATCTATCTCTGGTGATTCCCTCAGCTCTGACGTTGTTGAAGTATGATGTGGTTGAGCATTCTTGAAGACATACTCTTCGACATCAACTACTTCAACTTCTTCTTCAACCTCTTTTCCAGAATCTGATTTTTCTTCTTTTTTAGATTCTGATTCGTAAGCATCTCTCATCACATAAGTTGGTCTTTCTGGTGATGAGAATGCATCTTCTGATGTTGAGAAGTCTACGAGCTGTTCATCTTCTTCTTCGTCCAGAGCTCCAATAGTTTCTTGAGATGCAGCTGTGATTTGTTCAGCTGTGATTGGAACTATTGGAGCACCTAAAGTGGATGGTCCTAAAAAGATGATCGATACTGGCGACTTTAGAGTGGCCTGAATATCTTCAGCAGAGGTGGAGGTTGAACGTCTCTCTGTTCCTTTCTCCTTGTGTTGGTTTGATTCAGAGGGAGTGGACTCCTTTTATGTTTCAATAGGTTTTGGAGTAGGAGTCTTCTCCCCCTTATGAAGATCGGATGACCCCTGAGGTTGGTCATCTTCGTCATCAGAATCTTCATATCTAGCCTTCTTTCGCGCTTCCTCAGAGCATGCGACCTCTGGTTCCTTTCTCTTCAATACTCCCTCTGAAGATTTGACATTCTTCAGAAGGTCTTCAATCTTCTTGTTCTGCTGAGTGGTCTTGGAGACGAACTTGTTGGAGATATTCATTACATTGCTGGTGATCTTCTTGGAGAAGTTGGTCAGGTCAGCCTTTGTAATGAATTCTGTTGTAGCAGGAGCAACAGCAGAGGAGGTAGGGGATCTTTGCAATTACCTCTGTCAAAAAACGCAAGACTTCCTCTTTGAATTGAGAGAAGTCTGCATGTGATGGAGTGGGGGCAGAGGTAGGTGGAATCGCCTGGAGGAGCTCTGTTTTCGAGTTCTGAATTTCTCTGGACAATACGGAGTCATTTTTTATGACCGAGCTTTCCAGAGCATCTAGTCATTTTTTATGACCGAGCAGGTCAAAGACCTCTGAAGTGAGCTTTTCAACTTCAGAGTTAGAGGCAGAGGCCTCTGAGGTCTTCTCCATTTGAAGTTTTATCTCCTTCAGAGATTCCCTGATTTCATCACCAAAGATTTTGAACTCCTCTTTGGTAACGTAATCAGAGGGGGTTACCTTAGGATCAACACATGATTCTAAGTTTCCCTCGAGTTCAGAGGGGCCTTCTTTCGGAGGTGGTTTGATGTTTTCTCCGGAAGGACTTCCCATTAATCCTTGGGGACCCTTTTTCAAGGATTTCCCTATAATGGTTCCGATTGGTCTCTGATCATCAGAGTCAGAATCTGATGATGAGAACCGAATGTGTTTGGAAACCTTGCTGTCCAGGCTAAGGATTCCTTGTGCAAGAAGGTCGTGCCATTCTTTTTCCGACAGGCAATCCGTACGTTCTAAGGGACGGTCCAACTTAGTTTGAGCCACAAAGGCATCATGTGTGGGTGGAGGTGACATACTCTGGGGTGATTGAGTATTTTTATCTTAGTCTAAGTCCTTTTGGGAGGACTTAGCCGTATCAGAGGTTTCCCCTCTGGTGCATGCTTCAGAGGCAGAAACAGATGCCTCTGAGCGGTTAGGATGGGAAGGGTTCGAGGTGTGCACCTCTGTTTCAATGTCCATTGATGCTGGACCACCTTGGACAGTAAAATTGTTTGCACTGGGATTTGGGCTTTGGATTCTCTCATTTGTGTCGTCAAGGACATCTTTTTCTACCTCACCGCCCTCAGATTCTAAGTTTAGAAACTCACCCTCTGGAAATCTCTCTTCCTCACCTTCCTCTGCTCTGACAGAGTTATTCTCTTTGTCAGAGGGAGGGTTCTCATGTTCTCTCTTCCTCACTCTCTCAGAGCCACCCTCTGGTTGCGCTCTGTTAATGTTTTGAGCAGTATCAGAGATATCACTCTCTGATTCAGGCTCAGGCTCAGAACCTAAGTGTGTTGGGGATCCCATCATCGGTTCTGATGATTGGGTAATACGACTAAGTAGGAGATGGGTAGGAGAGTCAGCAGGAATTATCTCAATCATGGTGTGTGGGAAACGTCGGTCATGTGGATAAGGAGGAACCTCTGTGGCTTTGAATGAGTTCATCATAAACAGAGGTGTCATTGGGCCCTCCTCAGTGATGGAGAATTTCTCCATTGCTCGTTGAATGACCACAGAGATGAATCGGGGAAACAGTACCGATATTGGTTGTTTTCCTTTGGCCAAGTCCTTGTTCTTCTTGTCCACCACCGTCAGCATCTCACAGAAGAGAATGTGAGCTATATTGATGCTTCTATTGAAAAAGAGAGCATACATTATGGCTATTATTGCTGGATGAGTCTGATCCTGACTTCCAATCTTGTAGGTTATTGTTCGGTTGAGAACACTGAACATAAAGTTCCATTTGGGAGGCAGGTACTGACGTCTGAATTGACTTAGGCGTGTTATTTCTTTGTTGTAGCCTAAGTGTTGGAGGAACTGAAGAAGGACTTCTTGAGTTGGGGGTTTCTCAAAGGTTTCTATTTGAAGATCAGTTTTGGTGAGGAGGTTGAATCGGCGAGTTAGGGTTTGTGGGGTGATTCTTATGTTTAAGCTTTGTTCACCTAGGTCAATGTGCCCAACCAGTCCTTCCTTTTCATCGTCGTATTCACTTGAATACCACCATTGTTGGACAAAGCGAAGGGGAATATCTGAGGCATGTTTGGTTAGAACATCATTGAGTTCGCCGTTGGTGAAAAAGTCGAGGATTGGGCGAAACTGTTCATCGTATTTTGATGGGGCGACGTCTAGAAAGTAGTTGTTTCCTTTGACTGGAACATCGAACTGTACCATATTCAAGCTTGGAACAAGTTTGCTTGAGTTATCTGAAGTTTGGGAATGAGCCGCCATTGTTGCAGGTTGAGAAAGATGAAAGCTTAGAAAGAGAGATTCGGCTTTTGGATTTTGAGAGCGTAAAGAATAATGAGAAGTGAACAAGGGTATTTTATAGTTACAAAAGGAAGGTAGAGGGAGAGGTTATTGAATCGGCGAATGAGAGTCCCAATGTCAGAAAGGACGTTCCATCATCCCCGAATTGATGGGTGACACATTTAGGCGTGTAGGGGAGAACCGCTTTGTGTCAGAAAACCGCCAGATGGGTTTTTGAAAAGAAACGAATGGTTATCCAAAAAGATTTATTATTATTTAAAAGAATTTCCTGGAATATTCGTTTAATGAGAAAAGATCAGAAGCTCTGATATTAATATCAGAGACACGATCAGAGGCTCTGATAAAAACATCAGAGACAAGATCAGAGGCTCTGATAAAAACATCAGAGACAAGATCAGAGGCTCTGATAAAAACATCAGAGACAAGATCTTTTCTCCCCCTTGAAGGATGAAAGGGTCGTTGTCTCCCCCTTGACACATGCTTGGAGATTCAAAAGAGTGATTTTTACCATATTTGAAAAAGTCTAGAGGCTCTGATGAAAGGATCAGAGACTCTGGTGTTTTCATTTAAGTACTCTGATATTGATATGCTACTCGATTCAGAGACTCTGATATACGATCAGATACTCTGAGTTTCTCCTTTGTTAGGTAGACATATTCAACATTCCCAACTTGCTAATTAAAAAATTGAACCTTCGTTCATCTAAAGCTTTTGTGAAAATATTTGCAAGTTGAAGTTCAGTTGGTACAAAATACATCTCTATTGTTCCTTTTTCAACATGATCTTTCAGAAAGTGGTACCTTACATCGATGTGCTTGGTTTTGGAGTGCTGTACTGGATTAGCAGAGATGGCTATGGCACTTTTTGAATCACAGAGAATTGGAATTCTGTCAAATTGTTGGTCATAATCTCTTAGCTGAGTCTTCATCCATAATACTTGTGAGCAACAACTAGCAGCAGCAACATATTCTGCCTCTGCAGTTGAAGTGGAAACACAGTTTTGTTTCTTGGATGACCAACTTACCAGCTTATTGCCCAATAACTGACAACACCCAGAGGTACTTTTTCTGTCAAGCTTACATCCAGCATGATCTGCATCAGTGTAAGCTGTTAGATCAAAACTTGAAAGTTTTGGATACCAGAGGCCTAATGAGTGTGTCCCTCTAAGGTATCTGAAAATTCTTTTGACAACAGTTAAATGAGATACCTTTGGATTTGCTTGATATCTAGCACAAAGGCATGTTGCAAACATTATGTCAGGCCTACTTGCAGTTAAGTATAATAGTGAACCTATCATGCCCCTGTAGGTTTTTATATCCACAGATTCTCCTGAAGGATCAGAGTCAAGTTTGACTCCGGTGGATAGAGGTGTTCTCATCGAAATTGAATCATTGAGTTTGTATTTTTGCAAAATTTCAGAGACATACTTAGATTGACTTATGAATGTACCTTCTGAAGTTTGTTTTACTTGTAAGCCTAGAAAGAAAGTTAATTCTCCGATGAGGCTCATCTCAAATTCACTCTTCATCAACTCTAAGAACTTGTCACAATACTTTTGATTGGTAGAGCCAAATATAATGTCATCAACATAAATTTGTACTAAAAGCATCTCATTCTTGTACCTTTTGATGAATAAGGTAGTATCAGTTGTGCCCTTTTCGAATCCATTGTTAATCAGAAAAGTGGACAGAGTTTCATACCAAGCTCTTGGGGCTTGTTTGAGTCCATACAGAGCTTTATCCAAATAATAAACATGATTAGGATACTCTGTACTTTCAAATCCAGGTGGTTGCTGGACATAGAATTCTTCATTTAATTTACCATGAAGAAAGGCAGATTTAACATCCATTTGATAAACTTTGAATCCTTTGTGTGCAGCATAGGCTAAGAAGATTATGATTGCTTCTAGCCTAGCTACAGGTGCAAAGGTTTCATCATAATCAATGCCTTCTTCCTGGCAATATCCTTTTGCAACCAACCTGGCTTTGTTTCTGATTATTATTCCATCCTCATCCTTTTTGTTTCTGAAAACCCATTTCGTTCCAATTGCAAATTTTCCTTTGGGAAGGGGAACTAGGGTCCAGACTTTGTTTCTTACAAACTCTTGAAGTTCATCCTGCATTGTAAAAATCCAATGAGGATCTTCAAGAGCTTCTTTTACCTTCTTTGGTTCAATAATGCTCAAAAAGTTTACATAGAAGCATTCATTGATGGTGGCAGATCTTGTTTTAACTCCTTCGGATGAGGATCCAATGATTTGATCAATTGGATGATCTTTTGTCCATCTGGTGATTGGAGCAATAATTTGTGCAGTTTGAGCTTCAGAGGCTCTGACGTTTGGTGACACCTCTGTTGTATTGTTTAGAGGCTCTGAAGGTGATACCTCTGTTGTATTGTTTAGAGGCTCTGTTGGTGATGCCTCTGTTGTACTGTTCAGAGGCTCTGAGTTTTGTTCCAGAGATGCAGATTCGTGTTCTTCATCATTTGGTTCTGGAGTTGCTTCAGATACTTCTTGATCATCTTCTGATTCACTTTGCTGATCTGCATTTGGTGAAACAGAAGGTGTTAGTTCAGAGGGCCCTGAAAGGGTTGTACCTATTTCTTGAGGTTCTTCTGAATTCTCTCTCTGTCTATCTCTGAAGATAACTTCAGAGATATCTTCATCATCAAAGAAATCTTCAAATATTTTGTTTAATTCAGATTCCCTTGATGATTCAGAGATTGGTGATGAACTTTCTTGTTGTTCAGAGCTTTTATTGTCATCAAAAGTGATATTGATGCTTTCTTGGATAGTCCTTGTTCTAAGATTGAACACTCTGAAAGCTTTTGAGGCTAATGAATATCCAATGAATTTGCCCTCATCAGCTTTCTTGTCAAACTTTCCAAGATATTATCTATCTTTCAGAATGTAACACCTGCATCCAAAAACATGAAAATATTTAATATTAGGTTTCCTATTGTTAATGAGTTCATAGGATGTTTTCTGAAATCTCTTGACAATTGTAGCTCTATTCTGAGTGAAGCAGGTTGTTGCTACTGCTTCTGCCCAAAAATTTGTTGAAAGATCAGATTCAACAAGCATTGTTCTGGAAACTTCAACAAGTGTTCTGTTTTTCCTTTCAACTACTCCATTTTGTTGAGGAGTTCTTGCTGCAGAGAAGTTAGGGGTAATGCCTTCTTCTGATAGATAAGAATTGATTTTGGCATTTCTGAACTCTGTTCCATTATCACTTCTTAGTTTCTGAACTTTGCTGCTGAATAGAACCTGTAATCTTTTCAACAACCTTATTAATATGTCAGGTACATCAGATTTAGCTCTAATGAATTCTATCCATGTGTATCTGGAAAATTCATCAATCAGAACCAGAATGTATTTCTTACCTGCTAGACTCTGTACAGAGATAGGACCACAGAGGTCCACATGAAGCATGTGCAGAGGTCTAGGACAGTTGTTTTCACTTTTGGTTTTATGGGAAGATCTTTTCATTTTTCCCATCTCACAAGCAGAACAAAGATGATCTTTGTTAAACTTTAAAGATGGTAATCCCTTAACCAAATTAAGTTTAACTAACTTATCAATTGAGGAAAAGTTTAGATGTGAAAACTTTTTATGCCAGAGCCAGATTTCCTCACTATTCAGAGATACAAGACAAAGTTTCTCTGAATCAGTGTCTGTGATTTTGGTAAAGTTCATTCTGTAGAGGTTACCTTTTCTGTCTGCTCTTAGTATTTCTTGACCAGATTCTGAGTGAAGAAGTGAACAATATTTTCTTTGAAATTTCACATCAAAACCATGATCACAAAGTTGACTTATGCTTATCATATTGTGTTTTAATCCATCCACATAAGCAACCTTTGATACTGAAACATTTCCTCTTGATAACTCACCATATCCTTTAATCTGTCCTTGCTTGTTGTCTCCAAAAGTAACTGCTCCTCCAGATTTTGCTTTGAATGAGGATAACAGTTCTTTATTTCCAGTCATATGCCTTGAACATCCAGAATCTAGGTACCAGATTGGCATTGACTGTTTCTGCAAGACAGATTATTGTTTCTTAGGTACCCACCTTATTATGGGTCCTTTTGTGTTAGACTTTGGTGGAATTGTATGACTTTTTGGCATCTCATCTTTTGATGTCCTGCCTTTACTTGTCTTCTGTTGAGATTTTGTCTCTGAGATATTTTTCAGAGATTTATTCAAAAGGTAGTGTGATCCTTTAAAATGATTTTTCAGTTTCATCAAGAGATAAATGCAGTTACAATTAATAGAACAAGAAGAAGTAGGAGCAAAGTTTTTCTTTTTATTAAAAGCATTTGTTACATTTTGACTTCTTTTGAAACTAGCACTAGGAATATTACATTTATCCCTAACTACTTCTTTTCTTTTTGCTTGATAAACAGTCTTCTTTTCAAGTTGCTTTTTCTTGTTCAAAAACATCTTCTTTTCTTTGTTGCTTACTGCACAGACAGGATCAATATGGTTAATTTTTGTCCCTTTGCCTTTTTGTTCAGGAGAGAATTTTATTGTTTTATAGGTGTAAGAACCAGAAGTGTTTGTTTTATTCTTTGCCTTTTCTTGCAACTCTTTTTCAAGTTCCAGAGATGTTTTTGCTTGTAAACACATATTTGCAAAATCAGGACTTATTGGTATTCTGGTTTTGGTTTTCAATATTGAAATTGGAACATTCAAAATACCAGAGCCAACAGTTTCTATCTTTTTGTGAATTACATTCCCTGGTTTACAAAAAATCTGTTCATCAATCTCTAAATCAGATTCTGAATCAGCGTCAAGAAAGTCTCTCTTAGATTTAATAGAGATATCTACCTCTATTGGTTTTTTAATTTCTTTTGATCTAGAGACTTTGATGATCCGTTTCATGCTTTCTTTTCTTTTTAAGTCCTCCATGACATTTTCTTCCCAAATCTTTTGAACATCATCTTTAAACGTAGTTCTGATGTTTTCATCTGACTTTGGTGAATACAGAGGAACATTCGGATTAAGTGAACTTTGAGATTCATTTTCAGAAGTACTTGTATCAGAGGTACTTGGTCCAAATGTCTCTGATTCACTAGAGATGAAAGCATCGAATCTGAAAATTTCTTTGGAATCATAGCTCTGAGGTTTTGTAAAGTGTACCTCTGAAGTTTCTTCTTTTATCTGTAACACAGATTCTTTAATGTCTTTTACTTCAGAGTACTTTGTATTTTTGAAATTTAAAGCTCTTGCTTTTGATCCCTCTTATGTTTTCATTCTTTTGAAATTATTCAGAGATGGATCTTCAGAGCTTTGGACCTTTCCTATACAGAAAGTGGAAGAAAGTGAAGTTTTCTCCAATCCATTAAATGAATTCAACTCATTGAATCCTAGCCCTTGAGAGTCCATCTGAGTTTTTATTTTGTCGAAAACACTTTGTGCATTAACATAGCTTTTGATTCGAAGATTTTGTCTATCTAGAGATTGATGTAGGATTTCTCTTTCCTTTTGAAAAAATTTGGTTAAGGCAATAGAATTGAGCCTTTCATACTCAGATTTCTTTACTTCTTCTTCTTTTCCTTTTAAAACTTTTTCAATCTCTTTTATTTCTTCTGAAAATGATTTTTCTTTTTGCTTGTTGATTTCTTCAAGTTTGGTTTTTTCAAGAAAAAATTATTTCTTTTCTGATTCCAGAAGATTCTTTTCTCTTTTGTAAAAAATGAGCTCTTTTGTTACTTGCTCTCTTTTCTCTTTTTCTTCAACAAACTTTTTCTTTAGATCCTGAAGTTCATTAATTAGTTTAAAAGCATCTATTTCAGGATCACTGTCAGAGGTGTAAAGAGAGTTTACCTTTTCAGAGTTGTCTTCGGATGCTTCATCAGTTTGATATCCATCTGAAAAAGCCATACCACAGAGATTGGTAGGCTCTTCCTCACCATCACTTGTCGAGTCAGATAACCAGTCTTCCATTTCTGCTACAAGAACTCTTTCTTTTACATTGTATTTGTATTTGTTCTTGTAGTAATCTTGATCTTTGACAAGTTTTCCTCTGTAGTTTGCAGAGAAGTGGCCTGATTTTCCACATCTGAAGCATCTTCCATCATTTTGATTTGGTGGAAGAGTGGCAGTACTTGTCTCTGGCTTCTGTTCTTGAGGTTTGAAGTATCTTTGTGGTTGTGGATACCTTGGTTGGAATGGTTGTTTTGGTCTTGTTTGTTGTGTTGCATTATCATGGTTGAAGTTTGCACCCTTTTGATCACTATATGGAGTGAATCTGGGTTCTTGTTGAAATCTTCTCTCCGGATTTCTTCTTTCTTCATTCTCTCTCCTTCCTTCAAATACTTTTTTACCAAATTTCTTGTTAAACTGATGAGTGATCAATGCAAGAGATTTGGCGAAGGCATTTATATCTTCATCTGAGTCTGAATCAGTATGAGTTTCTTCTGCTATCAAAACCTTTTTGGATCTTCTTTTTGTTTCCAAACATTTTTGTGACTCTTCACAGTTGTTTTCTTTCGATGTTTGTTTTGAAACAAGTGCAAGGGGTCCACCCAACGAGATTTTTGATTTTTGCTTCATAACTTCTTTTTCATGTGCAACAAGAGTACCATAAATGTCAGTTAATGACCATGACTCAAGATCTTGATTAGCCTGTATAGACATGTATAGTTGTGACCATTCTTCATTCAAGCTTTTCAAAAAAAGAACGTTGTTTTCCTCTTTTGTTCTTATCACTCCAAACTTTCTACATTTGTTTATTAGAATGTTGAATCTTGAGTAAGTTTGGTGTAACTTTTCTTCTGGTAGAGCATGAAAATCATGATATTCATTGATGCATAGATTTCTTCTATTTTTCTGAGTTTGTAGGCCACCTTCAAGTTGATTTAACAACTGATCCCATATCTCTTTTGCAGTTTTACAAGAATCAAGTTCTTGAAAGATATCATTGGGAATGGCCATTATGAGTAATCTAACAGCTTTTGAGTCATTATCCATCATATTATTTTCTTCATCAGTGAAGTTTGTGGTTTTCTTTTCATAATATGCAGGTATTTCGGCAGTATCTGCTGTTGCAGGAACTCTTGGTACCAACACCATTGGAATGTGAGGTCCAACGTTCAAAGATCTAAAAAGATCCCTGTCCATACCTTCTAGAAAATTTACCATCCTTATCTTCCATTGGGGATATTCATCCCTTAAAAGTGTAGGAGGTTTTGTTAATGACCCAGCTGTATACATGACACTTATGCTTGAGTTTGCCATTAAAAAAAAATGAAGATTTGAAGAACTGATGCTTTTTGAAATGAACTGAGATTTACTATCAAATCTAGAGCATATGATGTTCTTGAATAAACTGGGTTTATATGAACATGCACAAATATTGAAAGTTTAGAATCAATGAGATGTAAATCTATCCGAGTATGCAGATATGATCTTTCTTTGTTTTAGAAACAAAGGAGGCTCTGATACCAATTGTTGGATCCCATATCTAATCTCGTAACAATGATATAAACAATAAGAGTAATGACAGCGGAAGTAATACAGTTTAATATCAAAGGAGATTCAAATATCACAGTTCATAAAGCAGATAAAGATAAACAAGATATTCTTAGAATAAAATATTCAACTTATATTATCAGATATATAACTTCTTAAGCACACTTTGAACAATAAGGTGATGGTCCTATTTATAGGACCATAAAGTAAGCAGTGTACTTGCATGACGAAAAAGAGCATGCAGAACAGTGACCTACTCTAGAAAGTAAATATTATCACTAAGTGACATGTCATCTGTTCTTCTGTTCATTCGTAGAAAACTTCAGTGTGAACATCTTCAGAGAAAATGTCTTCAGAGCTCTGACGTTGTCTTCAGAGCCTCTGATGAAGCCATCTCTGATGTCTTCTCTGAAAGTTGCAATATCTGATAAGTACTTCAGAGGCAGGTTTGTCCTCTGAAGTCTTCGTCCTCTGACGTCTTCGTCCTCTGACGTCTTCGTCCTCTGAAGTGTATCTTTTGGAAGTCCTTTGAAATAGGACGGGTATTTTCAACACTTTAACAAACAGATGATTTGGAGCTAAAAATTGGTAGTACTGGTTCTCTCCGTTCCGGCTCAGGTTCAACAACTTGCTTCCCCTTTAATAATCTCTTGATGTCTCCCAGTTCTTTCCCTATACGATCAAACTTTTCCAACCACCTGTTTTCAACAGCCTTTAGGGCGTCGTTGAGATATTTGTTAAGTCTGATTTTATAGTAATCATTATATTTATAGGCTTGGTCTTATACAGTGTTTAGTGTCATATATTGTGCTGTATAAGCCAAGGGTATTTAAGTCCCTTTGGGCTTTGGGTGTTGTAAGAAACTGACGCATACCTTAATAGAATTCATACTTGTGCTTTCAATTTTTCTCTCTCTACTTTCTCTCTCTAAAATTTAGAGATTCTTGGATTATCAATTGGTATCATAGCCAATCTAAATCTAAGAGGACTGAGAGATTCATGTTTTGATCTCTGAATTTGTGAATTAATATGAAAATTTGATCGATTTTCTTGAATTTTTCAAGAAAATCTCGTTTTTGGATTTTTCATCAAATTCGATCTGTTTTCTGGAATTTTTTTCTTGTAAATTGGTTTGTTGGATCCGTTTTTGATTGTAAAACTTTTTTGTTTCACATCGATTTGCAAGAAATTCAATGTTTGGTGTTCAATTTCAAGAATTTTAGATTTTCTGGAAAAACCATTTTAGCGTACTGTTCTTATTTCAATTTCTCGAATTTGTGGTTTTTGATCGAAATTGTTTGTTACAAAGTGTTAAAATCGTGTTTTCAATCATATCTGTGTATGGAAATCTCATTAATTTTGTGTTTGTAATCGGTTTTAGAAGGAATCTGAGGTTTTTCATCGTCTTTGCACCAGATCTGAACTTTGTGCCAGTTCATCATCTTTGCGCAAGTTCATCAGGCTTGCGCCAGTTCATCCGAGTTCTTCAAGTTTGCACCAAGTTCAAGATTCAAGTTCTAACGAAAAGATATCTTTGCATCATCTTAGTCTCACGAGAATTATTCTTTGCGTTAGCTCAAACAAAGTGTTTCACGTCAACATCTACTCACGCAAAGTTTCTTTTGCGTCTTTTGTACATCACGCAAACTCCAGTTTGCACCAAGAACGTATCACGCAAATCATAGTTTGCGTCACCAACTGGTCACACAAAGTATCTTTACGTCACTCTCATCTCACACAAACTCAAGTTTGCGCCATCCGTGTTTCACGCAAATCTAAGTTTGCGCAACCTTCTGCTTACACAAATCTCTTTTGCACCATTGCCTTCCCACGCAAAACCTAGTCTGCGTCACCCTCTGTTAGCGCGAATCTCAGTTTGCGCTTTGTGTTCAAGACTTAGAATTTTTCTGGATTTATGAAGATATGGATTCTGCAAAGTTTGCTTTTCAAGACCAATTCTACAAAAACGATGTAATGATGTCATTGGGCACATAAAATCATCCTCCATTACTGATAAACGAAAACGAATTCACTCAATGGCAAGATCGGTTCCTGAACTTCATCGAGCGTCAAGTTAATGGAGATAACATGATGAAGTCTCTCACTGAAGGACCTTTCGTAATGCCTAACAAAGAGACTCCTGTAACAACTGAAGAGGATTCGTGTATGAAAGTTGATCGAGAATTAAAAGCTAACCTGATGCTACCTTTACCAAACTCTGTTTACAACCGGGTTGATCATTGCAAGGATTATCCAAATCTGTTGTGGGCACAATTGGAAAAGATTATTCTTGGTTCATCAGTCGCAACCCAACTCCGACATACACGTTATATGAACAATTTTGAGGAGTTTAAAGCCAAAGAAACTGAGTCTCTAAAAAGTGTTTTCGATAGATTTTGCACAGTACTGAATGATCTACACAAAATAAATGTGAACAAGACAGAGCTCGAGACAAACCTGAAATTCCTCAATGCTCTTCAACCAGAATGGAACAAGTCTTGTCATAGATTGAGAAACGATGTTCGGGTTTCTTCAATGCAAATCCAAGAGATGTACGAGATCTTGATGACTGATGAGAGGATAGTGCTTGAGAAGAAAGCAAAACTGGACAAGAAGAACAAGAAAACAGTTGACTCGGTTGCTCTCCTCACGAACCAACTAGCAGAACAAGCATTGTCTGATAATGCTTATAACGGGGCCACTGATGATGATGGCAAGGCGCTCGAGAAAGCTATGATCCTTCTCTCTCAACACTATCAGAAGAAGTTCCAGCATCGTTCGGGATCCAACAATCTTCGCTTCATTTCTGGGTCAAAAGTCAAAGTGCCTGAGCCAAAGACAGCTGCTGACTGTTACAACTGTGGTAAGTCGGGTCACATCGCTAAGGAGTGTAGAGTGAAGAAGGTTCGGGATTCGGCATATTATCAGAAGAAAATGGAACTTGCCGAGAAAAAAGAGAACGGAACAACTTTGCTCGTAGAAGAGGAGTACTAGCTTGATCACTCCGATGATGAAGCTAACAATGAGGAAACTACTCAAATGTGCTTAATTGGAGATGATCAGAGTGATGATGATTCTTACACTGATGAATATGAGGTACCTTCTGAATTCGATTTCAATTTCATTTCTTCTCAGATGAACATTATTATAACTGCTTTATCTGATCTTCATTCGAAGTTAATATCTGAAAAGAATTTAAATTCAGACACGTCAAATTTGATTGATAAATTACAAATTTCTTTGAAAGATGAAAAATCTATTTTGAATCATACAAAAGACATCTTTCAAAAGAAATTAGATGATTTAGAAAAATCAAATAAGACTTATCTCGATTCTTTGACTGAGATGACCAAATTAAAAGATATTTTTTCGGATAAAATAAATGAGTTAGAAGAAAAATTATATCGAAGAAATCAATCTGAACAAACTATTTATTTGAACAAACCACGGAGTTATGAGTCTATAAAAGAAAATTGGGGACTTGGTTTTGAAAATCCACATTGTTTAAACAATGCGATAGAAAAATCCCCTACTTTATATAAATTCGAGTATCTAACACTTGTTAAATATGCTCCTCAATTTAAAATTGATTGGTTGAATGAAAAGCAAGTGTTAGAAATCAAAAATGAGAAAATGATGAATAATAAGAAAAAGGAAATTTCTTTTGTTTATACAAGCGAAAATGCCAAATATTTTCCTGATAAATCAAAGAAAGGCAGAAAAAGTTTAAATGAAACATCTCCCATTAAGTCTTCATTGTCTGATGATTATGTTGATATATATGCCACTAAATCTGATAAGGAAAATATTTCTCCAATCTTTTATGATTCTAAGAGATATACTCCTCCATTAGTATTAGAAGGCAAAATCTTTGACCTTGAAGATAAAATGGAAGATAGCAATATTAAAAAAGAAATTGAATATGATATTATTCTTTCTTTTATGACTTCTAGTCTTGAAGAAAATTTATTTTCTCAAAAAATAAGATTCTATTTCTGACATTTCTTCTGATTCTAAGGAAAACAAAAAGGAATTTTTAAAATCTGAAAACTTTTCTCAAACTTTTTCTGACTCCGAGGCAAGTTCAGATTCATTAGTTGATCAGTTGGGTGTCTAAGGTAAAATTGCTTCTTCTGATTCAAATATTAAATCTAGTATTCTTGATGAATCTTTTACGCTAAATGATAATTATTATAAACCAAAGCGTAAAAGAAGAAGGTCAAAGAAGTCAAAGAAGAAAGATACTGTTATTTCTGAAAATTCTAATTCTTCTGATTCAATTCTTTCAGATAGGACTTTGAGCACACCTTCAAAGCAGATATGGAGGGTGAAGCGGACATCGGATGAATCTCAGACTGATGAGGATAGATATGTAGACAAACATTATAAAAATGATCATTTTCTTCTTGTAATCAAATTCCAAAATACTCAATAAAGCAAATGATTCAAATTTCCAAAAATGTCTCATATTCTTCTTCTGATTCTAGTTCAGATGATTATGCTTTTTCTTCTGCTATTTTTTATGTTCATTTGTCTGATCATATTTCTTGTGCTTCTCGTTTCAAATCTTACAAATTTTTCCCCACAAGAACTACATCTAACTTTCATGGACACAAATACAAGTGGGTACCAAAATCTCAGATTAATTCTAAGTTGCAGGCATCAAATGTCAAGGGGGAGTAAGAGAAATATGGCTTCTAAGTACATCAACTTAGAACCCGTACTTTAATGGACTTCGACTTCTAAACATGTCAGTTTAGAACTCGTTCTTCAAAGATTTTAGCTTCTGACTAATGAGAAACTGTGAGTACATCTACTTTATTCCGCTGCATTTATCTCTGATCATGATGTTGTTCCAGTTTTCTCATGTTTTTAAGAATCTGAGCAAATTCATTCAAAACCTGAATTTGTACAACGCAATTTTTTTTTCTTTTGAGACACAACTTCGTTATACATTATATGGAAGATAATATTGTTGAATTTTATTTTGTTTCAACTAAATATCAATTTGCCGAATTCTTTACTTTTGTCTTAAATTTTTAAAACTTGGCATTTGAATTTAAAAGTTTAAATCTTTACAAATTTTATTCTATAAAGTAAAAGCTTTACAAGTTTTCTTTCTTTTGAATAAAATGTGTATCTAGGATAAATTTTAAGTTCCTTTGTTAATATTAAAGTTTTATATGTTCAACTTTCAAGTCTTACAAAAGTCGAAAAGTCAGCAACATGTTTGTGGCTTTTGCATTCTGCTTTAAAGATATGTGATTCGGAATATTTATAGTTTACAATGCTTGGAAATCCTAAAAAGTCTGAATTATGGATCGTAATGAAAATATGGGCTAAGCACTTAGATGTAAACTGAGTGATTGAGATGAAAATTTATATTTCTAAAATACAGAAATCTCTAAGTTTAAAAGTTTGTACCTGTGACCTTTCTGGTTTGGGAAAGTAAGTTCCGTGGGATGCTTGTCATCTGGTCCCCTAAGGTCAATTGGTTTGGGAGTGATCGAACCTAAATCCTTCTATAGAATCAGATCGAAAGTCATGTTCTACTAGTATGAATGGGTTTAGGATGTGTCGATATAACCTTTCTGATCTAGGAGAGTAAGTTCCAAGGGGTGCTTGACACCTAGTCCTCTAAGGCCAACTGGTCTGGGAGCGGCTGACCCAAATCTTGCAATAGGGTCAGATAGAAAGTTACGTTTACGACATGTTATTTACTTAATTAACTTTTTGATTAAAAGATGCCAAAGTGCACAAGCTTAAAAGATGCCAAAGAGCACACTCATGTGAAGATGCCAATGTGCACAATGCTAAAAGATGCCAATGAGCACACATCTCATAATACTTGGTGATATGTTTGAGCTGCGATAAACCTATAAATTTGTGAAAATCTTAATTTTTGATGGCTTAGTGTGATTACATGCAAAGTTCTCTATTATATTTTTAGAATTGCATTTTCTTGAAGGTAATCGAAGTTCGCATGCTAGCACACTGAATAGATTGATGAAAGTTTTTGAAACTGAACATGTCTTAACTTGATATGCAATGAAACTTGTATCTGTATCCAACAACATACATTTGATTTCAACTGATTGATAAATCTGTGATATTTTACTAAGTAGAATTTAATTTGTTTAGTATTTAAAATTTTATATATTTAGTTGTTTCAAAATACATATTCAATATATTTTTCTTTATACATTGATGTTTCAATCATTGTGTTCTCATATTTTTTTTAAATGGGTCTGTGCATTATTCAAGGGGGAGTGAATAAGGAGAATATTTTGAAAATATCATTCAATATATTTTTCTTTATACATTGATGTTTCAATCATTGTGTTCTCATATTTTTTGTAAATGGGTCTGTGCATTATTCAAGGGGGAGTGGATAAGGAGAATATTCTGAAAATATCATATCTGTTTTCGAGGGGGAGTATCTGATTTTCTATATAAATGCTAACTTGAATTGTCAAATTTAGTGCATTTGTGTAGGGGGAGTCAAAGCGCTTCACAGGTGAAATTTTTTCAGATTCCAAATCATATTTGCGCCAACTGTTGGTAGAGCAAAACTTAGATTTTTCCTTCAACTAGCGCAAAACTAACTTTGCGCTTCCTTCTGCTAGCGCAAAACTAAGTTTGCGCCACAAACTGTTAGTGCAAACCTCTCCTATTTTTCCTTTACTCTGATTTTGCAGATCTTAAGTTGTCTCGTCTCCAACATTTGCATGACCAAGTTGATCCAGATCATCAAGGTCATGAGGGGGAGAAGTTAAGGAGATGATAAAAAGACAAAGAGTTCAAACGATTATCTACTGATCAAGATTCGCTCAAGATTCTATATTCTCTCAGCTATATCAATACTACTTAACAAGTTCTAAGAAACAACAACACATTAACGATTACCAACCTGTATTGAATATAGAAACGATTACAAGGTTGAATGATTAAGCTTGAATGTGTTCTCAATGTTTTCTCTCTTTTACACTTTGATGTGTGTGTTTGTGTGTGATGTATGATCTGATCTTTTTTTTTGGAGATAATAGAGAGATACACTTAATCTACCAAGTGTGTCTAACACACTATCTACCACTTGCAATAATATCTAGAATAATATCTAGATATTAACTAACAAACTACATTATAACTAAAACTAATATATGAAACTAGAAACTAACTAAGTCTAATATCTAATAGAATTAGATATTTAAACTAAGTTAACTAGAACAATAAACAAACAATTACATTGACATTTATTACAAATAGACATAGACTTTAATATCGAGAGTCGACTTTTCGGCTTTAGCTTCAGATTACGATCTTCAGATTGGATGATCTTGAATCCAATGAGACTGTGGTCTAACAGTGTGGCCTATACTCAGAGCTGGCATAATGTTAGTAGTGACAGGACTTCCATCCGGTCCTCATAGTCCCAGTTGCGGATCTACTCTGGATGTTCCGCTCAGGTCACGAAGACGACTGAGATCTAGACCTGCAAAAAGTGTCCTATTAACAAATATTGGTTGACTAACAATAGGCTCTAGGACTTGTGCACTGAAGGGAATTGAGATCTGGGGCAACTGATCTCTGATTTCATTATCAGATGTCTCCGAGTGAGACATTGATAGATTGTGTACTGTATCCCCGTGTGAAAATGAAACCAATTCCTATTGAGAGGAATCATAGTGGGTGGTTTGGATGTGCACATGCATGAGTGATCTGCTACATCTTCAGGCAACACATGCACTGAAGTGTGATATTTGGTTGATCTTTTGGTGTAGTGGGATATTTTCCGAATGAAAATCAGATAGCATATGTGCTGCATCCCCTTTGAAAATGAAACATTTTCTTTTTGAGAAGAAAATGAGTAGATGGTGAGGTTTGATCAAGAGTTGGCATGGGTTAGTTGCCTGTTTCAATAATGATCACCAAAGAATTGTGAATCACTAGAATTGTGGCTACCCGGCTCAGAAAAAGTTGGTGCAGAGTTGTGATATTCTTTTAACTCTATTCTCACACGCTCTTTCTTTTAAACTTTTTGCTTTCTCTAATCACACTCATTTCTTTTCGCTTGCACACTCAAACACTAAGGATTTAACTTCATGGGTAGAAATCACTGGTTAATGTGATTCCATTGAAGTTGTGTTAATTCTTAGCACAATGATTCTTTGTTTTCCTAGATGCACGTGATGCTCAGATTGGTTTAACTATTTCAGTTAAAGCACAATTGAGATCATGAAAACATTTAAAATACACTCCCAAAATATAAAATTTGATGAAAAATCGGGAAGTGGTTTGAACATTAAAAACAATGTTTTCTATGATTGAAAGTTGTCCTTCTTTCAACCATATATGAGATGAAGATATGGAATTATACCTTAACGAGTGATATTTCATCTCATGAAGCTAAGCTTTAAGTCATAGAAATATGAACTTGTAAGCTTCTCTCAAAAATTCTGCAAAAGTCTAATGTCAAGTCAAAATAATAATTATTCACTTATATTGAAAAGACAAAAAGCAGTAAAACTTTTAAAGTACGAGTTCTGATCAGAAGTAATCAGAAGTCATATCCGTACTCCCTTTTTGACTTGAATAACTCCCCCTAAAATCTTGCATTACAAAAAAAAATGGCATTAAAAGGTACATGCAATATTTTATGAGCTCCCCCTCGAAGTAATATTGACCAGATGTCAATTTCTTCTCATACTCCCCCTTGGATCATGAACATATGATAGAATGGCATATATCAATCAGAGTTAAGAATGAAGAAATGATGAATAAGTATACAATTAGAAAACTTTTATAGGTAATTACTGGTTATACTTTGAGATTTAGCATACCAAGCTTCGAGACTAGAAAGGTAAACCTCTTTTCGTCTAAAGGTTTGGTGAACAAATCAGCAAGTTGATACTCAGTCTTTACAAAGAAAAGTTCAATTGTTCCTTTCTCTACATCATCCTTGATAAAATGATACCTGACGTCTATATGCTTTGTCTTCGTGTGTTGTACAGGATTCGCCGTTATTGCGATGGCACTGTTGGAATCACAGTAGATCGGGATCTTGTTGAAGTGGAAACCGTAGTCACGTAATTGAGTTCTCATCCACAAGACTTGAGAACAGCAGCTAGCAGCAACTACATATTCTGCTTCGGCCGTGGAGGTTGAAACGCAAAGTTGCTTCTTTGATCCCCAACTTACTAATTTGTCACCGAGGAACTGCACATGTCCTGACGTGTTCTTCCTGTCTAACATACAACCTGCATGATCTGCATCTGTGTAGGCTGTTAGTTCAAAACTAGTATCTTTAGGATATCACAGACCAAGATCTGCAGTGCCCTTCAGATACCTAAAGATGCGCTTCACAGCAGACAAATGGATTTCTTTAGGATTGGCCTGATATCTTGCACATAAGCATGTTGAAAACATTATATCTGGCCTACTCGACGTAAGATACATTAAAGAACCTATCATCCCTCGATAAGTCCTAATATCAACAGCCTTTCCCGAAGGATCGCTGCCAATCTTAGTACCTGGTGCCATTGGGGTACCAATCGGTTTTGAATTTTCCATTTGGAACTTCCGAAGAATATCCCTAATGTACTTTGATTGATTGATAAAGATACCCGTAGAAAACTGTTTGACTTGCAATCCGAGAAAAAAATTCATCTCTCCCATCATGTTCATCTGAAATCTAGACACCATAAGGTTTGCGAAATTCTTACAGTACTTAGTATTTGTAAAGCCAAAGATAATATCATCTACATAGATTTGAATTAAAATGATATCGCCTTTTTCCTTTTTAATAAACAAAGTGGTATCCACCGTACCTTTTGAAAACCCAGACTTGACTAGAAAATTAGAAAGGACAGCATACCAGGCTCGAGGTGCTTGTTTCAGACCGTAGAGTGCTTTGTCAAGAATGTAGACGTGATTCGACTTCTCTTGATTGACAAAACCCTCTGGCTGAGAGACGTAGACTTCCTCCTTCAGAATTCCATTTAGGAATGCTGTCTTCACGTCCATTTGAAAGACCGTGAAGTTTTTGTGGGCTGCGTAGGCTAGAAACATTCTGATTGCCTCTAATCGCGCCACAGGAGCATATGTTTCGTCATAGTCTATTCCTTCCTCTTGTCTGTATCCTTTGGCTACTAGTCGTGCCTTGTTTCTGATGACGGTTCCATCTTCGTCTTTCTTTATCTTGAAAACCCATTTCGTACCTATAATGGTTTTACCTTGAGGTTTCGGTACGAGTCTCTAGACTTTAAGTGCATCAAACTGATTTAGCTCTTCTTGCATTGAGATCACCCATTCTGGATCAGCAAGAGCTTCTGATACTCTTGTTGGCTCAATCTTGCTCAGAAAGGAGTCATGCATGCACATGTTCATTGATGCTGACCTAGTTTGCACCGGTTTTGATGGATCGCCTATGATCTGGCTTATCGGATGCTCTTTGGTCCATTTATGTTCATGAGGCAATGGATTATATGAATGTATGTCAATTGTGTCATCTATAAATCTACTTGTACCTTCTTCGGTTTGTTCATGAGGAGTGATTTTAGTTGAAGTGGCAGGTTCAGAAGGCTCAGCAGGTACAGCTTGTTCTGGCTGTAGATTGATCTGTACAGAACATCCTATTGTTTCAGCTACTTCTGTCTCGTTCTGATTTGTCACTTCTTCAACTGTTGGAGTCAGCATTTGAATTGTTATCTCTTGTTGAATCGGGGCATTTGATTCAATTGGAACATCTGAACTGGTTGGATGAGTAGACGTTAAGTCTTCCATCCTGTCAACCACAACAGATTTCTTTACATTAGATCCGAGATATTCATCATAAAACAATTCTAATAATAAATCTAAATCAGATAAATGGTTAGTAGAAGTTGATGCTTCATCTGATTTATTCTGTTGAGACATAGGTTCTGGACTGAGTTGCCCAGAAGCTAGTATTCCTGTTATTGTGGGTTCTGAACTGTGTTGTTCGGAAGCCATTTCTTCATCAAAGGTGACGTTGACGCTTTCAATCACCGTCTTTGTCTTCTTTAGATAGACACGATATGCAGTCGCTGTTGAGGAATATCCAATGAAGATTCCTTCATCTGCCTTAACGCTGACCTTGTTGAGATTCCCCCTATCGTTTAGTACGAAACACTTACATCCAAATATATGGAAATATTTGATTGTAGGTGTTCTGTTGTTGATTAACGCGTAAGGAGTCTTCTTGAACCTTCGATGAATCATGGAACGATTCTGTGTGTAGCACGCGGTTGAAACAACTTCTGCCCACAAAAATAGAGGTAAGTTGGAGTGACTTAGCATAGTACGAGCAGCCTCGACTAGCGTTCAATTTCTTCTTTCAACCACTCCATTTTGTTGAGCCGTACGAGCAGCAGAGTATTGATGTGAAATCCCGACAGATTCGAGATATTCTTCAACTTTGTTGTTTTTGAACTCTGTGCCGTTATCTGTTCGTAGAAACTTGACCAGTTTCTGCAGATTCACCTGGGTCGTCTTCAGGAATGTAATGATAACATCTGGTGTTTCATCCTTTGTACGTAGAAACTTGACCCATGTGTACCGCGAATAATCGTCCACGATCACGAGTATGTACTTCTTGCCGCCTAAGCTTTGAGTGCGCATTGGACCGCATAGATCCATATGCAATAACTCTAAAGGAGCTTTTGTACTTGGTTCAGGCTTCGGTTTATGAGGTGCCCTCTTCATCTTCCCCTTTTCACAAGCTGCACAAAGATGTTCTCTTTCATATCTCAGCTCTGGAAGTCCTTTGACGAGCTTTCCACTGACCAGGTTGTTGATGTACCGAAAGTTGAGGTGAGAAAGACGTCGATGCCATAACCAACTTTGTTGCATCGAAGCTTTCGATAGTAGACAAACTTGTTTGTCAGTCTGGACATCTGATAAGTTGATTGTGTAGAGGTCTGATTCTCGTGTACCGACCAAGAGTTCTTCGCCTTCTTCATTGCGAACGGAACAACTCTTAGCTTTGAAGTTGACCTCCAAGTCTTTGTCACAGAACTGGCCTATACTGAACAAGTTGTGTCCTAAGCCTTCTACATAGCTCACCTTCTTGATTGTGACATTGTCATGTTGTACATCACCGTATCCCATTATTGGAGAAAACTGGTCGTTTCCGAATCTTACTGTTCCACAAAATTTGTCTTTAAAGTTGGACAGTATCTCTTTTTGCCCTGTCATGTGCTTGGAACATCCGTTGTCCAAGAACCATGTATGACAAGTCTGCATAAGAGAAATTGGAAATTTAGATATTTATACGAAAACTTTGGAATATTCACTTTGATTATCGAAGTGCGGGTCTTGAACTGATTTGTTCAAAAGCCTATTTTGACTTTGATGTTAGGGTTTTGAACTGCATTATCCAAAAACCTATTTTGACATTGAAGAACGAGTCCTGATCTGTACATAATCAGAAGTCGCGTTCTCTTTAAGCTTTGTGTGCCTGCAACACAGATTTCGCCTTAGGTACCCACTGGAATTTGGGTCCTGCTGTGTTAGCACAAGATTTTGGTATCCATTTCAAATTGGATCCTTTGTTCTTTTGAAAAGCATGAGAGTTGGTATGAGATGAATGCACATGGTAATTTCCAAACCAATCTCCAGAATCTTGACAAGTAATAGAAACATGTTTATTATAGATAGAGGACTTTCCAGCAGATAAAGATAACTGAAATAATTGCTTCATTGTATATTGTTTACGAGAAACAACAAGTTTTGGATTCAAAACAGCAATTTCAGCAATCACAACATCTTTAGTAAGCGAAGTCTTATTACAATTAACACTACTAGACGATAAAACGGCCTTGTCAAGCTTCCGTTTTGGTTGCCATTGAGAATGGGCTTCAGGTCTTGACTTGCTCATATCTGAAACATGTAAAACTGGTGAGTTAGACCTTTGAGCAACAACTGAATGCTTCTTCTTAGAATTACCAGTAGTGGTTGGTTTCTGTGAATGCTGAGATATTTTCTTACCTTTAGCACTCTTAGCGTTCACAGAGACTGATTTATCAACGAAAGCTTTCGTTGATTTTGCACTGAACATAGGCAAACTGGTTTTTCTTGAAGTTTTCTTAACAAAAGATGCATGGTTAGGAAGTTTCGCATTAAAATCAATTTGTTCAAAACAACCATCTAACCAACCGTCAGAATTAAGAAAATTAAACTCTTCGTTTGATGAACCAAACATGTCATTAGAAGTAAAAGCCTTTGTAAAAACAACATTTTTCATAACAGTTGAAAAAACCTTTTGTTGAATCTCAATCATAAGTCTTTCATCTGATAAAGAGGTCTCGAGTTCAGAAATTTTACTTTCTAACACGAGAGAAGGGACATAAATTTTACCTATAACAGGCTTCGCCTCCATCTCTTTTTCAGAATAACTTTGAAAGTAGTCAGTTGAAAGAGATTTCTTCTCATCATTTGGAAAGTCATAACTATTATTCAACTTCGCATAATAAAATGGAGCGTGAACTTTAGTTGACTTCATCCGTTTTTCAAATTCATTGGCTTCATCCTCTTCTGATAGTTTAGTATTAAAAACTTTAAATGAGGCGATTCGGTGAGAAACAAGCATAGAGGTATAGTCATAAAGTGCAGGCACTTCTCTTATACCCTTTTGAAGACGTTGAGGTTTCACATAACCGATTCCCCAATTTTCTTTGTTCTTTTTCGGTTTGTTAAGATGAATGGTTTGCTCACTTTGACCTAATGAGTATAGCTTCTTTTCCAAATCATCTAATTTAGCAATTAAAGTCTTGTTTTCTTTAATACATAAAGAATGCATATCAGTAAGCTTATAAAAATCAATCTCGCTTTTTGTCAATTTAGACTTGAGCTCACTATTCTCTTTTAGAATTATAGTCTGTTCTTTTGCGTTGGTGTCAGCGTTTGTATGTAAAACCTCAACTAATACTTTCTTCTCAGCAATTTCATCGCTAAGTTTCTGTATCAATTGGTTTTTATTAATAATAACACCATTTTCTCGCTTAAGATTAGATTCTAACTCTTCTTGTTTTAAAACCATAGCATGCATTTTATTCATTAAAGCTTTATACGATAAATCACATACCTCCTCTTCTTCATTTTCTGAATCAGCTTCAGTATCTGATTCGATTTTGCCCATCAAACACATATTGACGGCTTCATCCTTTTCTTCTTCATCTTCTTCTTCATCTGAGTGATCCAGCCAGTATTCATCTTCAGCCATCAGCGCCTTGCCTGCCTCCTGTTGCTTTGCAAGAAGCATCTTGTTCTTGTAGAAGTCGGAGTTTCTAACCTTTGATATTCGGCAATCCTTGGCAAAGTGACCGGTTTTGCCACAGTTGTAGCACATCGGTGGTCCTGGCTGACTTGATCCTTCAGCTTTGTACTTCCTTTCTTCCGGTTTCTTCTCTTCTAATCTGTTTCCTTCTGTCTGATATCTTCTCTCATCAGATTTCTTCTCCTCTTGTCTCTTCCCTTCAAATCTCTTCCCTTCAAATCTTTTTCCTTCATATCTGTTTCCTTCAATTCTTTCCTTGTGAGCATAGTTGTTGGGTCCAGAAGTGTACCTCTGACTGTTTGACGTTGGATTTCTGTAGAACTTTTTCTGAAATGCATTTGTTAGAAACTGCATTGCTTGCTGCATTTGTTCATTTTCATCCGAGTCAGAGACAACATCAGCTTCAGCTTCTTCTGATTCATACACAATTGTCTTGTTCTTCTTCTTCTTCTTCACAACAAGAGCGACTGTGTCTTCAACTGTCTTTCCTTTTCTCTTTTCTGCTAGAATTTCATCCACCTCATCTTCATTTTGTCGGAGGGTTTCATACACCTCGTGAAGTGGAATCTCATTCAGGTCTTTTATCTGCCTCATCTGCTTGGCAAAACTTTTCCATTCTGGTTGTAGAATACTCAGGAATTTGATATTCAGCTCGATTTGAGATTTGTTGACCTTGTTCTTGCTCAATTCGTTTAGCAATGTCACAAACCTATCATATGTTCCTTCTAGAGTTTCTCCAGTTCTGCCTTTGAATTCTTCAAAACTGTGCAGGCAGTTAGAGATTTTCAGTTGGTTCCCAATCTTTGAACCCAACATCATTTTCTCTAGTTGATCCCACATTTGTTTGGCTGAGGCTTTCTAGCTGTCAATCTTTACATAGATTTCATTTGTAATCCCTTGTAGAATGTATGACTTGGCTAACCTGTCACCTTTTGCTCTTAGCTTAGCATCACCTGTTAGATCTGTATAAGAAAGTGCAACTCTTTCTTCTTGAGTTCCTGCTGCTGGCTCCCTATATTGTGTTTCCATTAGGCCTTCTTCTAGGGATTGTATAATGAAATTACCCAAATCTTGTCTTTCAATGAAGTTTAGAAACCTATCCTTCCACTGTTCGTATTCCCCTCGAAAGAGAACTGGTGGCTTGGTGTCGGTTCCTATTGCGAGAGCTTCTTTGGATGTCATCCTGTATGAATAAGAGAAAACTTGAAAGATATGATCGTTAATCCAAATAAAATTTGATCACACAAGAAATTTTGTCCCCCTAGGCAGACTTAGCACGGGGGAACGCAAATGGAAGTTTCGAAAAATTAAAGACCCTATTACAGTTTCGAAACATTCTCAGAAAAATATTCTAAGTCTGGAAATTGGAGCTTTGCGATTGAGAAGGTTTGCGTTTCAAGTTGGGAACGCAAATGGAAGTTTGCGGGTCTAATGGGACGCGCAAATGGAGGTTTGCGGGTCTAGTGGGAAGCGCAAACTGAGGTTTGCGGGTCTAGATGGAAGCGCAAAGTTGAGGTTTGCGGGTGCTTTGGGACGCGCAAACTTAGGTTTGCGTGTCTTGTGAGGAGCGTATGTTGACTTGTGAGAAGTGAGCTTTGAGGTCTGCGATTGCTCTTTGAAATGAGAAGTGTGCTTTGCGTTTGGCTTGAGAGGCGCAAAGTAGAGGTTTGCGGGTCACTTGAGACGCGCAAAGTAGGACTTTGCGTTTGATGAAGGACGCGCAAAGTGGGACTTTGCGTGTTATTCTTCCTCTGGTTTGCGGGTTATTCGACCTGTACTTTCAAAATTCGACTAAATCTTTTTTCCTGCAATGATTAGCACAACCAAACACTACCAATGTGTCTAGAATCACTTCTAGAACAGATTATGAGCACTCGATCTCACTAAAATACACTTTTTGAAGATTATTTTGATCGCACAGTGACCTTCTTCACTCGACAGTTCACTCACAAAAATCACAAATTGGAACTCGATTTAAGCTTTAAAGTGAAATTAAACACATACAACTCGATCTAGCATGTAAATCGTTCACAATCTGATCGATTCTAACACCTAAAACAGTTTAAATCTCGAAAATGATTTTCACACAGAAAACAGAGACGTTTTCTTTTAAAACTTGATTTGATCTTAATCAGGCTCTGATACCAATTGTCGGTCCAACAATACTAGTTAACAAGTTCTAAGAAACAACAACACATTAACGATTACCAACCTGTATTGAATATAGAAACGATTACAAGGTTGAATGATTAAGCTTGAATGTGTTCTCAATGTTTTCTCTCTTTTACACTTTGATGTGTGTGTTTGTGTGTGATGTATGATCTGATCTTTTTTTTTTTGGAGATAATAGAGAGATACACTTAATCTACCAAGTGTGTCTAACACATTATCTACCACTTGCAATAATATCTAGAATAATATCTAGATATTAACTAACAAACTACATTATAACTAAAACTAATATATGAAACTAGAAACTAACTAAGTCTAATATCTAATAGAATTAGATATTTAAACTAAGTTAACTAGAACAATAAACAAACAATTACATTGACATTTATTACAAATAGACATAGACTTTAATATCGAGAGTCGACTTTTCGGTTTTAGCTTCAGATTACGATCTTCAGATTGGATGATCTTGAATCCAATGAGACTGTGGTCTAACAGTGTGGCCTATACTCAGAGCTGGCATAATGTTAGTAGTGACAGGACTTCCATCCGGTCCTCATAGTCCCGGTTGCGGATCTACTCTGGATGTTCCGCTCAGGTCACGAAGACGACTGAGATCTAGACCTGCAAAAAGTGTCCTATTAACAAATATTGGTTGACTAACAATAGGCTCTAGGACTTGTGCACTGAAGGGAATTGAGATCTGGGGCAACTGATCTCTGATTTCAATATCAGATGTCTCCGAGTGAGACATTGATAGATTGTGTACTGTATCCCCGTGTGAAAATGAAACCAATTCCTATTGAGAGGAATCATAGTGGGTGGTTTGGATGTGCACATGCATGAGTGATCTGCTCATGTCTACATCTTCAGGCAACACATGCACTGAAGTGTGATATTTGGTTGATCTTTTGGTGTAGTGGGTTGGTTGTCTCTCTCTCTCTTCTTGTTCTTTTCTTCCCTGTTCTCTCCTAACCTCTGTTATGTCCTATTTTCAAGTTCTAATCATTCAAACAACAATCAAGATGAGAATATCGAATTCATATGTCATTGATTCAATCACAACGATTACAAACTCACTTTCTCTCACTACTCTCTCTCTAGAAATGTTTTCTAATCACCTCTTCTCTCATTAGCTCACACCTTTCAATCTGAATTCACACTAATTGACTTATATACTTACAAAGACTTACAAAAACCTATTTATACCCACGACCAATTACAAAGGAAACAAACAAAATACAATTACAAAACAACATTGACTTTGACTTTATTAACAAAATGACTTTGACTTTCACTGAGAGTTGACTTTCCAACTTTTGAATTCTTGTACTTTGACCTCTGGTCTTCATGATCTTGTATCCAACATATTTCTGCTCTAACAATACCCCCCTTTGGATTCAAAATCATCACAAAAAGATTTAGCAAATCAATCTCCTCCTTTAGTTGCATTGAAGAACGTTAAATCTCCCTTTAAGCTTAGTCTGAGTACAATTTCCCCAAAGTCTATCTTCAAGAAATACCAACACTCTCTCCCAAAGATGGTAGAAACAATCTTTAATAATCTTCTCAAAATTGTCTCAAACCTCTTTTAGTCTTTAGAAAGAAATTATCTTCATGTTTAGCTCAGATTACTTCAGCAAATAATCTTCAAATAAAATTTCAGCAAAAACAGCACATCTTCAGAAATCTTTAATCTTATCTTGAACAATCTTTCACCCTTTCAATCTTTGAACTGTAACTTCTTCAAATCTTTAACTTTGCAATTTCTGACTTGGACATTTATTTAAAATCATCTCCCCCTTTTTGATGAATAGAGCATCGATACCATCAAAACTTTCACCAAGAAATGTCTTTGACCAATCTGATTTGTTCAAGAGCCACCGATTCGTTGATCCGTAACCATGTATTCATCTAGATCTTTTCAAATCCAGACAAAATATTTGTGTAACTCCTGAATCAACAAATGAATCAGTTAATATGCCTGTCAGTAACACGAAGTTACTGTGTGTAACGGATACACATAGGAAAGGAGCTTTTGTTATGTTCACTCCCGCAGGGCTTCCATCCAATCATCGAAACACCACAAAGGCAATTTCTATGAACGTTATGACAAAGAAACAAATTCCTTGTGTGTTGGTGCAAGTGTAGAAAGAATTAAGCATATGATGATTGCTTTTAATAAGGCTCAACATTGTGTAAACCACTGAGACAACAGTAGATAAACACGACTCAATGTGCATGATTAAAGTACGAAGGTGGGGCAGACTTCCTTCTTTTTCAATATCCAGATTTTCCAAATGAAAATCAGATAGATTATGTGATGCGTCCCCAGAAAAATATAAAGCATTTTCCTTTTAATAAGAAAATGAGTGGCTGGTGGGGTTTTAGTCAAGAGTTGGCATGGGCTAGTTGTCTGTTTCAATAATGTGCACCAAGAATTGTGAAACATTAGTAATGTGGCTGCCCGGCTCAGAAAGTAGTTGGTCCAGAGTTTGATATTCTCTTACTTTGATCTCACACCTTCTTTCTTCTAATCATGTAAGCTCACATATAACCAAACTCTCTTTTCCATTTTACCTCAACGTACAACCCACACTCATTTCTTTTAGACTCCTCACACTCAATCACTATGGATTAACTTCTTGGGTAGGAAACACTGGTTAACGTGAATCCATAGAAGTTTCATTTAAGCCCTAGCACAAAGAACCCATATATTCCTATTAAAGCGTATGTTGCTCAAAATGGTTTATCTTGAACATTTAAAGCTCAAATACAAGTCAGAGATGTGTATGCTCAGAATATAACCATGAAGATATGAGCATTTTTAAACATTGAAATATTTTCAAACAAGGAATTTGAATGAATGAATATGAATGCAAGAGACTTGTTTAAAAATCTGACATTGTATGAAAAATGATCAGATAAGAAATGATATATCAGTTAAGGCTATGGTCAAGAATAACAAATATTGTCTATATGAATCAAAAAATACAGACATTCTTGAAAGAACGTTTCGAAATGAAATGACGCTAAAAAATTCATTGAAATACAAGCGGGGTGTCTTACCATCGAAAAAAAATTTATGTTTCAAAATTTGAGACATGGTAAGAACATTTTGAACAAAAAGTCAAACCGGTGTGTGTGAATACTTGAAAGTATATAGAAAAGACAATACACAAGTATTTATCTTTGGAAACACACGGTTTGTAAACATGTAAGCACAAGTAAATTTAAAAAAAAACATTTAAAATCTCACTTCCATTTCATGAAATCTGTTTAAGAATCGAGAAGTGGGTTGAACATTTACGAACATGTTTTTCTACGATTGAAAGTTGTCCTTCTTTCAACCTTTTATGAGAATAAGATAAGAAATTTAACCTTTATCGTGCAGTCTTAAATCTCATTAAGTCAGCTGAAGTCATAAAAATATGATCTTGATAGCTTCTCTTATTCTGCACAAGTCTCAGAGTCTAGTCAAAGCAACTTTTATTCACAAAATTTATTCAAAATTAAAAGACATAAAGTAGTAAAACGATTAAAGTACGAGTTCTGATCTGAATTAATCAGAAATCATCACCTTTACTCCCCCTGAAATTATGCATCTAAAATATGTCAGTGAAAAAGCACATGATAGAGATCTACAATTCTATTTTGAAATGTAGTTCATCATATCTATCCGAATACATATTTCCAGAAAAATTTATGTACTCCCCCTTGAAGGTTGATTTCCTCTTCTGAGTATCTGAGTACACTCTCTTATCAGCCCGGGAGTAGCATTTCTTTTTCATCATTGAAGAGCGAGTCCTAAACTGTTGTGTTTAGAAGTCAAACTCCGTTGAAGTACGGGTTCTAAGCTAATTTACTTAGAAGCCTTAGTTCTCTTACTCCCCTTGACAGTAGGTGCCTGCAACACATAATCAGTCTTTGGCTTTGGTACCCACTGATATTTGGGTCCATATGTGTTAGTTGCAGTTCTAATGGGAGTAACTGAATAAGAACCATACCAGAAATGATCACTTGTTTTATGAACATGATCATGTGTACGACAATAAGAACAATAGTATTTCTTACCTGACAACCTGATTAATTGATCTCTCGTGTAGATATGATCAGGTTTACCTTTTCGATCTTTGTTCTTCTTTGCTTTTGTCTCATGTACACATGATTTCTTTCCTTCCAGCTCATCTTGCTTTCCATCTTTCTTTTCATCTTCAACTGGTTTCTTTGTCCAGACCCGTTTTTCTTCTTTATATCTCCTTCTTCTTCGATGTGTACCTGAACCATCTATATTTCTATTATAGAAAAGGTTAGTACTACGAATCAGATTAGAAGATTTAACTGACCTCTTTGAAGAAACAAGTTTCTGATATGAACTTGCAGCTGTCTTGAATAAGCATTCAGAGTCAGCTGAATCATCTCGAGGTGTGTGGATTTGTGACTCTGGAGTCGTGTGCTCAGTCACCACCACCTTGGAAATGATATCTTCAAGCTCTTTTACCTTTGAAGAGTAACCGTCTCTTTCTTTGACGAGAAGGTCAATCTTCGTCTCAAACTCAGACTTCGTTTTCTTCTCTTAAGCGCACTTTCAGATAGCTCAGATAACTCAGATAGCTTGTCAGTAAACTTCTTAATCTCCGCCTAAAAAATATTCCTTTCTTCCTCAAAACCATTTTCAGCATTCTTTCTTCCATCAGATATTTCTTTGAAAAACCCAACAATCTTTTGCTCAATGAACTTCTTTTCTTTTGCAAATTTCTCTCTTTCCAAAATGATTACTTTCTCAAAGTCTGAAATCTGTTGAGAAAGCTTTATACATTTCAGCTCAAATGTCTTCTTCTCGTCAACACATTTTCTTGAAAAATCTGAGAATTTCTTTGCAAATTCTTTCTTGTCACTCTCAAAAACATCTTTATCTTTGACCATTGTTTGTTCCAAATCAGATATTTTCTTTCGAAGCTCAACATTAGCATCCTATAGACTCTTAATCTTCTCCTCATAACTTTCAACAGATGCTTTCCGGATTTGGATAATCTGATCTTCCAAGTCAAAGATTTTTCTTGTCAGCTCTGTGTTCTCAGCTTCTAAACTCAGTATTTTCTCATCATTCAGCCCAGAAGTCTGTTGCAAAAGATCTTCATTTAACATCTTTAACGTACTGACTTCTTCTCTCAGTATCTTTCTTTCATCATTATATCTCTTTGACCGCTTTGAATAATAGTCAACTGAAGAAGCAAGATTTTTGTTCTCTAATTTGAGCTTGTCAATCTTTTGTTCATCATCATCAAAAAAATATCCCATCTTGAATTATCTGTTACAAAAAGAAACTTGAAATGATCGTTAGAAATTCAGAAATTTTGATCACAATAAGAACTTTGTTCCCCCTCCGCAGACTTAGGTTCTAGGTTCGCGCATGAGAGTCCTAGATCACTGATTCTTTAGAGAGAAAAAGTAGAGAGAGAAAAAGTGAAGCGCAAAGTTCAATCTGATGTATTGAAAGTGATTGCCAAAGTTACAAAACAAAGGCTCTAAGGGGACTTAAATACCCCTAGCCTTTACAATACAAAAATGAACATAAAGCACAGTAAAGGATAGAAAATAATTACAATGATTACTACAAAATTAGACTTAACAATCTCCCCCTTAGTAATCATTGGCGCCATGGTCTTTCAAAAACAATCTTCAAAAACAGCATAGACCAACCAGACGACTTTGTAGAATCACTGACGCTCTTCTCTTTGACGAAGTCGATTCAAACCAACTAAAACTTCCAGATGTCTTAGAGTTGAGCGGAGATTCAATCTCTCTTCAATTGAATCTAAAGTCTTTTGGAGAAGATGAATCTCGTCATTATCAACATGATATGCATTTGCTCTTGTTTCCACAAATCTTCTTTTAGCATCCTTCAGACGTTGCTCTAACTGAAGCTTGATCACTTTTAAGGTTCCATCGGAGAAGTGAGCAATTTCTTCAAACCTGAGAAAGCATTTTTCATTAGACCCATTCTTGTACACCACTCCATATGGATCTTCAACAATGGTGAGAAGAGGATATAATGGGCCTGAGAAGATTAACAACCGGTTGAAAACTTTCGACAACCATCTGAAAATCAAAAACTCGGAAGAATCTGATTTGTCATCGTATGAATCTTTTAATGACGAACAAAGCTTGAGAAATATCCTGCGTTCTATGATACAGATTCCTGAAGTGATCATATAAGAATTCAATGTCATTTATGGAAAGATCAGTGAAGTCTGCCTCTGAAAATTTATACTGTTTGCAGTCTCTTCTTTCAACTTCAAAATCGGGATACCAGATATTCACAAACTTGTTGATTATGACACTGATGACTCGAACAATCAAGTGTTGAGAAGACACGGTATTATTCCTTTTGCACTGACACTTGATGAACATCAAGTACTCATATTGATAGGCATCTGACTCTTTCTCCACTCCAAGGATTGCATAGATGTTAATCGGCCTTCTTCTAGAGACAAAGATGTTTCTCTGAGTGTCTTCTAGAAAGGCTGATCTTTGCCTAGATGCCAAATATCTACGTTGCAAGTTCCTTTGTCTTTGACGTCTAGATAAAGCTGGTCCTTCTTCTAAAATGGATGGTGGAATTACAAGATCAGAAGGTGGAACATCAGCTTCTGCTCTTGACGACTGACCGACGTCAAATGATCTTGGAGGTATAGTGGTAGTCGGAGCTGAACTAGCAACAGGAGTAGATGTGACATTAACTGATTCAGGAATCTCATCACGAGTAGGAAGATCACTGTATAACAAATCTGCTTCTTCTTCATATTTCGCATCTATGAACACTGAGTCATCTTCTGTATCTGAAATTATAACGATGTCATCACAATCTTCCTCATTGACTTGACAAATCTTTTCAAACCTGACATCTTCATCATCATCAGAATTAATCTCTATGAAGTTAGCAAAGAATGTCCTCATGTCATTTGCCGCTTCAGATTCTTCAACTTCATGAACATTTTTAGAAACATCTGGATCCATATAAACAAAAATTTGCAGATTATTGTTAATATTGCTTTCAGAAATATTCAGTTCATTATGCATGGAAGACAGATCAACATTCTCAATCATAACATTCACTAAGTCCTGAATGTTGCAGTCTTGAACAGATTCACCACTCTTTCCTTTATCACCAGCCACTTCTTCTTTAGTATCTTCTCTAACTTCAGAAGATCCTTCAACTATCGGTCTCTTCGCCATCTCCCCCTCATGGCCTTGATGATCAGGATCATCTTGGTCATGTCGGCGCTTAAGAGACGGGCCAGCCTCAGTTCTGCCACTTTGTTCATGAAGATCAAGCCTGGAAGATAAATTAGAGAAGGCTTAAGTCATAAAAGATTTAAGATCAGCAAAACTTGATCGAACTTCTGATCTGAGTGCATGGAACTCATCAAATAAAACAGTAATCCGGTCAAATTCAGAAGAAGGAACTGGAGGCGGTGAAGGTTGGAAGTTCCGAAGTAAAGAAAGAAGATCTTGATCTTGATGTTCAGGCGGCGACATAGAGAGAAGTCGAGCATAAATCAAATCTGTCAACTCTGAAATTGGAAGATCATGTAGAGAAGACCTTGAAGATGTACCAGAAGGAGCAGACATAGGAATTCCCACAGATAAAGAAACCATCGAAGGAAACGGAAGAGAAACAACCGGAGAAGTAGTTGAAGTCACAGCACTAGAAGGTTCACGAAGAACTACCCCAGTTGGTCGTCTGAAAGGAATCTCTGGAGGAATCACGGAAGCATCAATCTCAGGCATCTTGCCTTTGAAGAAAGTCTTCAACTTCAGAATCTGTGCCTCCTTTTTTGCATCCATTCTTTCTGATAACTGACGAATTACATCGTTCAAAGTAGAGAATTTTTCAGTAGAAACCCGAGCTTGATCAGAAGTAAGCTCTACATCTGGAACTTGAATATCCGCAAGCGAAGTTACTGGAGCTTGACTTTGTACCGGAGCTGAAGCTTGATCAAAAGCTGTATCCAATTCATCTACTTGAAGATGTGCAACTGAAGGATTAACAGGAACGGAATAATCTTCAGAGAGAACTTCTGTTGAGACAACCACTTCCGGTGTTCTAACCTTCCTTTCATAAACCTTAAGACTTGGTTTATCACTATCATCATCATCATGATTAGAATCTTGACCATCTTTATCATCAGAAAGAGCAGTATTAGCAGCAAAATCATCTTCATCTTCAAAATCAAAAGCAGTAGCATCAGTAGCTTCAATACCAATATCAGCAATAATATTCTCAATTTGTTGAGAAGCTACATCCTCTTGAACTATGTATTTTTCAACAAATACCGCAACTTCTTGCTCATCTTCAGCCTCTTTTTCAGCTTCAGGCTCTTGTTCATGAATATCTGCTTCAACTTCAACATCTTTTTCAGCAGCTTGATTATCATGAGAAGGCTCTTCTTGTACAACTCCCATGAACTCATTCTCCATACAATATTCTATGACATCCTCATCTGTAACATCAGCGTAGTTGGCAATAAGAGCATACGGAATGGTCATAGAATAATTGAAAGACCTCTTCTTCTTCTTAATGTAAGTCATTTCAGAGTCTGGAACCTGAGGCCAAGATAACCTGCGAGGAATGGCTGGATTGCTACGGAGCATGCTTCGAACAATAAGCTTCATAAATCTAACAAACGGAATGAACTTCCTTTTCTTGTTGGTGAACTTGTCATGTACCACTTCCGAGAGTTCGGTCCAAAAAATAAACGTGTAGTCGACATGCAAGTCATAGACGACTGCGTGGAACAATCGGAGATACAATAAACTTGCACTGTCTGTGCCAGAATGCTTCGATGTTAGGCACCTGATGATTACTGAGAACAGTGCGTACCATACTGGAGGTAGATTAGACTTGTCAAAGTCTGTAGGTTTGTTCAAACTTCCTCTTCAGATGGAAAGCTGTCATAGGTAGTACGACCTGGTCTGGAGTTCGGCTCAGGAAGCTCCAGTATCAATCTCAGTTGCTTGTATGAAAGGAAAGATTCAAATTGATCGATTTAAAGATCAAAGTGATGCGGACGAGCCATTTCATTATTTGTTATTGTATGCCAAGCCTGCTGTAGATACACTTCAGGAACATCTGCGCAGTAAGAAAGAGCAGGGGCAAGTGGATGACCTTTGAGAATTGCTCGTATCACTAGATGTATCTTGATTCGGTCAAAGTCCACATGATAGTTGTTCGGCTTGTATGGCATATATATGATGGTTGGGAACACATCATTTGGTGTACGACGAGAAGCAGAAAGATCGGCCCCAACAGAAGGGTGTGACGACATGGGAGTATCATGAGAGGCACGATCAGACGGATCATCGAGAATGGCATTCTCGTCTTGAATCATTGGATTTGTATTGGTTTTGGAAGACATAATAGACCTGGAAACAAAATGAAAAAGAATTAGACGAAAATTAAAAAAATATATTCTGAGTATGGTTTGCGTGCCAAGTTAGAAGCGCAAACCAAGGTTTGCGTTTCAGTCATGAGACGCAAAGGTAACTTTGCGTGTCTAACATGGTCCGAAAACTATACTTAGAAAAACAAAACAAAAACACACAAAAACACAAGGAAGGTTTGCGTATCAAGTTAGAAGCGCAAAGTAGACTTTGCGTTTCTAGTTAGAGGCGTAAAGTTCACTTTGCGTTTCTAGTTAGATGCGCAAAGCTCACTTTGCGTTTCTAACTAGACGCGCAAAGTTCACTTTGCATTTCTAACTAGACGCGCAAAGTTCACTTTGCGAGACAAACATACTTGATTACCCAAAACTAAAACAAGACACACACACAAATAAAGTTTGCGTGTCAAATAGGAGACACAAAGTATACTTTGCGTGTCCTAGTTGATACATAAACTATACTAGAAAGAACAAAAAGTTTACATAACAAGTTAGAAGCACAAAGTAGACTTTGCGTTTCTAGATAGACGCACAAAGTTCACTTTGCGTTTCTAGTTAGACGTGCAAAGTTCACTTTGCGTTTCTAACTAGATGCGCAAAGTTCACTTTGCGTTTCTAGTTAGACACACAAAGTTCACTTTGCGTTTCTAGCTAGACTCGCAAAGTAGACTTTGCGGGTCTATCAAACTTGTACTGTAACCTAGTTTTCGCAAGACAAAACCCGAAAACTACAAAAATCACAAAATTAAAACAAAATACAAGAAATTAAATAAAAAGAAAACATACCTGATGATCGATTATATGTTCTAAGTAAAACCCAATACCCAATTCAAACAATACACAACCACAAAAACGAATCTGAGAATAAGAACAGTTCGAAGAAAAAACAATAAGAATCAGATAAAGAGCATTCAAATCGAGTAAACATACAATATAAACTAAATCAAAAACGAAGAATGAAAGACATACCTCGATTTCGAGTAACAAAAACTGAAAGAAAACAAATTAGGACTTCGAATACAGAGAGCGATAGAGAGAATGAGAGAGCCGAAAAGACAAAAAAACTAAGAACAAGTAGGCGGGAAAAAGAAAATGAAAAGAAAAACACTATTTAAACCTAGAAAACTAAAACAAAACTAAATCTAAAAAAAATAACATAAAAAAAATAAAAAAAATTGTAAAAATATACCTGAAATTCTTTCACTCCCCCTACACAAATGCACAAAAATTTAATTGTTAGTATAGCAAATGTGTAGAAAAATCTGAGAAACATACCTGTTTAACTTCTGATCAGCACAGATAAATTTCTTACTTACTCCCCCTCAAACACAGAAAAGTTCAGAAAACTTTTTCAGATAAGCTCTCCCCCTTGAAAATTGCACAGACCATATCCAAAAAAAATACAGATACTCAAACATAAAGACATCAGTATGAAAGATGATCATATTGAATATAAATTTTGTAACAACTGAACATATAAAATTTTAAACACTAAACAAATTAAAGTCTACTGAGTAAAATTTCACAGATTTATCAATCAGTTGAAATCAAACATATATTGTTGGATGCAAGAACAAGTATAAATGCATATCAAGTTAAGACATGTTCAGCTTCAAAAACTTCCAATTTGTCTATTCAGTGTGCTCGCATGTGAACTTCAATTAGCTTCAAGAAAAATACATTTATAATATTATTATAGAGAACTTTGCATGTACTGGCCCTAAGTCATCAAAAATTAAGACTTCAACAAATTTATAGGTTTATCACAACTCAAACATATCACCAAGTATCATGAGATGTGTGCTCATTGGCATCTTTTTAGCAGTGTGCACATTGGCATCTTAACATGAGTGTGCTCTTTGGCATCTTTTAAGCGCGTGCACTTTGGCATCTTTTAATAAGAGAGTTCATTAAGTAAAGAACATGCCGTAAACGTAACTTTCTATCTGACCCTATTGCAGGATTTGGGTCAGCCACTCCCAGACCAGCTGGCCTTAGGGGACTAGTTGTCAAGCACCCCCTGGAACTTACTTTCCCGGATCAGAAAGGCTACATCGACATATTCTAAACCCATTCATACCAGTAAAACATGACTTTTGATCTGATTTTATAGAAGGATTTCTGTTCCGATCACTCCCAGATCAAATGACCTTAGGGGACCAGATGTCGAGCATCCCACGGAACTTACTTTCCCAAACCAGAAAGGTCACAGGTACAAACTTTTAAACCCAGAGATTTCTGTATTTTAAAATTTTTATTATTCATCTCAATCACTTAGATTAACGTCTAAATGCTTAGCCCATATTTTCATTCCGATCTAAAATTCTGATTATTTAGGTAGTCTAAGCAAAGTAAACTATAAAAATTCAGACTCACATATCTTTAAAGCATAATCAAAAGCTACAAACATGTTGTTGACTTTTCGATTTTTGTAAGAATTGAAGTTTGAATCATATAAAACTTTAATATAAACAAATAACTTGTAAAAGATCCTAGACATACATTTTATCCAAAAGAAGGAAAATATATAAAAATTTTACTTTATAGAATAAAATTTGTAAAGATTTAAACTTTTAAATTCAACATGCCTAATTTTGAAAGCAAAAAATTGAAACGTTTTTCATCTAAGGCTTTTGTAAAGATATCAGCAAGTTGATATTCAGTTGGTACAAAATATAATTCAATAGTACCTTCTTCCACATGATGCTTTATAAAATGATATCTCATGTCAATGTGCTTGGTTTTGGTGTGTTGGACTGGATTGACCGATATCGCAATTGCAGACTTCCTGTCACAATATATCGGCACTGTCTTGTATAGCATTCCCTAATCACGAAGTTGCGTTTTCATCAGAGCACTTGAGCACAACAACTAGCTGCAACGACGTATTCAGCTTCGGTTGTTGATATTGAAACACAATTTTGCTTTTTCGACGCCCAACTTATCAGTCTGTCACCTAAAAACTGAAGATGACCAGAAGTACTCTTCCTGTCCAATTGATTACCACCAAAATCTGCATCTGAATAAGCAATCAAATTATAGTCAGAACTTTTAGGATACCATAATCTTAAATAAGGAGTTCCTTTAATATATCTAAAAATCCGTTTGACTGCTAAAAGATGAGATTCTTTTGGTTTAGCTTGGAATCGGGCACATAAGCACGTGGAGAACATTATGTCCGGGCGACTGGCAGTTAGATACATCAGTGATCCGATCATCCCTTTGTATGTCTTTTGATCTACAACTTTTCAATCTGGATCGAGTCCGAGTTTGACACCGTGAGCCATCGACGTTCCAATTGAAGTAGATTTGTCTATCTTGAATTTCTTCAAGATGTCAAATATATACTTTGACTGGTTGATGAAGATACCATCAGGAAGTTGTTTCACTTGTAAGCCGAGGAAGAAGTTGATTTCTCCCATCATGCTCATCTGAAATCTAGAGGTCATTAAATCAGAAAACCAAGTACACAAAGATTTATTAGTCGCACCGAAAATAATATCATCTACGTATATTTGTACTAAGAAGATATCAAGATTAGTTCTATAAATGAAAAGAGTAGTATCGATAGACCCTTTGGTAAAGCCGGATTTGACCAAGAAAGTTGACAACTCGTCATACCACGCCCGTGGAGCTTGTTTCAAACCATACAATGCTTTATCGGGAAAATATACATAATCTGGACGATCTTTGTCAACAAATCCCTCTGGCTGAGATACATATACTTCTTCTTTCAGATTGCCATTGAGAAATGCCGTCTTGACGTGCATTTGATATACTGTGAAATTTCGATAAGCAGCGAAGGCAAGAAACATTCGAATAGCTTCCAATCTGGCAACAGGTGCAAACGTTTCATCGCAGTCAATACCTTCTTCTTGTCGATATCCTTTGGCGACCAACCTTGCTTTGTTACGCACAACGATACCATCTTTATCATTTTTATTCTTGAATATCCACTTTGTACCAATTATGCTTTTCCCTTTCGGCCTAGGTACAAGTCTCCACACTTTGAGCGCATCAAATTGATTGATCTCCTCTTGCATAGCAATGATCCAATCCGGGTCTTCCAATGCTTCAGAAACTTTTGTAGGTTCAATCTTGCTTAGGAAGCAAGTGAAAGGACATTCGTTGGAAGTAGCCGATTTGGAGCGAGTAGAAACACTGGCATGAGGATCTCCAATAATTTGATGAATTGGATGAGATCTTGTCCATTTTGTTGTATGAGGGAGAGGATCAATTACATCTTGAACCACTTATAATTGAAGAGAGGGAGGTTCAGAAACTTCTACATTAGATGAAGAGATAGAAATAGTTTCAACTTGAGGAGGAGGTATCTCAATAATCTCTGAATCAGATTCGGGAACAGTTTGTTGAATAACATCATTTTGTACTTCTTCCTGAATTGATTCCTCTTGAACAGGTTGATCTTGAATAGACTCTTCTTGAGTATGTTCTTCATGAATAGGCTCAGTTCTTGATTAAACATTGTCTGATTGAACAAAATCTTGTTGTGTCGGTTCTTGTTGAACAGGAGAGAATGGAGCAGCATCATTGTCAGAGATAGATGCAGCGGAATTTGGAATAGATGAGCTCTCAGTTTCCTGATTCAAAACATTAGAAACATTTTCAGAGTTAGATCTAGGCACATCGTCATAAAAATTTTCAAGCAGAAAATCAAGATCAGAAAGATTAGGAGAGGGAGTAGAAGAAACCTGGGTATCCGGTGAAAGAGCAGGTTCTGAACTGATTTGTTCAGAAACTGAATTTTCAGTAATAGCGGGTTCTGAGTCTGAGTGACTAGAAACCAAATTAGCAGCTTCGTCAAATTTTACATTGACACTCTCTATGACCTCTCTTGCAGAGATCAGAAAAACTCTATAAGTAGCAGAGTTTGAAGAATAACCCATGAATACACCCTCATCTGCCTTTGGACTAAACTTGTTAAGATTCTCCCTGTCATTCAGAACGTAACATTTACACCCGAATGACTTGAAATACTTGATGTTCGGTTTGATCCCGTTCATAAGTTCATACGGTGTTTTGTTGAAACGACGATGCAGAATTGATCTGTTCTGTGTATGACAGGCAGTTGACACTGCTTCAGCCCAGTAAGACAAAAGTAGACCTGAATAAGCGAGCATTGATCTGGCGGATTCAACAAGCGTTATGTTTCTTCTTTCTACAACGCCATTCTGTTGTGGAGTACGTGCAACATAAAACTGTTGTTCTATTCCTTAAGATTCATAGAATGCCTGAAGAGTACTGTTTTTGAATTCAGTGCCATTGTCAGATCTTACCACTTTCACTTGCTTCTGCTTATTTGTCTGAGTTGTCATGATGAGGTTGATGAGTACTTAAGGAGTCTCGTCTTTTGACTTCAAAAATTTTACCCAAGTATATCTGGAGTAGTCATCAACAACCACCAAAACATATTTCTTATGTCCTAAACTCTTCATCTTCATCGGGCCACACAAATCAACATGCAAAAGATCAAGAATAGCCGAAGTGCAGTGTTCAGGTTTAGGCTTGTGAGGAGCTTTCTTCATTTTTCCTTTCTCAGAATCCTGGCATAGATGCTCTTTCTGGAAACGGAGAACTGGAAGACCTCTCACTGAATCATTCTTGACCAGGCGATCCATATACTTGAAGTTGAGATGAGCTAAACGTCTGTGCCAAATCCAACTTTCTTGAACTGAAGATTTAGAGAGCAAGCAGATATCTGAAGGAATTTTGATCTTGGAAAGATCAATGGTATACAAATTTGAGTGTATTTTTCCTACCAGAAGATCCTTGCCATTATCATTCTTCACTGCAACTCTTTTGGATTTGAAGCTGACTTCAAGGTTGTGACTTAGACCCTCGACGTAGCTTACTCTTTTTACAGTTATGTTACCCTGAACTAGATCACCATAACCAAGAATCGGAGTTGTCTCACAGTTGCCAAATTTCACACGACCGCAACATTTATCTTTAAAATTAGACAGAAGTGATTTGTTGCCAGTCATATGTTTTGAACATCCCGAGTCCAGATACCATAATTGACTAAGCTGCACACACAGAAACTACACCTTGTTAGGTACCCATATGCTTATGGGTCCCTTGTTAGATTTATATCTTTTATTTTTCACAGAATTATTTTTCATGCAAGAATGAAAGCAATTATCAATAGAAGATAAAACACAATTATCAGAATCAGAACTAGAAGAAGCATATGAGATATTCTTTGATATATCAAACATTTGCTGAAAAGAGTATTTTGGGTTTTTATTACATGTAGAAAATGTATCAGTATCACAAAGATTGTCTACACAATTAACTCCTAATAGTTCAGATTCTAAAATTGGCTGTTTCATCCTCCAAATCTGCCTTGATGACTTCCTCACAGTCTGATCTGAAGAAGAAAAATCAGAAACATTAGAATTTTTAGATAAGACAGTATCATGTTTCTTTGACTTCTTTGATCTCCTTCTTTTACGCTTCTTTTTATAAAATTGAGCATTTAGCAGTAAAGAATTATCAATAATTGAATCAGATGAAGAAACTTTATCAAAGAAATCAGTCTTAGCATTTGACATTGAAGAACTAGCCTCGGAGTGAATATTTTCAAAAATGCACAATTCTGGAGGAGGTTTGCGCTTCCCGTTGGAGGCGCAAACTGAGCTTTGCGCGTCCAACTTCATGCGCAAACTTTCAGTTTACGTTTCCAACGTGGAACGCAAATGGCCATTGTTTTTCAAAACTTTAGCATTTTCCTTTAAATCTCTTGAAAAACCAGAAAAAATTTTATCTTCAAAACTTGTTTTCATTATAAAAAGAAATAAATCGTTTTCTAAACAAGTTTGAAGATTTTGTTCTTCCAATCTATCTTCAAGATCAACAATCTTACCTTCTAACACTAATGGGGGAATGTATTTCTTGGTATCATAAGACACAGGAGATACATTTTCCTTTTCAGTGTTATTAAAAATATCAACAAAATCTGTTGATAATGAAGATTTATTGGAAGATTTGACATTTAAAAGATTTTGAAATTTTTTGGATTTCTTAGATTGATCAGGAAAATACTTTGCATTTTCAGAAGTGTAAACAAATGGCATTTCCATCCTCTTGTTTTTCATTCTTATCACATTTTTCTTCTTCCAAAATTTGTTTCTTAGTTGTCCAAAAGAATTTAAACTGAGGAGCATATCTTGCAAGAGTAAAGTAATCATATTCATATAAGGTAGGAACTTCATTTTTAGCATGATTTAAAAAATGCGGGTTTTCAAAACCAAGTCCCCACTTTTCTTTTATGGCTTCTTCACTCCTTGGTTTATTCATGTAAATTGTTTGCTCAGACTGTTATCTTTTATACAATTTCTTTTCTAAAACAATTTTCTTTTCAGAAAGAATTTTATTTGGAGAAGTCTGTTCAGTCAACGAATCACGATAAGTCTGATTTGAATTTTCTAACTCGGGTCAACTGCTTATTAAATTTCTTTTTTGTGTCAATTAATATTGACTTTTCATCTTTTAAAGAAATTTGCAATTTTTCGATTAAATCAGACTTTTCTTGATTTTTAAACATTTCAGAAACGAACTTTGAGCGCAATTCATGCAAAGTAGTGATAAAAACATTCATTTGAGATAAAAAGAAATTATAGTTAAACTCAGATATTACCTCAAAACCATCAGATGAGGTATCCTCTTCTTCATCATCATATTTGTCATCACCTATAAAGCACATAGCCGCAGTTTCTTCATTCTCTGCCTCGTTGTCCGAATGATCCAACCAGTATTCTTCTTCGGCCAACAGGAGAGTTCCACTTTCCTTCTTTTCAGCTAAAGCCAACTTCTTTCGGTAAAAAGCAACATATTTTATCACTTTGACTCTGCATTCCTTAGCAATATATCCAGGCTTTCCACAGTTAAAGCAATTCATCACCTTTTTCTCATCCTTCTTCTGTTCAACCATCTTAGCTGGTTCATACTTTGGAGTGTATGTCTTTGAAGGAGCACCAGATTCTATCTTCTTAGAACCAGAAGTAAACCGCAGGTTGTTCGACCCAGATCTGAGCTTGAATCTCTTTTGATAGTGTTGAGTCAAAAGTATCATGGCCTTTTCTAAAGCTTCGCCATCATCATCCGTTGATCCATCATAAACTGTTTCAGTCAAAGCTTGCTCTGCTAGTTGGCTAGCTAAAAGGCAATTGGATCTACTGATAGAGGCTTGTTCTTCTTATCCATTTTCGCCTTCTTCTCCATAACCATAGATTCATCTGTCATCAAGATTTCGTATAACTCCTGAATTGGCATGGTTGAGATTCTGACATCATTTCTCATTCTGTGGCATGACTTGTTCCACTCAGGTTGTAAAGCGTTCAGAAACTTCAAGTTAGCCTCCAACTCAGTCTTCTTAACTTTGATCTTATATAAATCGTTGATGACAACCCAAAATCGGTCAAATACACTCTTCAAGCTTTCTCCATCCTTAGCCTTGAACTTTTCAAAATTGTTCATATACCTAGTCTGACGCAACTGAGTTGACATTGCAGTACCAAGCATGATCTTTTCAAGTTGAGTCCACATCAGCATAGGATTCTGTTTGAAGCAATCGATTCTGTTATAAATGGAGTTGGGAAGAGCAAGGATCAGATTTGATTTGGCCTGGCTATCAGCTTGATGTCTTAACATCTCATCAGCATCATATTCCCTTAAAGCTTTCTCAACAGAGGTAGCAACAGAAGTTGCTGTAGATGGAACAACTTTCCTTGGTATTTCCATAGGACCCTGAGTTAGTGATTTCATCATGTTCTCCCCATTTGGTTGCCTTTCAATGAAATTGATAAACCGATCTTGCCACTGTTCGAATTCGTTCTCATTGATCAGTACTGGTGGACGAGTATCAGACCCCAACGACATCGTGAGGTCATTCTTGTAGATTTGTGCTTGCAAAGACATCTTGTGAAAAATCAGAAAATTTAGAAAAAATATTCTAAGTATGAGAGACTCGCAAACTAGAGGTTTGCGTATGCAATGAGGAGCGCAAACTTGGCTTTGCGTTTGCAAAGGGGAACGCAAACTGAGTTTTGCGTTTGCTTAGTGAAACACAAGATGAAGCTTTACGGGTTGAGACTTTGCGTTGCAGGTATGAAACGCAAACTGATGCTTTGCGGGTGAAGAACTTTGCGTTGCAAGAGACGCGAAAACTTGATGCACTAAGATCTTTTCGCTTGAAGAGAGAAACACAAACTGATAGTTTGCGTATTAGACTACAATCGAGAACTTTAAACTTTGCGTTTCCAAAGTGAACCGCAAACCTGAAAAATTCACTAACACAAATGTTAGACACGCAAAATATATGAATAACACGCAAATTTATATGAATCACACGCAAACATATATGAATGAAACGCAAAGTTTAGAAACACTACCAATTCATGCAAAGACTATGAATGACACGCAAAGTCATTTTCGCAAGAACAAATCAAACTAAGAAATTTATGCAAAGAGAACACACATTTAATATCGAAAACACCTTTCTAACAGCTTTTGATTAACAAAATCGATTAAAAAAACACTAAATCAACATTTTCGAAAAAGAACAGAATGAGAATACGTTTTTCCAGAAAATCACAAAATCACCAAATTAACAGTCTAAACAAGATTTTTATGCGAAACACAAAGAAGCAATTATGATCGATTAGTAAAAACGAATCAATTAAGTCCAATTTCAACACAAATTGTTCAAAAACATGTCCAAATTTGATGAAGAAGCAAAAAACGAGATTTTCTTGAAAAATCAAGAAAATCGATCGAGTTTTCTGCTTCAATTCACAAATCCAGAAACTAAATCACTAATCTCTCAATCCTCTCAAGATTCAGATTGCTCTGATACCAATTGAGAGTCCTAGATCACTGATTCTTTAGAGAGAGAAAGTAGAGAGAGAAAAAGTGAAGCGCAAAGTTCAATCTGATGTATTGAAAGTGATTGCCAAAGTTACAAAACAAAGGCTCTAAGGGGACTTAAATACCCCTAGCCTTTACAATACAGAAATGAACATAAAGCACAGTAAAGGATAGAAAATAATTACAATGATTACAACAAAATTAGACTTAACAACGCACACTGAAGCTTGCGAGTTCCTTACTTCGCGCACACAGCAACGTTCGAGTTCTTGACTTCGCGCACAGTACTTCTCGCTATGCTTCTGCGAGTTCGAGACTTAGAAAAATTTCACACTTTTAACTTCGCGCTAAATGTAAACACGCAAGAACAGTACTTGCGAGTTTTGGACTTAGACAAAATTTGATCAAGTATATTTCGCGCAACCCTTTTCTTCTCGCAGAACCACTTCGCGCACAACAAGAGACGATGAACAGTACAAACTCGCAAATAAGGTCGTGCGAGTTTCTACTTCACGCACATAACTCTTTGCGAGTTCTTCACTTCAAACATGCTTTAGGCTTGTGCGAGTTCTTCACCTTGCGTGTTCTTCCTCTGCAAGTTTCTTAGATCTAGCGAGTTCTTCACTTTGTCGAACAAAAACTTGATTTTTCGCACAAAAATCGAATCAAACCTTCTTCAATTGTCTTGAAACTTTCCAGATCACTTCTAATACATGCCATGAACAGATTACAATCGAAAAAAATTCAATACAAAATACCAAAATTAAAGATTCGATCTAAACATAGTGAACTTCAAAAACTCAAACTAAAAATGCAAAAATCCAAAATTCATACGATTCTAATGTAAATTGGACTAAACAATACAAACTAAACTTATTCTAAACATCAAATCGATCCTTACAATGCAAAATTTAAATCCAAAACAACATTGTAGCTCAAAAATCGAATCTTCACAGTACGTGTGTGAGTTCTTGAACTGTCGACCAAGATTCTTGAAAATCAATTTAATTTCTGAATTTTTCTGCTCTGATACCAATTGTTATGTCCTATTTTCAAGTTCTAATCATTCAAACAACAATCAAGATGAGAATATCGAATTCATATGTCATTGATTCAATCACAACAATTACAAACTCACTATCTCTCACTACTCTCTCACTACTCTCTCTCTAGAAATGTTTTCTAATCGCCTCTTCTCTCATTAGCTCACACCTTTCAATCTGAATTCACACTAATTGACTTACATACTTACAAAGACTTACAAGAACCTATTTATACCCACAACCAATTACAAAGGAAACAAACAAAATACAATTACAAAACAACATTGACTTTGATTTTATTAACAAAATGACTTTGACTTTCACTGATAGTTGACTTTCCAGCTTTTGACTTCTTGTACTTTGACCTCTGGTCTTCATGATCTTGTTATCCAACATATTTCTGCTTTAACAACCTCACTGACATTTTCAACTTAATCTCCCTCTGTTCTCCTTATGTCTCCACTAGTACTAACTGCTGCCACAACTGTGGTAGTAAGCTCTGGCGAACTGGTACCCACATCCATACCAAAGAAATCAACATCATCATTACCATCATCTCCATCATTTCCATCATCTTCTTCTCTGCTTGCAGTGTTTGTCCTTTCAGAATCTGAGCTCTCACTGCCCAAGTCAACATTTTCTGTTACTCGGTCAGGTGAACTGGCAACAAAGTGTACTTCTTTCGCAATATGTTCTTCTCCCTCTAGCTCCTCTATAGTATGTTGTTCAGTTTGATCCGAGGAATTTTCAGAGTCTTGACCTTCACTAACCCCAGGTGTCACACGAGGTGGGGTAAGAACCCGTGAACCTGAAGTCTCCAATCGTAGTCTCCGAACCCCACCGGTTCCCCTCTCAGGATTTTTTATCTTCACTCCCTGTACCTGGACTCCCCAAGTCACAGGCACCCTCACAGAGTCCTCTCTCCTAGGGGATGAACCTTGGGTAGGTACAGCCGGTTCTGGCTGTGCCATATATTCTCTATAATCTACAAGACACTCGGCCTCTGGATCAACATAACTGAGTAGAGCTTTGGGAATTGGCATGGAATAGGCAAACTGTTTCTTTTGTCGTACTAAGAACTTCATCTCATTCACTTCAGCCACGTCATGAGAACTTCGTCTTAGGATCTGCTTGTTCCCCCTTAATACACTTCTAACTAAGAGTGTCATGAACCTCTGATAGGGTAGGTAGTTGAGGACTTTGACAGTGTTCTTCTTAGCAGAAATTTTCTCGAGCAGTTCAGTCCAGAAGACTATTGCATAGTTTATGTGCAGATCATGCACAACAGAATAGAATAACTTCAGAATGTTGCTGCTTGCATTGTCACTCCCATAAGTTTTAGCTGTTAAACATCTGTTGATGACTAAGAACAATGCGTAGTAAAAAGGTGGCAGGTTGTTCTCCTTGAATTGGCTTACTCTGGTGAGATCACCAACATATCCCATATCTCTTATTCCGGCAAGAGTACTTTCTTCAGTGGGTAGATCATCAAATCTAGTTCTGCCTTCCCTAGAGTCAGCTTCAGGCAATTGGAGTGATCTTCTGAATAGTTCTAACCTATGTTAGCTGAGAAGAAGTCAACTTTAACATTGAGGATTGGACATCTGATTTGCCCAACAGTGATGTGAGATAGATGCATTGTCTTCCAGGCTTGTTGGACATAAATTTCTGGCACATCATTACTCTCAGACAATGCTTTGCTGAGTGGGTGATTCTGAAGAATTTGGTTCACCAAGGGATCAATGTTCAGCTTAAACTCAAATTTATGGTTGTTTGGAGTATGAGGCATATATTCTGATGGTAGTATGAGCAACATGTCAATGTTGACATTTGGAGGTGGAAGATCAGCTGTTCTTTGAGATGGAATTGAGTGCGCCTGCTCAGCCTCTTAGATAGAGTTTTCATCCATCTGAGCATTCGGTGAGTTGCTTGATGCCATTTGACCTAAACTATAAGACAGAGAGGTTTGGACAAGGTCCAAGAAGTCAGAAACACAAGTTGAAAAATTTGACAGTGAAAAACAACTTTTTTTGAAAAACACCAAGTATAGGATTCGCAGGACACTAGGTTGCGAATCTTGTCCTTAGTGATGAAGGAACTAAAAGAAGGTGTTTAGGATTCGCAAAAAAGCTATCTGCGAATCCCACACTTAAAAACATGATACATTACTTAAAATTCGCAGGATATGATTCTGCGAATTCTTCACTTAGAAGAATATGACATATTGAGAACATTCAGGATTCGCAGAAATGGGGCTAGCGAATCCTGGACTTAGGATTTTCTATGAAGAAATCCAAACAAGGATTCGTGGACAACAAGATTCATAAAACACATAGACTTTCAAAAATCTCACGAAACCTAACACTTTACTTGAGTTTTCAAAAGTTTTCTCAAGAACACCAAGAACACTGTTCCATACCCAGATTTCAAAAATCATCAAAATCGATGTTTAGGTCAGAAAATATGTATCAAAGGAATCGATTCAGTGTATAGAACATGATTATGACCAAATTAAATATGTATCAAGAACACCCTTTTTTGAAAATCGACCAAGAACAGTCGATGGGTTTTTGAAGGATACCAATCGACAAAATCGATTTCTGAGATCAAAAGTCAGATTTTAGGTTTATTAAGTCATTAAATCGGCTTAAGAACAGTATTCGAGGGTCTTGATATCACATTAACATCAAGTTATAAACATTTGTTCCAAGATTTTGAAGAAATCTTCATGAGTCGTTCGAAGTCCAAGAGTCCAAAAACAATTTATGTCCCACATAAATCCCTAATACTAATCTAGTCGAGGTAACCTGCAATCGAAAAACATAACAACAACATAAAACAAGTAAATATTTAATAAAGAATCAACCTTGTTGTGAAAAGGAGATGAAATCAGAGGGTTTTGAGAGAACTCGTGAGCAAAGGGTTTTAGAGGTTTAAGCTTTTCACGAAAAGAGTATACTGAGAAAAGTGAGGATGAAAAATGCTAAGTGTCATATTTATACTTATAGAGGGCTTGGAGACGTGGCAAATGAGGATTGGTCCTCAGCTTTCACAGGGTGGTGTTGCTAACTAAAGGATTCGTAAGCAAAGTGTGTGAGGATTCGCAAGGAACAAGGTTGCGAATCCTATGCCAGATAGAAAACTTTCGCAAATAGGTTATCTGCGAGTTCCCAAGATTTCGTAAGAAAGAGTGTTGCGAATCCTTGAGGATTCGTAGATAAGGCCTCTGCGAATGTCCAACATTCGTATACCTTTAGTTTGCGAATTCTACAAGTGTCGCAAGTGCTTACTTAGCGAAACCTGAAGCTTTCATAGACTAGAAGTCTGCAAATTCTGGACTTAGCATAATTTCCATACTTTCTAAAAACATTTCAAATTGGGAAATTTGCTATTTTGGGAAACTTTTCAAAAACTTGCCAAAAATAGAAACTTTCTAGTTAAAGAAAGTTTCCAAAAATGGCATTTTTTAACCAATTTTAATTTCAAAAGATTTTACACACACACCACTTACAACACATCCTTACTACCCCTTGATGTAGCAGTTTAGTACTCCCTTATGTTCATCAGATACTCCCCCTTGATCTGATATCTGGTTGATCTTGCTTATGTTCAGAGTTGTTTGTGATTGCTTCTTGCAGCTCCCCCTTGACATATTGTGGATCTTTGTCAAGGTTTGTACAGATATGCTCCCCTTCATATCTGCATGAATAGTTTAGCAGTTAAGCTCAATTTCCTTCTACTTCTTCAACATAAAGATATGACATTGGAAATACCAATTGTTGAAAGTAACAAACATTGTGAGACAGAGATTTAGAGTAAGAGAAACTCCCTGTTTTCCATATGATCACCAACTTTTGACAGTTGTGTATGAGTTCTAAGTTGTTGTGCTTAGAAGTCATTGTTTTGACATTGAGGCAAGAGTCATGATCTGTAGTAATCAGAAGTCATTTTTTCTTCAATCCTTTTTTACTAGGACATCATCAATCATCTCTTTTCCTTTTTCTACCTGCATCACAGGTTTAGGTTTTGGTACCCAGATGAACTTGGGTCCTGTTTGGTCAGTTTTTGAGAATTTCTTTGAGTGATTCTCATACCTATGATGAGCACTGAAATGATAAGATATGTGATAAGCTTGTGCTTTGTGAGTGAACTCATCAGAGTAACAATAAGAGCAACATAATTTTTTCTTTGCCATCCTGATCAAATGATTTGTTGATTTGACAAAGTCAGGTGCAAAAGATTTACCTCTTGAAGCTCTTTTCTTCTTCTTCTTCTTCTTCTTCTTCTGGTTAGCTCTGTGAAGCTTTGCTGCTTCTGGAGAACCCTTAACAACCCAGACCATTTGATCTTTCCTTGGAGACTAAGTTGGAGATTTTTTGAAAATGATTAGCATTCTTATCAACTGATTTCACATAAAAGGTCTTAGGAGTTTTAATCTGCTCTGGTTCAGAAACTTTAGATTTCACAGCTTGTTTTCTAAAAACCATTTTCTGAAACATGCTTGATACTGACTGAAAAGAACACACTGATTCAGCAGAATCATCATCATAAGAAGATGAAGTAGATGCATCAGTGGTTATCTTGTTAGATAAATCAGTATTATCAATCTCAAGTTGTTGAATTTTATCACACAACTTGGATTTCTCATTGCAAAGTTTATCAAACTTGCTCTGAATCCCAGATTTACTTCTTTTCTTCTTCATGATCTCAGTAGATAAGCTTGCCAATTTACTTGTTAGTTTAGAGATTTGTTTCTCAAAAATCTTTCTCTCTTCCTCAAAATCCTTTTCTAAAGTCTGGTTTTTATCTGAAATTTATTTGAACAGATTAACATTTTTGCTTTTAAAATCTTTTCTCTCATCATCAAAGGACTTCCTTTCAGATATGATGAGCTGTTCAAAGTTAGAAACTTGTTTTAAAAGATTGGAGACTTTAATCTCTAGTTGTTTCTTTTCAGACTCAGACTTCTTGGAAATTTCAGACAATCTTTGGTTGAAAATCTTTTCCAGTTCAGCTATTTCCTTGTTCTTTCTTTCATCCACTCTCTTGAGCCAGTGACCTTTGTCTTGATATAGCTTCACTTGAACTTCACCTTTTGTCAATTTGACATTTAAAGAATCCATGTCATCTCTCAATTTCTTGTTTTGACATCTGAGAGTTTCAAGTTCAACTTCTATTTTGTGTATCTCTAGCATGTATATGATAGAGCACAGTCTCTTAGAGCGAGTACAGTATTTCCCATATCATCTGTGTAAGGCATCTTTCCTGTGTGTCTGAAATATGTGCTTGAAATGATCTTTGATCAGAAAATCATATATTTAAATACAGAAAGTCTACAAGTATGCAAAAATATGAGAAGCAAGGCAAGAATTCGCAAACAATAAGCAAGGATACTTAAAAGGATATAACTTTCACAGATCAAGGAATTTGGACCAAAATTCGCAAGTGCTTGAGTTGAGAAAGTTGATAGATTCGCATGTCCGTTGTCTGCGAATCCCAAGACTTTCGTACACTGAACTATGCGAATTCTTGAGAATCCGTAAGTAAGTAGTCTGTGAATCTTGTACTTGGATTATTTTCACCTTTAAACTTGATAGTCCTCAATCCTGCAAATTCTAGAATCTTGCGATTTCTCCACTGAGTTTTGCGAGTTCTTCACTCTGTTATGCGAAACCTTTGTACTTCGAGCCTTTTCTTCAGTTTTTTACCAGATCCATAGCAAAACTTGTTCAATCAATACCAAAATTTGACAATATGCTCTGTGATTGATCGTGATCAAACCCTTATCACTAAATTTTCAAAAACTTCAACATATCTGACTTTTTGATTCTGGACAGTTCGCATATGAATATGTCTAAAAATCCAAAAATTGATTAAATAGACCAATCAAATGTGATCAAATCTGTTTCTAATCAATATGAAACATGTTCATAATCATACGCATCTAATGAACCTATGATTGCATCAAAACAACCACTAAATCACAGAATCACTAATGGAACAATGAAGTTTTCGAAAAATAGGAAAATAGATATGATTTTTGCACAAATCGATTGAATCTGAGTTTCTGATGTAGCTCTGATACCAATTGTTGTTCCAGATTCAAGCACACATACACATAATCAGAGTGTTATCAAATATGAATCAAAGGAAAGAAAGATAATGATTGGGAAAATATTGATGTCATTAATCTCACAAGAGAGGATGTTACAAATGATTGAGAGGAATGATAAGGAAAACTGCTATAAGGTTACTCTAAGTCTAACCTAAAAAGGAAAAACAAGGGACTATATATAGGGTCAAATAACTTGACACCTACACAAGTCAAACATAACAAAATACTAACAAAAGAAAACTAGGGACTAAATATTACAACTTGATTAAACTATGATCTAACACTATTAGAGATAATAATAGCAAATAACTTGGACATTTGTGCCACATAAAAAACTTAGAGACACAATAATCAAAAGCAGAAAATGAATGACTATTTAAATATTTTCTGATTTTCTTCTCCAATGTAATTAGTCAAGACATTTTTGAACCCTTGTTATATACTAAATAATTTTTAAACTCTTACTATATACATTTCCCCCGTGATTTATAATATTTTGTCATACACTCAGTAGATTTATCAAGTTCTTGATGATTCCGAATTTTTCTTCCTATTGTGCATTACATGTATATATGGAACAATATTGTCTTTATCTTTACATGTAACTAACTAGTATGAAGTCTTGTAGGTTAGTTAGTAGTTGTTATTTTGTTATTAGTTAGATTGTTCGAAATATACTTATAAATAGGACATTATTATCTCTGATCATGTTCCTGTTTATGTCTACATAACTGTAACACCCGAATTTTTCGGTATATTTATTTTTAGCTTCATATTTATATTTCGACCATAGAATAACCCTTAGTATGTATTTTGAGTTGGTTATTTTGGATGAGAAATAAGTTAATTAACTTTTCTAGAGAAGTTTCACGCCCGGATAAAAGTTTTCACGCCCGGGGATAAATTTTCACGTCCGGGGAGTTTGGGCAGAAAATTGAGTTGATGTTCTTTTAAACAAACGTGATTTTTCCTTTTTATATTCACTTTTGCTACACCAACTCCTCTCCACTCTCATTGTTGATCCAACTCTCTCAGTGATTTGATAATGACCCTCTGTTATACTTAGTGAAAATTACGTTTAACCTCTGTATGTATAATTGTTTCACTATCAACGATCAAATACTGAGTATGTTCAGTATCGCTGATGATTTCTTATGTAAACAGTTAGATGTAATCCCTGAAGACAAGTTTCGCGACAAAAGATGTTCCCTGCTGAATCAAAGACAAAGCTGTTGAACAAAGGACAAGTCTACTCATATGCGAAGAAGTCTGAGGAAAAGCTTCAGCGATAGCTGAACTTCTTTCTATCTCTGAGAAGGAAGAGATATTCAACGATCGATGATCACATTGCTTATACATCAAGTCTCTTTTGTCTTATCTATGCACACATAGTACGAGTGTCAGAAAAGACATACCTCTGCAACATTTCGTACAACAACTCTGATATCTACAGTGTTCATCATACGACCAAAAGCATGTCTCTAAAAGTCAGACTCATGCAACCAACCAGAGAAGGACAAATGTAAAGTACGCTGCCATGTATTTAATGCAATAGGGTATAAATAGAAGATCACAACTCTATCTGAGAGTGGCCTGAAGCCTTCAACCTTCAATCTTACTAACATATAGAAACCCTTGCTTTCTATATTCTCTTAATCTCTATTCTCTAATTCTTGTGCAACCATCTTAATGTTTCTTAATTTTGTTTAGATTAGGTTCTTACTTAATCTTATTCCGCAACAAACTTTTAAATTGTATTTTGATTTATCAATAAACAATTTATTAAACTTTAAATTTTATGTTTGTATTCAACCTCCCCCCCCCCCTTCTACAAACTTGTTAAGCACCTTCAGGACCAACAAGTGGTATCAGAGCTGATTGTTCAATCTCATAAACAAGATCTTGCTTTACTCTCTTCCTCGCTATTCTCAATATGGCACTAAACACAAACACTAACTACTACGATAAATGTTCTCTCTCAAAACCTCCTCTATTCAGCAGAGATAACTTTGCTCTATGGAAAAATCGAATGATGCTATTTCTAGAAGGTGTAGATCCCACTATACCTGAATATGTAGCAAATGGCCCTTATGAACCCTTCACAATCATAGCTTCAATTCCAGCAACTGCCACCACTCCTGCTGTCCCTGAACGATATGCTATTAAGGAAATAAGACAATGGAGTTGATAATCGTAAAATCACTAAATCATAGAGAGAGAAAGTAGAGAGAGAGAGTTGAAGCGCAAAGTATGAATCTGTATTGAAGTATGTGTGAGTTCCTTTATACAACACAAAGACACAAGGGACTTAAATACCCTGGCCAATACTACACAAAATATCACTCTAAACACAGTATTAGACCAAGCCTATAAATATAATGATTACTATAAAATCAGACTTAACAATCTCCCCTTAGTAATCATTGGCGCTATGGTCTTTAAAATCATCTTCTAAATCAGCACAGACCAACTAAGCGACTTAGCAAAGCTTCTTTCTTGACTAAAATTTTTTTTCTTCTCAGCATCTTTCAATCTATGTTGCCTTTGTTGTCTTGACAAGACTGAACCCGTTTGTAATAAGCTTGAAAGAACAATCGGTTAATCAGCTTGTGCTCTAGACAACACACCTCTTTCAAATGAACTTGACTGAACTGTGGTGGTCGGAGTTGGAACAACAAAAGAATTAATAGCTGAGAAAATATAGAATCTTGAGCGAATCTTGATCAGCAGATAAACTTTTGAACTCTTTGTCTCTTTATCTTCTCCTTAACTTCTCCCCCTCATGACCTTGATGATCTGGATCAACTTGGTCATGCAAATGTTGGAGACGAGACATCTTAAGATCTGCAAAATCAGAATAAAGGAAAAAGAGGAGAGGTTTGCGCGAACTGTTGGTGGCGCAAACTTAGTTTTGCGCTATCTGAAGGTGGCGCAAAGTTAGTTTTGCGCTACCAACTGTTGGCGCAAAACTGACTTAAACTCAGAAAATTCTGACCTGTTAAGCTCTTTGACTCCCCCTACACAAATGCATCTAATATGACAATTCAAGGTAGCATTCATATAGATAATCAGATACTCCCCCTTGAAACGAGATATTATCTTTCAGAATATTCTTCTTATTCACTCCCCCTTGAATAATGCACAAACCCATTTACAAAAATATGATAACACAAGAATGGAAACATCAATGTAGAAAGAAAAATATACTGAATATGTATTTTGAAACAACTAAACATATAAAATTTTAAACACTAAACAAATTAAATTTTACTTAGAAAAATATCACAGATTTATCAAACAGTTGAAATCAAGTGTATGTTGTTGGATACAGATACAAATTTCATTGCATATCTTAACATGTTCAGTTTCAAAAACTTTCATCAATCTATTCAGTGTGCTAGCATGCGAACTTCGATTAGCTTCAAAGCAAATGCAATTCTAAAAATATAATAGAGAACTTTGCATGTACTCACACTAAGCCATCAAGAATTAATACTTTCACAAATTTATAGGTTTATCGCAACTCAAACATATCACCAAGTATCATGAGATGTGTGCTTATTGACATCTTTTAGCATTGTACACATTGGCATCTTCACATGAGTGTGCTCTTTGGCATCTTTTAAGCTTGTGCACTTTGGCATCTTTTTAATCAAAAAGTTTGGTAAGTAAAGAACATGCCGTAAACGTAACTTTCTATCTGACCCTATTGCAGGATTTAGGTCAGCCGCTCCCAGACCAGTTGGCCTTAGGGGACTAGGTGTCAAGCACCCCTTGGAACTTACTTTCCCAGATCAGAAAGGCTACATAGACATATCCTAAACCCATTCATACCAGTAGAACATGACTTTCGATCTGATTTTATAGAAGGATTTGGGCTCGATCACTCCCAGACCAATTGGCCTTAGGGGACCAGATGACAAGAATCCCACAAAACTTACTTTCCCAAACTAGAAAGGTCACAGATACAAACTTTTAAACTTAGAGATTTCTGTATTTTATATATTAAAAAAAATTTCATCTCAATCACCCAGTTTTACATCTAAGTGCTTAGCCCATATTTTCATTACGATCCATAATTCTGACTTTTTAGGTTTTCTAAGCATTGTAAACTATAAATATTCCGAACTACACAACTTTAAAGCAGTATCAAAAAGTTTCAAAAATGTTGCTGACTTTTCGACTTTTGTTAGACTCGAAAGTTGAACATATAAAACTTTAATATAAACAAAGCAACTTGAAAATTTATCCTAGACACACATTTTATTCAAAAGAAAGAAAACCAGTAAAGCTTTTACTTTATAAAATAAAATTTGTAAAGATTTAAACTTTTAAATTCAACATGCCGAGTTTGAAAAAAATTTCATTTAAGACAAAAGTAAAGAATTCGGCAAATTGATATTTAGTCGAAACAAAATAAAATTAAAGAATATCATCTTCCACATAATGTATAAAGAATTTGTGTCTCAACTGAAAGATTTTGGGTTATACAAATTCAAGAGTTAATTGAACTTGCTCAGATTCTTGAAAAAACTTTGAGAAAACTGGAACAACATCATATACAGAGATAAATGCAGCGGAATTAAGTAGATGCACTCACAGTTTCTCATTAGTCAGAAGCTTAATGCGTTGAAGAACAAGTCCTAAACTGACATATTTAGAAGTCGTAGTCCATTGAAGTACGGGTTCTGAGCTGAATTACTCAGAAGCCATCTTTCTCTTACTCCCCCTTGACATTAGATGTCTGCAACTTAGAATCAATCTTTGACTTTGGTACCCACTTGTATTTGGGTCCATGAAAATTAGTTGTAGTTCGTGTGGGGAAATATTTGTTAGATTTTACACGAAAAGCATGAGAAAGATTATCAGAATAATGAACATAAGAATCAGTAGAAGAGAAAGCATAATCATCTGAACTAGAATCAGAAGAAGAATATGAGACATTTTTGGAAATTTGAATCATTTGCTTTATTGAGTATTTTGAAATTTTATTACAACAAACAAATGAATCACTTTTATATTGTTTGTCTACATATCTATCCTCATCAGTTGTAGAATCATCTGATGTCCGATTGACTCTCCATATCTGCCTTGAAGAAGTGCTCAAAGTCCTATCTGAAAGATTAGAATAAGAAGAGTTAGAATTTTCAGAAATGACATTATCTTGTTTCTTCGACTTCTTTGACTTTCTTCTTTTACGCTTTGGTTTATAATAATCATCATTTAGCGTAAAAGATTCATCAAGAATTTTCGATTTAATATTTGAATCAGAAGAAGCAATTTTACCAAAGATACCCAACTGATCAACTAATAAATCTGAACTTGCCTCGGAGTCAGAAAATTTTTGAGAAAAGATTTCAGATTTTAGAAATTCCTTTTTGTTTTCTTTAAAATTAGAAGAAAGGCCAGAAATAGAATCTTGTTTTTGAAAAATTAATTTTTCTTCAAGACTTGAAGTCATAAAAGAAATAATAACATCAGATTCAATTTTTCTTTGAATATTTTGATCTTCCATTTTATCTTCAACGTCAATGATTTTGCCTTCTAAAACTAATGCAGGAGTATATCTCTTAGAATCATAAAAGATTGGAGAGATATTTTCCTTATCAGATTTAGTGGCATATATATCAACATAATCATCAGACACAGAAGACTTAATGAGAGATATGTCATTTAAACTTTTTCGGCCCTTCTTTGATTTATCTGGAAAATATTTGGCATTTTCGCTCGTATAAACAAAAGAAATTTCATTTTTCTTATTATTCATCCTTTTCTAATTTTCGATTTCTAACACTTACTTTTCATTCATCCAATCAATTTTAAATTGAGGAGCATATTTAGCAAGTGTTAGATAATCGTATTTATATAAAGTAGGGGATTTTTCTATCGCATTGTTTAAACAATGTGGATTTTCAAAACCAAGTCCCCATTTTTCTTTTATAGACTCATAACTCCGTGGTTTGTTCAGATTGATTTCTTCGATATAATTTTTCTTCTAACTCATTTATTTTATCCGAAAAAATATCTGTTAATTTGGTCATCTCAGTCAAAGAATCGAGATAAGTCATATTTGATTTTTCTAAATCATCTAATTTCTTTTGACAGATGTCTTTTGTATGAATTAAAATTGATTTTTCATCTTTCAAAGAAATTTTCAATTTTTCAACCAAATCTGACATTTCTGAATTTAAATTATTTTCAGATATTAACTTCGAGCGTAAATCAGGTAAAGCAGAAATAATAATGTTCATCTGTGAAGAAATGAATTTGTAATCAAACTCAGAAAGTACCTCATCTTTATCAGTTGAGCATTCATCACTTTGATCATCTCCGATGAAGCACATATGAGCAGTCTCGATAGTATCAGCTTCGTCTTCAGAGTGATCTAGCCAAAACTCTTCTTCGGCTAGTAAAGCAGTTCCATTCTCTCTTTTCTCAGCGTGTTCCAATTTTTTCCGATAATACGCCGAATCCCAAACTTTCTTCACTCTACACTCCTTAGCAATATGACCCGACTTTCCGCAGTTGAAACATGCAACAGGTTTCTTAGCCTCGGCCACTTGGACATTCTTAGACCCAGAAGTGAAGCGAAGAGTGTTGGAGCTCGAACGAGGTTGGAACTTCTTCTGATAGTGTTGAGAGAGAAGAATCATAGATTTCTGAAGAGCCTCACCATCATCATCAGTTGCACCATCATAAGCATTTTCGAATAATGCTTGTTCAGACAATTTGCTTGTGAGAAGTGCAACTGTGTCCACTGTCTTCTTGTTTTTCTTGTCAAGTTTGGCCTTTTTCTCTGTAACTATGCACTCATCTGTCATCAGAATCTCGTAAAGCTCTTGGATTTGCATCGAAGATATCCTGACATCATTCCTCAATCGATGACAAGATTTGTTCCATTCCGGTTAAAGTGCATTGAGGAATTTCAGATTTGTCTCCAGCTCAGTCTTTTCCACTTTTATCTTGCGTAGATCATTCAGCACAGTGCAAAACGTGTCAAATATAACCTTCAGAGACTCATCGTCCTTTGCCTTAAATTCCTCAAAATTATTCATAAAGCGTGTCTGGCGTATTTGTGTAGCAACTGATGACCCAAGCATAATCTTTTCTAATTGAGTCCACATCATCTTTGTATCATGCTTGAAACAATCAATTCGATTGTAAATGGAGTTAGGCAGTGCTAGCATCAAATTGGACTTTGCTTCTCGATCGGCTTTTTCGCGTTTAACCTCTTCAGCAGTCAAGGGAATGTCATTTTTAGGTCTGATGAATGGTCCTTCAATAAATGACTTCATCATATTCTCTCTGTTAGCTTGACGCTCAATGAAGTTAATGAACCGATCTTGCCACTAAGTGAACTCATTTTCATTGATTAAAACAGGTGGACGAGTATCTGTTCCCAATTGCATCATAAGATCATTCTTGTAGAACTGAGCTTGAAACGCAAACTTTGCAAAATCCATAGAGAAAAACTTTTAGAAAATGCTAAGTCTTGATACAGAAGAGCTGGCGCAAACTGAGATTTGCGCTAACAGTGAATGGCGCAAACTTTCTTTTCCGTGAGTAGAAGATGGCGAAAATCTGACTTTGCGTGAAGCAATGGAGACGCAAACTATACTTGCGTAAAACAAACTTTGCGTGAAGCGATTGTGGCGTAAACTTGATTTGCACGAGGAAGATGTGGCGCAAAGTTTAACTTGCGCGATACGTTCTTGGCACAAACTTGACTTGCGCTAAATAAAGGTGACGCAAACTTTTCTTTGCGTGACAAGTAAGTGGCGCAAAAGTAATTTTGCACGAAGCACTTATGGCGAAAAACAAAACTTTTCCGAAGCACTTGGTTCTTATACTTGGCGCAAGCTTGAAGAATCCGGATGAACTGACGCAAAGTTCCAGATGAACTCGCGCAAACCTGATGAACTCACGCAAAACTTGATGAACTGGAAGAACTCGCGCAAATTCCAGATGAACTCGCGCAAAAGTTAGATCTGGCGCAAAACACAGAATTTCAAGAAATAACTTCTAAGTTCGATTACAGATATGAAAATATTGAAATTTTCTCACACATATATGATCGAAAACAAGTTTTCTAACAACTTTGAAACAAAAATTCGATCAAAACACGCAAAATTGTGAAATCGTAATAAGAACAGTACGTGAAAAACGATTTTCCAGAAACTTGAAAAATCACAAAATTGATCTTTAAAACACGATTTTCTTGCAAAATGATGTGAATCAAAAGTGTTCTACAATCAAAAACGGATCAAACGAATCAATTTAAACAAAATTCGATCACAAACCAGTCCGAATTTGATGAAAACTCAAAATATGAGATTTTCTTGAAAAAAATCAAGAAAATCGATCAAGTTTTCTGATTTAAACACAAATTCAGAATCTAACAAACATTTCTCTCAATTCCCTCAGATTTAGAACAGCTCTGATACCAATTGATAATCCCAAAATCACTAAATCATAGAGAGAGAAAGTAGAGAGAGAGAGAGTTGAAGCGCAAAGTATGAATTTGTATTGAAGTATGTGTGAGTTCCTTTATACAAAACAAAGACACAAGGGACTTAAATACCCTGGCCAATACTACACAGAATATCACTCTAAACACAGTATTAGACCAAGCCTATAAATTCAATGATTACTATAAAATCAGACTTAACAGGAGTGATGAAGATAAAAAGAAGGTTGGTTTAGATGCAAAGGCAAAGATTATTATCTCTATGACTCTGTCTGATGAAGCCTTTCATTCCATCATGCATCTAAAAACTGCTAAAGAAATGTGGGACACTATATATGTTCAATATGAAGGTACCACTGAAATCCAAGAAACCAAAAAGATTAACACTTAGTAAGACAATATGAAAGTTTTATCTGTGGTAAGAATTAATCCCTATCTGATGTTCACCAGAGATTTAACTGTCTAATCATTGATCTAAGGACTGTTGGTAGGACCTACTCTAACTCTGAGGTCTTAACTAAATTCTTGGAATGTCTTCCTGAAAGCTGGGACAGTTACTCAATGTGTCTTAAGCTGACAAAAGACTTAAATTCTCTCTCTCTTAGCACCTTATATGGAATATTGCTCAACTATGAGCAATCAAATCTTCTGAAGAAGAATCTTGTAAAAGATTCTAAAGACTCCAAAAACAATCCTGTTGCTTTAGTCTCTTTAGAGATCATTCCATATCTGCGATCTACTCTCACTATCACTGAGTTAGATTCTGACTCTGAGGAGTTATCAGACACTGAACTTTCACAGTTTGATTAATCCTTAGCACTCTTGACCAACTCTTTCAAAAGATTTCAAGAAATAGCAATTTCAGAAGAAATAAGCCTCTCTCTATAACTGACAAACCAAAATCAACCCCTGTTGATAAGGCTACTGCTACTTGCTTTAACTGTGAAAAAGTTGGACATTTTGCAAGTAAATGCAGGTCAAAGAAAGTTTTCAAAGCTTCTACCTCCCGGAAAACTAGTGATAGAAAATATCTTAAGCTAAAAGAGAAATATCAAAAGTTGAAAAAATTTAAGCGAAAAGGTAAAGGTCTTATCGCTGAAGAGCATGACTAGGCTGCATCAGAAGAATCAAGTTTTGATGAATAAGAAGTTGCTAATATCAGTCTTATGGCTGAGATTAAAGAAGAAGTGAAAGAACCAACATGAACTTCCATGAGTTATATCTCCTCTCAAGTATCAATCTCTACTAATCCCTCTCTTTCTGAAGCTGAGAGAAGTCGTGCAGTAGATGTGCTGACAATAGACTTGTACAATGCTCTCAATGGCAAAACTCTAGCTGAAAACAAAAACAATGATTTAACTGAACAGTTAGAAAAATGTCATGAAAGGGTCAAAGAACTAACTCTTCTAGAGGAAAGTTTAAAAGATCAAGTCATTGTCAATGAAATTATCAACATTGAACGCGAACAAGCCATCACTGCTTTAAAAGCAGAAAAGGAAACTATTGAGGGATGGTGTAAATCTTCAACCAAGATCACTGAAATCATCAGGGAACAAATCCCTGCTAATGACAAAACTGGTCTCGGTTATCATCCTGAAAAGGATGAATCAAGCAGAGACTATTCAATGATCAAGTTTGGAATGTTTGTCTCTTCTATCCCTGACACATCTTCTACTCATTGTTCTTCGTCTTCCAATCCTATTCCTAAGGACTTATCAAAGATCTCTAAGCTCGCTGATAAAGGGAAATCCATTTCTCATCCTCAGAAGGCTACCAAGAAAGCAAAACTAAAAGTTATTTCCAAACCTTCAGTAAGTCAATCTTACAGTTCTGGAACTAAAATCATTGATATCTCTCAGAGATTAACTCCAAAGCTGAAAATTGATATTAAGCCTAAGAAATATGAAGAACTGAAAGTTTCTCCTAGATCTTATGCTAAGGGCATTCTTGGAGCTGTCTCTCCTCATCTCAAGTTTTCTAACTCAACTGCTCATAGTCACAAGGCAAATTCGTCTATAGAAAATCTTATCACTGTGGACTTACTGACCATATTGCTAGTAAATGTCATACTGCCACAAAAGCTGAAAAGACAGGTAAAGTGAAGATGATTGCCTCCAAGGCTAAGAAGGTCACCAAAGCTGAGAAATCTGCTAAGGTGAAAAATAACACAAAGGTTAATCAAATAACCAAAGTGAAGGTAACCACTGAAGCCGAATCTTCAAATGCCGTGAAAATTGTTGAACCTTCCATTGCCACTAACTCTACTGGACCCATTAGAAAGTGGGTACCAATAAAAAATTAATCTTCCTTATGTTTGTAGGGATCGAAGGGTATCTGGTATCTAGATAGCGGATGCTCTCGACACATGGCTGGGCAAAAAAAACTGCTCACTGATTACAAGGAAGAGAAAGGTCCCTCAGTGACCTTTGGTGGAAATGGAAAAGGCTATACCAGAGGGTTTGGTGTTCTCAGCAATGGAATAACTACTTTCAGGAGAGTCGCTTACCTAGATGGACTGAAGCATAATCTTCTCAGCATCAGTCAGCTATGTGACAAAGACTACGAGGTTTGATTTTATAAGAAAACATGTTCAGTGATGAATGAAAAAGGAAAGCTCGCTCTTAGTGGTTATCGTATGGAAAATGTCTATGTAATAGACATGGACTCTACTACCACTGAAAACGTTTGTTTTCTCTCTAAGGCCTCTTCATATGTCAATTGGTTATGGCACAAAAGGCTATCTCATCTTAACTTTAAAATAATGAATTCTCTCTCCTCAAAGGAACTAGTCTCTGGTCTACCTCAACATTCATATGCCAAGGAATCTCTTTGTTCAGCATGTGAAAAGGGAAAGCAGACTAAAGCTAGTTTCAAATCAAAACAAGTTTCCTCAGTGACAAGTCCTCTTCAACTCTTGCATATGGATTTATTTAGCCCTGTCAATATCCAATCCATAGCTGGAAAGAAATATACACTTGTCATTGTAGATGAATATTCTCGCTACACCTGGGTAATCTTTCTTCACTGTAAAAGTGACACTCCAGAAGAACTGATATCTTTTGTTAAAAAGATGAAAGTGTTGAATAATTTAACTGTTCGCTCAATAAGTAGTGATCATGGAACTGAATTCAAAAATAGTTCTCTGAATAACTTCTTTGAGAGAAAGGGAATCTCTCACAATTTCTCTTCTGTAAGAACTCCTCAGCAAAACGGTGTCGATGAAAGAAGAAACCGAATGATCATTGAAGCTTTAAGATAAATGCTCAGCGATTCTCATCTTCCAACTCAGTTTTGGGTAGAAGCAGTCAACACTGCTTGTTTTACTCAAAACAGGTCTTGGATAGTAAAACGTTTCAGCAAGACAGCCTACGAACTTTTTCATGGAAGAAAACCTTCTATCAGCTTTCTTCACATCTTTGGTTGTCAATGTTTCATTTTAAACAACAAAGATTCTCTTGGAAAGTTCGACCCAAATGCTGATGATGGAATATTTCTTGGTTATTCCTCAATTTCCAAAGCCTACAGAGTTTTCAACAAAAGAAGAAAAACTGTAGAAAAAACAATTCATGTCACCTTTGATGAATCCAGATCAGCGAACTCGACCGATCGTTGACAATGATGAACTGAATGCTTGGATGTTCTCTCATTATAGAGAAACAAAACCTCTCTTCAACACTCATCAACATACAAACTCTCCTAATGTTGATGAAGATCCAAACATCATACCTCCTAACACTGAATCTACCTCTTGGGTTTCAGCTGTTCCTCTAAACATACTTCCCTCTTCTGAAAACCTCTCAGTAAATAATGGTTTATCTGACACTCAACAACTGATAGCTGAAGAACCTCAAGTTTCTTCATCAGTGAACATTCCTATTGATGATCCAACTATTGAGATAAACAATCATGCCCCAGCTCAGCGATGGACCAGAGATCACCCCATAGATCAAATTCTTGGTGATACTGATGCAAGTATTCAGACACGATGAAGTTCAGGTAACATCTGTCTCTTTGTTAACTTTCTTTCTCTTACAGAGCCAAAGAAGACTGATGATGCCCTCAGAGATTCAAACTGGATTAGCGCCATGCAAGAAGATCTGACTGAGTTTGCTAGAAACCAAGTTTAGAATCTCGTTTCCCGACCATCTGATAAATCTGTTATAGGAACTAAATGGGTATTTAGAAACAAATTAGATGAACATGGGAGTGTAACCTGCAACAAAGCTAGACTAGATGCTCAGGGATACAGACAAGAGGAATGCATAGACTATGATGAAACATTTGCTTTGTGGCTAGGCTTGAAGTAATTCGACTCTTCTTAGCTTATGCAGTTACAAAGACTTCACAAAGTATATCAAATGGATGTCAAATCAACATTCCTAAATGGAAAGCTGAATGAAGAAGTCTATGTTGAACAACCCCAGGGTTCTCTGACCCTAAGCATCCAAATTATGTATATAAGTTGGATAAGGCACTCTATGGTCTAAAACAAGCTCCTCGTGCTTGGTATGACACTCTCTCTTCTTTTCTTATCTCTGAAAAATTTGAACGTGGTAAAACTGATAACACTTTGTTTTTCAGAAAGATAAAAGGTCATATTATTCTTGTACAAATATATGTTGATGACATTATATTTGGTTCTACTAACTGTTATCCCAGTTTAATCTAGTTGATTAACAATCAAAGAACACAATAATAATCAAGAGATATAAAGATTAACAAAACATACCAATCCCTTGAATAAACGGTTAAACCTTGTGTGTTCTTAATACCCTTGAATACAGAGAAAACTTGCTACCTCACTATATGATTATGAAAGTAATTGTGAGGATTAACCTAAAACCTAAACTAATAAACACTTTAAATACCCAGGCTTTTAGGCCTAATGGGCTTATGGGCTTGAGGCCCAATAGCTTAATAACTATTAGCTTATTACACAATAAACCCTCTAAATAACTTTGACACAATTGCAGTTTAAACGCTGAACTTTAACTTTAATCTTGAATACAATTATTTGATCCAACAATCTCCCCCTTTGGATTCAAGATTAAAAAATTTGGCAATTGTCTTCGGGTCTTCTTTTGTCTTCACTTTTCTCTTGAGAATCTTCAGATATGACGTTGATAGCTTCAAAACTTGATAACTTGGTATCCTTAATATAATATTCAAATCTTCAAAACTTTGAAAATCTTCAGTAGTCTTCAGATTATATTCTCCCCCTTAATATATTCTCCCTTTTTGTACCTTCTCCCCCTTTTTGATGAGTGGTGAGAATCATCATCATCAAAACTTGGCAAAACAATCTCCTCCTTTGAATATGGTCATCATGTAACGAGCCCTGTATGGAAATAAGAGCAGTCTTCCCAGACGGAAAAAGTGATTACTTCAATCTTTTCAGATTAAAATAAAAAGTAGTTACCGTTTAAATCTTTGCAAATTCAAACAGTTTAAGAGTTGTAACCCTGAATCAACAAATGACTCAGTTAGAATGTTTTTCAATGACACAAAGTCACCGAGTAACACAAAGTTACTATATAAGGAGCTGGTTTGATATAGACTCCCCAGGTCTACCATTCAATCATCGAATAACACATGGTTATCTATGAACATTCTGACAGAAAACAATTTTTTGTGTGTTCGTGCATGTGTATGAAAGAATTAAGCATAGACGATTGCTTTTTATTTTAGGCTCAAAGTATGTAAACTTGTTGAGACAGCAACAAATTATACAAAGACTCAATGTGCATGAGAAAGGGTTCGAAGGTGGGGCAACTTTCCTTCTTTTTCAATATTAGTATCTTCCAAATGAAGTACCAATAGCGTATGTGTTGCTTCCCCAGAAAATGTGAAACATTCTCTTTTTGAGAAAAGAATTAGTAGCTGGTGGGGTTGTATGCAAGAGATGGCATGGGCTAGGTGCCTTTTTCAATGATGGTCACCAAAAAAATGTGAACCAATCAGATTATGTGGTTGCCCGACTCAGAAAGAAGTTTGGTGCAAAGTTTAATATTCTTTACTCTGTTCTCTCACCCTCTTTCTTTTAATTCTCACTTCTAATCAATCTCTCTTTTTCATTTTACCTCTTCACACACCATCACTCAATTCTTTTGACCCTTCTCCCCTCAATCACTCAGGGAATACTTCCTGGGTAGGAAACACTGGTTATCGTGAATCCATGGAAGTTCTGTTAAGCTCACACACTGAATCCCATGTATTGTCCTAAAAGTACCTGCTGTTCAACAGGCTATTGTACATGTAAGCACAAATATCACTTGTTACATGAAGAATATAATATTCGGAGATGTCAAAACAGAAGATATTTGACGATGCAATTCTCCCCCTCAAACTAAAAGAGTTTGACAATTAAGCTCATATCATTTTGTCATGAAGAATAAGATTTTGGAGAATCAAAAAACGAATGTTGTTTATATGAACAATATATTAACATATTTTCAATGAAAGCACATGAAATGACGTTTGATTCAATCAACAGTGAATACAAAGAACGTGAGTATTACCATAGAAAGATTTAACTTTTGATACATGGTAATAACGAAGTCAAAATAGAATGTTCTGAACCGTTATGTGTATGAATACTTGACAAAGTATATTGACAAGATAAAACGCAAGTATTTATCTTTAAGAACACACGGTCAGATAAGCATTTAAGTATCCAAAAATCTGTTAGCATCACAGATATTCTCCCCCTTAACTTAATGTAAATATAATATTTTTTTAAATAAAGCAGAAAAAATAAATAAAGCACTGGAGTGCGGGTTATAATCTGATGTGATTAGAAGCCATACTCCGTTGAGGTACGGGTTCTAAGCTGATTTACTTAGAAGCCTTCTTTTTGACAATGAAGTCCGGGTTTTGAACTGTTTTGTTCAAAAGCCATAGTTCTTTCTCCCCCTTAAACTTTGGGTGCCTGCAATACAGATTTAGCTTTTGGCACCCACTGGTATTTGGGTCCTAATGGGTTAGTTGCAGTTCTAGTGGGAGATATGAAGTAAGAACCATACCAGTTATTCACATAATCTTTTCTTACAAAATCATTTGAGCCACAGTAGGAACAACTAATTTTCTTTTGTGCTAACCTGATCAATTGATGGATTGTGTAAACCAGATCAGGTTTGCCAAAAGTTTTACCTTTTGTAACATAGTTCCATTTAGCATTTGATGTATGCACAAATGATTCTTCTTTCTTCTTCTCCTCCGATGATCCTTTAACTCTCCATATCCAGTTTCCTCTTTCTTTCTCATCATCCCTTCTCCAGAAGTTTTTCTTTTTAGACTTAGTCTTCTTCAAGTTACCTGAACCATCAACATTTTTGTCATATAAAAGGTTAGAAAGACGAATATGATCAGTAGATTTAGAAGTAAGACAATCATCTAAATCATAGAAAGGATTATAGAAAACATTTGAAAAATGTGAATTTGAAGTTGTTTTTAATGAACTATCTGAATCAGCTAGATCATCTCTTGGTCATTGAGCTATTGACTCTGGCGTCTTGTGCTCAGTCAGCTTCACCTTGAATACGATCTCTTCAAGTTTCTTCATCTTTGAAGACAAACTGTTTCTTTCCTTTTCAATCAGATCAAACTTCTTATGCAACTCAGATTTTGCATTCTTCTCCTTCATGATGTTTGTTGACAATTCAGCTAGCTTTCCTGTCAGCTTAGCTATCTCGGTCTCAAATATTTTCTTTTCTTCAGAAAAATCTTTATTTGATTTCTTCAGCTCATCTTTCTTCTTCTCATTCTCAGCCTTTTCTCTTTCAATAATGATAACCTTCTCAAAGTCTGAAACTTGTTTAGAAAGTTTAACACATCTAAGCTCTAATACTTTCTTCTCTTCAAAGGCTTTTCTGGAGAAGTCAGAGAATTTCTTGGCAAATTCTTTTCTCTCTTTTTCAATCTTCAACGATTCATCTTGAGTTGTTGCATTTTCTCTGTCTTGGGTTGCCTTTTCTTTCAGCTCATTGATCTCAACTTCAAGACTGAGAACTTTATCTTTAAACTTATCTCTGTCCGCACAGAGTTGAGAATTTATCTGTCTTAGTCCTGTACTAGTATACTTTGCAACACTTGTACTCCTTGTAAGCTCCTCAAGCTCTCTTTGCATTGCATCCTTCTTAGACCATGTAGAGTTTGACTCAAATCTTTTCAACTTTACTTGAAGATCGAAGATCTCTTTTTATTTAGACTCAATTATTCCTGCAACGTCAATTAAAGAATCAGAATCTTTTGAATTTTCTTTTAAAGCATTGATCTGAATAAGAAGAGATGAGTTTTGAATCTGTAAAGCCTTGTTCTCAGCTTTGAGCATTTTGTCCTCTTTGTCATACTCATCAATCATGCGAGATGATGTTGATAACCGTCCAGCAAGTTGTTTAGCCTTTGCTTTTACTTCAGAATGTGTCATCTTTTCAAAATCAAGGTTGTAACCTTCAGACATCATTAGCTGATTCGACATCCTAGCAATCGTTAGTAATTAAACTTATCTGTACCAAGACAACCAACTAGATGAGATCGTTAGAATCAAAATGAAAACCACACTAAAAAAATTTTAGAAAAATAAATTCCCGAAAATAATTAAATGCAGTCCTTTCAATCAGTATAAAGCTTCAAATAATACTGAACAAAAAGAAAATGTTGATCTCGAACAGAACTTTGTCCCCCTTCGCAGACTTAGCACGGGGGTCCCGCTACCCGGTTAGCGGGTGGGGTCAAGGGGCAACGCCCTTGCGGGGGTATGGGGGCAGCATCCCCAGAGAAATTTTTTTGACATTTAGATGCCCTATTACAGTTTGAAAAAATCGACCGGGGATGTGCTTCGACCGGTATTGAGTCGACCGGAGACTTGTAAAGACCGGTAGAGAGTTCGACCGGGAACTTGTAAAGACCAGTAGAGAGTTCGACCGGGAACTTGTAAAGACCGGTAGAGAGTTCGACCGAGAGCTTGCTTCGATTGGTAAAAGACTAAGACCGGAACCTATAGGACCGATATTCCTTTCGACCGGTATAGTGATATGATCGATATAGTGTTCGATCGGTATAGTGATTCTTCGACCGATACTCTATGTTCGACCGGTAAGATGTTATGACCGGTAAAGAGATAAGACCGATATGATGCTTTGACCGATATTCTCTAAGACCGATAGAGTGATGTTCGACCTATGTGGTGTTCGATTGATAGAGTGTCATAGACCGGTATTAGCTTAGACTGATAGGTAGTTCGACCGGAATGTTCTTAACCCAACCCAGAAGTCGATAAACAGAAGCAATAATCAACCCAGAAATCAATACATACTCACAATCGGATGCAAAAATCAGACTATTTGTACCAATTAGCATGTATCGATCACAACTCAATCAAAGATAAAGATTAATTTCAACTTTTGAACTTCGATTTTAAAGGCACAGAGTCGATATTCATGCAAACCTAGAAAAGCACAAAATCACAAAATCAATCACTTTGTTAATTCTCAATGCAATTAATCAATCAGATACTATTCACTAGCATATATCGCATCTATTCATATCGATTTTAAGCATAAAAGCATGTTAATTCACGAAATCAATTTTCACTCGATGAACAGTAATTTTTTTTTCGATGAACAGTAACTTCGCATTAATAGTGATTGATGAATAGTGAAATCGCAAAAAAAAAATTGATTCTTTAGGCTCTGATACCAATTGTTATCCCAGTTTAATCTAGTTGATTAACAATCACAGAACACAATAATAATCAAGAGATATAAAGATTAACAAAACATACCAATCCCTTGAATAAACAGTTAAACCTTGTGTGTTCTTGATACCTTTGAATACAAAGAAAACTTGCTACCTCACTATATGATTATGAAAGTAATTGTGAGGATTAACCTAAAACCTAAACTAATAAACAATTTAAATACCCAGGCTTTTAGGCCTAATGGGCTTATGGGCTTGAGGCCCAATAGCTTAATAACTATTAGCTTATTACACAATAAACCCTCTAAATAACTTTGACATAATTGCAGTTTAAACCCTGAACTTTAACTTTAATCTTGAATACAATTATTTGATCCAACACTAACCCATCTCTGTGTACTCGCTTCATTGAAAGAATGAAGAAAGAATATAAAACGAGTATGATGGGTGAACTACTTACTTCCATGGACATCAGATCAAGCAAACTGACAAAGGTACATTTATTAATCAAGGAAAGTATGTTAAAGATGTACTGAAGAAGTTTGATCTCACTCAAACTTCAGCGATGAAAACTCCTATGGCACCTCCGTTGACATTAAACAAGGATCCAGCTGGAAAACCTGTAAATGTCACTGCCTATAGAGGAATGATAGGCTTTCTGCTGTATCTTACAGTGAGCCGAACTGACATCATGTACTCTACATGTCTCTATGCATGCTATCAATTAGAACCCAAGGAATCCCATCTGATCGCTATAAAGCGGATCTTCAAATATCTTAAGGGAACTCCTAACCTCGGTCTTTGGTATCCCAAAGATTCAGGGTTTGATCTCATTGGTTATTCAGATAGTGAGTTTGCATGTTGCAAACTTGATAGAAAAAGGACCACTAGAGGATGTCAACTTCTAGGAGGAAAGCTGTTAAGTTGGACAAGTAAAAAGCAAAATTCAGTATCCACTTCCACAACTGTAGTTGAGTATGTAGCAGCTGGAAGTTGTTGTGTTTAGGTCTTATGGATGAGAAATCAACTATTAGACTATGATCTTCAGCTATCCAAGATCCCAATCTATTACGACAACACTAGTGCCATCGCTATAGCAAACAATCCAGTATTACACTCAAAGACGAAACACATAGAGATCAGATATCATTTTATCAGAGATCATGTGATGAATGGTGATATTGAACTTCACTTTATCCCGACTGACTATCAGCTCGTTGATCTTTTTACCAAACCTCTTGATGAGACAAGGTTTAACTTTCTCATCAGTAAGCTTGGAATGCTGAATCTTGAAGATTAACTCTTCAGCTTTTATGCATTATGTCAGTGATAATACGTTCCACTTCATCATATAATCTCTGACTAAATGTTTCTAACTCTCAGGTATGTTTTCTCATATTCCCTCGCTGAATCTTATTCAGTAAGACATTTTCAAAAATCAAAACTTCAATCACTAAATTTTTCCAAGTGGTTAAAAGCTTTTTGATAAGCAAATCTTATCACTGATATTTCTCGTTAGTGATCCTTTGAAAAGAAAAATTATCTCTGAATTTCTATTAGTGATACTTTCTAAAAACGAAACGTTTTCTCTCTCCTATGATGTCATTCTAACCGATAATCCATGGCATGCCTTTTTCTGACACGATCGTCCGTTGCACTTCATGTCCAATCAACTTTGTGGGACGTGTCTGTGTCATGATGACCTCATTTTCTCGCTCCAAATTCATTCTCTCTCCTCATATAAAAGGAATGCCATTTACATTTTTGCCTTTTACGCTCTCAAAAACTTCCAAGGCAAGAAAAGTACTCAAGGCATTCAAGCAAACAAAGAAATCACCTTAATCTTCAATCCTTCAAGATTTACATGTTTTTGTTCTTCATCTTTTTCTTCAAAACACACTTATTTGATCCTAACTTTCTTCTTTTTTCTTAGATTAATATTGTATTCAAGATTAAAAGGTCAAAATGTAATTGTTTGTAAGTGTGTTGTAAAGTCAAACTTGTTGTAAAGTCTTGTAAAGTCAAATAGACTTAGATTGTCTTGTTAGATTAGGGTATAAATAGTTTAGGTCTTTGTAATCGTAACTTTTTTTTATTTCATCTCTAATAAAGTTATTAGATGCGGCAATCAGGTGGATTAATTTTGATTTCATGAAGGAAAAGAAAGTATTTTGTGGGTTTTTTTTTGTTGAAAGAGATGATGAATAGTTAACTAACGGACTTCCGTTAGTCCCGTTATTTTTCTATCATTTTTGGTCCAAAATCTGTTAAATTTGGCCAAAATTGTTCCTCATTCCCTACTTTATAGTGTGTGAATTATTGTTCCCTCTTCGAGCAACTCGTTTACGACTCTCAAGCCGAACTCCTATTCGACTCGCGGTTTACGACGGTTCCGTTGTTATAAACTAAGATTGCACACGGTTTGTCACGTCAAATTCACTCGTTATCTTTCTTGTGGGTTTATCGGAACGAGTTGGGTTTCTACATTTCGAGATGTGTATCGTGCATTTAGTCGAGCTTACGGTGTACATGGGATCCGATTTTAAAGTCGAAAACGAAGAATGAGAGAAACTTTCAAGGGGGAGCCGAGCCACAATTGTTAATGCATGCACTAAAGTTTTTTCAAGCAAATCAAGGGGAGAGAGGAGCTTAAAGCTTGAAGATGATTTACTTTCCAAAACTTTAGGGGGAAAATGTTAATGTATAGAAAGTGTTGGAAAGTAAATATTTTGTAAACTGTAATTGAGCCTATTGGGCTTACTTGTATTGTATAGGCTTGGGCTTAGAGTTGTAACAAGGTAGTGATAGTAGTGGACTATAAATAGATGTCATTAGCTTGTAATTGTTTCATAATTCAATATTACAAAATGTAGTTCCTAAAGTTCTCTCTCTCTCTAGATTAGGGTTTCATTTTCTAATAATCAATAAAGTCCTTCTCTTATCCTACCTAATCAATCTCAAACATGAAATGCTCCAGATCTCGGACCTAACATTTTTAGGATTCAAAGTGTTTTTCTCTCATAAAATCATTTTCTTTATGATTTTATTGTATACAAAAAACTTTGGGTTTTAAGACTGTTCTCTACTTCCTTTTATTAGAACACTGTTTTACTCTAAAAACAAACTTATTTTTTCAAGTTTCTTTCCATAAAAGGGAAACTGGTAAAATATTTTATATTGTTTTTAGACTTTAAACCTTCTATTCTATTCTCTTTATTTCTATTCCAGAAATGGCCCAAGCTACTCTTGTTGCCTCCAAAAACGTCAAGTTCGCCCTCGCTGACTCTGAAATTCCAAAGAACAATCATCTGACACGTTTGGCTTTTGATGCTGCAAAGTTCCCTCACATAGTGGAAGCAATTAACTTTCTAAAGCAATCCTACCTATCGTATGCCCTGCAAGTTGACCCTAAGCCAAGCAAGGCTCTTCTTCAGCAATTCTAGTTCACAGCTGACAAGGGTGTAGTGACCAACAAGAAAGGTGAATCCATCCCTGCCATCACCTTCACAACTCAACATGACCCATGGAACATCACTGCCCTTGCAATCCGCATAACTTTGCGGTTCCCCTCCAAGACTGCTCAAGGCTTCGACCCTCTACCCACTGACGCTGAACTTATTCAGTTTCTAGATCAAATGGAGTATCAATGGGACAACAAGCCTTGCACCACCATTACCAACAAGAAGCTGACGAAGATCCTGAAGGCGAACATACCTTCAGAGCTGAACTACATCTTCATTCATATCATCCAAAGTATAAGTGGAAAGATTAGATCGCTGGACCAAGCCAGCAAGGTTCAACTTCATATGGGATACTCGCTGCTCGCTGGAAAACATTTCGACTATGCCGGAGCAATCTTTGACGATCTCATGTCAAAGATTGAGAAGCCTAAATGGGACACAAAGATTCCCTATGTCCGGTTCATCTCTGCAATTCTCCATTTCTTTCTCGGAAAGAAGTACCCCACTAAAGGTGACTGCAACTTCTGCAAAGTTGGTGTACGAGTGCTCGAGGTGAAGTCTGCTGACAACGAGGTAAGTCTTCAGACCTTACGCTTACGTCTCTGCACCACTTCTTCTACTTCAGTGGCCACGCAAATGGTTTCTTCATCTGCTATCCTTGCCACTACCACCCCTCTCAAGCGACAATCATCAGCTCTTCCAGGCCCTTCTAAAAGAGCCAAGAAGACTAAGGATTCAACCCCATCGTTTGAGGAACTTGAGGTGGTCTCTCAACATACTACCTTAGATGGTTTCGTGGCTCGCTACGCCACTACTGCTCAGCCATCAACAACCGTACCAGTGACATCAATCGCTGATACACCACCGGTGATCAACCCAACTCATCCAGTCTCTCAAACAGCTGAGGTAATTACTATAATCACCAGTGTTCTTCCTTCTATCCCCATCACTTCTCCTTCTACTTCTTTGGTCACTAACCTTCCCACTTTACAGCAACCATCTCCTATCGCTGCTAATGTAGGACATGTCGTGGTTCAAACATCTCTACCCTTCTCTCAATTTGAGGGGGACTTGCATTTTTTCAACATGTTTGACATTTCAGGTAAACCCAAAACCATTTACACCTCTCCCACCTCTCTAAATAATCCTGAGCATAATTTTGCGCAAATTATAACTTCTTTTTCAGGTCTTACTTTGGGAACCGTTGACGCCAACGTCAACAAGCTCGCTGAGAAGGTGGAAAATCTCGCTGCCTCTCTCAATACCAACACCACTGCCGTTAATCAGGCAGGTGAAGAGCTGAAGAATTTGTCATCATCCACTACAACCAAAGTTGAGGCTTCTCAGCTCAGCTCCCTTCAAACCGAGGCAAACCATCTGAAGGACAACATGGCCCGCAATACAAATCAACTCCAATTCCTCACCGGCCATGTTGATCACTTGACTGGAGAAGTCCGGTCTCTCAACAGCAAGATGGAGCTGCCGATCAGCTACTGGAAAAAATGAATGACCAACTCTTGCTCCCACTCCTTCCTTTACTGCTGACGATCGGATGTCGCTCACTGTTGCTATTGATTTTATTCATCTAGCAAATTCAGCTATTCCTGAAATTGAAGGACAGTTGGACAAGATGTAGGCTGATGCCTGTCGGACGCCTGTCACTAATGCTGCTGCTGATACAAACGCTGACCTCCCCCATGATGATGACAAAGAGGGGGAGATGAATACTGAAGAAAATACATCGGCTGAGGCTTAGGTAGTTGCGGAAGAACCTCCCTATCAAGCTGAGGGGGAGAAGACAACTGATGTTTCAGCCATTGAAGATCAGGTCCCTTCTTCTTCTTCTCAAGTATTAGAAGAAGAAGAGAATGTAGAAGAAGACAAGGAAGACCTTGATCTTCAAGATCAAGAAGATGATGATGCCGCCACTGATGATGAGGATGATGAGGATGAAGACCCTTCTCTCTGGTTTTCAGCAATCAATGCATCATCAGCGCCTCTTACAAAAGGCGTTGTCATAAATGAAGTAGGGGGAGACAGAAGGATAGTACTCCAGTTTCCTCCTCTCAAGGCAAGCAGAAGGGGATCGCTGCCGAAGGAAATCTAAAGCTACTATCACCATCTGAGGGGGAGCAACCTTCTCAGGTATGCCTCTTGTCACACCCCGCTAAAGCGGAAACACGAGGCGTAACAGCTCCGATGGCACAGCACAAGATTATAAACATACCAACATTTATTTAACAACCAAAATACATTACATTTTAGAGAACATAATATCGTTATCGTTTACAAATTCCAAATCTTTTAAACATAAGATACGCTTAACGGGAAAATAGTCTTGTGCTTGAAAATACGAGTACGCTGATAAGGCATCATGGGATTACCTTCTAGATTCCTGAAAAGCATGAATAAAAACCAAGGTCAACTACAAAGAGTTGGTGAGTTCACAGGTTTTGAATATGCACAAATCATTTTTATATGCAAGTTAACATTCGTAGAGCGTACGTAAAAAAAAAAAAACTTCAATTCTTTGATTCATGAGTACCACGACTTAAATTTCTTTATGATGAGTGTAAGCAAAGACGAATTTTACGTTGAGCCACTACTAAGCCGTCCCTGACCAATTACAACGCCCCCGATGGACTAATTCAGCGGTGGTTCGTGCCACATGTTTAGCCATCTTCTCTAGTATAGTGCACCCCTGCTCGTCAGCATTAAAGTGGGCTTGTCACACCAAATAGCGCTATCCACTAATACTATAGGCCCGATTTTCTTCGAGTTAATAGTAGTGTCACGGGGTCTTAACATTTAATACTCAACACATCAATTGCATACTTATCATATAGCTTATAATTCCAAATGCTTTTAACAAAGCCTTATAAATTTCCAATTTGCAATACTTTAAAACCATTCTCATGAATCTTTAAATACGCAATTTAAACATGCTTTCCACCCCAATAATCAATTAAAACGATAAAAGTGGGGCTGTGAATACTCACCTTGATGCAATCAACGAGTGAAGCTTTACTTTAAACTTAATGAGTTTTGTCACGCCTTAACTTTCCCTATATAAGAGTTGCCATAAGAAACACATTAATACCCTATTCCGATGTCCAACCAATATGTCCAATTGTCCCATGAAATGCCATCGAATAAGTTTCTTAGTCCAAAAATATTTTGTCTAAACAAAGTTCCAAATATAATAAGGCATTACTTAAACTTGATAACACAACTTTTCTGGATTCAGCACATGCTGTCCAGAAAGTTATCCGGTAATTTCAACACGGAAACTTAACTTCTCAAGAGAATTATTTAATCACAAATTTTGGGATGGAACTATGATATGTTTAGATTAAATCTGCACTTTTTCATAATTTTTGAATAACTTTTGGTACATCAAATCATTTTTGTAAAATATAGTGTCACTGATTTTCGGATCAGTGACATACCTCACTTGTAACAGGCTTTTGAGGTATCAATTCTTGGAATTAGCTAGTGATCCATATATGGATGCAAACCTAACTCAAAATCCTAACATTTTGGAAAAAGATTCACTTAATTTGGATGAGTAGTGAGGGAGTTATGGCCTCTACAATATAGGTGTATGAATCTGTCTTCACTGGACAGATTGCACCATTTTCTTATAAAATCCATTTAAGTGCTCAAATCATCTCCAAATTCTATGTTTTTGGACTTTTTAGAAAGCTAACACTCTAAACTGAAGTTTAGAAGCAAAAACCCCAAATTTGGACATGTGGTTTGTGAGTTGTGCAAGCTAGAAGTGAGGTCCATTTTCTGGACAGATTCTAGAATGATGTAAATGCTATTTTAACCCACAAATAATGATCATTAGACATGGTTTTTGGTTAAAAACCATGTCTTCACCCTTCAACACATGATAAACTAACACATGCATCATGGATTCATGGCAATCTAAATGCTCATCCAAATGCATGCATGAACACAATATAAAGAAAATAAGACATTAATATTGTTACAATGTTCTTAATCATGTAGAACTTAGAAAATTCCTTCATAAGAACATTTTTATACTAACACTCATTGCATCAAGAGTCAAAAACTCATATTATATAAATATCAAAGGTAAACCATCTTATTAACAAATTTTCAACCACATGCAAGACAACATAAACACTAGATTAGTGGTTTAACACTATATAGAACTCTTTAATCATATGAGATTGAACAATCTCATCCTAAGAGTTTATTTATACACAAAATTGACATAAATGCATAAATTTCAATCCAACATTATTAAAATTTTGTGGACCAAAAACCACATTTCATAAAATCATCATCTCTTTGACAAAATCTCAAAATAACACACATGGAAACCCTAGTTTCATTGGAAGATCATTAAATGGTTCATTAGCAAATGTATAGATACTAATGCATCCCATTTCACTTCCACAACTTGGATTATACAACATTTACATAAAAGATATGAAAATATACCACTTTTGATTATAAACTTGAAAATATGGAAGGGTTAAATGATTACCTTTAACAAAAGAGATGAAGACTTGGATTCCAACTTCAAAATGGTGATGGATTCTTGGTTGGATTTTTTATTCTTAGCAATGGAAGGAGAAGATGAAGAAAAAAAATGGAAATGGTGGTGGTGGTGGTGGCTTTCGGCCGAAAGAGAGAGAGAGAGGAGGTGAAGAGTTAAAAATGAGAAATGAAAGTGATCTTGTTTTTAAATTTGGCTTTTAATTTCTAAAATGATTACATTTGGTAGTATTAGGACAAGTGTCCTAGTGACTCACCAATACAAAAAGAAAAAAAAACTTTAATTTAATACCATTATTGAATTACTAGCTTTAAACTATAAAATATCAGATATATTTGAGAACCGAAACACCCGATTCTCAATTTTTTACTAAATAAATGACAATTTTGAAAATTTTGCAATGCAAGAGAAATTAAAATTCTGATTTTTATAATTTAAGAATTTTGAACTTTTATTCACTTATTTGGCATTTCTGGACAGTGACGGTCAGATGCGGAACTGTTCCGGGTCTTTAACGCAACTTCTAAATTTTTCGGGGAAACTTTTTATCTTAAAGGCTTTTAATAAAATTTAAAAAGTGACAAGACTTATAAATTATTCTGAGGGTGCTGACCTCATTAATCAAAATTTGACAGTTGTCACACCTCTCCATTATCCCTCTTACATTCTATTCCTACCAATAACCCTTGTCTTTCTAAACCTTTATCTTTCTCTTCCTAAACATATACACTAACTCCTTGTTCTTTTTGCTTAGACAGTTCTCTTCCCTGCTTAAGGGAACTCAATCTCTACAAATAATTCCAGCTATCATAGCTGATGAACAAATAATCCTAACCTCCTTCAATGAGGTTGATGAACAAGAGGAAGAAGAAGATGAATCCTTGAACCATCTAGGAAGGCCCTCTCGATCACCTCAATGGTCAGAGGATGAGCTAAAGAGAAAAACTGAGATGATCTCTCACATAGAAAGTCAGTGAATAAAGATCCCTCCTCAGTCTCTACCTGAAGAACTCAACTTTCTCTCTGAAGCTAAATATGAAGAATCTGTCAGAACTGAAAGATTGCTCGCTGACTGCTGAAGAGATGTTGATCAAGCTCTCAAGGTACATGTGTCCATGTTTGAAGATGACAAAATGAAGGAGAATCCAGTTGTAGTTCAAGCTGCATTACTGAAAGAGATTAAAGAGGAGCGCTCAAAAGAAAAAGAGATCAGCGATAAAAGTCTAGAATGGTGTAAACAAAAGATAGACTATCACTCTGAACCAATGAAGATTGTCGTTGTTACTATCTCTAAGGAGAAAGAAGAAGGACCGAACAGCAGTTACTATGGAGATAAATAGAGAGGATGGAAGCTCAAAAGTTATTTTCATATCAAGACTTGGACACTTTGGTTACGTTGAGTGGTTAGAGTTCAAGGAAGCACTGAAGAAATCGAAATCAACGTATAAAGGCTATGTTGAAGGTCTCGTTGGAGTTCTCATCAACAGAGTCTCTGCTATATTGAAAGTGCCCTCTACTCTTCCACCAAAGCCAAAGCAAATCAAAAGAAAGTCTGCCTCTTCCTCCTCTGATAAAGTCGCAGTGATAAAAAACGACACCTCCATCAAGTTTTCAAAAGAAGCATTGTCAGGGCCTCCTCCTGATCTCTCAGTTCTTGATCTATCTCTGCCTCCTGGTAGACCATTCATCCTAGGTCAAGTTTTAAAGAAACCTTTTGGAATCTTTTTCAGATATGATGAAGGTCAACTTAGGTTCCAAAGAGTCTCTGAAATCCCTCTCTATCCTTTAAATCATCTCAAGGACCTTCTGTGCTTATGGTGTACCTACTCTCCCTTAGCTGAACCGATCAAGACTCTCATTCGACAAAAATCAGCTGATCGAAGACAAAAAGGAGAGAAAGTACCATATTATATGATCAAGGTCCTGAAGTCTTATCTAGATAGCTGATAAATTCTCTTTTTCCATGTAATCTGTTAGTTAGACTTACAGTAGTTTAGAACTTCACTTGTAGGAGAGGAAGTACCATATTATATGATCAAGGTCCTGAAGTCTTATCTAGATATCTAGATAGCTGATAAATTTCAGTGAAGTACTTAAATCCATCAGTACTGTAAAAGATCCCACAAAATAGTAATTGGGACATGTATGTTATGAGTCATGATTATCCTTTTATTTTGACTTAAGTAATTTTCTTCATAGTTACTTTGTCATCATCAAATAGGGGGAGATTGTTGATCCAACTCTCTCAGTGATTTGATAATGACCCTCTGTTATACTTAGTGAAAATTACGTTTAACCTCTATATGTATAAGTGTTTCACTATCAGTGATCAAATACTGAGTATGTTCTATATCGCTGATGATTTCTTATGTAAATAGTTAGACGTAATCCTTGAAAACAATTTTTGCGACAAAAGATGTTCACTGTTGAATCAAAGAAAAAGTTGCTGAATAAACGACAAGTCTACTCATGACCTGATGCGGATATCAGCAAAAACAAGATAAGTCTCTACTCATACGCGAAGAAGTGTGAGGAAAAGCTTCAGCGATAGTTGTTCCCTTCTTTCTATCTCTGAGAAGGAAGAGATATTCAGTGATCGATGATCACAATGCTTATACCTCAAGTCTCTTTTGTCTTGTCTATGCACACATAGTACGAGTGTTAGAAAAGACATACCTCTGCAACATTTCGTACAACAACTCTGATATCTACACTATTCATCATACGGCCAAAAGCATGTCTCCAAAAGTCAGAATCATGCAACCAACCACAGAAGTACACGTGTAAAGTACCCTGCCATGCATTTAATGCATAGGGTATAAATAGAAAGATCACGACTCTATCTGAGAGTGGCTCGAAGCCTTCAGCCTTCAATCTTTCTAACATATAGAAACCCTTGCTTTCTATATTCTCTTAACCTCTATTCTCTAATTCTTGTGCAACCATCGTAGTGTTTCTTAAATTTGTTTAGGTTAGGTTCTTACTTAATCTTATTCCGCAACAAACTTGTAAATTGTATTTTGATTTATCAATAAACAATTTATTAAACTTTAAATTTTGTGTTTGTATTCAACCCCCCCCCCCCTTCTACAAACTTGTTAAGCACCTTTGGGACAACACTCATTTATTTCACCTAAGGTGATTCAGGAGTGTCTATTTTGAAGATTTGGAGCATTTTAAGAGCCTTTGTTATTGAGTTCAAGTGTTAGAGATAAAAACTCAAGATCATCTTCATCATCTTTATCATCTTCATCTTCTCCATCTCTTTTCCACCATTGTTGACTTGTTTTAGGGTTTTTTCTCCTAAAAACTATTTGGCCGATTTTCTTGAAGATTAAAGAGTCTTAGATCTTGAGATTCAAGTCTTGTGGGTTGGAAATCAAGATCTTCATCTTCTCCAACTATCTCTCACCATTGTTGACCTAGTTTTTGGGGATATTTCCTAAAGATGAATTGTAAGTCCATCTTAACCTTCTAAACCTTTATTCATGTTAAAACCTTTCATTTTAACCTCCTAGATTATCCCTTTTGATGTATCATCCATGCTTTGAAGTTTTGACCAATTTCAGGTATTTTGGATGATTAGAGGATTTGATTTAGGTTTGTTATGAATCTGAGTTTAGGGTTACTTTTGGTATATCTCTAGGCTTTGGTTGTGACCTAGATAAATTTTCAAGAGGTGGGTGTTGATGGATCTAAAGCCTTCACCACTTTGGAATCCAGGGATGGATATGGAATCTAGATTTAACCTAATCTATGAAAGTGAGTTTGTTGGTCCCGAAGGTGCTTAACAAGTTTGTAGGGGGGGTTGAATACAAACACATAATTTAAAGTTTAATAAATTTTTTTATTAATAAATTGTTGGGAACTGAAGAAAAGCTCAAGTATGGTTAATGCTGCTAGTTCAGAATTACTACTGCTAGAAGACTTCAAAGTTAATACTGCTGAGTATTACTACTGCTAAGTAGAATTAATACTGCTAGTCAAAGTTAGTGCTACTTGAACAAAGTTAGTACTGCTTAGCTAGTTAGTACTGCTAGTGGTTAGTGCTGCTTAGTAGTTAATGCTGCTAAGACCAAGTTAATGCTGCTTGAAGAAGTTAATGCTGCTGAGCATAGTTAGTGCTGCTTATGACTTGAAGATCCGGATGGAAAGGATGACAGCTGGAAAGAATCAAGATATTCATGGAAGGCTTGAAGATAATGATGGAAGATATACTGAAGATATTTTATTTATTGTAATTATCTTTTTGTTCAGTATATGTACAGATTTGATAGAATAGTTTTAGGAAGATCAATTTAATTCATTAATTCTAAAGTTTTGTTTCTAGAGAGAATCAACCTCAAGGCATAGATCCTAATTCTAGAGAAGTAGAATTCGTATTGGTGAGCCTGTTCATCAATATTGAGGTTGTGTGTTTAATCTTGTAACTTCAAGCATTCAATACAAGTTTGCAAGTTGTTGATTATATACTGTTTTGGTTTACTGTTTATTGAATATCAAAGTGTTATTCCGCAAACTTCTTTGATATTAGTTTCTGAGAATTTATTCTTGTTAAGAAATCGATCCTGACAAGTGGTATCAAAGCCAAACTCTCTCAGAAACATCTATTCATTCATCATGGAAAATCTTGCAGAATCAAACAGTACTCTGGTCTCTAAGGTACCAATGCTCAAACCCAGTGAGTTTGACATGTGGAAGATCAGAATTAGACAATACATTCTTCTCACTGACTACTCAATGTGGGATATCATTGAGAATGGTCCTTCTGAAGCAGGAAAGATAGGACCAGATGGGAAAAGACCTCCACCAAAGACAGATGGTGAGAGGAAGATTAGACAAACAGAGATGAAGGCCTTGAGCACTCTGCTCTTGGCCATCCCCAATGAATATCAGCATCAATTTTGCAACTGCACTGATGCTCAGATTCTCTGGAATGCTCTAGAGAAAAGATTTGCTGGAACTAAAAGCATCAAAAGAAATCAAAGAGATGTTCTAAAGCAGCAGTATGAGAACTTCACTTCTTCAAAGAATGAGTCTATGACTCAAACTTTTGATAGGTTCAACAAGCTCATTGGTGAACTGGCTACTGTAGGGGTGAAGATGGAACAAGATGATATCAACAGAAAATTCCTCAGATCTCTTGGGGATGAATGGACTATGTACACTGTCTCATATAGACAGAGTGACAATCTGGAAGAGAAGGAACTTGATGATCTATATAATGATCTAAGAGTTTTTGAAACTGAGGTAGAATCCAAGAAGAAGCCCACTGGTTACATCCACAATGCTGCTCTTCTTTCAACATCTACTGATACTACTGCCAACCCTGAAGCAGTTAGTACTGCCAGTGGAATAAATTCAGAAAAGGCACTGGAACAATCTTTGAAGCCTTTTTGTCCAGTCATAGCAACAATTCATTGATTAATGATGATCTGGATCAACTTCACCCTGATGACCTGGAGGAGATGGACATTAAATGGCAGATGGCCATGTTGTCTATGAGGGTGAAGAAGTTTATTAAAAGAACAGGAAGGAACAACTTCTCTCAAAGAAGAGAAGATGGAGCTGGTTTTGACAAGACTAAGGTGGAGTGCTATAAGTGTCACATGAAAGGACACTTTGCTAGAGAGTGCAGGAGTGTTGTTCCAAACAACAACCACCAACAAGCTCAGAATGGAGGCCAACAAGCTCAGAATGGAGGCTACAATCAAAACAAGAATCCTGCTCAAGCCCTTGTTTCTCAACAAGGAATGGGATTTGACTGGAGTGATCAAGCTGAGGAAGCCATTCAGAATCAAGCTCTTATGGCTGAAGTGTCTGATCTCCCCTCTGAGGTAATTTCTAATCTTTGCACTCAATCTTGCATAGACACTGTCAAAAGATACAGGGATCACAATCAAAGTATGTGTGATGACCTCAAAAGATTGGAAAAGGACAGAAGAGATTGTGTTGATAGTAGAGAGATTTGAAGAGCAAATCAAAGGCTTTCAAGCAAATGAACTTCAACACTCTTATGACACAAACTATTGGAAGTGGGAAAAGAATGAGTTAGAGACCAAACTGTCTAATTCCTTAGAAGAGAATGATAGGCTGAAAGAGGAACTGTCTAAAGTTAAGCTTGACATAGAAAAGTTTTCATATGCTTCAAAAGCAATGGATTCTCTTCTAAAGGCTCAGATTCATGATAAGATGAAGCCTGGTATTGGATACAACAATACACCTCCTCCTTACAACAACAACTATATCTCTCCTACTTCAGACTTGTTAGAAACCAAGGAGAAAAAGGACTTGTCTGAGGAAGCTTTTAAGATAGATCCTTTGGATGAGGTAGTAGTTAAGGATTTGACTGAGAAAGAAGCCAGTGAGAATAGGGATAATGTTGTGAGTAAAGAGATACCATTAGAAAACACCATTATCACCAATGAGGGATGTGGGAAAATCTGGGTCAAGTCCAAGGAGATAGAGAAGACCAAAGGAAAGGATAACAAGGTCCATTACAAACAAACCACGGTTGTGAATCCTGGATCTTGTAAACAGTGTGCCTGCAATAAAGCTAAGAGCCTAAATTCTGGTATAAAAAGAGGTAATCAAAGAAACTGGAATAATCAATGGGCTCAGAAACAAGGAGTTGATCTGAATAAAATCAATAGACCAAAACCTTGTTTCATATGTGGCAAGTTAAATCATTTGGCTAAGTATTGTTTCTTTAACCCTATTAATCAACAGATGAACTTTCAAAGATTTGTGCAAAAACCTGTTGGTTATTGGAAGGCTGGAAAGAAACATGTGATGAAGAAATCTATTGAAAGTAAAGGCCCCATAAAGAAAAAGTTTTTAAAAGAAAGTATTAAAATGTGGGTGCCTAGAAGCACTATAACTGTTAGTACTGCTGACAGGGATAGTGCTGCTGGAAGCATTACTGCTGCTACCAGTGTTAGTACTGCTGAAAATATTAATGCTGCTAATACTGTTAGTACCTCTTCAAAGGTTAATACTGCCAACACAGTTACTGCTGCTAACACAGTTACTACTTCTAACAAGGTTAGTACTGCTAAGCATGCAAGTGCTGCTAAGGCAGTTAGTACTTCTAAAACCAGTACTGCTTCTAGCAAAAATGTTTCCAAGCCTATTATTGTGACAAAGTACTCCAAGAATGAGGAGTCAAAGTTTAAAAATCTTGTCAAGAAAGAATGCAAGTATTTTGATGAGAAAGGGGTACCCAAGACCACTTTGGCTTGGGTTCCTAATTCATACTAACTGATCTATCTAATGTGCAGGGCAACCAACAGCTCAAAGGGAAGAGCATATGGCATGTTGATAGTGGTTGCTCTAGGCACATGACAGGCAACATGTCATGCCTTCAGGATTTCAAGCATATCAATGGAGGACATGTTGCATTTGGAGATAATCTTTTTTTTTTTTGAAAGGAGAAACTCCAGGCAATTTATAAGACAAAACAAACAAAACAAAACAAGAGTAACGCTACAACCAAGCCCAGAAGGCTAAAAACTCACACATCACCCCATACCACGCAACAACCAACCAGAACAGACACAAGCTAATCAACACAAAAAGCGAGCAAACGAAGATACAAAAACAGAACACCACAACACAATCAGCCAAATCCCCAAAGATCTTCAGAAAAAACATAGCGCTAGTCATCACTCATAAGATGCCTGGATTTCAACTTCCAAATGAGCCACATGCGAACCACGTCACGAATAAGTGGAAAAGGTAATGTCACCAAAGGTAAGATGACATTTGAGGATGTCTACTATGTTGACCAGTTGAAGTACAACCTGTTAAGTGTATCACAGGTTTGTGACAAACAACATAGTATATTATTTACAAATACTGAGTGTATGATCCTTGCTCCAGGGTTCAAGGTAGTTGATGAAAGCATGATACTACTTAGAACTCCAAGAAAGGACAATGTGTATTGTCTAGATATGGACAATGTTGTTAGTGATTCATCCCTGAACTGTCTTGTTTCAAAAGCTTCTGTGGATGAATCCTCTCTTTGGCACAGAAGGATGTGTCACATGAATTTCAAGACCATGAACAAACTTGTTAAAAACAACCTTGTAAGAGGTTTACCTTCAAAAGTATTTTCATGTGATGATCATTGTGTTGCATGTCTTAAAGGCAAACAGCACAAAACTTCTCATAAGACCAAAGAGATAAACTCAATTTCTTCTTGTCTCCAGTTATTGCATATGGATCTGTTTGGTCCTACAAATGTTATGAGTATAGGCAAGAAATCTTACTGCTTGGTTATTGTTGATGATTACTCTAGATTTACCTGGGTATATTTTCTAAGGACTAAGGATGAGACAAGTGGACTGATCAAATCCTTTATCCTAAGAATTGAAAACCAGACTAATCAAAAAGTAAAAGTCATTAGATCAGATAATGGGACTGAGTTTAAAAATCTTGATCTAAACACCTTTTGTGAAGAGAAAGGCATTGAGAGACAATATAGTGCTCCTAGGACTCCTTAACAAAATGGAATTGCTGAAAGAAGAAATAGGACACTAATAGAGGCTGCTAGATCTCTGTTGGCTGATTCAAAACTGCCAATTACCTTCTGGGCTGAAGCAGTTAATACTGCTTGTTATGTCCAAAACAGAGTTCTAGTGGTCAAGCAAAAGAACAAGACCCCATATGAGCTGTTAAATAAAAGAAAACCTTTCATTGGATTTTTCAAACCTTTTGGGTGTCCTTGTACAATTCTCAATACCAAATCTCACTTAGGTATGTTTGATAGCAAAGCAGATGATGGATTTCTTATTGGTTACTCATCTCAGAGTAAGGCTTACAGAGTTTTTAACTCTTCTTCCAGAATAATTGAAGAAAGTGACAATGTCAAATGCAATGAGAACACACCAAATCCAATTGGGTCTGGTCCTAAGTGGCTATTTGACATTGACTCACTAACTAACTCTTTTGGTTTCAGTAGTGATGATTATGCAGGTACAGGGAGTGGAGGATCAGGGACTACACAAGTCTCAGATAGCATATCTCAATCTGTGATATTTCCCATATCCACAGTGGACCCTGTTGAAGACTGTGAAAAGGAACCATCTACTGGACCAAGTCAAAGTGAAGAAGAAAGTAGAGAGGAGGAGACTCAAGACAATAAAGAACCAGAAGTAGCTACTGAAAACACTTCAGTTGAGTTGAATGACTCTAATCTAGAGGTGGGACTTAATGAAGAACCTAGTCATCACACCAGAATACACAAGAATCACCCTCCATAGCTGGTAATAGGAGATATATCCTCTCCTATGATGACTAGAAATCAAAGTAGGCTTCAAGAAATGCAAGACCAACAACACACAGTGCTATCTTGCTTTTTATCCCAGCTTGAGCCTAAAAAGGCACATGATGCTATGAAAGAATCCAGTTGGATAGAAGCCATGCAAGAAGAGCTACTGCAGTTCAAGCTGCAAGATGTCTAGGATCTGGTAGACCTTCCTAAAGGCCAAAGAGCAATAGGAACAAAATGGGTCTTCAAGAATAAGAGAGATGAAAGAGGTATAGTGATAAGGAATAAAGCAAGGCTGGTGGCTCAAGGGTACACACAAGAAGAAGGAATAAACTATGATGAAGTATATGCACCTGTGGCCAGGATAGAAGCAATTAGATTATTCCTGGCTTTTGCTTCCTACATGAAATTCAAAGTCTATCAAATGGATGTGAAAAGCGCATTTCTTTATGGTTCAATTGAAGAAGAAGTATATGTCTGTCAACCTCCAGGGTTTGAAAACCCAAGCTATCCAGACAGGGTATACAAATTGAAGAAAGCACTTTATGGACTACATCAAGCTCCAAGAGCATGGTATGACACTCTGTCATCCTATCTCTTGGAAAATGGCTTTGAAAGAGGAGTCATTGATAAGACTCTATTCATCAAGAGAAAGAAGAAGGATATCTTGCTGGTCCAAATCTATGTTGATGATATTATCTTTGGATCAACAAGAGACAACATGTGCAAGGAGTTTGAGGAACTAATGCATTAGAGGTTCAAGATAAGTTCCATGGGGGAACTTACTTTCTTCCTTGGACTCCAAGTTCAACAGAAGTCAGATGGAATTTTCATCTGTCAGTCCAAGTATGTGCAGGATATTCTAACCAAGTTTGGGTTTTCAGATTCAAAACCTGCTAGCACACCTATGGAGACACACAAGCAGATAACAGCAGATCTTGAGGGGGAGGATATGGATGTTCATCATTATAGATCCATGATTGGCTCTCTCATGTATCTTACAGCCTCTAGTCCAGATATAATGTTTCCAGTCTGTGTGTGTGCAAGATTCCAAGTTAGGCCAAAGCAATCTCACTATCAAGCTGTTAAGAGGATATTCAGATATCTCAAAGGGCAACCCAGATTGGGACTTTGGTATCCTCATGACTCATCCTTTGACCTACTTGCATACTCAGATAGTGATCTAGGTGGAGCAAACTTGGACAGAAAATCTACTTCTGGAGGATGTCAGTTTTTGGGTGCAAGACTAGTGTCATGGCAGTGCAAGAAACAAACCACAGTATCCACATCTACAACAGAGGCAGAGTACATAGCAGCTGCAAGTTGCTGTTCTCAAGTCTTATGGATTCAGAATCAAATGCTAGATTATGGGGTAACCTTTCTACACACTCCAATTTTTATTGATAATAACAGTGCTATTAGCATTGTGAATAATCCTGTCAAGCACTCAAAGACAAAGCACATTGAGATCAGGTATCACTTCATAAGAGACTGTAATGAAAAGAAGCTTATTCAAGTTGTAAAAGTTCACACTGATAACCAGTTTGCTGATCTATTCACTAAAGCTTTTGATGTGGGTAGATTCACCTTCTTGGTAACAAGTGTGGGAATGATCAACTCTGAATAAGCCCCTTCTCAAAAAGTGGTTCTATAACTGTATATTGTTTATTCTTGGTGTTACTAATCTTCGTTTTCAGGATATGTATAGCAGTACTCAGTGTTTCGCAAGATTAAAGGAGTAAGTATAGTTAATACTGCCAGTGCACAGTTAATACTGCTAGTAGTTAATACTGCTAGTCAATTAATACTGCTAGTTAGTTAATCCTGCTAGTTAGTTAATACTGCTAGTTCGTTAATACTGCTAGTAGTTAATACTGCTCTCAGTTAATACTGCTAGTTAGTTAATACTGCTAGTAGTTAATACTGCTAGTAGTTAATACTGCTCTTAGTTAATACTGCTAGTTAGTTAATACTGCTAGTAGTTAATACTGCTCTCAGTTAATACTGCTCTCAGTTAATACTGCTAGTTAGTTAATACTGCTAGTAGTTAATACTGCTCTCAGTTAATACTGCTAGTTAATTAATACTGCTAGTAGTTAATACTGCTCTAGGTTAATACTGCTTATGTCCCGAATACTATAAATACCCTTTGCCCGCCTAAAAGTTCATAACGACTCTTTGCATACTGTTCACTTGCGCTCTAACCCTTTTTTCTCAAGTACCAAGTTTTTCAGACAAGAACATCCCAGTTCAATGGCATCCATGGCATTCATCGACGAGCACAATGAGATCGCGATGCTACAAAAGCCAAAGCAAGCTGCAGGATTTCATCAGATAGTGGATTTTCTGAAAACAAGCCATATTGCCTATGCTCTGACAGTGTCTCCATCAATCTATATCGAGCATCAAAGGCAGTTCTGGGCTAATGCCACCATTGTTGCTGAGAATGGTGTGCAAATGATCAAGACAAGGGTGTGTGAAAAACCATTAACAGTTACTGAAGAGGTAATTCGCATCAGTGCCTCTGGTATAAATTCTATCCCTAATGATGAACTGTTCTCTACTCTTACAAGAATGGGGTATGGAGGCCCATTGGGTATTTTTAAGTTCTCAAAAGCTAAATTCTCACCCCAATGGCGTTTTCTTGTTCATACCTTGATGCACTGCATTTCTAAAAAGACTACTGGATGGAGTGAGTTCAGCAGTCCCATTGCTTATGCTTTGGTCTGTTTGGCCACTGCCAGAAGGTACAATTTTTCACAAATGATTTTCAATGATCTTGTCTCAAACATGGGAAACAAAAAGAGCTTTTATATGTATCCCAGGTTTGTCCAAGCAGTAATCAACCATGAATTGACGGATATTCCTCATTCTGATAGAATATATGTACCAAAACCCCCTAAAGGCAAGGTTTTCTCAAATATGAGAAGATCTGTTGGGGACTCGGAAGGAGTAGACACCCCATTGTTCTCTACAATGATGGTGGTGTCCCAAACCAATGAAGGTATGGCAGCAGGGTCAATGCCCCCATTAGACCAACCCACTGCTAGCCAATCCCAACCTTCCCACTCTAAATCAATTCCTCAGTCTCTTCTTGAAAAACCAACTTCACCAATCACCCACACTTATCAAAGAAAACAGGTAAAGAAGGCTCCTTCCCTTCTTGTACCTTCACCCACTCAGCCTTTAAGCCCTCTAAGGGAGAATTCTCCCTTAGAGAATATCCAAAGGGAAACCAACAGGGTGTCTCCCAACCCTCAGGAGGTGCTCTCTAAGGAGATGGCAGAGCATATGGGTAAGAAGGTTGCCACTACTTCTGCTAGCACAGAGAAGGATAGTGGTAACATCTCTAAGACCTTTCCCATGGCAACTTTGAATGATCAATCATTCAAAGGTCCCCGGTGCCAAGAAACCAAGGGGGTGGACAGTGCTTCTGCTAGGCATAAGACTTCCACTACTAAAAGATCCCATGATCCTTCAAAAGGGGGTAACACTCCTGGAGAAGGTGAGGACAGATATGACTACAATGAATTGATGGAAACAATGGGCAACATCAATATGGATGTCATCAAACATGGGAAAGAGATTGAAGAGCTGAAACTGGTTATTCTATCTCAACAAGTTCAGATCACCAAACTAAAAAAAATGGTAACAAGATTGGTACTTAAAAAGAAAAAGAAGCAATTTGTGCTGAAAAAGAGGGCAAATGTTCAAGATCCTTTCAACAAGGGGGAGATGCCAGAAGGAGAAACAGAGAAAGAAAGCTCAACTGTAAAGGAAGTTGAAGTTGAGGGGGAGACAGAACATGGAACAACAGCAGAAACTGTTAATGCTGCTAAAATACAAGAAGCATCAGAAACAGAAGCAGAAGAAACAGGGCTTTCTATAGAGGAAATGGAGATAGCTGAAACTTTGGTTAAAGCCAAGAATGATACTCCTAAGGCTACTCAAAAGGCCAAGGGAGTAGTCATTAATGAAGAAGGGATCTCAAAGAAGCAAAAAGAGAAGAAAGTCTTGAAGGATATAAAGGGAAAAGGAAAAGAAAAGATGGTTGAAGAAGCTGAACTGCCTACAAAGAAGAAGTCTCAGATTGAAACGGATGAGGCAATAGCAAAGCAACTTCAAGACCAAATGGAAAAGGAGGAACAGTTGCAAACAGAAACAGATAGAGAACTTGCAAAGATCATGGCCAGAAAGTTGAATGCAGAATATCAGAAAAGCATAAAAGAAGCAGCTCAGACCAAGAAACTTCAAGTTAAAAAGATGCCAGTGATGAAGCAGGAAAGACAACCCTCCAAGACCTTTTTGGCCAATCAGGAAAGAAAGATGATAAATTTCCTAAAAGGTGCAATTGGAATCAAGGGGGAGATGTTCACCAACATGGCATACAGTCAAGTTGAGGAGCGCTACAGAAAGGAAATGGTAAAGCTCCAAGGGGATACCTCTCAAAGGGAAGAAGCCGAAAGAAGGATGAAAGAGAGACATGATCTCAACATCCAACAACCATTCCCTGAGGAGACCACACCCTCAAAAGACAAAGCTGAAGAGAAGAAGGAAGAACATGAGGGTGTTGATATAGAAGCCAAGTCTGGAAAAAGAGTGAAGTCGGTTGCTTCAAAAAGGCAGTTGAAAAGGCCAAGGGTGGAAGAAACTGAAAAGGAAGCAGAACCTTCAGTCACATCTCCAACAGAACCTGTGCAAAGTCCAGAGCAGTCCAATAAGCAAACTGTTGAGAGTATGGATCTCTACATGACAATAGTAGAACCTTTGAAGGCTGTTCCAATCTCTATGAAAGCTCCTGAGATTACCTTCTGGGACATTCTAAGAGATAATGGAAAGGACTTCTTCAGAATAAAAAGAGCTGATGGTTCATTTGAAGCATATTCAACATGGGGGAGAGTTGTCAGAAGTTGTTCAAGAGCTGACATAGAAGAATTATACAAAGTGGGGATAAAACTCTATGAGCCTGTGTTGAAAGGGACTGAAGAGAATCTTCTCAAGATAGCAATGGAATACTTGTGCATGATGTTTGATCCAGAAAGGGTGGCTTATAGGATTAAAGATCATCAGCATGAGTTTATATTCAAGAAGATTGATAAATGGATACTTTTTGAAAACTGTGGGGTATACATGATTACTATTGACAATTGTTATCATGAATACTACCTGGTAGACAGAATTTATGAGCATAGCAAAGAGAAGTTAGAAGGGATGCTGAAGGCTACACTAGTATGCACAAAGGATTCAGAGATGGCCAAGATTATGCTGAGAAGAACTGTCAATCAAAGTTTGGGCTTAGATCCAAACTTGGGAAACTGAATCTGAAGTGTTGAAAGCATCTTGAAGATCAATTCTGAAGAACTTGACTTCTTTTCTTAAAAGTCAAGTTAGGGGGAGATTGTTGGGAACTGAAGAAAAGCTCAAGTATGGTTAATGCTGCTAGTTCAGAATTACTACTGCTAGAAGACTTCAAAGTTAATACTGCTGAGTATTACTACTGCTAAGTAGAATTAATACTGCTAGTCAAAGTTAGTGCTGCTTGAACAAAGTTAGTACTGCTTAGCTAGTTAGTACTGCTAGTGGTTAGTGCTGCTTAGTAGTTAATGCTGCTAAGACCAAGTTAATGCTGCTTGAAGAAGTTAATGCTGCTGAGCATAGTTAGTGCTGCTTATGACTTGAAGATCCGGATGGAAAGGATGACAGCTGGAAAGAATCAAGATATTCATGGAAGGCTTGAAGATAATGATGGAAGATATACTGAATATATTTTATTTATTGTAATTATCTTTTTGTTCAGTATATGTACAGATTTGATAGAATAGTTTTAGGAAGATCAATTTAATTCATTAATTCTAAAGTTTTGTTTCTAGAGAGAATCAACCTCAAGGCATAGATCCTAATTCTAGAGAAGTAGAATTCGTATTGGTGAGCCTGTTCATCAATATTGAGGTTGTGTGTTTAATCTTGTAACTTCAAGCATTCAATACAAGTTTGCAAGTTGTTGATTATATACTGTTTTGGTTTACTGTTTATTGAATATCAAAGTGTTATTCCGCAAACTTCTTTGATATTAGTTTCTGAGAGTTTATTCTTGTTAAAAATCGATCCTGACTCAAACACAATTTACAAGTCCATTGCGGAATAAGATTAAGTAAAACTCAATCTAAACAAACTTAAGAAAAAACTAAGATGGTTACACAAGAATATAGAGAATAGGGGATTTAAGAAGTATAGAAAACAAGGGTTTCTATATTTGAGAAATATGAAGGCTTGAGGGGAGCACGCCCTCCAGATGGAGAGGTAATCTTTCTATTTATACCCTATGCATTAAATGCATGGCAGGGCACTTTACATGTGTCTTTCTTTGATTGGAAGAGAGAGTCTGACTTTGGGAGACATGCTTTCGGCCGCATCATGAACAGTGTAGTTGACAGAGTTGTTGTACGATTTGTGACAGAGGTATGTCTATTCTGACATATCGTACTGGGTGTGCAGGGAAAAACAAAAGATACTTGAAGCATAAGCTAAGTGATCATCGATCACTGAATATCTCTTCCTTCCAAGATACAAAGAAGTTCAGCTATCGCTGAAGCTTTTCCTCAAGTTTTTTCGCGTCTGAGTAGAGTCGTCTTTGCTTCATTGATATCTGCATCAGGTGACTAGTAGACTTGTCTTTGTTCAGCAGCTTCGTCTTTGATTCATCTATGAACATCTTGTTGACGCGAAACTTGTCTTCAGGTATTACGTTAACTGTTTACATTAGAAATCATCAGCAATAACTGAACAGACTCAGTCTGATCGCTGATAGTGAAACACTAATACATATTAATGTTTACAAGAAAGATCATCAGTGATAACTGAACAGACCCAGTCTTATTGCTGATGGTGAAACACTAATACATATTAAAAAACATAATTTTCACTAAGTATAGAAGAGAGTCGTTATCAAATCACTGAGAGAGTCTGGATCAACAATCTCCCCTATTTGATAATGACAAAGTAACTGAAGAAAATTACTTTATAATTCAAAATAAGGAATAATTAGAACTCATAACATACATGTCCCAATTACTATTTGGAAGTATCTTTTACAGTACTGATAGGGTTAAGTACTTCACTGAAATTTTCATTAACTCAAAGAGGGAATTACAAGATATGAAAATGTGAAGTACAAGTGAAGAACTAACTACTGTAATTATAACTAATAGATTACAAGAAATAGGAAACTAATCTATCAGCTATCTAAAGAAGACTTAGAAGGATTGATCATATAGTCAGGTATTTCTTCTCCTCTTTGCCTTCGATCTGAAGATTCTTGACTAATGATTACATTGATCGGTTCAGCTAAAGGAGAGAAGTCACACCATAAGCATAAGAGATCCTTGAGATGACTGAGGGGACAAATAGGGATTTCAGAGACTTTTTGGAATCTGAATTGTTCCTCATCATCTCTGAAGAAGATTCCAAAAGGATCTTTGATTACTTGTCCTGCAAGATATGGACCACCTAGAGGCAGGGATAGATCTAGAACTGAGAGATCAGGAGGAGGACCAAACAAAACATCCTTTGAGAACTTGATGGAGGTGTCATTTCTGATAGCAGAGACATTTTCAGAAGAGAAGGAGACGGGCTTTCTTTTGAGTTGCCTCGGCTTAGAAGGAAGAATAGATGGTACCTTTGAACTCTAGTGATTCCATGTAGCCGAAACTTTCAAGCTTTGAAACAAACATAGCCTTAGAGCTTCCATCCTCTCTGGTTATCTCCATTGTTACAGAAGTTCGGTCCTTCTTCTTTCTTCCAGAGATGACAACGGCTACAATCTTCATTGGGTCGGAGTGATAATCGACTTTATGTTTGCACTATTCGACAGTATTATCGTTGACCGCTTGTTCTTTTGAGCGCTCCTCTTTAATTTCTTTTAGTAGAGCAGCCTGGACTTCCACTGGATTCTTTTTCAGCTTCTTGTCTTTGACCTGAGAGGACTGTACCTTGAGAGCTAGAGAAGCATCTCTTTGACATTCAACGATCAGTTTCTCAACCTTGATAGATTCTTCAATTTCAGCTTCAGTCAGGAAGTCTAGCTCTGTAGATGGATTTTGAAAAGGAATTTTCAGCCGTTGACTCTCTAGATGAGAGATCATCTTTGTTCTTCTATTCAGCTCTTCCTTTGACCAGTGAGATGGTCTAGAGGGCTTTCCTGGATGGTGCAGGGCTTCTTCTTCTTCTTCTTCTTGCTCATCAATCTCATTTAAGGAGATTGGGATTTTTGATTCATCAGCTATAGAAGCTGGGATTATTTGAAGTTCCTTTCCCTTAAGCAGGGGAGAGAACTGTCTGGTTAGAAAGAGATAAAAAGAGTTAGTGTTTATTGGGAAGAAGAAAGATAAAGGCTAGAAAGAAACAGGGGTTGGGAATTTATAGAAAGATATAGGGACAAGTGAGAGGCATACCTGAGAAGGATTCTCCCCCTCAGATAGTGAAACATTTTTCAGGCTTCGCTCAGCAGTTGCACCCTTTGGTTTGCTTTGGGAAGGGGTTTCTGAAGAAGTTTCATTTCTCCCCTCTACTGTGACAACTTTTTTCGAAGCTATCACTGATGATTTGTTCGCTGAAGAAAACCATAGAGACTAATCTTCTTCATCGTCGTCATCATCATCTTGATGTTTCTCTTCATCTTGATCCTGAAGATCAAGATCTTCATCCTCTTACTCCTCTTCCTCCTCCTCCTCTTCTTTTACTAAAACTTGATCGTACAAAGAAGATGGAGGGGCTTTGTCAGAAACCTTCTCCCCCTCAACATGAGAGGGAGGTTCTTTCGAGTGAACCTCAACAGCTGCTTCCTCTACATTTTCTTCATCATCTTTCTCCCCCTCTTTGTCATTATCATTGAGGGAGAGGTCATCAGTGCGAGAGGTAGTTTTTGCAGTGGCCAACGATCGAACTTCAGCCTCCAGACGTTCGAGATGGCCTTTAATCACAGGGATTTCTGAAGTAGTGTGATGAATAAATTCAACAACTACATTAAGAGAGGTGCGGCCATCCTCTGTGAAAGAAGGAGTGAGCGTCGGAGCTGACGCATTCACCTTTTCCAGGACCTGCTGTAGGATGGATGTGCAAAAATCGATCTTGGTAGATAAATCCTGGACGTACTTGCTGAGAAGTTGAGTTTGTTGATGATTGATGACTAAGTCTTCCTTGACTTTGACAAGCTCTCCCTGAAGAGTTGAGACCTGGGAGGCTTCAGCTTTGGAGGAGCAAGCAACCGTCAATTTCTTTAGCTCTTCACCAGCGGTATTGACAGCGCTGGTGGATTCGTTGATGGAGGTGGTGAGAGAGTCCACCTTGACACCCAAACTGTTGACATGAGAGTCAACAGTCGCCATATTAGGACTTGAAAGAAAAGTTAGCGTCTGAGAAACAAGCTTATATGGAGAGATGGGAGTTGTATTTGTGGCTTTAGGTATACCTGATGGTTCAAACATATTGAAAAATTGCATATCTCTTTCAAAGGTTTGAGCATCAGGTCCTATAAATGCAATTTGAGGTTGCTGCATGAGAGATGGAGGGTTAGAGACCAAAGAAATGGGAGGAATAGTAATGGGGATAGAAAAAGTTGGAAGTTAGACATTTACCTAAGTTGATTGTTTAACTGAGATGTTTGGTGGCGTTACTGATGTTGTGACAGCGACCGAGATCACTGGCACGGTTGTTGTGGTGACAACTGAAGATGTGGAGGAGAGACCCACAAAACCATCCAAGGTAGTTTGTTGAGAAACTACCTCAGGCCTTGAGCTAGAGGTTATAGTCTCCTTAGTCAATTTGGCCTTCTTGGAAGGACCATAAAGACTAGCTAATGGTCTTTTGGAAGCGGTTTTAGCGGCAGGGTTAGCTGGAGAAGGAACCTCCGGCGCGACCACTGAAGAAGAATGAAGAGAGAGTAGAGAGCGTAGAGTTGAAATACTTACCTCGTTGTCGACCGACTTGACCTCCAATGAACGCTGACCCACTTTGAGTAGTGGGGTAAGTGTCAGGGTAGAGAAACTTCAGGTATGCACAGATGAACCGTACATATGGGATCTTGGGATCCCTCTCCGTCTTCTCTATCTTTGACTTGAGATCGTCAAAGATAGCAGAGGCGTAGTCAAAGTTCTTGCCACCGATCACTGAGTAAGCGATTTGGAGCTGAACTTTGCTCGCCTGATCCAGTGAGCCACTCTTCCTACTCATACATTGAATTATGTGTGAGAAGATGTAGTTCAGTTGGGAAGGCATATTGGCCTTCATGATCTTTTTCAGCTTCTTTTTGGGAATGTTGGTGCGAGGCTTGTTCTCCCAACAGTATTCTAGGTCATCCAGAAACTGGATGAGTTAAGCATCAGTGGGAAGGCTATTGAATCCACCCCTGGGTTTGTCAGGGAATCGTAGTGACTTCTTCAGACTGTATGCAGTCATCATGCTTGGACCTAAATCAGTGCGGAAGGAGATAGCAGGAACCAGTTCACCATTATTTTTGGTGATGGTGGTTTCGTCAGCAGTGAACCAAAACTATTGTAGAAGGTTTTTGGATGGTTTAGGATCCACAGTGATGGCGTAAGCAAGACATGATTGCTTCAGGAATTGAGCAGCTTCCACCAGGTGTGGGTATTTGACACCATCAAAGTCCAAGCGTGTAAGGTGATTGTTCTTGGGTATTTCAGATTCAGTGAGAGCAAACTTGACGGTCTTGGAAGCAATTAGAGCTGATTGTGCCATTTCTGAATATGGAAAGAAGGAGAAAAGATAGATAGAAGGTTTAGAATCAAAAAAATTTTAACCAGTTTCTATTTTCAGAAAGAAACATAGGAAAATTTTAAATGATTTGAGAATAAACATTATTCTTGAAGAAGAAGAAGAACATGAAGAAAATCAAAGGTTTGCATCATTAAAATCGAAAAAAAAGTGATTTTAATATTTAAGAAATCTTGTGAAAAAACCATAATAATATAACATATTTAGGATTTTGTAACAAAATTTACGAAGAAAAGAAGAACAAAGTAACCTGTTGATTTTGAAAGAAGAAGATGCAAATGCTTGAAGGAGGTGTTTGATGGAAATGCCTTGAGAGAGAATTCTTGTTCGAAAAGATTTCCAGAAAGCGTAAAAGATAAGAATGAAAAGAAACATTCCTTTTATATGTAGAGAGAGAGAGGCGGGAAAACAAATGTTCATCATGACATTGACACGTTGTTCGAGTTGATTGGATAGAAAGGCAACGGACGAACGTGTCAGAAAAAAGGCATGTCGTGAATTGTCAGTTCAAATGACGTCATAGGAGAGAGAAAAACATTTCATTTGTCCTTTTCGAAACTATCTCTGAAGAAAAGTCAGAGATAGGTTTTCCTTTTTGAAAGAATCCCTGATAAAAATTCAGTGATAGATTTTTCATTTCAGAAGGTTCGCTGATGAGAAATGTCAGTGATAGATTTTGTTTATCAAAAAGCTTTTAATCATTTGAAGAAAAAATTCAGTGATAAAAGTTTTATTTTTGAAAAACGTCGTACTGAATGAAGATTCAGTGATTGAGAGTGAGAGAACATACCTGAGAGTCAGACATTTATTCAGAGATTGAGTGATAAAGGGGAACTTAGAATCACTGACATAATGCATGAACGATGAAGAGTTACTCTTCAAGATTCAACATTCCAAGCTCACTGATGAGAAAGTTTAACCTTGTCTCATCAAGAGGTTTGGTGAATAAATCTGCAAGCTGATAGTCAGTGGGAATAAAGTGAAGTTCAATATCATCATTCATCACATGATCTCTAATAAAATGATATCTGATCTCTATGTGTTTCGTCTTTGAATGTAGCACTGGATTATTTGCTATAGCGATAGCACTTGTGCTGTCGCAATAGATTGGAATCTTTGATAGCTGAAGGTCATAGTCTAATAGTTGATTTCTCATCCATAAGACTTGAGCACAACAACTTCCAGCGGCTACATATTCAACTTCAACTATAGAAGTAGACACCGAATTTTGCTTTTTGCTTGTCTAGATTACCAGCTTTCCTCCTAGGAGTTGACATCCACCAGTTGTACTTTTTCTATCGAGTTTACATCCTGCAAAATCACTATCAGAATATCCAGTTTGATCGAACCCTGAGTCTTTGGGATACCAAAGACCGAGGTTAGGAGTCCTTTTCAGATATCTGAAAATTCGCTTAACATCGATCAGATGGGATTCCTTGGGTTCAGATTGATAGCGTGCACATAAACAAGTAGAGTACATGATGTCAGGTCGGCTCACTGTAAGATGCATCAGGGAGCCTATCATTCCTCTATATGCAGTGACATTAATAGGTTTTCCAGATGGATCTTTGTTAAGTGTGAGATGAGGTGCCATAGGAGTTTTCATCACTGAAGTTTTTGTAAGATCAAACTTCTTCAGCATATCTTTAACATACTTACCTTGGTTGATAAAAGTACCTTTGTCAGATTGTTTAATCTGAAGACCAAGAAAATACGTTAGCTCACCCATCATACTCATTTTGTATTCTTTCTTCATTCTTTCAGCGAAGCGAGTACATAGAGATGGGTTAGTAGAACCAAATATGATGTCATTGACATATATTTGTACAAGAATAATATGACCTTTTATCTTTCTGAAAAATAATGTATTATAAATTTTGCCACGTTCAAAATTTTCTGAGATAAGAAAAGATGAGAGAGTGTCATATCAAGCACGAGGGGCTTGTTTTAGACCATAGAGAGCCTCATCCAATTTATAAACATAATTTGGATGCTTAGGGTCATAAAACCCTGGAGGTTGTTCTACATAGACTTCTTCATTCAGCTTTCCATTTAGGAACGCTGACTTTACATCCATTTGATACACAATTAAGTCTTTGTAAACTGCATAGGCTAAGAAAGGTCGAATTGCTTCGTGCCTAGCCATAGGAGCAAAGGTTTCATCATAGTCTATGCCTTCCTCTTGTTTGTATCCCTGAGCAACAAGTCTAGCCTAGTTGCGGGTTACAGTCCCATGTTCGTCTAACTTGTTTCTAAACACCCACTTGGTGCTTATAACAGTTTTATCAGATGGTCTAGGAACGAGATTCCAAATTTTGTTGCGAGTGAACTCAGTCAGCTCTTCTTGCATATCGCTGACCCAGTTTGGATCTCTGAGGGCATCATCAGTTTTCTTTGGCTCTATCAAAGAAATAAAGTTGGCAAAGAGGCAGATATTACCTGAACTTCGTCGTGTCTGAATACCTGCATCGGGATCACCAAGAATTTGATCTATGGGGTGATCTCTGGTCCATCTCTAAGCAGGAGCATGATCGCTCATTTCAGAGGTTGGATCAACAATAGGAATGTTCACTGAAGAAGAAGCCTAAGGTTTATCAGCTATTAATTGTTGAGTGTCAGACAAACCATTGTTTTCTGAGAGGTTTTCAGACGAAGATAGATCTGATGGAGGAAGTGTGTTTAGAGGTTCAGCTGAGACCCATGAGTTGGATTCAGTGTTAGGAGGTATGATGTTTGGATCATCATCAGCAGCTGGAGGATCAGAGTGCTGATGGTTTGAAAAGAATGGTTTTGTTTCTCTGTAGTGAGAAAACATCCAAACATTTAACTCTTCATTGACAGTGATTGGTTTAGAGTTCGCCGAGTGAGTTTCATCAAAGGTGACATGAATTGTTTCTTCCATAGATTGTCTTCTTTTGTTGAAAACTCTGTAGGCTTTGGAGATAGAGGATTATCCGCTTTTGGGTCGAACTTTCCAAGTTGATCTTTGTTGTTTAAGATAAAGCATTGACAACCAAAGATATGAAGAAAACTGATACATGGTTTTTTCCATGAAAAAGTTCATAAGATGTCTTTCCAAATCGCTTTACTATCAGCGATCTGTTTTGAGTAAAACGTTGCAGTATTTACAGCTTCAACCCAAAATTGAGTCGGGAGGTGAGAATCGCTGAGCATTGATCTAGCAGCTTCAATGATCGTTCTGTTTCTTCTTTCAGCGACTCCGTTTTGCTGAGGTGTTCTTACTGAAGAGAAGTTATGAGAAATTCCCTTGTTCTCAAAGAAATTGTTCAGAGAACAATTTTTGAATTCAGTTCCATGATCACTTCTTATTGAACGAAGAGTAATACTGTTCAGCACTTCCATCTTTTTAACAAAAGATATCAGTTCTTCTGGAGTGTCACTCTTACAGCGAAGAAAGATAACCCAGGTGTAGCGAGAGTATTAATCTACAATGACAGGTGTGTATTTCTTTCCAGCTATTGATTGGATGTTGACAGGGCCAAACAGATCCATGTGCAAGAGTTGAAGAGGACTTGTCATTGAGTAAACTTGTTTAGACTTGAAACTAGCTTTTGTCTGTTTTCCTTTTTTACATGTTGAGCAGAGAGATTCTTTAGCATATGAGTGCTGAGGAAGTCTAGAAATCAGTTTCTTATATGAGAGAGAATTTAGGGTTTTGAAGTTTAGATGAAAGAGCCTTTTGTGCCATAGCCAGTTGACATCAGAAGAGGCTTTAGAGAGAAAACATACGTTTTCAGTGGTAGTAGAGTCCATATCTATTACATAGACATTTTCTTTACGATAGCAACTAAGAGCAGGTTTTCCTTTCTTATTTACCACTGAACATGCTTTCTTGGAAAAACGAATTTCATAGTCTTTGTCACATAGTGACTGATGCTCAAAACATTGTGCTTCGGTCCATCTACATAAGCGACTCTTCTGCAGGTAGTTGTCCCATTGCTGAGGACACCAAACCCTCGGGTATATCCTTTTCCATTTCCACCAAAGGTCATAGAGGGACCTTTCTCTTCCTTGTATTCAGTGAGCAGGTCTTTTTGTCCTATCATATGACGAGAGCATCCACTATCAAGATACCAGATGCCCTTTGATCCCTACAAACATAAGGAAGATTAAGCTTTGTTTGGTACTCACTTTTCAATGGGTCCTTTATGGTTACTGGAGATGGAAGGTTCAGCAATCTTCACAGCAGATGAAGATTCAACTTCAGTGGTAACCTTCACCATGGTTAATTTCTTAACCTTAGTGGTATTTTTCACCTTGGTAGATTTTTCAGCTTTGGTGACCTTCTCAGCCTTCGAGGCATTCATCTTCACTTTAGTTGATTTATCAGCTTTAGTGGCGGTTGGACATTTGCTTGCAATATGGTCAGTAAATCTACAGTGATAGCATTTTCTATATTTGAATGTGGTTTTAGGACCAGAAGTAGAAGGTTTTGAGAATTTAAGATGAGCAGGTCCAGCTCCAAGAATGCCTTTAGCATGAGATCTAGGAGGTATTTTCATTTCTTCAGATCTCTTAGGCTTAAGAACAATCTTCAGCTTTGGAGGACAGAGATCAAAGATTTCTATCACAGAGCTAGAATGTTGTTTAATAGAAGGTTTAGAAGGAACTTTCAGCTTTGCTTTCTTGGTAGCCTTCTGAGGATAAAGAATAGATTTTCCTTTATATGCAGGCTTTGAGCCTTTAGATATTTCCTCAAGGACATAATTAGAAGAAGATGAAGAAGAGCACTGATAATTAGAAGTGTCAGGGATAAAAGAGACAAACGTTCCAAACTTAAGCTTGGAACTATCTTCTTTGGGTTCATCCTGTGGTTTCAAAAAACCAAGACCAGTTTTATCAATGGCAGGGATCTGAGCACTTATAATCTCAGTGATCTTTGTTGAGGATTTTCACCATCCTTCACCATTAGCCTTTTTTGCTTTTAGAGCAGTGATGGCTTGTTCGCGTTTAATGCTGATGATTTCATTAACAATGACTTGATCTTTCAAACCTTCCTATAAAAGAGTCAGTTCTCTGATCTTTTCATGACATTTCTCTAGTTGTTTAGTTAAATCAACATTTTTGTTCTCAACTAGAGTTTTTCCGTTTAGAGCATTGTATAAATCAATCGTCAGCACATCAACAACGCGACTTCTCTCTGCTTCAGATAGAGAGTGATTAGTAGAGATAAATACCTGAGATGATATGTAGCTCATAGAAGTTTCAGTTGGTTCTTCCACTTCTTCTTTAATCTCAACCATGAGGCAGAGATTAGCGACTTCTTCTTCATCATAACTTGATTCTTCTGATTCAGCCCAGTCGTGTTCTTCAGCGATGAGACCGTTACCTTTTCGCTTGTAGTTTTTCAACTTTTGATATTTTTCTTTCAGCTTTAGGTATTTATCATCGTTGGATCTTCTTGAGGTAGAAGGTTTGAAGACTTTCTTCGACCTGCACTCACTTGCAAAGTGTCCAATCTTTTCACAGTTAAAACAAGTAGCAGTAGCCTTATCAACAGGGGTTGATTTTGGCTTGTCAGTAAGAGAGAGAGACTTATTTCTTCGGAAATTGCTCTTTCTTGCAAATCTCTTAAAAGAGTTTGTCAAGAGTGCTAAGGACTCAGCAAACTCTGAATGATCAGTGTTTGATATAGATCCTCAGAATTAGAATCTAACTCAATGATAGTGAGAGTAGATCACTGAGATGGAAGTATCTTTGAAGAGACTAAAGCAACAGGAGTGCTTTTGGAATCTTTAGAATCTTTTATAAGATTCTTCTTCAAGAGATTTGATTACTCATAGTTGAGCAATATTCCATACAAGGTGCTGAGAGAAAGAGAATTTAAGTCTTTTGTCAGCTTGAGACATATTGAATAATTGTCCCAGCATTCAAGAAGACATTCTAAGAATTTTTTTAGGACCTCAGAATTAGAATAGGTCCTACCATTAGTTCTCAGATCAATTATTAAGCACTTAAACCGCTGATGAACATCAAAGAGAGATTCATTCTTACCAGCGATAAAACTTTCATATTGTCTTACCAGGTTAATCTTTCAAGTCTCTTGGATTTCAGTGGTGCCTTCATATTGAATACATATGGTTTCTCACATTTCTTTAAAAGTTTTAAGATGCATGATGGAATGGAAAACTTCATCAGGCAGAGCCATTAAGATAATGGTCTTTGCCCTTGCATCTATACCAACCTTCTTTTTGTCTTCATCACTTCATTGTCTCATTTCCTTAACAACATAGCGTTCAGGAATAGCAGGAGTGGTGGTAGTAGCTGGAACGACAACTATGATTTGGACAGGTTCATAGGGTCCATTTGCTACGTACTCAGGTATAGTGGGATCTGCACCTTCAAGAAATAACATCATTCGATTCTTCCAAAAAGAAAAGTTAACTCTGCTAAATCGAGGAGGTTTAGAAAGTGAACCATTATCATAGTAGTTTGTATTTGTGTTAAGTGCCATTTTAGAATAGCAAGGAAGAGAATAAAGCAAGATCTTGTTTATTAGATTAAACAATCTGCTCTGATACTACTAGTTGGTCCCGAAGGTGCTTAACAAGTTTGTAGAAGGGGGGGAGGGGGTTGAATTCAAACACAAAATTTAAAGTTTAATAAATTTTTTATTGATAAATCAAACACAATTTACAAGTCTGTTGCGGAATAAGATTAAGTAAAACTCAATCTAAACAAACTTAAGAAAACACTAAGATGGTTGCACAAGAATATAGAGAATAGGGGATTTGAGAAGTATAGAAAACAAGGGTTTCTATATTTGAGAAAGATGAAGGCTTGAGGGGAGCACGCTCTCCAGATGGAGAGGTAATATTTCTATTTATACCCTATGCATTAAATGCATGGCAGGGCACTTTACACGTGTCTTTCTTTGAATGGCATAGAGAGTATGACTTTGGGAGCCATGATTTCGGCCGCATCATGAACAATGTAGTTGACAGAGTTGTTGTACGATTTGTGACAGAGGTATGTCCGTTTTGACAGATCGTACTGGGTGTGCAGGGAAAGACAAAAGAGACTTGAGGCATAAGCTAAGTGATCATCGATCGCTGAATATCTCTTCCTTCAGAGATACAAAGAAGTTCAGCTATCGCTGAAGCTTTTCCTCAAGTTTCTTCGCGTATGAGTAGAGTCGTCTTTGCTTCACTGATATCCGCATCAGGTCACTAGTAGAATTGTCTTTGTTCAGCAGCTTCGTCTTCGATTCAGCTATGAACATCTTGTTGACGCGAAACTTGTCTTCATGGATTACGTTAACTGTTTACATCAGAAACCATTAGCGATAACTGAACAGACTCAGTCTGATCACTGATAGTGAAACACTAATACATATGAATGTTTACAAGAAAGATCATCAGTGATAACTTAACAGACTCAGTCTTATTGCTGATGGTGAAACACTAATACATATTAATAAACGTAATTTTCACTAAGTATAGAAGAGAGTCGTTATCAAATCACTGAGAGAGTCTGGATCAACAGAGTTCAAGTTGCTTTATGACAAACTATGTACATGCCAAAAATGTGTATTTTGATGTATTGAAATGTTTTCCTTACTACTTATCAAATATATTGAGTATTTGTTGAAGTTTACACACTTGGTGTTTTTGGGTTAATATATTTTGAAAAAACATATATTGGGATTAAATGCATGGCAGGGGTACTTTACACGTGTCACCATTTGGTTGGATGCATGCTTATGAACTTTTGAGACATCCTCATAGGCGTATGGTGAACAGTGTAGTATTTCAAAGTTATTGTATGATATGAGGCAAAAGCATGTCTCTTCTGACACATCGTACTATTTGTGCAAGGATAAAACAAAAGAACCTTGGAGCGTAAGCTTCATGATCAGTTATCGCTAAGGAAGTCTTCTATCAGAGATTCTGAATAGAAGTTAGCTATCGCTAGAGCTTATCTTCTTGATTCTTTGTGTGAGTGGACTTGTCTTGGTTTCACTGATATATGCATCTGATCATTAGTAGACTTGTCACTTGTTCATCAGCTTTGTCTTCGATGTCATCGATGAACGTCTTTGTTTGTGAGTCTTGTCTCTAGGGATTCCATTTAACAGAATACATCAGAGATCATCAGCGGTACTGAACAGACTCAGTATGTAATCGTTGATGGTGAAACACTAATATATACAAATATTAAATGTAATTTTCACTAAGAATTTCAAAGGGTCATTATCAAATCATTGAGAGAGTTTGGATAAAAAATCTCCCTCTATTTGATGATGACAAAGCAATAAGAAAAAATTACTTTATGTTCAAAATATAAGGTTAATCAGGACTCATAACATACATGTCCCAATTACTATTTTGAGGGATCTTTTACAGTACTGATGGAGTAAAGTACTTCACTGAAAATTTTTATTAATTCTTAAATAGATTACATAGGGAATATGAAAATTTCTAAGTACAAGTGAAGTCCTATACTAATACTGTAAGACTAACTAATAGATTACAAGAATAAAGACAATCTATCAGCTAATTTGGTTCTTCTTTGACTTGGAATTCTTCTTCATCTATCATATGGTTAGGTATCTCTTCTCCTCTATGTCTTCTGTTAGCTGCCTCTTTTCAAATGAGAGATTTGATGAGAGTACCTAAGTTTGAATTATCGCACCATAGATAAAGAAGATCATTCAGGTGTGCAAGAGGGTAGAGAGGAATCTCTGAAACTCGTTGCAACCTGAGGAAGTCACCATCGTCTAGGAAGATTATTCCACAGGGATGACTTATCACCTACCCCGGGTTCAAAGTGTCTGCCAGGGGGAAGTGATAGGTCTAGAGCTGAAAGATCTGGTGGAGGTCCAACGATAACACCTCTGGAGAATTTGATGATTGAGTCATTCTTGATCACTACATCATTTTTAGAGAGAGACACATGCTTTCTTCGTCTAGCTGATCTTGGCTTTTGTGGTAGAGAAGAGGGCACACTCATCTTGGCAGTGACCTTGTTGATGAGTATCTCGAGCAGCAAATCAACATGGCCCTTATGCTTCGATTTAGATTTCTTCAGTACTTCACTGAACTCCAACCATTCATAGAACCCAAAGTGTTCCAGCTTTGACATATACATCACTTTTGAGCTTCCATCTTCTCTGAAAAAATCTCCATCGTCACTGTCAGTTGGTTTTTCTTATCTTCCCTGAGATAGTCACAGTTGACATCTTGTATGGATCAGACCTGTGATCAAGCTTCTTTTTGCACCAATCATGATCCTTGTCTTTTACCTCTTTCGCTCTTTGGTTCTCCTCCTTCCTTTAGCAGGACTTATTGGACATTGACCGGATTCTTCTTTAGTTTCTTATCACGAATCAGATTTGATTGTACCTTAAGGGCCAGGGTGGCGTCCTTTCGGCATGCAGCGTATAGTTTCTCGGCCCTGATGGATTCTTCTCTTTCCTCCCGGGCTAAAAAGTCAAGCTCTTCAGAGGTGCTTTGAGGAAGGATCTTTAGCCGTTGACTCTCTAGCTGTAGAATCATCATTGACCGCATCTGAATGTCATCCTCTGACCTTTTGAGAAGTCAATAGGGTCTAGTAGGATGCCTCAGCGATTCTTCTTCTTCTTCTTGCTCATCAGTCTCTCGAACAAAGATTGGGATTATTGCTAAGTCTTCAGCTGGGGTCGATGAGAATATTTGATTAGCTTATCTCTTAAGTAGGGGAGAGAACTAGCTGATCAAAAAAATAGAAAGAAGGTTAGATTTTATTTTGGAAGGAGAAAGATAAAGGCTTAGAAGTGACAAAGGGGTTTGAGGTGTGTTAGTGCATAAATATGTTGGATGCAAGATCATAGAAGATTGAAAGTCAACTCTCAAGCAAAGTCAAAGTAAAATGTAAATAAAGTCAAAGTAATTGTCTTTGTAGTTAGTTTTTGTAAGGGTGTTGTTTGTTTGTTTTGCCTTAATAGTTAGGTGGTTAGTATTGTGGGTAGGTGTAAGACTTGTAACATTTTTCAGAATTGTTGTGTTAGCAGAGAGCTAGAGAGAGAAAGGGATTTGTAGAGAGAGAAAGTAAACTGAGATTGTTTTTAATTGAATTTGGTGATTAATCAAACAGGTAGATTGTTTTAAATCTTGTTTGTGATTGATTTTAGTAATGATAACTTGATCATATTGGGACTATCAATTGGTATCAAAGCACATCCAATTATAAATCAAGAAAATCGATTGAAAAGAAAGTTCGACACTATTCCATCGAGTCCAGATTCGATTTTGAGATTTTATGTGTAATTTTGAGTTGTAATTGATTCAGTATGTTCGAAATGCATATTAGTTTGAGTCTGTATAGGTTAATTTGAGTTTAGCACTGTAATTTTCATGAATTGTTGATTTTTTTTTCGAGCTTTTGCATTCACAAGTTCAAAGCACTGTAAATGAATCAATGTTTGTATGAATTTCTTTGAAATTCATTGTTAGATTTTGATTCTAGAAGTATACAAGATCGAATTGTCAAAGTTTCGAATCGAAATTTGAAGTATTGATAGGTTTTTGGTTGAATCAGAGGTATTTCTCATTCGATATTTCAAGAACTCGTAGACATGCTCAAGAACTCGAAAAAAGCCTGAAGAACTCGTAGATTTGATAGAATTCGCAGAAAGATTGAATATTTCGCAGATTTATATTAGAATTCGCATATTTGTTGTTTCTGAAAATCACAAGGGTAGAATTCGCAAGTGTGTCTCTTGCGAATTGCATAGATTTCACATCTCTGTGTGTTGAGGATTCTTAAGAATTCGCAATACTCTTTATACGAATTGTTCAGAATTCGTAGATCTTTGTGAAAATTTGCTTAAGGAAAGGATTCGCATATATTCGAATTCACATAAGACTGTTCTATGAATTCATTGGATTTCGCAGAAGAGTAGTCTACGAATTCTTGTTGTTATTAAAAAAAATGTTTAAAACTTTCTAAGTGTTGGATTCGTATGCCTCTATTATGCGAATTCTGTTTTTAAACTTGCTTGCGAATTCTGAATAGCTTGCGAATTCTGAAAAACTTACGAATTCTTATGTTACAAATTCTAAAGTTAGTATATTTTAGTATACGAATTCTGTTTCATCCACTTGTGTGCGAATTCTGTGAGTTGCGAACTTATTATACTTAAGTGCAGGCTGCGAATTCCATACTTGAAGAATTTTGGAAATTTCATTTCTGATTTTCTGTTCAAGTTTTTCTGTTTTACTTTATTTCAAATTGGACTAACGATTAGTTTCAAGTTTCTTATTGCATATTTCTTCAAACAGGATGACTTCCAAGGATGCTCTCTCTATTGGTACTGATGTCAAGCCTCCTGTTCTATTCAAGGGTGAATACGAACAATGGAAGGATCGCTTTCTCGACTTTGTAGACTGTTACGCAAATGGGGAAAACATTCTATTATCAATTACAGAAGGTCCCATGATTCCACCTACTGTCGAAATATCCGATGATGAATCCTCAGACAGTGAGGATAGAGACGAAGACAGAGTGAGAAAGATGAAAACAGTTCCGAAGGAATTTGCCCAATATTCTGATGAGCAGAAAAGCAGATTTAAAGCCGATAAGCAAGCCATGTCTCTTTTACTTCAAAATATCCCGAATGAGATATACATAAAGATAGACAACTACAAAGCGAAATCTAAAAAGATGTGGGATCAGTTACAGAAGATGATGATGGGTTCTAAGGTGGGAAACCAGATGAAAGTGGCGAATTTTATCAACAACTATGAAGAGTTTAAGGCCAAAGAAAGTGAGAGCCTGGAGGAAACTTATGAGAGGTTTGTGCTTTTTCTGAATGAACTATCCAAGTACAAAGTCAAGAAGAAGTAGATCGAGAACAATGTTAAGTTTCTCAGCATCCTACAGTCGGAGTGGAAGAAGCATACCCGCCAGATCAAACAAATGAAAGATTTGAGCGACATACACCTCCACAAAGTTTACGAGACTTTGAGACAGAATGAGGAGGAGGTTGAAGAGAAAAGAGCTGAGAAAAAGAAAACTGAGAAAGTGTCTGACCCCATTGCTTTGGTAGCTGGAGAAAAGGAGAAAGAGAGAAAAAGAAGAAGAAGATAGTGATTCCCAGTTCTGATTCTGAGTCTGATTCGGATAGTGATGACGACAAAAACCTCAAGCAAGCTATGATTTTACTGACCCGTGCATTTCAGAAGAAATTCTACAAGAAACCGGGTTTAAACACTCAGAGGTACTCTTCGTCAAGTTCAAAGAATCATGAACATAGGGAAAGAGTTGAAGGAAAAAGATATGAGGAGGACCGGTATGTGGAAAGAAAGTCGGATGAGAAGAAGAAGTATCTGAATGACTATGTTGGTGCTGAGAAGAAGATAAACAACCTGATCAAATGCTACAACTGTGGTAAGGTCGGTCATTATGCAAAGGACTGTCGGAAGCCAAATGTCAGAAAATCGGAATATTACAAGAACAAGATGCTCATAGCCAAGCAACAAGAAGTTGGCAAGGCGCTCATGGCTGAAGATGAGTTCTAGCTAGATCATTCGGATGAGGAGGAAAGAGAAGAAATTGGTCACATGTGTTTGATGGGAAACACTGTGAAATATGATGATAGTGATGAAGAAACTGCTGATGAGGTAATTAATCTTTCTAAATATGATTTTATGAGTAAAATGGAAGCTATGATGGTCGAACTTCAAGATCTTCAAAAGAAACTGAAAAAGGAAAAGAGCAGAGTTGAAAAGAAAAATCAAAAGATCTTTGAACTTAACAAGCAAGTTGTTGGGAACAAAGATCTGATTGATTCTCTACACAAGTCTGTTTTTGATTTTAAACAAGAAAAATATTGTTTTGAAAGTAAGATTTCTGATTTTGAATCGAAAATTTCTAAGTCTGTTTCAGAAAAGCAAGAAAGTGTTCTAAAAGCGTTTAAATTGCAGGTTGAGAGAGAAAAAGGTAAATGGTTTGGAAGCTAAATTGTATGCTAGAGACAAACAGATCAAACCATTTTCTTAAACACACCAAATGAGGAAGCTGATGTTAGAGAGAAGTGGGGTCTCGGTTAAGAAAACCCACACTATCTAAAGAAAGCTATAAGAAAACAAGCAGCTTTGTATGATTCGTTACCAAATCATCTTATGTGGTAGAGGCTAAAGAGAATGAGAAAAGAAAGAACTTAAAGAAAATGCAACTACCATTCTGCTATCAAAAGCTGAATGATAGTTATACTTCAGATCAACCAAAATGTCTTCCAAATGATTATTTTGAAAGCTATTCAACAAAAGAGTTGGAGGCAAAATCTTTAAAAGCTAAAATTTATGTACCTCCACTCATTTTAGAAATCAAAATAACCGGGCTTGAAAATATTTTATCTGATGAAAGAATATTGGCTAATATTGAACAAAATGTATTTTCTATTGTTTTAAGGACCACAACTTTAAATGTTGAATCTCAAAAGTGTTTTAAATCTTCTAAAGCACCTCACACCTCTGAAGTTGATCTTGATAACTTATTTGCATCTGCAAATGATTTTTTATATTCTGATGGAGGGTGTGTAGATGAGATTGATATGTTTGGCTTCAATGCTAAACTTCCAGATCATTCTACTTTTGTCATTAATGGTCAAGCTTTACCAAGTGTGCATGAAGTTGGTGAATCAGTTTTTGTGAATGCTGATTATTATGCTAAAGGTAAGAAGCAAAAAAAACGGCGCTCACAGAAACAGAACAACACTGGTAAGCTTACAAAAAGACAATTTCAGAAATCTTATTTTCCTAACAGATCTAAGTCTTATGTTTCAGTGAAAAGTAAAAGATCTGATGAAAGAAAGGAATGGCGACCAAAAAGGAAGATCGATGAGAGTTATGAATCATCTCCTGATATGGATTGTAATAGATATACTAGTAGTTCTTCTGATGTAGTCGGTAGTGTTGCTTCAAATATACAAAACCTTGTAATTCCTTACAAGCGATATTCAATAAAGCAATTACTCCGATTATCATAATCTACTACTATGACATCTAATTATAAACGGAATGATTTTAGTTCTCACTGATTTTTTGATAATTGGTTTGGTACTTATCATGTTGGTTCTTATAAGCCATATGTTTCACAAGTTTTTCAAAAGATCAGAGGATCCATCTATAAATGGATACCAAAATCTTGTGCTAAACTGAAAGGACCCGTTTTTAAATGGGTACCTAAATCTGTTATTCCCTTATTTCTCTTATGCAGACCCATCATATGTGGTACTTGGATAGCGGGTGTTCCAAGCATATGATTGGGCAAAAGGATTTATTATCTAATTATACAGAGAAATTCTGCGGGAATGTTCGTTTTGGTAATGATCAATTTTCACTGATTCTCGGCTACGGTGACGTGATACAAGAGAATGTAACGATTACGAAGGTGAGTTACGTAGAAGGATTAGGACATAACCTATTCAGTGTTGGCCAGTTCTGCGACAAAGAATTAGAGGTAAATTTCAAGGCTAAGAGTTGCTCAGTGCGTACTGAAGACGACAAAGAACTCTTGGTCGGCACTCGAAAGTCCAACCTCTACACGATCAATTTGTCAAAGGTCCAGACTGACAATCAGGTTTGTCTACTAACAAAAGCCTCGATGCAGCAAAGTTGGGTTTGGCACCGAAGGCTGTCGCACCTGAATTTTCGGTACATAAACAAAATGGTCAAAGGCAGATTGGTGAAAGATCTTCCTGAGTTGAGATATGAGAAAGAACATCTATGTGCAGCATGTGAAAAGGGTAAAATAAAGAGGGCAACTCACAAGCCAAAACCCAACCGAGTACAAGTTCTACACTTGAGTTGTTACACATGGATCTATGTGGTCCGATGAGAACTCAAAGCATAGGAGGAAAGAAGTATGTTTTGGTAATAGTGGACGATTATTCGTGTTACACATGGGTAAAGTTTCTAAGGACAAAAGATGAGACACCCGAAATACTCATAAATTTTTTGAAGACTACCCAGGTAAACTTGCAGAAGACAGTACAGTTTCTAAGGATAGATAATGAGACAGAGTTTAAGAACAAATATGTTGAAGATTATCTCGCATCGGTCGGGATAACACATCAATTCTCTGATGCTAGGATGCCAGAACAAAATGGAGTAGTAGAAAGACGCAATCGAACGCTAGTCAAGGCCGCTCGTACTATGCTTAGTCAATCAGATCTACCTCTATTTCTGTAGACAGAAGATGTCTCTACTGCATGTTATACGCAGAATCGCTCCATTATTCATAGACGGTTTGGTAAAACTCCTTATGCATTAATTAACAATCGTACACCTAGCATTAAACACTTTCATGTTTTTGGATGCAGGTGCTTCGTATTGAATGATAGAGAGAACTTAAATAAGTTCAGACCAAAGGCTGAAGAAGGAATCTTTATTGGATACTCCCAGACATCTGCTGCATATAAGATATATATGACGAGCTCAAAGACTGTTATATAGAGTGTCAATGTCACATTTGATGAGGAGGTGGCTTCTGAACAGAGTAGATCAGAACCCATACTTACCGGAGTTTTAGCATCTGGACAATTCAGTCCAGAACCTGTGGTTAAAGAGAATAATTTGGATAAAGCTTCAACTTTTACATCTCATTTATCTGAATTAGATTTGTTGTTTGAATTTTTCTATGATGAGTTTCTAGGATCTAAACTTCCTAAATCTGTTGTGATTGACAGGTCTGAAGAATCAAACTGTCAACATCCAATCATTTCAGAAGTATCTACTGAACTAGTTCCCCCGGTTCAGACAAAAACTCTAGTTCAAACACATACTCCTACGGTTGAAGTGGTACCTGATCATGTTGGAGCAGAAGTTACTACTTCAGTTGGCTGCACTGTGATGGATAATCAACAGACTGAACAAGTTGTCTCAACTGAAACTTCTATACAAGAGACTTCAATTGCACCCCCAAATAATGTTGAACAAGAAGAAGCAGATAGTGGATATCTAGATGAGAATTATGATCAATCTACATCGAATCCGCTCCCTCACGAACACAAGTGGACCAAAGAGCATCCGATAAGCCAGATAATTGGAGATCCAACTTTACCGGTGCAAACTAGGTCTGCAACTTTGAACATGTGTATGCATGATTCCTTTCTGAGCAAGATAGAGCCTACTCGAGTATCTGAAGCTCTAGCTGACTTGAATTGAGTTACTGCATTGCAAGAGGAGCTGAACCAGTTTGAAGCTTTGAAAGTCTGTAGACTTGTACCAAGACCTGAAGGAAAATCTATCATTGGTATAAAATGGGTATTCAAAAACAAGAAGGATGAAGACGGTATAGTAATTCGAAACAAAGCACGACTTGTCGCAAAAAGCTACCGGCAAGAGGAAGGCATTGATTATGATGAGACTTACGCTCCAATAGCGCGTATTGAAGCAATAAGGATGTTCCTTGCTTACGCAACTCATAAAAACTTCACTGTCTACCAGATGGATGTGAAAACTGCCTTTCTAAATGGCATTCTTAAGGAAGAAGTCTATGTTTCACAACCTGAAGGCTTTGTGAATCTAGATAAACCAGATCATGTCTACATCTTGGATAAAGCACTTTATGGTCTTAAACAACTGCCTCGAGCCTGGTATGAGGTATTATCAAAGTTTTTGGTCAAGTCGGGTTTCACAAAAGGTAAAATCGATACTACTTTATTCATCAAAAAGAAAAAGGTTGATATTATTTTTATTCAAATATATGTGGATTACATTATATTTGGCTCTACAAATCCTAAATTCTGTAAGAATTTTTCAAACCTAATGGTGTCTAGATTTCAAATGAGTATGATGGGAGAGATGAACTTCTTTCTCGGATTACAAGTAAAACAATTTTCAACGGGGATTTTTATAAACCAAGCCAAGTTCATTTTTGATATTCCTCGGAAATTCAAAATGGAAACTTGTAAACCAATTGGTACCTCGATGGCACCTGGAACTAAGATCGGCATGGATCCTTCGGGAAAACCTGTTGATATTAGAACCTATAGAGGAATGATTGGTTCTTTAATGTATTTAACTTCAAGTAGGCCAGATATTATGTTCTCCACATGTTTATGTACAACATATTAGGATAATCCAAAAGAATCCCATATGTCTGCAGTTAAGCGCATATTTAGATATCTGAAGGGGACTGCAGATCTTGGTCTACGGTATCCTAAAGATACTGGTTTTGAACTGACGGCTTACTCATATGCAGATCATGTTGGATGTATGTTAGACAGGAAGAGCACATCGGGTCATATACAATTCCTTGGAGATAAACTCGTAAGTTAGGCATCAAAGAAACAACTGTGTGTTTCCACTTCAACGGCTGAAGCAGAGTATGTTGCTGCTACAAGTTGTTGCTCTCAGGTGTTGTGGATGAGGACGCAACTACGAGATTATGGCTTTAAATTTGACAAAATTCCGATTTATTGTGACTCTAAGAGCGCTATTGCAATATCAGAAATCTTGTACAGCATACAAAGACAAAACACATAGATGTCCGATATCATTTTATAAAAGACAATGTCGAAAAAGGTACAATAGAACTATATTTTGTAAACGCTTATTATCAGCTTGCTGATTTGTTTACCAACCCTCTCGACGAAAAGAGATTTAATTTCTTGTCTCGAAACTTGGTATGCTAAATCTCAAGACATAACCTATTAAAGTTTTTCTTATTGTTATTTTTCTTCATTTCTTTATCTTTATTCTAAAAAGATATCTGCACTTTAACATGTGGTTATGTTTTCAGGGGGAGTGAGAGAAGATAAAGATGAGGGGGAGTTAGAGTATGAAAGATAAGGAATAAGCATTATGACGTCTGATTATTTCAGATCAGAACTCGTACATTAAATGTTTTACTGCTTTATGTCATTTACATTTCAATAAAATCTTGTGAATAAAGTTGCTTTGACGGACTTTTTGATTGATGTAGATTGAGTGATGCTTATATGATCATATCATTATTATGACTTTAAGCTGACTTCATGAGATTTAAAACAGATCGAAAAGGTTTATTTCTATTCTTAATCTCATATATGGTTGAAAGAAGGACGACTTTCAATCATAGAAAACATGCTCTTAAATGTTCAAACCACTTCTGATTCTTAAACGGTTTCATGAATATAGAAGTGTGATTTTTTAAATGTTTTCATTTTATTTGTGCTTCAATGATCAACAAACCGTGTGTTTCCAAAGATAAATACTTGCGTACTGTCTTTTCCATATACTTTCAAGTATTCACACACACCGGTTTAATTTTTGTTGAATTCGTTCTTACCATGTCTTTAAATTGAAACAATATTTTTCGATGGTAAGACACCTCGATTGTTATTCAACGTTTGAGCGTAATTTCATTTCTAAACGTTGTTTCAAGAATGTCTATATTTTGATTCGTATAGATATTATCCAATTTTTGCTGACCTAAACCTTGATTGTTATATCATTCTTATTTGATCATTTCATATAATGTCAGATTTTCAAACAAGTTTCTTGTACTCATGTTTATTCATTCAATATACTTGTTTTGAAAATTCTTCAATGATTAAAATGCTCAAATCTTCATGATTATCTCTACGAGCATATCCACATCTGACATTTGTATTTGTGTTTTAACTGTTCTAGTTAAACCATTTTTGAGCAACATTGATCTTTTTAGGAAAAATATGGGTTCATTGTGTAGGACTTAAACGAAACTTCTATGGATTCACGTTAACTAGTGTTTCCTACCCAAGAAGTTAATCCTTAGTGATCAAGTATGAGGAGTAAAATAGAAATGAGTGTGGGTTGTGTGTTGAGGTAAAATGTGAATGAGAGTTTGGTTAGAAGCGAGCTCAATGATTAAAAGAAAGAGGGTGTGAGATCAGAGTAAAATAATATCAAACTCTGCACCAACTACTTTCTGAGTCGGGCATCCACATTACTAGTGTTTCACAATTCTTCGTGAACATTATTGAAACAAACAACTAGCCCATGCCAAATCTTGATAAAAACCCCACCAGCCACACATTTTCTTCTTAAAAAGAAAATGTTTCATATTTCTAGGGGACGCAACATATAATCTATCTGGTTTTCATTTGGAAAATCTGGATATTGAAAAAGAAGGAAGTCTGTCCCACCTTCGCACTTCGATCATGCACAATTGAGGATGTGTTTAATTATTGTTGTTTCAATGGTTTACACAATTTTGAGCCTTATAAAAAGCAATCATCATGTGCTTAATTCTTTCTAACACTTGTACGAACACAAGGAATTTGTTTTTCTTGTCATAACGTTCATAGAAATATCTTTGTGGTGTTTCGATGATTGAATGGAAGCCCTGGGGAGTGAACGTCAAAAAGCTCATTTCCAATGTGTATCCGTTACACACAGTAACTTTGTGTTACTGACATGCATATTAACTAATTCATTTGTTGATTCAGGTGTTACACTCTAGTTTGTCTGGATTTGAAAAGATCTAGATAAATATCTTTATGAATTGACGAATGGTCGGAGGCTCAGATTTTAAAAAGATTAGTGGTCAGATATAGACATTTCTTGTTGAAAGTTTTGATGATCTCAATGCCGCAATCATCAAAAAGGGGGAGAAGATAAAGTTTATGAAATGTCAGAAAATAAAAGTTTGTATCAGATATGGGGAGACAGTATCAAGAAATGAGTTTTGATAAAGAAAAGTCGGAACTTACAAGAGAAATTTTATATCAAGACAGTTGTTCTGAAGATAGATTGTCAAAGATTGAAAGAGAAAAGTTCAAAGATTTCTGAAGATGTGCTGAATTTACAGAAATTTTCTTTGGAGATTATTTGTTGAAGAAGTCTGAGCAAATTCTGTAGATAGTTTCTTTCTGAAGTCTGAAAGAGGTTTGAGATGATTTTGGAGAGATTATTGAAGAGCATTTCTACCATCTTTGGGGGGGATTGTTATTTGTTTAAAGACAGACTTTGGGAAGATTACAGATTGTTAAAGATCAAAGAAAGAAGAGATTGTTATTTGTTGTCTGAAGTTCAAATGCAAAAGTTGATCAAAGGAAGAGATTATTTTTACTGAGCTTAAAGAGAGAAGATTGTTCTGCAAAATCTTTTTGAGATGATCATGATCCAAAGGGGGAGATTGTTAGTGCATAAATATGTTGGATGCAAGACAATAGAAGATTGAAGTCAACTCTCAAGCAAAGTCAAAGTCAAATGTAAATAAAGTCAAAGTAATTGTCTTTGTAGTTAGTTTTTGTACGGGTGTTGTTTGTTTGTTTTGCCTTAATAGTTAGGTGGTTAGTATTGTGGGTAGGTGTAAGACTTGTAACATTTTTCAGAATTGTTGTATTCATAGAGAGCTAGAGAGAGAAAGAGACTTGTAGAGAGAGAAAGTAACCTGAGATTGTTTGTAATTGAATTTGGTGATTAATCAAACAGGTAGATTGTTTTAAATCTTGTTTGTGATTGATTTTAGTAATGAGAACTTGATCATATTGGGACTATCAAGGTGAGAAGAGAATGACAAAGGGATAATGGAGAGGCATACCTGAGAAGATTGCTCCCCCTCAGAAGTAGAGAAGATCTCCAGGTTACCATCGACAGCAATCCCATTTTGCTTGCCTTGGGCTGATGGTTGTGAAGATTTCTCCTTTCTCGCCCCTGCTTCACTGATCACGACGCCTTTGAGCGCAGGGACACTGATGGTAGCTGTAGTGAACCATAACGAAGCTTCATCATCATCATCATCTTCATTTCCTTCATCAGTGCCCTTGGATCCTTTATGAACAAGGTCCAACTCTTCTTCTTCTTCCTCCACTTCCTCTTTTTCTTCATTTTCATCTGCAACAATTGTTGAAGAAGAAGAAGGAGGGTCTTGTGCATCAGCGGTTTTCTCCCCCTCAACATGGGGGGGTCTTCCACATCAACCTCTACATCAGTAGTCTTCTCCCTCTCTTTGTCATCATCATGGGGGATGGACTCGTCAGTAGGAGCAGCTTGATCAGCATCAGCGGTTGCAACAGAGATCTTTAGGGCATCAACTTCCACTGCCTTCAGTCGATCTTCAATTGTGGGAATGACAGATGTCGCCTCATGAATGAAATCTACTACAAGCTCCAGGGACAATCGGTCAACCTCAGTGAAAGACGGTTCATGGGCTGGAACTGGTTCCTTCAGCTTTTCAAGAATGTCAGCCAACAGCTGATTAGTGACATCAAACTTGTTGTTGAGGGTTTTCACTTCAGCAGTGAATGTAACGCCCTAAATTTTAGAGGAATTTAAAAATTCAAAAATTCAGCAATATGACGGCTATAAATGGAGAAAACCTGAATAATAAGATAATGACATTTTAACCAAAATATGCCATCCCGAAACGGGGAACAAAGTATGACGTTTACAACCCAAAGAAATAATTAAAGTTTAACTCAACAACCTACTAATCTAGAAATAATTAAATCTAGATTAAAATCGGGAGTTGGCACTTTTCTTCCCAAAAATATACCATGACTAAGTCGGTGTGCGTCTCTATATCCTCTGAAAATGTTACTATTCTTCGACCTCTCTCCACTCAAGCCCGATGAGTCCCACCGCTAGAATGACCTGATATACATGTCATTTTAAGAAAAAGTCTTAGGCTAAAGCCTAGTGAGATCAAACAGTTATGTAGAGAAATAATAATAAGTGTTAGACATAAATAAAGTAAAGTCGGGGAAGTAATGGTATATCGACTTTTACCATAATATAACACCTCTTGAGTTAACGGGGGAGACTCGCTTACTAATACAAGTGACGGAGCACAGAAGTAAGCCACTTTACAAGTTAGTAAAACCAATACACATAATAAAGTACACGCAAGGGATGTTGGGCTCGGTAGCTTTAAACGTACACCCGCAGAAAGTCAACTTCAACCACATAGGGTCCTTACATTGAGATCCTCGTCCAATATCGTGTACTAGCACGTAGGACTTACAGCCTATCTGATGCCTAAACATGCCTCAATGTGGAAAACTAGCGTTCCATCATTGGACAAAATGATACAAACAAATGTGGGGGTCATGTAACACCCGTAAATTCCTATCTGTGAAAGCCGGTTTACATCAAGATTTTGGGGAGCATTGCACCAAGAATTAGGATGTCATTTTAATATGTTTCTTTGATGATTTAATACTTAATTGGATGTCATTTTAAGTAATTGTCCTTTTGGTGCAATTGATTTCATAAACCGTGTGGAAAATGCATATAATTTGTGTTATGAGTTATTTTGGAAAAATAAGGGAATGAGTCATTTGGGAAAAAGCTTTGTTTCAACTAATGACGATTTTTGAGTTAATCTTACTTTTGGTCGTTGTGTTGGCATATCCGTTGGTCAAACATGTTTTAATGTTTACACTGGCTTTCATTGGGGATTTAAGTAAATCGTTGAGCTTTTGGCTCGATTTTGACTAAAATGAGTCTTGAGGACATTTGTCCGGTTTAATAGCCCATTATGGAGATTTGAGTATGATGGCGGTTAATGCGCATCATATGAGAATTACATGTTTTGAGTGCGTTAGTCATTCGATTGGAGTCATGTAATGTTTAAACTGTAATGCAGTGGATCCATAGGCATATGAGTTGGTCTTTATTATTTACAAAGAAAATGGGTTATTATTTATATGTTGGTGTCAGAATTAGTCTTGGGATTTCGAGGACTTGTCGGTGAGGGCTCTTGGAGTCCAATATCCGGACTTGCATCCGCGAGTTAATTTTTGAGCCTGTTTTTATTGGATAGTCACTTTCCATTTGTAGCTAGTTGAGACATTGGGTCCTCGGGGTTGGGTGCCCTCCCCCACATCTTAGTACGAGTCGGCGTGTTCGTGGCCTTGATCCTAGAATGGTGAGCTTAGTAACTTGGAATGTGGCCTACTTTTGTGTTCCGCCACTAGCCTTGGAATTCGGGCCTCCCCCGTCACCGAGAGGTGTTGTTTTGGGGTATTTAGTTTTATCCTTGTTTTCGGTGACGTGTTGAGTTGGGTTTTCCTCCATATGCTCTAATTTTGGAGACTTGAGTTTACTCATATTTTGGTCGTTTGTTTTATAAAGTTTTATTCAAATTCCAATATTTGAGTATTTACCATTATTCACGTTTTGAATAAGTGTTGGGTTGCATTACCTCATGAAAGAAAGCTTTGGTTTTGAGGCGTCCATTTATAAAATGTGTATTATTGGAAAACGGGTCTTTCTCATATTTAAAGCCATTCATTTTAAAGGATCATGATTTAAGTTGCATTATTTTCATTTAACGATTCTTATATTCATGTTAAAAACTCTTAAACTCACTAGGCGTTAGCCTAACCTTTTCATTTGTCGGCATGTGCATCAGGTTCCATCTCGGGATTAGTTCTAGCGATATTGTGAAGGGACAAGTGCTAGTTGTGTGCTTGAAGAAGTGAATAGCTCGGTGAGGTCTTCCGCATTTATCTTGGATGTAGCGACTGTCTTTGGGTTTTAGTAACACCCGACTCTAAATAGTCTTTATGTAAGACTTTATTGATTTCGTTGACGGTTATATCTAGAATTACTGTTCTAGTGTGAGCTTGTAGTAAGAGATTTGATCCCTCTTTGAGGTATTATTGAAAGTTTTAAATTAGTCGCTCTTTCCAAATTTGAGGGTGTTACAGGTCATGACGCCCAAATGCAACCAAATATGCAATATAGATGTCCATAGAGCCAACCAAACGCTCCAACAATTACTATGTTGACCAATGTGCTAAAACAAGTTTCCACATGATATTTCACTTATACTTTTTATGCACAAGTATCCAAATGGTTCAAAGATAACAACTCATTAATCCAAAATCACACCCATACTCATGAACCCTAGAAATCTCCAAAGTTAGGTTTTTGGTGAAACAGATAATAAAGTGGAGATGTTTTACAAGGTTAAGATCATGTTTGACATGTATAAAGTTTGTGAACATAGTAAGAAACTCACCTTGGTAGTTTTCAAAGAGAAAACTAAACCCTAGTATGGAAAATGATGGATTGAGTTGAGGTAGGCTTGAACTTCCACTAAATGCTTATAAACACCTAGGAGATGATCATAAACTATCAATTGAGATGGTAGCTAAGAACATTAATGAGGAGGGATGATATGGAGGAAATCTTACCTTATTATTGCAGAGAAAAACGACCTAGGAGCTTAGCCAAATAAGATAAAATGAGATAAATTCGGAGCTATCACTTTTATAGGCCAGCCCCCCGCTAGCGATAGTGACACGACGATAGTAACAATGTCACTATCATTGTCACTATCGCAGGTCATACTCGCCCGAGTTCCCCAAGTCTCGGTACAACTTGCGCGGTTGTGACATCGCGATAGTTCCAGGGCAAGATCGTCCGATACTATCGCCAAAGCTGTACCGTGAGCTTCAAACCCCCGACGACAGTGCCCAACGAGAGTGAAACTTGGTCACAATCGCTAGCACTATCGCACACATGGTACCAAAGCCTCCCTTGGCCTCTAACTGATCGGTCGAGTTGGTTCGATAATTGGGGATTCCTTTAAAAACAATAATAAGGCTTAGGATGCAACAAAACTTTACACAAGAAATGGGCATTCCATAATCTCATAAATTTTCAGGGTGTTACAATCCTCCCCAACTTTGGAATGATTTCGTCCCCGAAATCCTAGCTAATTGAACAATTGAGGGTAACGACGCTTCATGTTTTCCTCCGCCTCCCAAGTCACATTGGCACCCCGATGGTGCTTCCAATGTACTTTGACCATCGTGACTTCTCTGTGATGGAGTCTTTTAGTCTCTCTCTCTCTCTCTAGAATAGCTTCAGGTTCTTCAATGCAACGGTTGTCGTCCACTCGAATTTCCGACAATGGCATGACACTTCTTCGTCCGCCAAACACTTCCGTAGGTAGCACACATGGAACATAGGGTGGATTCCGTCCATTTCCGGTCGATAAATCTAGCTTGTAGGATTGCATCCCAATGCACTCAATGACAGTAAATGGCCCAAGGAAACGGGGACTCAACTTCCCCCGCTTTCCAAATCAGATCAAACCCTTCCAAGGGGACACTTTCAACATCACGCGATATCCCACTTGGAACTCTACCGGTCGTCTCTTCTTATCGGCTAACTTTCCTGACGATCTTGCATTGCCTTCAAACGTTCCCTAATGATTTTAACCTTGTCGGCCGTCTCTTACACAATTTCCGGACCGACAAATTTCTTTTCATTTGCCTCCAACATACAGGGGTTCTACATTTCCTCACGTATAAGGCTTCAAATGGTGTCACTCTAAGGCTAGAGTGGTAACTGTTGTTGTATGCGAACTCTACCAATGGTAAATGGGTATCCCAATTATCGCCGAAATCGATCAGACAAGATCTAAGCATGTCCTCCAAAGTTTGAATCATCCTTTTTGTCCGTCTGTCTATGGGTGGTATGTCGTACTCAGATTCACCCGAGTACCTAATTCTTGGTGCAATACTCCCCAAAATCTTGATGTAAACCGGATGTCACGATCGTAGGCTATAGACAAGGGTATACCATGCCTAGAGACCACTTCATCAACGTAGAGTTTTGCCAATTTATCCATTGGCAAGGTTTTCCACATCGCTAGGAAGTGAGCACTCTTTGTCAAACGGTCGACAATCACACAGATGGTGTCGTTGCCTCGCAACGTCTTTGGTAGCTTGGTCACAAAGTTCATGGTAATCTTATCCCACTTGTACTCGGGTATATCCAACGATTGAAGGCTCCCCATAAGGTCGTTGGTGCTCGGCCTTCACATGCGAACAAGGCACACACCACTCTACATAGTGTGCCACATCTAACTTCATAACCGACCACCAATAGTACAACTTCAAGTCTCTATACATCTTTGTGCTCCCCGGGTGGATGGAGTTTTTGGACTTGTGCTCTTCCAAGAGTAGTTCCCGGTTTCCTCCAATCTTTGGCACCCAAACACGCCCATCGAAACATTTGATCCCTCGGCTATCTTCGGTCAAAAGTAGTCGTTGCTTGGTCATCACTTCATCTTTGAGATTCTCTTCCATCAAGGCTTTGCTTGTGATGCTTTAATCCTCTCCATGAGGCTCGACACTAATTCAAATCTTGTAAGTTTGGCTCGGAGTCTTCCACTATACTCCTTCCGACTTAAGGCATCAGCCACCACGTTTGCTTTACCCGGGTGGTAAAGCAACTCACAATCGTAGTCCTTGAGTAGCTCCAACCATCTTCTTTGCCTCATATTTAGCTCTTTTTATTCAAAGACATACTTTAAACTCTTCTGATCCGTGTACAAAGTACAATTCGTGACGTAGAAATAATGCCGCCACAATTTCAACGCGAAACCACCGCTGCTAGTTCTAAATCATGGGTGGGGTAATTCTTCTTGTGCACTATTAGTTGCCTCGACGCGTAGGCAATCACCTTCCCTCTTTACATGAGCACGCACCCAAGACCCATCTTGGATGCATCGCTATAAACCACAATGTCATCCGACCCTTCCGACAAGGATAAGATCGGAGCTTCACAAAGCTTATTTTGCAATGTCCGGAAAGTTTTCTTGCGATTCGGTCCACACGAACATCGCATTATTCTTGCTCAAAGCCGTCAATGCAGAAGCAATCTTGGAGAAATTGTGAATGAACCTTCGGTAATAACCCGCCAATCCCAAAAAGCTTCGGATTTCGGATGGACTCTTGGGTGGTTCCCAATTCATCATGGCATCTCTCTTCGCGGGATCCACCTTCACACCGTCTTTCATGACTACGTGCCCCAAAAACTGTACCTCTTTCAACTAAAATTCACACTTGGAGAATTTCGCATAAAGCTTCTCCTTCCTCAAGACATCCAAAACATCATGAAGGTGACGCGCGTGATTGGATTCGTCCTTGGAGTAAATCATAATATCATCAATGAACACGATGACCGACTTGTCAAGAAACGGTTGGCACATGCGGTTCATTAAATCCATGAACACTACCGGGGCGTTCGTCAAGCCAAAGAGGGTCACCAAGAACTCGTAGTTCCCGTAGCGCATCCTAAATGCGGTCTTTGTAATGTCGTCCTCCTTGACTTTCACTTGATGGTAACCCAAACGTAGATCAATCTTCGAGAAACATCCCACTCCTTGAAGTTGGTCGAACAAATCATCGATCGTAGGGAGTGGGTATTTATTCTTCACGGTCACCTTATTCAACTCCCTATAATCAATGCACATCCGCATGGTGCCATCCTTCTTCTTCACGAATAAGACCGGTGCTCCCCACGGTGACAAGCTCGGTCTCACAAATCCCTTCTCAAGAAGGTCTTGTAGTTGTCCCATCATCTCTTTAATCTTCGACGGATCCAAACGGTACGGAGCCCTAGCTATTGGAGCCGCTCCCGGTGTTAAGTCAATCTTGAACTCCACTTGGCGATCAGGTGGTAATCCAGGCCATTCGTCGGAGAATTCCCTTACCACCTTCACATCTTCAAGCTTTTTCTTTTCGTGCTTGGCGTATATAACATACGCCAAGAAGAATGGCGTGTATAACATTCACCATGTTGATAATTGCCACCTCGCCTTTCTGCCTTTCGTCGTACATGGTCACCGACTCATCGTTCAAAATTGGAAATCGAATCATCTTCTTTGCACAAATATTCTCGGCATGGTTATCCGCTAACCAATCCATCCCAATGATAACATCAAATCCTCCGATGCCATTGGCATTAAATCAACAGATAATTCCTTCCCTTTGATTTCCAACTTGCAACCTCTAAGGACATCCCAAACCACCACTTCATCGCCATCCGCTAGCTCTACCAATAAGGCATCCTCTAGACTAGTAGTAGGTACAAATAACTTCTGATAAAAGGAACTCGACACAAACGAAAAAACTTGCGCCTGATACGTGTAGGTACGGAGTTTAGGAGAAACGTACCCGACACTACATCTGTCGAATCCTTCACCTCCTCAGTAGTCATCTAAAAAGATCTCCCCATTACCCTCGGAGGGTCCACCTTCTTTCCTCCGCTACTCCTAGTCTTTATTTTCGGGCACTCGCTTCTGATATGGCCCGACTTTTTGCATCCAAAACAGATTTTCCCTATAATCGGACAATCTCTGTAATTGTGGTCCGACTTGCCACACTTGAAGCAGGGTTTGGACCCCAAATTACATGGACCGAGGTGTTTGCTCTGGCACTTGGAGCACCATGGAACCTCGCGTCTCGGGTCGGTTCCCCGAAGATTGTTGTTGAATGGTCTCGGTCTTTTGGAGGGTACGTAACTTCCCTCCCATCTTATTTTCTTAGCTACACTGCTTCTCTCCACCTTGTTTGAAACATAGGAATCTTCCACTAACTGTGCCTCCTCGATTGCCTCTCGAAGGGTAGAGGCCTTGGACACCCGCACCATGTTCATCATCTCGGACGGCAAGCCCTTGATGTAGGCCTTGATCTTCTCCCTCTCGTTTGGGACTAGATGTCCCACCAATCCTAACTTTTCCATAAACTGACGGTTGTACTCTTTCAATGACAAGTTTCACTTCCTCAAATTTCGGAATTCATCTTTTATCTGGTCCATGGCCCGCTCATTACAAAACTCCTCCATCATTTTCTTCTTAAAAGTTGACCAGTTCAGTTTAGCCAACACCATGGCCTCCACCGAAGAGGCGTAAACGTTCCACCATGTAAGGGTCGGCCCTCTCAGCATCTGTGAACCAAACGTTACCTTCTGGCTTTCACTGCATTCACTTGATCGGAAAGCCTGTTCCATCTCCCGGATCAAATTCATACATGCAACCGGATCGTCTGAACACTTGAATTCCGTTGGTCGACAACCAAGGAAATCCTTGAAGATACAAGCTTTCGTCACTTGTCTCGCTTCTAGGGCCGAGGTCCCATCGGTGAGGATTTCATGTCCGGTACCCCCGGATCCCGCCACAAGAACATTCTCCCCAACCGTTTTGTGCCTACAGTTGTTAGTATCACGGTCTTCAAGTAACTTAAGAACATTTCCTACTGTTGGGTCATCGTTGCGTTCATAGCTTGCATCATCCGATCCATCATTCTTGATTCCGGAGTTACTTCTTCCATTATCGGTCCAGATGTGGCTATGTTACGACGAGGTACATGCTCGGGCCCTCCACCCAAAATGTTTTGGAACAGTGGGGGCAAGTCCGTCGTCTTCACTCTAGGATGGTCGGTCGTGGATATCGTTGCATCTTGACCATCCGGCCGACTTCGAGTGTTTACCATCGTCTGCCACATATATGCGAGAATTTAGGTGAGAATAGACTATAAGAATTATAGACAAGGAAACATGCTACAACCTTCATTAATCATCATAACAATGGAAAACAAGCATACTCACGTAAAACATCTTCATAATAACTTTAGCTAAGTGAAATTATGAACACATGATACGTAAGAATTCTCATCACCATTACCACAACTCTCAATTAGTGTAATTTTCGTCGACTCTAAGACCGTCCTATCTTAAGAGTTCTACCCAATCTCACAATCCATAACCTAAAGTCACAGCTTAAGTCTAGGTATCCTACTTCCATAACTAGTTCACTTAAACTAATGCTCTGATAACAACTTGTAACACCATAAATTTTAGAGGAATTTAAAAATTCAAAAATTTGGCAATATGACGGCTATAAATAGAGAAAACCCGAATAATTATATAAAGACATTTTAACCAAAATATGCCATCCCGAAACGGGGAACAAAGTATGACATTTACAGCCCAAATAAATAATTAAAGTTTAACTCAACAACCTACTAATCTAGACATAATTAAATCTAGATTAAAATCGGGTGTTGACACTTTTCTTCCCAAAAGTATACCAAGACTAAGTCGGGTGTGCGTCTCTATATCCTCCGAAAATGTTACTATTCTTCGGCCTCTCTCCACTCAAGCCCGAGGAGTTCCACCGCTAGAATGACCTGATATTCATGTCATTTTAAGACAAAGTGTTAGGCTAAAGTCTAGTGAGATCAAACAGTTATGTACAGAAATAATAATAAGTGTTAGACATAAATAAAGGTAAAGTCGGGGAAGTAATGGTATATAGATTTATAACATAATATAACACCTCTTGGGTTAACGAGGGAGACTCGTTTACTAACACAAGTGACGGAACATAGAAGTAAGCCACTTGAAAAGTTAGTAAAACCAATACACATAATAAAGTACACACAAGGGATGTTAGGCTCGGTAGCTTTAAACGTATACCCGTGAAAAGTCAACTTCAACCACATAGGGTCCTTACGTTGAGATCCTCACCCAATCCAATATCGTGTACTAGCACGTAGGACTTACAACCTATCCGATGCCTAAATGTGCCTCATTGTCGAAAACTAGTGTTCCATCATTGGACAAAATGATACAAACAAGTGTGGGGTCATGACGCCCAAATGCAACCAAATATGCAATATAGATGCCCATAGGGCTAACCAAATGCTCCAACAATTACTATGTTGACCAATGTGCTAAAATAAATTTCCACATGATATTTCACGTATTTTCCAAGAGGTTTCAAATTAATATTATGAACAATGTTTCCCATACCTTAACTCCAGACTCCCAAGTCCTCATTCAAAATATACACATATTATTATCTCAAAACCCTAAATTTTACTTCCAAGCATTTAGGCATGAAGATAAAGGAAAATATACTTTTTATACACGAGTATCCAAATGGTTCAAAGATTACAACTCATTAATCCAAAATCACACCCATACTCATGAACCCTAGAAATCTCCAAAGTTAGGTTTTTGGTGAAACTCGCCCAAATCAAAAGATAATAAAGTGGAGATGTTTTACAAGGTTAAAATCATGTTTGAAATGTATAAAGTTTGTGAACGTAGTAAGAAACTCACCTTGGTAGTTTTCGTAGAGAAAACTAAACCCTAGTATGGAAAATGATGGATTGAGTTGAGGTAGGCCTGAACTTCTTCCACTAAATCCTTATAAACACCTAGGTGATGATCATAAATGATCAATGGAGATGGTAGCTAAGAAAATTAATGAGGAGGGATGATAGGGAGGAAATCTTACCTTAATTATGCCGAGAAAAACGACCTAGGAGCTTAGCTAAATCAGATAAAATGAGATAAATTTGGAGCTATCACTTTTATAGGCCAACCCCCCGCTAGCGATAGTGACACGGCGATAGTGGCATACTCGCCCGAGTTCCCTAAGTCTCGGTATGATAAACCCATATTATAGTTGATAAACAATCACACAACACAATAAGAACAAGAGATGAATATAAATCAAATCAATATACCATAGATCTCTTGATAATCAGATAAATGCGTGTGTGTGTGTGTGTTCTTGGTGTACAGATACCTCTTGTGAGCGTGTAAATCAGAATATGCGGCCTCCTATTCACCAATACTACCGAAAACTAGGAGAACAATGCCTTTTATATGTTGGTCAACATGACCTAGGCATTACTGAATATTAGCTAAAACACCCCCTAAGGTATTAAACACTATTACAAACTAGACCCCTTTTTACAATTTAATCTTGAATACAATTACTGATCCAACAATCTCCCCCTTTGGATTCAAGATTAAAAAAAATTCAATTATCTTCGGGTTTTCACTTCTCTTGAAAACTGTAGCAGATAGAACGTTAAAACGCTTCAAAGCTTATAGCTTTACACAGTCTTCACAACTTTAAGGAAACAAATATCTTCCTCTTTCTTTAAATGAAGTGTCCTTCTGACGATCATCTACAGTCAGGCTTTTGATAAATCAGATAGGTTCAGACACTTTGATATCTTTGAATTCTTGTATTTTCCTTTTTTTGTATTCTCCCCCTTTTTGATGAGTGGTGAGAATCAGCATCATCAAAACATTTCAAAAATGATCCAAGAATTTTATCTCCCAAAACAACAATTAATCGCAGTCTTCATGTATAGATCCCTTTGTGGAAATAAGAGCAGTCTCCCCCAGATAGAGAGAGTGTGATTATTTCATTCTTTGCAGACTCAAACAAGTAATGAGTGGTAACCATGAATCAACAAATGTCTCAGTTCGAAATGCCTGTCAGTAACACACAGTTACGGAGTAACACGAAGTTACTATATAAGGAGCTGGTTTTGATGTAGACTCCTCAGGACTTCCATTCAATCATCGAATAACACATGGTTATCTATGAATGTTCTGGCAGAAAACATATTTCTGTGTGCTCGTGCATGTGTAGGAAATGAATTAAGCACAGATTATTGCTTTTCAATGTAGCCTCAAAGTATGTAAACTTGTTGAGACAGCAACAAAGTATACAAGGACTCAATGTGCATGAGAAAGGGTCGAAGGTGGGGCAACTTTCCTTCTTTTTCAATATTAGTATCTTCCAAGTGAAGAACCAATAGCGTATGTGTTGCGTCCCCAGAAAATGTGAAACATTCTCTTTTTGAGAAAAGAATGAGTAGCTGGTGGGGTTTTACGCAAGAGATGGCATGGGCTAGGTGCATTTTTTCAATGATGGTCACCAAAGAATGTGAACCAATCAGATAATGTGGTTGCCCGGCTCAGAAAAAAGTTTGGTGCAGAGTCTGATATTCTTTTACTCTGATCTCTCACCCTTTTTTTTAAACGTTAAATCTCACTTTTAACCAATCTCTCTTTTCCATTTTACCTCTTCACACACCAACACTCAAACCTTTTGACCCCTCTCCCCTCAATCACTTAGGGAATACTTCCGGGGTAGGAAACACTGGTTATCGTGAATCCATGGAAGTTCAATTAAGCTCACACATTTAATCCCATGTATTGTCCTAAAAGCATGTATTGCCTCAATGATTTTCTTGACATTAAAGCACAAGAAATCATTTGTGAGTATATGTATGCTCATTAAAAATCAGAATGAAATTTGAGCATTTTAAGCATTTAAGATTTCTCAAAACTTTGTATGAATGAATAATCATGAAAGAATAGAAATGTTTTGAGAATCTGACAATGATTAAGATCAGATCAAAATTCATGAAGAATAATATTTTGGGATATCAAAGACGTAAAATGTTTATATGATCAATATATAAACATATTAACAATGAAAGCACATGAAATGATGAAATGATGTCTGATTCAAACAAGAATGAATAACAAACGGGAGTATTACCATAGAAAGATTAAACTTTTGATACATGGTAATAACAAGATCGATATGAAGTACTGAACCGGTGTGTATGAATACTTGACAGTATATAGACAAGATAATACACAAGTATTGATCTTTGGAAACACATGGTCAGTTAAACTTTAAAGCTCCATAATGAAAAACATTTAAAAGTCACACTTCCAAATTCATGAAATCTTTTGAGAATAGAGAAGTGGTTTGAACATTTAAGAAAGCGTTTTTCATGCTTGAAAGTTGTTCTTCTTTCAAACAATCAGAGATCTAGATCAGAAGATACTTACAATTTAGCTCCCCCTCAAATCATGATAAAATGATTTATATTCTGATAAGCTCCCCCTGGATATTTTCAAAATATCCTTATCTTTAACATTAAAGAACGAGTCCTAGGTTGTATTACTTAGGAGTCATTGTTCTTTCTCCCCCTTAAACCTTGGATGCCTGCAACACAGATTTATCTTTTGGTACCACCTGGTATTTGGGTCCTAATGGGTTAGTTGCAGTTCTAGTGGGAGATATAAAGTAAGAACCATACCAGTTATTCACACAATCTTTTCTTACAAAATCATTTGTACCACAATAGGAACAACTAATTTTCTTTTGTGCTAACCTGATCAATTGATTGATAGTGTAAACCAGATCAGGTTTGCCAAAAGTTTTACCTTTTGAAACATAGTTCCATTTAGCATTTGATGTATGCACAAATGATTCTTCTTTCTTCTTTTCCTATGAAGATCCTTTAACTCTCCAGACCCAATTTCCTCTATCTCTCTCATCATCCTTTCTCCATAACCTTTTCTTCTGAGACTTATTCTTCTTGAAGTTACCTGAACCATCAACATTTTTGTCAAAGAAAAGGTTAGAAGAACGAATCTGATCTTTAGATTTAGACGCAAAACTATCATCTGAATCAAATAAAGGATTATTAAAAACATTTGAAAAACGTGAACTTGAAGCTGTTTTAGATGAGCATTCTGAATCAGCTAGATCATCTCTTGGTGATTGAGCAATTGATTCTGGAGTTTTGTGCTCAGTCAGCTTCACCTTGAATACGATCTCTTCAAGTTCCTTTATCTTTGACGACAAACTGTTTCTTTCCTTTGCAATCAGATCAAACTTCTTTTGCAATTCAGAATTCGTCTTCTTTTCCTTCAGAATGTTTGTTGACAACTCAGATAGCTTTCTTGTCAGCTTAGCTATCTCAGTCTCTAGAACTTTCTTTTCTTTAGAAAAGTCTTTATTTACATTCTTCTGTTCAGCTATCTTCTTCTCTTTCTCAACTTTGTCTCTCTCAAGAATGATAACTTTCTCAAAGTCTGAAACTTGTTGAGAAAGCTTAACACATTTAAGCTCTAATGATTTTTTCTCTTCAAAAGCTTTTCTTGAGAAATCAGAGAATTTCTTAGCAATTTCTTTTCTTTCTTTCTCAATCTTCATCATCTCATCTTGGGCTTTTGTGTTGTTTCTGTCTTGGGTTGCCTTTCTTTCACCATATTAATCTCAACCTCAAGACAGAAAACTTTCTCTTTCAAAGAGTTTCTTTCAGCAAAAAATTGAGAATTCATTTTTCTCAGCCCATCAGATGTCTCACAAGCAATGTTTGCTCTTCTTCTCAGTTCCTCTAGCTCTCTTTACATTGATTCCTTTTTTGACTAACTTGAGCTAGAATTAATACTTTCAGATCTCTTTAGCTTTTCTTTAAGATTTAAGATCTTTTTTTCTTTTGACTCAATAATTTCTGCAAAATTAATCTTTGAGTTAGAGATACAGTCTGAGCAAACAAAGTCTTTCTTTAAATCTTTATCAACTTTCAATATATTAATTTATTCAAGAAGAGATGAGTTCTGAATCTTCAGATTTTCATTCTCAGCTTCCAATGCTGGAATATCTGGCATATATGCTAAAGCACAATCTCTCTTGGTCAGCACTGTATTTCCCTTCTCGTCTATGTAAGGCATGATGATATATGTACAACTTAAATCAACCAATAAGATCTTAGAATCAAGAATCAGATAAAAACTACACTCAAAAATTTCAGAAAAATAAATTTTCAAAAAGCTCAAGTGCAAAATTCTCAAACAGTGAGAATCACAAAGGAACTCGCAAAGGAAAGAAAACCTTCCAAAATTCGCAAGCAGAAAGGAGTAGAATTCGCAGACAGATGGAATTCGCAACCTGGCTTTAAGTGAGACTTAGAATTCACAAACAACAGACCTGCGAGACCTTGACAATTCACAAAGTAGTATCTAGCGAATCCTGTCCTTAGAGAAAAATTAGAAAACAGATTTTCGCAAGTAGAATTCGCAGAGTATAGACTAGCGAGTTTTATACTTAAAAAAAATTCAAGAGTACTCAACTTTCGCAAAGCAAAGAATTCTTAAGAAATAATTCGCAAACGATTAATTCACGAATCCTAGACTTAGAATGTTTTGAACTTGTCACTTCAACTTTCGTGAAACAACTTTCGTAACGTGGGTGAATGATCACTTTTAGAAACCTGCGAATCATGTACTTGGTGAAAATTTTAGAGTAACAATGAACAAGGATTCGTGAGCATTACTTGCGAATCTTAGGGAATTCGCAAGCCACTGATCTGCGAGTTCTTCAGAATTAGCAGACAAGGATTCTGCGAAACTTACACTTAAACAGATTTTCAATTATAAAGGACCCTGCAAATCCTAAACTTTCGTAAACAAAGAACTAGCGAATTCAGAGGTTTTCGCACAACAAGCACATGCGAATCTTAGCTTTCGTATGTTAGAGATTAGCGAATCCTGAGGTTTTCGTAACCTAGATATTTGCGAAACCTATACTTCAATAAAACCAACAATCTCTGCGAGATTTAGAGATCTTGCGAGTTCATCATAGAACTTGCGAGTTCTTCACAAGTTCGTCCCTATACTTGATTTTCAATCCAGAAACTCATCAAAAGGTTAAAACACAGTGTAAAAATCACATAAATCATCCACATACATACTGCTAACAAAACCCAATCGAAATCAATAACCAAAAACAACTTTTGTTCACGGAATTGAATGGAACAGTACTGACTTCTTTATGACCAAAACTTCAAAAAATCTTCAAACTACCAATCTATATGTGTTTTTAAAAGTGAATTGGCTATCTAATGTTATTCAATAACATAAAACACACATAATCAAATTGATTTTATGCTAAAAAACACAAGAAATCAACCAATTGATCTTCACACAGTGAAGTTTTCAAAAAACACTTTTTCAATCCAAAAACTTGATTCTTTGGCTCTGACACCACTTGATAAACCTAGATTATAGTTGATAAACAGTCACACAACACAATAAGAACAAGATATGAATATAAATCAAATCAATATACCATAGATATCTTGATAATCAGATAAATACACGTGTGTGTGTGTGTGTTCTTGGTGTACAGATACCTCTTGTGAGCCTGTAAATCAGAATATGCGACCTCCTATTCACCAATACTACCGAAAACTAGGAGAACAATGCCTTTTATATGTTGGTCAACATGACCTCGGCATTGCTGAATATTAGCTAAAACAACCCCTGAGGTTTTAAACACTATTACAAACTAGACCCCTTTTTACAGTTTAATCTTGAATACAATTATTGATCCAACACGGTACAATCGGCACGGTTGTGACACCTTGATAGTGATCAGGGCAAGATCGCCCGGCACTATCACCGAACTTGTACCATGAGCTTCAAACCCCCAATGACAGTGCACAACGAGAGTTAAACTTGGTCACAATCGCTGGCATTATCGCAAGCATGGTATTGAGGCCTCCCTTGGCCTCTAACTGATCGGTCGAGTTGGTTCGATAATTGGGGCTTCCTTTAAAAACAATAATAAGGCTTAAGACGCAACAAAACTTTACATAAGAAATGGGCATTCCATAATCTCATAAATTTTCGAGGTGTTACAGTGAGTGTGTCAACGTGGTTGTTGAGGAACTGGAGTGTTGTGTTGTTGTTGGCCACGTTGTCCTTCAGCGACTTCACCTCCTCCTAGAGAGCTGATAGCTGAGAATTTTCAGCCTTGGAGGAGAGACTGAAGGTGAGACCTTTCAACGCTTCATCCAAAGTGTTGATAGTTGCGGTGTTATTGTTGATTGTGGTGGTGAGAGAGTCCACTTTGCCATTGAACTCGCTGAGAGAGGCATTGACAGTTGCCAAAGTAGGACCTGTAAAACAAGATAAGTTTTGAGAAAAAGGTTGCTGAGGCTTGTTTAGTATGGAGGATAAAGTGTTTGGGATTGGTCGTATACCTAATGGAGAAAAAAGGTTGAAAAATTCCATGTCCCGCTCTAAAAGGGTTTGGGACACGTTTATTTGTTGTGACACTCTAAGAGGGAGGCCATCAGGTCCTACGGAGATGTGAGACATCTCTGGTATCCGTAAGTTTACGAAATTAGAGACCAAAGAAGAAGAAGTAAGGGGTAAGAAATTTAAAGAAGGAGCACTGTATTGCTCAAATTTACCTCAGCAGTGCTTTGAGGCACTGAGAGTACTTGGGTAGATACCAGCTTAGATTCAGTGATTATATGTACTAAAGCAGTAGCGGCGGCAGCTGTGGAGGAGCTGTCCACTAAAGCGTCCAGGGTTGTCTGTTGAGAGACAAGCCCTGTTGATGACGGTTGTTGTAGAGGGGCTGGCTCCGTAGTCTTCTTGGCTTTTTTAGATTTTCCAAGAATCGGTGTAGACTTGCACTTTGATGGGGTGGTAGCAGCATGGATAACCTTGTTTGAAGGAACCGAAGACGTGACCACTGAAGACGAAGAAGGAGGTAGGGAGGAGAGATGAGAGCGGAGTTCAGAAAGACTTACCTCTTTATCAGCCCGTTCCACGTCGAGGATTCGGACCCCGAGTTTTGGGAGCTGGTAATCACCCTCGGTCGGTTAGAGATCTCCAAGGAAGAACTTCAGGAGTGCAGAGATGAACCGGACGTAAGAAATTTTTGGTTCCTTGTTCGACTTCTCGACCTTCGTCATCAGGTCTTCAAAAATCATTGCTGCAAAGTCAATGTTCTTTCCAGCAAGGATGGAGTACCCCATTTGAAGCTGTGTTTTGCTGGCCTGGTCTAGCGATCTTGTCTTCCCGCTCATGCATTGAATAATGTGCAAGAAGAGAAAGTTGAGCTCTGAAGGCATTTTGGCCTTAAGGATCTTCGTCAGACGTTTATCCGCAGTCTTGGACCTTGGTTTCATGTCCCAATCATACTCCATAAGATCGAGGAACTTGATCAATTCTTCGTCAGTGGATAGAGCATCAAATCCTTCTTTCCCTTTGGCAGGGAGACGCAGGGTGGTTCGGATTTCATTGGGAGTGATACTCCCTTCTCTATGTTGAGTTTGGAAAGTAATGACTGTCAGCTTCTTGCTAGTTTGGGTTTGTTTTCTCAGCTTTCTGAGTAGTGTACCAGAACTGATGAAGAAGGTTCTTGTGTACTGGAGGTTCAACTGTCAGTGCATAGGCTATTGGAGAAGCCTTCAGGAATGCAGTTGCGTCTAAGAGATGAGTCGAGGGTTTCTTAGAAGGAAAGGTCAGCAGGGCACGATGGTTGTTCCCTGAGAACTGAACTTCATAGAGTTCAAACTTGACATTCTTTGACTTGATTAAAGTTTCATGGGATGCCATTTCTAGAAAAGAATAGGGCCAAGAATTTTAGAAAGAAAAACAAAATATGGAATTTACTAGTTTCCTTTTTAAGAAAGAAACTTGTAAAAGATGACTTCCACTATTTTATGAGTAGAAAAAGAAGCAATAAGAATTTGATCAGTTTCCTTTTTAAGAAAGAAACATGAATAGTCTAAAAGCAAGTTTAAACCTTAAAAACCACAAAGTTTTTGAATAAAAATCATGGAAGAAATAATTTTGAGAGGAAAAACAGTTTTTGAATCTAGAAAAACGAGTTTTTAAGATCAAAAAATAGTTTTTAGGAAGAATTTAGAGAAGAAAAGAACCTGTTCGGTTGAAGGTTTGAAGATGAGTTCTTAACTTTTTGAGTTCTTAGAAAGCTTTGATTGTCGATAGTAGTTTTTGCCTATTGAGAATAATGAGAGTGTAAAAGGTAAATTATGAATGTGAGAGGTTTATATATGAGAGAGTAAGGAGAGACGAGAGAGAAAAGGAATGATGGGCGACAAAAGTTACTCATCATGACACGGACACGTCCCACAAAGTTGATTGGACAGGAAATGGAACGGACGAACGTGTCAGAAAAAGGTGTGCATGGATTATCGTTACATATGACGTCACACAAAAATGTGTCTTTTCATTTTTAAAAGAATTGCTGATAGAAAATCAGGGATAAATTTTATTTTTGAAGAATCACTGATAAGAAAGTCAGTGATGAATTTTATTTTCAAAAAGGTTTTAATCACTTGAAAAAAGTCAGTGATTAAGTTTTGAGATTTTGAAAAACGTCTCGCTGAATAGAATTCAGTGAGGAGAAGTTAGGAAACATACCTGATAGTAAGAGATATTTTAGTCAGGGAGTAAGGGATGAATATGATAGAATTTTATCACTAACATAATGCATGAACGTTGAAGAATTAATCCTCAAGATTCAGCATTCCAAGCTTGCTGATGTGAAAATTGAATCTTGTTTCATCAAGAGGTTTGGTAAAAAGATCAGCTAGCTGATAGTCAGTAGGAATAAAATGAAGTTCTATGTCTCCATTCATCACATGATCTCTGATAAAATGATATTTGATATCGATGTGTTTGGTCTTTGAGTGTAGCACTGGATTGTTTGCATAGTGATGGCACTAGTGTTGTCGCAATAGATAGGGATCTTTGATAGCTGAAGGTCATAGTCTAATAGATGATTTCTCATCCATAAGACCTGAGCACAACAACTTCTAGCGGCTACATACTCAGTTTCAGTTGTGGAAGTGGAGACATAATTTTGCTTTTTTACTTGTCCAACTTACCAGCTTTCCACCTAGGAACTGACAACCTCCTATGGTGATTTTTCTATCCAGCTTGCAACCTGCAAAATCACTATCTGAAGAGGTAGTTAGATTGAACCCTGAGTCTTTGGGATACCAAAGACCTAGGTTAGGAGTTCCCTTCAGGTATCTGAAAATTTGCTTTACAACGATCAGATGGGATTTCTTGGGTTCTGATTGATATCGTGCGCAAAGACAAGTAGAATACATGATATCAGGTCGGATCGCTGTAAGATACAACAGGGAGCCTATCATTCTTCTATAGGCAGTGACATTAGCTGGTTTTCCAGAGGGGTCCTTGTTTAATGTCAACGGAAGTGCCATAGAAGTTTCCATCGCTGATGTTTGAGTAAGATCAAACTTTTTTAGCATATCTTCAAGATGAATAAATGTGTCTTTATCAGATTGCTTGATTTGAAGTCCAAGGAAGTAAGTTAGCTCACCCATCATACTCATTTTATATTCTTTCTTCATTCTTTCAACGAATCGAGTACACAAAGATGGGTTAGTAGAACCAAATATAATGTCATCAACATATATTTGAACAAGAATAATATGACCTTTTATCTTTCTGAAAAATAGAGTGTTATCAATTTTACCATGCTCGGGGAGGTGGAATCTGTTAATGTTCTAAAGAAGGAGCTCTTTCTTTTTAAGATGAAAGCAGGTCTATCGCCTAGTCTTGAAAAGAGTGAGATATTATTTGGAAATGTACCGGAGGAGACTCAAATTAAAATTCGGGAGTGCTTACCTTTCCGAAATGGAATGTTCCCCGTTCATTTAGGGGTGCCTCTATCCCCGGTTCGGTTAAAGGTTGGAGATTTTGATGTGCTCATTTCAAAGGTAGCGGCTCGGATTAACAATTGGAAGACAAATTCCTATCCTTTAGAGGTCAACAGCAATTTATCAAATCGGTATTCTCTTCTCTTCAACTATATTGTATGTCCATCTTTTTAATTCCGTCGGGAGTGATCCATAAATTGGAAGCACTATTTCGGGATTTTTTGTGGGCCCAAGGAGATAGCTCAAAAGGAAGATGTAAAATAGCGTGGGAGAAATTATGTAAACCGATTGAAAGTGGAGGGCTTGGCATAAAAAAGTTGGCAACTTGTCGAGCTTTGTTAACCAAGAACATATGGGATATTATTACTCGGAAAAATTCATTATGGGTTCGTTGGGTCTATTTACATTGCCTTCGGGCAACTCATTTCTGGCATGTTAGAAAGAGTTCTCGATGGTCATGGGTCTTCTGAAAACTTTTGGATATCCGGCCTCATGTTCGTCTGTTGATCATGGTTAGAGTGGGAAACGATGAAGACACAAATGCTTGGGAAGATAGATGGACTCAAGGTACGCCATTATCTTCATTTATCTCTTATCGGGTTATTCATGTGGCGGGGTTCATTACCCATACTACCATTAAGGAGATGTTGAATCAATTTATGGGAGGATGGCCGAATGATTGGTTGAATCATTATCCAGTGCTAAACTCGATCATGTTACCGAATATTAATGTTCACATGCATGATAAGGCTTGTTGGGTGGATTTGCAAAACAACTTGGTCGATTTCTCGGTTAAAGTTGCGTCTACAACCATGGAAGGATTGCATCCGCATGTTGCTTGGCATAAGGGTGTTTGGTTTCCCGGTCACATCGCTAAACACTCATTTTTCCTTTGGGTCGCATGCCATAAGAGACTTCCGACGCATGATAGAATCTGGATGTAGGAGGCGGAGGAGACTGTTCTTTTATGTCCGTTTTGTGAGACATGCATGGATTCTCATAACCATTTATTCTTTGAGTGTGATTATTCAAAGGAGGTATGGAACCGTATTAAGCATTACACTAATATAGAAGATTGGCCAGATAATTGGGATGCTATTTTGATGGTGATGTCGGATGCTACTCGAGTGCCGAAACAATTAGGTACTAAATTGTTCATTGGAACGGTTACTTACCATATATGGACGGAAAGGAACAATCTGCTGTTCCGGGACGAGAAGCCTTCGATTGCGAACACTGTCAAAGAAATTAAAGAGGTGGTCCAGTTGCGGATCGCGTGGAAGAACAGGAATAAGCGTCTTAATGATAATGTATCGACGTGAGACTTGGTGGAGGATGCATGGCGTGGAAGATGGCTTGAGGATCTTCGGGACTTGCATTTTTTCTCTATGTTTTTTGAGTCTGTTGAGTTGTGTTTGTTTTGGCTTATTGTGGCTTGGTACGGTTTAGTGACCAAGTTCTTTTGTTTATTTGTTTGGTAGTTGGCGTTTGCCAGAACTTTTGTTTTTTTTCTTTCCTATCCTTAATATATTTGCCTGGAGTTTTCCTCTAAAAAAAATCAGAAATAAGGAAAGATGAAAGAGTATCATACAAAGCACGAGGGGCTTGTTTTAACCCATAGAGAGCCTTATCCAACTTATATACAAAGTGTAGATGTTTAGGGTCAGAGAACCCTGGGGGTTGTTCAACATCGACTTCTTCACTCAACTTTCCATTTAGGAATGTTGATTTGACATCCATTTGATATACTTTGAAGTCTTTGTGAATTGCATAGGCTAAGAATAGTCGAATTGCTTCGAGCCTAGCCATAGGGGAAGAAGTTTCATCATAGTCTATACCTTCTTCTTGTTTGTATCCCTGAGCAACTAGCCTAGATTTGTTGCGGGTCAGAGTCCATTTTCATCTAACTTGTTTCGATACAACCATTTGGTGCCTATAACAGTTTTGTCAGATGGTCGGGGAACAAGATTCCAAACCTTGTTTCTTTCAAACTCAGTCAACTTTTCTTGCATAGCGTTGACCCAGTTTGGATCTCTAAGGGCATCATCGATCTTGTTTGGTTCAAGAAGAGAGAGAAAGTTAACAAAGGGATAGATGTTACTTGAGCTTCATCGAGTCTGAATACATGCATATGGATCACCAAGGATTTGATCAATTGGGTGATTCTTAGTCCATCTTTGAGTGGGGGCGTGAGCATCCATGTCAGATATTGTATCAGCAATGGGAATATTTACTGAGAAAGAAGCTTCAGCCTGAGGTTCATCAGTAATCAACTGTTGAGGTTCAGGTTGAATATCATCACTAAGAGAGCTTCAGAGATGAAAGGTGATTTAGACGTTAGAAGATCAGATGGTGGTAAAGTGTTTAAGTGAACAACTGAACCCCATGAAGTGGATTCAGTTATAGGTGGAATGATGACTGGATCATCATCAGCATTTGGAGAATTTGCATGATGATGTTTATTGAAAAGAGGTTCAGTATCTCCATAATGGGAGAACATCCAGGCATTTAGTTCATCATTGTCAGTGATAAGCCTTGAATTTGCTGATTTGGATTCATCAAAGGTAACATGAATGATTTCTTCTACAATTTTCTTCTTTTGTTGAAGACTTTGTAGGCTTTGGATATTGAGGAGTATCCAAGAAAGATTCCATCATCAGCCTTTGGATCAAACTTTCCAAGGGTATCGTTGTTCTTTAAAATAAATCACTCGCAACCAAAGATATGAAGAAATCTGATAGACAACTTTCTCCCATGGAAAAGTTCATAGGCAGTCTTGTTGAATCTTTTGACAATCAGCGAACTGTTTTGAGTAAAACAAGCCGTGTTGATAGCTTCTGCCCAAAATTGAGTTGGAAGATGAGAATCGTTGAGCATTGATCGAGCGACTTCAATGATCGTTTTGTTTCTTCTTTCAGCAACTCCATTTTGCTGAGGAGTTCTCACAGCTGAGAAATTGTGAGAAGTTCTCTTGTTCTCAAAGAAGTTATCTAGAGAACTGTTTTTGAATTTAGTTCCATGATCACTTCTTATCGAGCGAACAGTTAAGTTATTCAACACTTCCATCTTTCTGACAAAAAATATAAGTTCATCTGGGGTGTCACTCTTAGAGCAGAGAAACACCACCCAGGTATAACGGGAGTATTCATCTACTATGACAAGAGTGTATTTCTTTCCAGCAATGGATTGAATATTCACAGGGCCAAACAAATCCATATGCAAAAGTTGAAGAGGGCTTGTGACTAATGAATTTTGCTTTGACTTGAAACTAGCTTTAGTCTGCTTTCCCTTTTCACAAGCTGAGCAGTGAGGTTCCTTGGCATGTGAATGTTAAGTGAGACCGGAAACTAGTTCTTTTAGCGTGTGTTTGGTATGCAGAACAGAGTGGAACAGGACAGAACAGAACAAGTTTGTCCCATGTTTGGCGTGACCATATGTGAGACACGCTAGAACTAAGTGGAACAAGCATGGGACACACTTGTCCAACTCCAACCCCCTGGAACTAAGTAGAACAACAATATTTTGACTAATATACCCTTTGTTAGAAACAAAAACATAAAATATGTCTTTTCATCATCCACGCCTCCAAGCTAGGGGTGTGCAAAACCCGAATAGTCCAAAATCCGAACCCGCATCCGAACCGAAAATAAGGTGTTTTTGCAAAACCCGAATACCCCGAAATCCGATAATCCGAAACCCAACATTTGGGAGGATATCTGGGTTCAGATTGGGTTTGATCGTTGGCCACCAACCCGTCCAAAAACCCGAAATAACATAAATCTATATATTAAATACTATATATATATATATATATATATTTATCTATTTATTTATCTAATTATTTTTTGAAAATTGTAAATTATACTCTGTTGAAATATTTTCTAAATTTTAAACTTGCTATCGATTTCATCAATCATTCAATCGATTGTATTCATCCTAAAAAACGATTGAATTTATATATAACTTTTGCATTATATAATACCCGAACCCGACCGACATCAATCCGAAACTCGACCAACCCAAACCCGAAACAACCTAAAATCCGAAACTTAAAATATGGGTTTTGATTTCAATATCCAAAATCCAATCGTGATAAATTAGTTTTATGTTTTTGATAATCCATTGCACTATATATTAGTGATGTAAATTAGTGTTATGTGATGTAATCTATGATTTTTCATCAGGGGTAAATTCGTCATTTAACCAGTATAGTCCTGTTCTGTCCAGTTCTGTCATATCTTGCCAAACGCTGGACAGCTGTCCTATTCTGTTCCATCCTGTTCTGTTCCATCTTGTCCTGTCTGCGTACCAAACGCACCCTTAAGGATAGAGTGTTCAGCGTTTTGAAGTTGAGATGAGAGAGTCTCTTATGCCATAGCCATTTGACATTTGATGAGGCTTTGGACAGAAAGCAGATACTTTCAGTGGTTGTTGAGTCCATGTTTATAACGTAAACATTTTCCAAACGATAACCACTGAGAGCAAGTTTTCCATTTTTGTCAATCACTCACTTAACATGCTTTCTTAGTAAAACATACTTTAAAGTATTTACCACATAGTTGGTTGAGGCTTAGAAGAATATGCTTCAGTCCATCTACATAAGCGACTCTTCGGAAGGTAGTTGTACCATTGTTGAGTACACCAAACCCTCTTGTATAGCTTTTCCCATTTCCACCAAAGGTCACTGATGGACCCTTCTCTTCCTTGTATTCAGTGAGTAGGTCCTTTTGGCAAGTCATGTGTCGAGAGCATCCACTATCTAGATACCAGATACCCTTCGAGACTTGCAAACATAAGGAAGATTAATCTTTGACTGGTACCCACTTTTCAATGGGTCCAAGGGGGTTAGTGGAGATGGAAGGTTCAACAATCTTCACAGCATATGAAAATTCAGCGTTAGTGGTAATCTTCACTTTAGTCAATTTCTTAACTTTAGTGGTATTTTTCACCTTGGCCGATTTCTCAGCGTTGGTGACCTTCGTTGCCTTGGAGGCATTCATCTTCACTTTAGCTTTCTTTTTAGCTTTTGTGGCATTAGGACATTTACTAGCAATATGGTCAGTAAGTCCACAATAGTAACATTTTCTATAGCTGAAAGTGGCTTTAAGACCATGAGCATTGGCATTAGAAAACTTGAGATGAGTCAGGCCAGCTTCAAGAATGCCCTTAGCATTAGATCTCGGAGGAACTCTCAGTTCTTCTGATTTCATAGGCTTAATATCAATTTTTAGCTTTAGAGTAGATCTCTGAGTATCTCTAATGATCTTAGATCCCAAGCCAGATGGTTAATTAGTTGAAGGTTTAGAAGGAATCTTCTTCAGCTTTGCTACTTTTGTAGCCTTCTGAGGGTGATGGAAATAGATTTTCCTTTATCATTGAGTTTAGAGCTCTTTGATATATCCTCAGGGATGGGATTAGAAGACGAGGAGCACTGAGAAGAAGAATGTCTTGAATAGAGGAGACAAACATTCCAAACTTAAGCATAGAACAGTCTCTGCTAGATTCATCCTTATCAGATTTATAACCAAAACCAGTTTTATCATGAGCAGGGATTTGAGCACTTATGATCTCAGTGATCTTAGTTTAGGATTTACACCATCCTTCAACCGTAGCTTTTTCAGACTTAAGAGCAGGGATGGCTTGCTTGCGTTCAATGCTGATTATTTCATTAACAATGACTTGATCTTTTAAACTTTCCTCTAAAAGAGTTAGTTCCTTGATCCTTAAATGGCATTTTTCAAGTTGTTCAGTTAAATCAATGCTTTTTTTTTCAGTGAGAGTTTTACCATTTTCTTCAGCAGAACTTGATTCTTCTGATTCAGCCCAGTCGTGTTCTTCAGCGATCAGTCATTTACCTTTTCGCTTGAATCCTTTCAGCTTCTGATATTTTCTTTAAGCTTCAGGTATTTGTCATCGCTGGATTTTCTGGACGAAGAAAGTTTGAAGACTTTCTTTAACCTGCATTCGCTGGCAGAATATCCAACTTTCTCGCAGTTATAGCAAGTAGCAGTAGCCTTATCAACATGTATTGATTTTTGCTTGTCAGATAAGGAGAGAGGCTTGTTTCTTCTGAAATTACTCTTTCTTGCAAATCTTTTAAAAAAGTTTGTCAAGAGTGCCAAAGATTCATCAAACTCTTAAAGGTCAGTGTCTGATAGATCCTCTAAGTTAGAATCTAACTCAGTGATAGTGAGAGTAGATCGCTGAGATGGATAATCTCTGAAAAGACTAAAGCAACAAGAGTGCTTTTGGAGTCTTTAGAATCTTTAACAAGATTCTTCTTCAGTTGATTTGATTGCTCATAATTGAGCAAAATCCCATAAAGAGTATTGAGAGAAAAGTGATTTAAGTCTTTGGTCAGCTTGAGACACATTGAATAACCATCCCAGCTTTCAGGAAGACATTCTAGGAATTTAGTAAGGACCTCATAATTAGAATAGGTCCTACCGATAGTCCTCAGATCAATGATTAAGCAATTAAATCACTGGTGAACATTAGATAAATATTCATTCTTACCATAAATGAAACTTTCATACTGTCTTACCAGATTGATCTTTCGGGTTTCCTGGATCTCAGTTGTACCTTCGTATTGAACGCAGTTAGTGTTCCACATTTCTTTGGAGGTTTTCAGATGCATGATGGTATGGAAAGCTTCATCAGGCAAAGCCATAGACATAATGGTTTTAGCCTTTGCATCAAGTCCCACTTTCTTCTTGTCCTCATCGCTCCATTGCCTTATTTCTTTGGTAGCGATTCTTTCAGGGACAGCGGTAGTAGTTGCAGTGGCAGGGACTGCGGCTATGATGACAAATGGTTCATAAGGACCATTTGAAACATACTCAGGTATAGTGGGATCTACACCTTCAAGAAAGAGTATCATTTGATTCTTCAGGAGAACAAAGTTATCCTTGCTGAATTGAGGAGGTTTAGAGAGAGACCTATTATCATAATAATTTGAGCTTGTGTTTAGTGATATTTTAGAGAATAACAAGGAAGAGAAGTAAGCAAGATCTTGTTTATGGATTAAACAATCTGCTCTGGTACCACTTGTTGGTCCCGAAGGTGCTAAACAAGTTTGTAGAAGGGGGGGGGGTGAATACAAACACAAATTTTATGGTTTAATAAATTGTTTATTGATAAATTAAATTACAATTTACAGTTTGTTGCGGAATAAGATTAAGTAAACCTAATATAAACAAACTTGAGAATCACTAAGAAGGTTGCACTAGAATGAGAGAAAGGGGATGAAGGGAATATAGAAAACAAGGGGTTCTATATGGTTCAATGAGAGATAGGAGATACAAGGCAACACTTCAAAATGAAGCACAACCTTTCTATTTATACCCTATGCATTAAATGCATGGCATGGGTACTTTACACGTGTCACCATTTGTTGGATGCATGCTTCTAACTTTTTGAGACATCCTCCTAGGCGTATGGTGAGTAGTGCAGTATTTTAGAGTTGTTATACGATCTGAGGCAAAAGCATGTCTCTTCTGACACATTATACTATTTGTGCAAGGATAAGACAAAAGAACCTTGGAGCTTAAGCTTCATGATCAGTAATCGCTGAGGAAGTCTTCTATCAGGGATTCTGAATAGAAGTCAGCTATCGCTGAAGCTTATCTTCTTGATTCTTTGTGTGAGTGGACTTGTCTTGGTTTCACTGATATCTGCATCTGATCATGAGTAGACTTGTCACTTATTCATCAGCTTTGTCTTCGATGTCAGCGATGATCGTCTTTGTTTGCGAGTCTTGTTTTTAGGGATTCCATTTAACAGAATACATCAGAGATCATCAGCGATACTAAACAAACTTAGTATGTAATCGCTGATGGTGTAACAATAATACATACATATATTAAATGTAATTTTCACTAAGTATTTCAAAGGGTCATTATCAAATCACTGAGAGAGTTTGGATCAACAACATTTTAGTGTTATTGGTTTGAGAAAAACGTATATTGTTGCACCATGAGATATTTTAGAAATATAATGGGGGTTTCAATTGAAAAATGAATTGTCCCAACCAATTATGTGTTTTTAAGTTAATCATGCCTTTAGATCCGGTTATATGCATTTTATTGTTTTGATGACTTTTATTTATTAGTCAATTGAGTTGTTAAGCTTTTGGCTCGGTTTTGACTTAAAAGAGTATTAGGGACATTAGTCCGATTTAAATTTCTCTATGTTGAGCTCTTGGAGTTATATGCATTTGTGGCATATTTATTTGTGAATTACATATTTTGAGTACGTTGGACATTCATTTGAAGTAATGTATTTTTTGACTGCAATGCATTGGATCCATAGGCATGTTAGTCCGTCTTGTGTTGATGGTCGTGTGGGTATTGCAAGGTTGGACCCTGGGACCCTTGCTTCATGACATTAAACTTTTCAAGTAGACACTAGGAGGGTTGAGTTCGGAAGTGATGTCTTGGTGACACACCAGAAGCTCGTCGCTTGAGGTGTAACCTTTGAGACACTAATTGGGCCGAGCCTTGAGGTGGAATTCGCAAGAATAGACACTAAGGTCAACCAACTCTTCAGGTGAAACTTGTTAAGGAGTGGTAGGGACATTTGGACTTTAAGTCGTGAAGTGTTATGTGATTAACGTTGTACGAGGACACACTTATGTGTTCCCATCACTCTCAACGTCAATGGATACGGGTCTCCCACGTTGTTGTTAAACGTTATTTTTCGGATATTGTAATATCGATGCTTTAATATTGTTTGAGTTTTGGCAAGTAGCCGCATTTTATGACTTTGATTTATTGGATCCCATCCATACATCAAGGTTTTGAATAAAGGAGTTATTTCCATGTTTTTGGTATTTGGACTTTAATCCTATTGTACTTCGTGTGAATATTGGGTTTGATTCCATGATTGTGAATTGTTCTCTATTCAAGTATAATATCACAAAAATTGGGTCTTGGGAAAGGTGTCGCTTTTCATTCTAATTACCTTGCATATTTGGAATTTTGATTTAAAAATATTCTTTCCGGTTTACTGTCTTATATAATTGATAAAAACTCTTGAACTCACTAAGCTTAAGTCTAACCTTACTATTTGTCAACATGTGCATTAGGTCCTTTGGGGAATGGTACTAGCGACACCGTGAAGAGTTGAGTGCTAGTTAGATGCACGTGAAGGATCTAGTTATTCGATGATGTCTTCCGCATTCGGAGATAACGACTGTTATTGGGTTTTAGTAACACCCGACCTTGACTTAGTTTTGATGTAAGACTTAATTTACCTATTGTTAATGTTAAATCCAGTTTCGTTATCCGAAGTTAATGAGTATTGAGTTATGGAAAGAGAACTACCCTCTGTTGATGTATTATTGAAAGTTTTAATTTAGCCGCACTTTCCAAATTTGAGGGTATTACAATAACCTACTACAACTTCATTCTTGAAGCATAATATGGTGTCAATTCGCTTTCTGATCTTGGTGATTTTCTTGTTCGTTTTCACAAGTCAACAACTTGTTTCCACGAGCTACTGCATCTGATTAATGTCAAATGGAGTTTTGCAGATTAAGCGTTGGGAAAGCCTTGAAACTAAAAGAATGGACATCTTCGGCTACATCTATATGACTAAAAGGTTTATTTGTTTGATTTTCCAGTTCGATTTTCAAGAATCACCATGGTAGCTTCTTCCTTCATCGATCATTTCTTCCTTCCTTCATCGATCATTTCTTCCTTCATCGACTATTCTTTGACTTGTTCGATGTGAAAATCATTACGTATTTGTGTCAGAGATTGGAGTTTTCTACACGAATATGCATCGGTTTATAGTAAAATTTTATACTCGGTTGTATTGTACAGGCACACTATTAGTATATATATATATATATATATGTATATATATATATATATATTTTTTATTATTTAATGATGTTGAACAATTTAAAATTCATTAAAAAAATTATATATTAACATCGTATACATAAAGATCTTACAAAAGGTGTTATATCAAAAACTTATAACAACACACAAAGTAAACATAATAAGATAAAGTTTTTTTTTTTTCAAATTTAAGTCAAATAACGGGTTAAGAAAAATTCATGTTATAACACGCCTCAAGCCATTATGGTACACACATCACCATACACAAACGCTACTAGGTTAACATGGTGCTGAAGACACGTCTCATGCCATGGTCGGCCTTTTAAACCATAAGATAGAATAACATAGTTGAAGCGGTACACTTTACTTTATTCAAGAACTTGTTCGTGTAATTTCCCGAAGCAATATACGAGCTACAACTAAAAGGAACCCATCCTTCTTCACTATAAAGTGTAAACAAAAAAAGGTGTGTATTTTTGCGTAGGAATGTAAACGAGTCGAGTAGTAGGTTATTCAAGTTCGGCTCCAAAAATAATATCATACTCGAACTCGAATATTTTTTTGAATTATTGAGCTCGAACTCGCGATTGATTAATTCATTTATTGGCTCAAGCTTGATAATTTTTACTATATTTTTATTATAGGATTTATAAATATATAAACATGTTTGGCTCAAAAAAATGTATGCTCAAATAAAGTGGCTCAACTCGAAAAACTTAATCGAGTTTTCGATCGGGTCAGGTTGAAAATTGTATTATAAAGTTCGACTCATTAAATTAAATGAAAATTATTTTGTGCTCGAAATCAACTCGAGCTCAAGAAATTATAAAGCTCGAGCTCGAGTAGCTCGTTCAAAACTCAGATTGTTTACACCCTTATATAAGGTACATGTACATATACATATGCATATGCATGTGAATGTTTCATTAATTATATGTATACCTAAAACCAAACTAAATCAAACGGAACTAATATATCCTATTTAGAAATAGGGTTTGAGTGAAGATATGATGTACCGAGAACAGCTTCTCTACTTTCTTTTCTCCGACTTTCGAAAAAGTGTTTGCTAAAACGTTTTGGGAAAAACCCAAAAGCTTTTAAAAGTTTGACAAAAATGTGGAGAACTACTTAAGCTTTTGAAAAGAAAAACCAAGACGCAAATACAAGTTAAAACTTGGGATTATAGAGTAAATTACAAATTTCATCGATGTTGGTTAGAAAGAGGGTCTCTGAATCCTAAATATTCATGACTAGACTAGAGTCCTTACGTTTTCATTTTCATTATGAATTAGGTCCTGCTAACTCTCTGTAAAGAAATTTTCATTTAAGCTAGAGGTATTTTTGTCATTTTTCAAATTTCTTTAGCATATTTTTTATTCTACAACTTTTAGAGATGCATTTTGTACAAGTGTATAAGCATTTACTAATAAAAAAAAATAAAGAAAAAACACACCAACCATAACCCATCTCCAGTTGCTCAGTAACTCCTGTCCGGTCATCTTATCCGGCGAGAACCTTTCCCGGCCACCACACCAGAAAATAAACACACTAAATCAACTCTATTCATTAAAAATCAAACTCAAAACCCCAAGCAAAACACAAAATTAAACTCAAAACCCCAAACATAACTTAAAATCAAAATCAAAAACCCAAACCTAGACATAAAAGAAGATATCTTAGAAACCTTGACCTATAAGGATCTAAAGCTGGGTAAGGGGAATAGTAGGTTTCAATCCAATATTTAGTTCAGATTTGGCATGCAACTGTAACACAATAAGGAAATTTGCTATCATGCAACTTCATACTCCTAGCATAATTCACATTACATTTCTTCAGCATGCAAGCTGGTAAATTAGGATTGTCAAGTTTCTTCTGGGATTAGAGAAGTTGACAGAACACAAGTAGTTATTATTTACATAATCTCAAATGCTTATGTAAGAAGATGACCGACCATATTGGCAATTTTAAAATATTACATGAAAGTGAACTTACCAGCAACCGCACAATGTACTCATATGGTGGCCAATGGAATAGATCGCTGCCACACAAAACAAGAAACAACAATCACGTAAATGTTAACTTCACTATATATAGTGGAAAAGCCAAGCATTATGGGATGTCATTCGCCTAGATATCAAGATTTTGACAGCTGACCAGCTCGGTAGAACCCGAATTCCTGGAAGCAATCACATTCCAGATATTTGGTTCAGATATTCCTACTGATTCAGATGGTCCTTCTCCAGTATTAACAACCAAATTATTTTGTTTATTAGCCTGCATCACTGCAATGTTATGGTCACCATCTTTAGTGATGACATGAAGCCTCCCTAGTAAACCCGCGAGTAGATATGGAGACTCTGACTCTGCAAAGTCACGAATAGGAACATCCCCTTCAACCACTTTCCAAGAATCATCTTGGTAATCGTAAACTTTTATTTTAGCACTTTCCAAAGAACTAGAAGGATCCAACGCATACAGATCACCATCAACAATCACACTCAATTTGGTACCTGCTTGCTTAGCAGGCCAACCTTCACCCATGCCTATAGGCATATCGACCCACGTGTTTGTTTCAGGATCATAAACCTCTCCTCCAACATCAACAAAGAAGGGCCAGCAATACAAACTCTGAGGAACATATAGCTTTCCACGGTAAGATGTCAATCCTGTTGCAATAGGCTTAAGCAGATCTGCAAGAAATGCTGTTGGTAACACCTGTGCCTTAGAAAATGGCATGCTGGGCACTTCTGACCATAACCCGGTTTGAGGATCAAAAACCTCTGCAGACTGGAGAGGGGTCAACCCACCACGACCCCGGCTAACACCACCAACAACAAAGAGCTTGTTGTTTAAAACTCCTGTCTTGCAATAAGCTCTACCAACAGACATGGGATTTGCTTCGCACCAAGAATTTAGAATCGGGTCATATTTCCAGACACGGCTCATGGCTGAAGCTCTAGTGAACCCTCCTAGCATGTAGAGGCAGCCATCAACGGCTCCAATTGCACAACCACAAAATGGGACCTGATCTGAAGCATCCTTCCTTCCAAGCCATCCCCTCACGGCATCTGCCATTCTGATACTTGATCCTACCATGTTCCACATCCGAAAACCAGATAAGCACCTTTTAGCTTCATCTTCTGCAGGCACATTAGGAATAAGTGGCAACCTTTGCCATTTCTTAGAAATCGGATCCAATGCATGCCAGAAAAGTTTATCGCCCTGATTCTTAGTCAAGATGTAGAGCCACTCCTCTGTGGTACCCAGTTCCTTTCTGACCTCGTAAATTTCAGGACTAGTTACTGCAGCTTTCCAGCTGCGTGACACTGCCTTCACATTCAAATAGCAAATCCTGGGAAGCCTGGCAAGAATCTCAAGTGATATTTCATCAGGGAGGCTGGGAATTAATCGAGGCTTATCATCCCAAAAGCATGGTGATGTCTTCTGCCTCTTGCAGGATTCACTCTGTGAAACCTGAAAAGTCTCAGTCGGTCTAGAACTGTTTAGGCTCAGTAAACCTCCCATCAAAATATTCCTTATGTTTACCAAGATGAAGAAATGAAATGATAGTTTAACAGATGTATCTCTAATCGTCTTGATCTAGTTTCTTATCATATCGTCAACAATATAAGCTGACCTGAAAATGGCAGGGAAAGTATTGGAGTGAGAAATTTAAATCTCACATCTATATTGCAAAACTATTGATTAGCATTTCAAGCCACTTGTACTTGGCAATTCATCTCTAGACTACTAACATAATTGCAAAAATACAGAACAGAACATTCATGTGAACATAAAATAGTGAAATAAACAATATAGTTGGCACAGATATATTAAACATGATTCGCTATTTTCCACCAACCATGGTGTTCTTTATTCATTGACCGTCATGAAATGTGGATTAACAGTATTTCGAAATTGCAACCACTGGTTTCAAGACAGAAATCCCTCATATTATATCCAAATGCAACGAAACCTAATAATCGTATCACTATTAACACACATACATAGATGCTGAATCGAATAACCTCTTTACTTGAGATATCGACAAACATGAAAACAAGTAATTCAGGGAACATAAAGAACAGCAAAATCCACATCATAAACAACAAAATTCAACTGATGTTTCGCAACTACAAGCACACATCTATCCGGATAAACAAAATTTCAGCGAAATTGTGATTTTATTGGAAAAAAAAAAAAACAAAGCCACGAGACATACATATACACAGATCCGTTCAATCCACAATAAATTGCATCAGCAATGACAATCGAATCGCCTGATTACACACACACCAAAAAAAAAAAAACCTAAAATAAAATCAATGATGAAATTGGAAGGTAAAGTGAAGCAATCACCTGGTAAAGATGATGAGGTGATCAATTAGAGTTTTCGGGAGAGCAAATATAGGGATATCAATTGCAGGATATCACAATCCAAGCAACGTATACCAGATTTCTTACTTGCGCAGTCTGCCATCTGTGACCTTATGTTTGTTCTCCCAGTACAGTCTACCTTATATATTATTTTCGCACATGTGTAGCATTCAGTTTTTATATATATTTTTTGAACGGCAGGTTAACACACTCACACGTTCTCGGGGTATTCGGGTTCCCACTTAAGGGTGTCATCCGACTAATCTTTGTTGAAAGAAACAAAGTTTGGACTCTCGTTCCACGACCATCTGACAAAACTATTATAGGCACCAAATGGGTGTATCGAAACAAGTTAGATGAAAATGGGACTGTAACCCACAACAAAGCTAGGCTAGTTGCTCAGAGATACAGATAAGAGGAAGACATAGACTATGATGAAATATTTGCTCCTGTGACTAGGCTCGAAGCAATTCGATTATTCTTAGCCTATGCAATTCACAAAGACTTCATAGTATATAAAATGGATGTTAAATCAACATTCCTAAATGGAAAGTTGACTGAAGAAGTCTATGTTGAACAGTCCCCAGGGTTGTCTGACTCTAAACATCCAGACTTTGTTTATAAGTTGGATAAGGCTCTCATTGGGTTAAAACAAGCCCCTCATGCTTTGTATAACACTTTTTCATCCTTCCTTATCTCTGAAAAATTTGAGTGTGGTAAAATTGATAACACTCTATTTTTCAGAAAAATAAAATGTCATATTATTCTTGTTTAAATATATGTTGATGACATTATATTTGGTTCTACTAACCCATCTTTGTGTACTCGATTCGCTGAAAGAATGAAGAAAAGAATATAAAATGAGTATGATGGGTGAGCTAACTTAATTCGTTGGACTTCAAATTAAGCAATCTGATAAAGACACATCTATTCATCAGGGTAAGTATGTTGAAGATATGATGAATAAGTTTGATCTTACTCAAACATCAGTGATGAAAACTCCTATGGAACCTCCGCTGACATTAAACAAGGATCTCACTGGAAAACCAGTTAATGTCATTAAGGAATGATAGGCTCCATGTAACATCCTAGATTTTGGAGAGAAATAAAATTTGGAATTTCGGCACTATAACGTCTAAAAATAGAGGAACCATTCACCCTAAAATAGGGGATATTTTAAACCTGAATAATAAGGGTAAAGCAATTCAAACCCAAGAGTATCATCCCAAAAGGGGGAAATAAGGTATGGCATTTACAACCCAAAATGATGAAGAATAAACGACAACCTAGTAATCTAGAATGGTTAATAAGATTAAGGTTGGGTGTCGCTATTCTTCCAAAAGGTAAGTCTTCAAAATCACTGTATGTCGGTCACTATATCTTCCAAAAAGATCACTCACGACCCTAAGGTTGTCCATTCAATCCCGAAGTGCCCCCCCCCCCCCCCCCCCGCTAAAATGACCTGCCAACATGACAATTAAGAACAAGCGTTAGGTTAAAGCCTAGTGAGAACAAAATAAATGAATTTGAAGCACTAAACCCATTTGGAGTAGCACGGTGGATATAACCAATGAGCTATGTCAATAAATCAAATAAAGTATTAGTAATCAAATATGGTACAAATAACACCAATCACATAGTGAGCTCAACTCCTCTAAGTCTATTGCTCGAAAACATCAAGTCAACCCCTCTAGGTCTATTCTTGAGAGTTCCAAAACGAGAACTCTAGCACAACGGAATTACACCTTATTGCCCATGAGACGCTGCCTAACCATATAGGTCCACACCTTACTTATCATGGTGACCCGATGCCTATTCCGTACCAAAGTAGTGAACCTAATGTCCAAAACGGGACATAGGAACACCGTGCCTATGGATCCATTGCACTAAGACCATGTACCAAATCATGCTAACACAAAATATTATTAATCATGCATGTAAGTCTAAAAACCAAATCCCACATATAAGGTTATCAACATGGTCCTTAACTCCCACTATTTCGGAAACTTTATAACATAACCCCATCAACAATAATACTATACATCTCATTTCAAAGGTCAATATTGCTATTAATCAAGTCCATACATAAATCTTACCAAACCCTAATTTCACTTTGGGTTTACCAAAATCCCATGTAATGAGGGTTGGCTATCAAATGAATAGAAGATTTAGAAAACCTTAACTTTAGTTTAGAACTCATTTCCATATAGGTTATAAAAACTCTAGTAGTCCCAAATCCCATGATTAAATCAAATACCACAAAACCCAATATATATCTTGGCGTCAAAAAGAGAGTTATAACACATCAACTTAGTAAATATATATAAAACATAGATAGAAAACTCACCTTATAGAGTTTGTACATAAACCCTAGATGTTGTGAGTGATAGAAAAGGGAGATGAGGAAACTCTTGATGTCTTTAGATCTCTATGCTTCTTAAATGATGATCAACAACCCTAAATCAAACACCTATGAGAGTTTAATGCATTCACCAAGGGATAATCAATAAAGAGAGAGATGAACTAGGGTTGAAATGCTTACCAAAATGCTGAGAGAAAACCCTAAATCAGCTCCCAAATCAGTTCCAAATGAGTAAATCTCGCCAGTCGGGGTTTTTATACTCACAGTCCCCGCCGACGACTATGACCGGCGACAATGCCCTGGTCATAGTCGCTGGGCAATATCGAAGGCCAACCCTAGCCCGCTAAGTTTTGACAAGAACCTCACCCTCTCACCGCGATGTCGCCCAAGGCCCTTTGGGCACGTCTCGGCCCAGACTGATCCATTTTAGGTGAGGGAAGGTTGACCAAGTTTCGCAAACCAAAACCAAATCACGAGTCATCAAAGTACGATAAGTTAAATACTCATAATGAAACCGAAAGGAAAAGGTCTATACTAAATTGTGGGTTTTACAATCCTCCCCAACTTGAGAATGATTTCGTCCTCGAAATCCCAACTATATAAACAAATCAGGATATCGACACTTCATATCCTCTTCGGCTTCCCACGTCATGTTAGCCCCACGATGATGCTTCCATCGGACCTTTAACATAGTGACCTCTTTGTGACGAAGTTTCTTCGTCTTCTTTTCCAAAATTGCTTTTGGTTCTTCAATACAATGGTTTCCCTTGTTAACTCTAATCTCGGAGAGCGGAATGACACTCTCCTCTTCCGCCAGGCACTTCCGAAGGTAACAAACGTGGAATGTGTTGTGAATCCCACTCATCTCCGGAGGGAGTTCCAATTGGTAGGCTTGAAGCCCTACTCTCTTAATTATGGTGAATGGTCCAAGGAAACGGGGACTTAGCTTCCCGCGCTTTCTAATCCGAATAATTCCCTTCCAAGGGGACACCTTCAACATAACACGGTCTCCCACTTAGAACTCTATCGGTCGCCTCTTCTTGTCGGTGTAGCTTTTCTGTCGGTCTTGGGCCGCTTTTAAACGCTCACGAATACCTTTAACCTTATCCGCCGTTTCTTGTACAATTTTGGGCCCGGAAAATTGCTTCTCTCCCACTTCAAGCCAACATACGGGAGTTTGGCATTTGCGATCATACAATGCTTAAAATGGCGCCATTCCAATACTCGAGTGGTAGATATTGTTGTACGTGAACTCCACCAAAGGAAGGTGTGAGTCCCAACTACCCCCGAAGTCGATCACAAAAGATCTCAACATGTCCTCAAGTGTCTGAATTGTCCTCACGCTTTGACCATCAGTTTGGGGATGGTAGGTCGTGCTCAACTTCACACGTGTACCCAGTTCCTTCTGCAATCCATCCCAAAAAAGCGATGTGAACCGACTATTGCGATCTGAGACAATAGATAGTGGCACTCCATGACGAGATATCACTTCATCGATATATAACTTTGCTAGCTTGTCCATAGGTAAAGTCTCCCGTATGGCCAAGAAATGAGCACTCTTGGTTAAGCGGTCCACTATCACCCAAATGGTGTCATGACCTCTTAAGGTCTTTGGCAACTTTGTCCACTCTGAGATCTCCAAAGATTGTAAACTCCCATAAGGTTGTTGGAGCTCGACCTTCACTTGCAAGCAAGTCACACATCGCTCCACATAGCGTGCCACATCAAGCTTCATAACCGGCCACTAGTAATGCAATTTTAAGTCTCGGTACATTTTTGTGCTTCCTGGATGGATAGAATACATTGACTTGTGGGCATCCTCAAGAAGAAGTTCTCGATTGCCCCCGATCTTTGGCACCTAAATTCGCCGATTGAAAAGTTTCACTCCTCGACTATCTTCCGTCAAAAGTAAATGTTGCTTTGACATGACCTCTTCCTTGAGGTTCTCCACTAGCAATGCTTCGGTTTTCGATGCTTTAATTCGATCGATGAGGGTTGAACCAATTCAATTCGTGCAAAAGTGGCTCGAGAATTTCTCCCGTAGTCTTTCCGACTCAAGGCGTTGGCGACGATGTTTGCCTTACCCGGATGGTAGAGCAACTAACAATCATAATCTTTTAATAGATCCAACCACCTCCGTTGCCTCATATTTAGCTCCTTTTGATCAAATATATGCTTCAAACTCTTGTGATCCATATAGATAGTGCACTTTGTGCCGTAGAGGTAGTGTCACCATAATTTCAAAGCAAACACCACCACCGCCAATTCCAAATCATGTGTAGGATAGTTGACTTCGTGCACCTTGAGGTTGCCTTGACGCGTAGGCGATCACCTTGCCCCTTTGCATTAGGATACAACTTAAACCCATCTTTGAGGCATCGTTATACACCACAAAGTCTTCCATCCCTTCGGGTAAGGATAGAATTGGATCTTCGCAAAGTTTCCTTTGTAGAGTTCGGAATGCCTTCTTTTGACTCTCGGTCCCATACAAACTTAACATTCTTTCGGGTTAAGGCCGTCAATGATGAAGCTATCTTGGAAAAGTCTTGGATGAATCTTCGGTAGTATCCTGCCAATCTAAGAAAGCTTCGGATTTTTGACGGACTCTTTGGAGGTTCCCAATTCATCACCACCTCAATCTTTGCTGGGTCCACTTTCACTCCTTCCTTCATAACCACGTGACCCAAAAACTGCACCTTTCGAAGCCAAAAGTCACACTTCAAAAACATCGCGTAGAGTTTTTGCCGCTTTAGCACTTTTAAAACTTCCCGAAGGTGTTGCTCGTGATCTTCTTCGTCTTTTGAGTACACAAGGATGTCGTCGATGAATACAATTACCGACTTGTCAAGGAATGGTCGGAACACTCGATTCATCAAGTCCATGAATATCGTTGGTACATTGGTTAAGCCGAACGACATTACTAGGAATTCGTAATGACCGTAACATGTTCTAAATGTTGTCTTTGGGATGTCGTTCTTTGCCACTTTCACTTAATGATAACCCGACCGAAGGTCGGTCTTTGAGAAGCAACCCACACCTTGTAGTTGATCGAACAAATCATCGATTCTTGGAAGTGGATATTTTTTTTTCACCGTCAACTTGTTCAACTCTCTATAGTCGATGCACATACGCATCGTGCCATCCTTCTTCTTAACAAACAAGACCAGGTCTCCCCAAGGCGATGAACTCGGTCGTATAAAACCCTTCTCAAGAAGGTCTTGAAGTTGAGTCATCATTTCTTGCATCTCGGTAGGAGCCAATCGATAAGGGGCTCGAACAATCGGAGCCGCTCCCGGAATGAGGTCAATCTAGAATTCCACTAAGCGATCGGGTGGCAAGCCGGGCAAGTCTTCCAGGAATACTTCAGGAAACTCACGTACCACCATAACATCTTCTAGTTTACTCTTCTAGAGTTTGGTGTCGATCGCATATGCCAAGAAGGATGAGCATCCTTTCGCCAAACATTTTTACGCTTTAATCATAGAGATAATCGCCACTTCACCTTTCCCTCTTTCACCATATATGATTGTCGCCTCTCCATTCGTCACGGGTAGTCAGATCATCTTCTTGGAACATACAATCTCGGCTTGATTCTCCGATAACCAATCCATTCCTATTACCACATTGAACCCGCCGATTTGCATAGGCATTAAGGTAATGGGAATTTCCTACCATCAAACTCAAGGGTGCAACCCTCCAAGACGTCATGGATTAACACTTGACCCCCATTGGCTATCTCTACCACTAAAGCATCTTTTAAACTACTCATGGGTATGGCAAGCTTTGGACAAAACACATCGGAAATGAAAGAGAATCTAACACCCGAGTCAAATAAGATACGTGTAGGTACGAAGTTTAAAAGAAACGTACCCGACATCACATCGGTCGACGCCTTAGCCTCCTCCGCTGTCATTTGAAAAGCCCTTCTGGCCGCCCGTGGAGGTTCCACCTTCTTCCCATTATTTCCCCCGGTCTTGAGCTTCGAGCATTCCGCTCTCACGTGCCCCGGTTCCTTGCACTCGAAACATATTTGCCCCTTGACGGGACACTCTCTAAATGTATGCCCCGACTTTCCACATTTATAGCATGTTCCAGGAACAAAGTTGCATGGGCCGAAATGCTTGCTTCGGCATATGGAGCACCATTTGGCATCAGGTCTAGGATCGGCTCCACGCTGATTTTATTGGTGTATCTAGGTTTTTTTAGGGCGTTGAACTCCCCTCCCATATCCTCTTCTCAACTTTCCGGTTACCTTCCTCCTTGCCGAGGTTGTAGGCGTCTTCCATAAGTTGTGCCTCTTCAATCGCCTCTCGAAGAGTGGAGGCTTTCGATACTCAGACCATTGACATCATGTCCGATGGAAGGCCTTTGATGTAAGCCTTGATCTTTTCCTTCTCTGTCGGGACCAGATGTCCCACCAATCCCAGCTTATCCATGAATTTTCGGTTGTATTCTTTCACCGACAAGTTACCCTTCTTCAAACTCCGAAAATCTTCTTCAAACCGGTCCATTGACCTTTCGTTGCAATACTCCTCCAACAATTTCTCTTTGAATGTTGTCCAAGTCAGCTTGGCCAAGACGGTCGCCTCGATGGAAGCGGAATATACATTCCACCAAGTGAGGGTCGCGCCTCTCAACATCTGTGAGCCAAAGATCGCTTTATGTCCTTCTCCACACTCGCTCGATCGGAAAGCCTGTTCCATCTCTCGAATCCAACTCACACAAACTATCGGATCGTCCGAACCCTTACATTCCGGCAGTCGGCAACCAAGAAAAGCTTTGAATGTGCAAGTCTTCGCCTCTTTCCTGACTCCCAGGGTTGCGGTCTCATTAGTGGGAATTTCATGTTTGGCACCCCCGGATCCCGCCAAAATTATGTTCTTGTCAACCGTTTCAGGTCTACGGTTGTTGGTGTCTCGGTTCTCTAGGAAATTTAGGAACATTTCTTGCTATTGTGCCATGGCTCTGTTCATGGCCAACATCATGTGGTCCATCATCCTTTTTTCTGCCGTCATTTCTTATACAATGGGCTCTTCGGTTTCCAGATTGCGTCGAGGAATTTATTAACACAGTCACTCGCAGATGGTCGGCTGTAGATGCCGTGGCCTCTTGACATTCCGACCGATTTCTGGTGTTAACCATGAGTCTGCCACACACATGCACGAAATAGAATAAGAGATAGGCTACAGGAATAGCACAAGGAAATGTAATACTACACTTATAAATTATTATAATAATAGTAGATCAAGTATGCTCACGTAAAATATCTTCATAATAACGTTAGCCAAGTGAAATTATGAACACATGATACGTAAGAGTTCTCGTTACCATCACCACAACTTTTAATTTGTGTAAGTTCCGTCGACTCTAAGACCAACCTATCTTAAGAGTTCTACCCCACCTTACAAGTCATAGCCTAATAATCTCAGTTTAAGTCAAGGCATCTAACATTCATACCTAGTTCACTTAAACAAATGCTCTGATACCAACTGTAACATCTCGGGCCAACCGTACCAGATATTATCCGCTTTATCCACACACCCGGACTCACGGTTTTAAAACGCGTTTGATAGAGGAGGTATCAAGTCCCTTATAAGGCAACATTCGTTCCCCTCCCCAAACAATGTGGGATCTTACAATCCACCCCCTTGGGAGCCCAACGTCCTCGCTGGCACACTAGTCCGGTTCCTGGCTCTGATACCAATTTGTAACATCCTTGATTTTGGAGAGAAATAAAATTTGGAATTTCGGCAATATAACGTCTAAAAATAGAGGAATCCGTCACCCTAAAATAGAGGATATTTTAAACATGAATAATAAGGGTAAAGCAATTCAAACCCAAGAGTATCATCCCAAAAAGGGGAAATAAGGTATGGCATTTACAACCCAAAATGATGAAGAATAAAACGACATCCTAGTAATCTAGATTGGTTAATAAGTTTAACGTTGGGTGTCGCTATTCTTCCAAAAGGTAAGTCTTCAAAATCACTGTATGTCGGTCACTATATCTTCCAAAAAGACCGCTCACGACCCTAAGGTCGTCCACTCAATCCCGAAGTGCCCCACCGCTAAGATGACCTGTCAACATGACAATTAAGAACAAGCGTTAGGCTAAAGCCTATTTAGAACAAAATAAATGAATTAGAAGCACTAAACCCATTTGGAGTCGAACGGTAGATATATCCATGAGCTTAGTCAATAAATCAAATAAACCATTAGTGATGAAATATGGTACAAATAACACCAATCACATAGTGAGCTCAACTCCTCTAAGTTTATTGCTAAAAAACATCAAGTCAACCCCTCCAGGTCTATTCTTGAGAGTTTCAAAACGGGAACTCTAGCACAAGGGAATTACACCTTACTGCCCATGAGACACTGCCCGACCATATAGGTCCACACCTTACTTATCATGGTGACCCGATGCCTATTTCGTGCCAAAGTAGTGAACCTAATGTCCAAAATGGGACATAGGAACACCGTGCCTATGGATCCATTGCACTAAGACCATGTACCAATTCATGCTAACACAAAATATTATTAATCATGCATGTAAGTCTAAAAACCAAATCCCACATATAAGGTTATCAACATGGTCCTTAACTCCCATTATTTCGGAAACTTTATAACATAACCCCATCAACAATAATACTATACATCTCATTTCAAAGGTCAAGATTGCTATTAATCAAGTCCATACATAAATCTCACCAAACCCTAATTTCACTTTGGGTTTACCAAAATCCCATGTAATGAGGGTTGGTTATCAAATGAATAGAAGATTTAGAAAACCTTAACTTTAGTTTAGAACTCATTTCCATATAGGTTATAAAAACTCTAGTAGTCCCAAATCCCATGATTAAATCAAATACCACAAACCCCAATATATATCTTTGAGTCAAAAAGAGAGTTATAACACATCAACTTAGTAAATATATATAAAACATAGATAGAAAACTCACCTTATAGAGTTTGTACACAAACCCTAGATGTTGTGAGTGCTAGAAAAGGGAGATGAGGAAACCCTTGAAGTCTTTAGATCTTTATGCTTCTTAAATGATAATCAACAACCCTAAATCAAGCATCTACGAGACTTTAATGCATTCACCAAGGGATAATCAATGAAGAGAGAGATGAACTAGGGTTGAATTGCTTACCAAAATGCAGAGAAAAAACCCTAAATCAGCTCCCAAATCAGTTCTAAATGAGTAAATCCCGTCAATTGGGGTTTTTATACTCACAGTCTCCGCCGGCGACTATAACCGGCGACAATGCCCTGGTCATAGTCGCTGGGCAATGTAGCAGGCCAACCCCAGCCCGCTGAGTTTTGACCAGAACCTGACCCTCTAATCGCGACAATGACACGCGACTATGCCCTGAGGCATAGTGGTCGGGGCAATGTCGCCCCATGCCCTTTGGGCACGTCTTTGGCCCAGACTGATCCGTTTTAGGCGAGGGAAGGTTGAGCAAGTTTCACAAACCAAAACCAAATCACGAGGCATCAAAGTACGATAAGTTAAATACTCATAATGAAACCGAAAGAAAAAGGTCTATACTAAATTGCGGGTGTTACACTCCCTACTGTATCTTATAGCGAGCCGACCTGATATCATGGATTCTACTTGTCTTTGCGCACGATATCAATCAGAACCTAAGGAATCCCATCTGATTGCTGTAAAGCGAGTTTTTAGATATCTGAAGGGAACATCTAACCTAGGTCTTTGGTACCCCAAGGACTCAGTGTTCGATCTAACTGCCTATTTAGATAGTGATTTTGTAGGATGCAAACTAGATAGAAAAAGCACCATAGGAGGATGTCAACTCCTGGGTGGAAAGCTGGTAATTTGGACAAGTAAAAAGCAGAATTCAGTCTATACTTCCACAACTGAAGCTAAGTATGTAGCTGCTGGAAGTTGTTATGCTTAGGTCTTATGGATGGGAAATTAGATATTAGACTATGACCTTCAGCTCTCTAAAATTCCAATCTTTTAATCACTTGAAGAAAGTCAATGATTAGGTTTTGGAATTTTAGAGAGTTGAAGGTCATAGTCTAATAGCTGATTTCCCATCCAGAAGACCTAAGCACAACAACTTCCAACAACTACATACTTAGCTTCAGTTGTGGAAGTAGAGCTTCATTTTATTCCAACTGACTATCAGCTAGCTGATCTCTTAACCAAACCTCTTGATGAGACAAGATTCAACTTTCTCATCAGCGAGCTTGGAATGATGAACCTTTAAAGATTAATTCTTCAGCGTTCAAGCATTGTGTTAGTAATAAAATTCTATCCTATTCATTCCTTACTCTCTGACTAAAATATCTCTGATGTTCATGTATGTCTTCTAATCTTTTCTCACTTAATTTTATTCAGCGAGACGTTTTTCAAAATCTCAAAACCTAATCATTGACTTTCTTCAAGTGATTAAAAGTTTTTTGAAAATAAAATTCATTAGTGATTCTCAAAAATAAGTTATCCCTGATCAGAGATACTCTTAAAAATGAAAAGACACTTTTTAGTATGACGTCATTTGTACCGATAATCCATGGCACACCTTTTTTCTGACACGTTCGTCCGTTCCACTTCCTGCCCAATCAACTTTGTGGGACGTGTTTGTGTCATGATGAGCACCTTTTCCTGCTCAACATTCCTTCTCTCTCCTCATTCTCTAGTATATAAACCTGTCACGTTCATATTTTTACCTTTTACGCGCACTTTACTCTCAAAAGGCAAAAATTACTCTCGACATTCAAGCATACTAAAAACTCAAAGAACCTAAGCTTAATCCTTTAAATCTTCAAGCAAAAAGGTTCATCTTCTTATTTGTATTCCATCTAAAAACTTGTGTTTGATCTTAAAAACTCATTTTTCTTGGATCAAAAACTATTTTTCTTTTCTAAAATCATTTCTTTCATGATTTTCACTCAAAAACCTTTTAGTTTTTAAGGTTTAAAATTGTTTTATTTAAGCTTGTTCATGTTTTTTCTTAAAAGAGAAAGTGACCATACTCTTATTACTACTTCTTTTTCAAATCCTAAATCACTGGAAATCCCACTTTGCAAGTTTCTTTCTTAAAAAGGAAATTGGTAAATCCTTCCATTTCCTTTCTAAAAACTCTTTGTTCTATTCTTCTATGTTATTTCAGAAATGGCATCTCAAACAACTTTGGTGAAGTCAAAGAAAGTGAAATTCGAACTCTCCGCAGTTCAACTCTCTAGAAACAATCACCTTGCCCTACCGGAATTTCCAAAGAAGAAACCATCCCCACATATCCACTATGCCGCTCCTCCCCCATCCAAAACACTACTTCAGCAGTTCTGGTTTACTGCTTGAGAAGGCTCAAGTGACCACCAAACAAGGAAAGCCACTGACCATCATCTCTTTCTAGACGCAACACGGCGCATGGGTCATAACTCCCAATGCCATCCGCACAGCTCTTCGCTTCCCTTCGAAAACCAAGGAAGGATTTGAAGCCCTTCCAACTGATGAAGAACTGATCAAATTCATTGACTTAATGGAATATCAGTGGGACATGAAGCCACGGTCGACAGTGCCTGACAAGAAGTTGACTAAGATCCTGAAGGCCAAAATGCCTTCAAAATTGAACTATGTCTTCTCACATGTTATACAATGCATGAGTGGGAAGACAGGATCGCTGGATCAGGCCAGTAAGGCGCAACTACAAATGGCCTTCTCTCTCATCTCTAGACGTAACATAGACTACGCAGGGATGATCTATGACGACCTAATGGCGAAGGTCGAGAAGCCTGACAGGGAGAGAAAGATCCCATATGTCCGCTTTATCTCGGCGCTACTAAAGCTTGTTTTGGGAGATCTATACCCAAAAGAGGGTGACTGTTAGCTCTCCATGCTAGGAAACCGCATCCTCGACATGGAAACCACTGAAGACGAGGTAAGTCTTTCTGATCTTCGCACTTGTCTCTCCTCTCTTTCTTCGCCTTCAGCAATCACGCCTGCGGTTACTTCAAAGGCTAACTTATCGCTACCACGACCTCAAAACGCAAATCAACAACTCTTCATGGCCACTCCAAAAAAGCCAAGAAGCCTGCGGAGCCAACCTATCAGCCGTCAACAACAGGGGTTGTCTCTCAACAGACAACTTTGGATGATTTCGTGGGTCGCTCCTCTACAACCGCCGTATCAACTGTTTCAATGTCTCTCATCACTGAATCAATGCTGGTTTCTACCCAAGTACTCTCAGTGCCTCAAAGCACTGCTGATGTATTTTCGAGCAACACCAGTGCTCACTCCTTAAATTTATCATATCTTACTTCTTCTTCCTTGGTCTCGAAAATCAGTTCTTTTACAGCTACCTGAGATGTCTAACATCTCCGTAGGACCGGATGGCCTTCCTTTCGGTGTGTCTCAGCAGATGAATATCCCCCAGTCTCTCTTTGAGAGGGACATGGATTTCTACAACCTTTTCCCTGCTCCATCAAGTATTAACCATATCCCAAACACGTCTCCCTCACTACTAAATAAGCCCGAGCAATATTTTGCTAAAAAGTTAACGTGTTTTACAAGTCTTACTTTGGCGGCCATCGATACCTCTCTCAATGACGTCAGTCGAAAGGTGGACTCTCTCTCTACCACCATTAGCACCAATACCTCAGCAGTTAATAATGTTGGTGAAGCATTGAAGACTCTCACCACTTCTCTTTCTTCCAAAGCTGAAGCCTCTCAACTATCAGCTCTGCAAGATGAAGTGAAAGCTCTGAAGACCGACATGGCCTCTAACACAACAACGCTTCAATTTCTAAATGGCCACGAGACTCACTATGGAAGTGAAGACCCTCAGTGGCAAAGCGGATGTCACCAATCAGCTACTAGGTGACATCCTTCAAAAATTGAGGGAACCAGCTCCTGTCCATGAACCCTCCTTCACAGACGATGACAGGTTGTCCTTGACAATTGATGCAGACTTCATATTTAAGGCGACCTATGTCTTCCCCGACATTGAAGAACGGCTAGAGGCATTGGAGGTTGATGCTCTAAAGGTTGCTGCTGCTGCTGCTACTACTACTGCTGCCACCTCCCCCAATGATGATGATAAAGAGGGGGAGAAGCATGTTGATGATGCAGTCAATGTAGAGGTTAATGTGGAATACCCTGCTCATATTGAGGGAGAGAAGACCGCTATTGATGACCAAGCCCCTCCCTCCTCTCTAGTGATTAAAGAAGAGGTTAATGATGAAGAAGAGGAGGAGGAAGAAGAAGAAGAGGATGAAGAAGAACTTGATCTCGAGGATCAACGCTCTAAGGGCGCTAATGATGAAGATGACGATGACGAGGATGATCCATCGCTGTGGTTCACTCCAGCCACCATCAGCGTCCCTGCTCAAAAAGGCGTAATCATCCAAGAAGCAGGGGTGAGAAAGGATACAACTTCCGATCCCTCAACCCAAGGCAAGCAAAAGGGGATTGTTGCCGAAGGAAACCTGAAGCTTTTATCACTATCTGAGGGGGAACAATCTTCTCAGGTATGCCTCTCCATTGTTCCCCTTTCCTTCTTTTCTCACCTTAAACCTCTCTCTCATTTCTAGCCTTTATCTTTCTCTTTCCTATAAATAAACACTGAATTTCCTTTCCTTTTTGATCAGCTAATTCTCTCCCCTGCTTAAGGGAGCTACTCTTCAAATAATCCTAGTGACCCCAGCTGAAGACCTACAAATAATCTCAGTCTCTGTTCGAGAGACTTATGAAGAAGATGAAGAAGAAGAATCACGGATCCACCCCAACAGACCCTCTCGAATTCTCAAAAGGTCAGAGGATGAAAACAAAAGGAGATCATAGATGATTCTTCATCTTGAAAGTCAAAGGCTGAAGATCCTTCCTCAAGTCTCCTATAAAGAACTTGTCTTTTTATCCCCGGAAGAAATAGAAGAATCAATCAGGGCTGAACGTCTCTACACTGATTGCCAAAAGGATGCTTCCCTAGCCCTCAAGGTACAATCAACCCTGGTCAAAAACAAAAAGCTAAAGAAGAATCCAGTTAAAGTTCAAGCAGCCTTTCTAAAGGAAATTAAGGAAGAGAACCGAAAAGCAAAAGAGGCCAGTGATCATGATTTAGCTTGGTGCAGAAAGAAGCTTCATCATCGATCTAACCAATCAAGGATCTCAGCGGTGACTATTTCAGGGAAGAGCAAGAAGAACCAACTCACTGTCACGATGGAGATTTTCAGAAGAGATGGCACGTCAAAAGCTATGTATCTTTCAAAGTTTGAGGACTTTGGATTCTATGAATGGTTGGAGTTCAAGGAAGCACTGAAGAAAACAAAATCAAAGCGTAGATGCCATATTGAAGAAATGCTCGAAGCTCTCATCAATAGGGTCACGCCAGAATGAGTGTGCCCTCTGCTCTACCACATAAGCCAAGGACAGCCAGAAGGAAGCTTGCCTCCTCCTCTGAAAAAATGATGCAATTATCATAAATGATTCAAGCATCTAATTCTATAGAGATGCAGTGGTTGGACCATCACCTGATCTCTCTGCTATAGACTTATCACTGTCCCTTGGTGGACCCTTTGTACATGGGCTGGTGATAAGTCATCCCTATGGAATAATCTTTCGTGACGACGATGAAATCATCATGTTTCAACGAGTCTTAGAGATTCCACTCTGCCCTCTTGCACATCTGAAGGATCTTCTACATCTGGTGTCATAACTCAACATCAGGAACCCTTATCAAATCTCTTATTCGAAAGGAGGCATCAGATCGAAGACAAAGAGGAGAAGATATACCTGATCATATGATAGATGAAGAAGAATTTCATGTCAAGGAAGAACCAACTTAGCTGATAGATTGTCTTTTGTCTCTTATAATCTATATTAGTTAGGCTTGTAGTATTAGTATAGGACTTCACTTGTGCTTTCAATTTTCATATTCCACATGTAATCTTCATTTATGAATTAATGAAAATTTCAGTGAAGTACTTTACTCCATCAGTACGGTAAAAGATCCCTCAAAATAGTAATTAGGACATGTATGTTATGAGTCCTGATTAACCTTATATTTTGAAACAAAGTAATTTTCTCTTATTGCTTTGATCAAATAGGGGGATATTGTTGATCCAAACTATCTCATTGTTTGATAATGACTCTTAGAAATACTTAGTGAAAATTGCATTTATGTATTAATGTTTCACCATCAGTGATTCTATACTGAGTCTGTTTAGTATCGTTGATGAATTCTAATGTATTCTGTTAAATGTAATCCCTGAAGACAAGTTTTGTGACAAAGACGTTCATCACTGACATCGAAGACAAAGCTGATGAACAAATGACAAGTCTACTCATGATCTGATGCGGATATCAGTGAAACCAAGACAAGTCCACAACACGCGAATAAATGCGAAGAAAAGCTTCAGCGATTACTGGCCTTCATTCAGATTCCCTGAATAAAGAACCCATCAGCGATCAATGATCACAAAGCATATGCTCCAAGATGTTAGTGTTTCTTAAGTTTGTTTAGATTAGGTTCTACTTAATCTTATTCCACAACAAGCTATAAATTGTTATTTGAGTTACCAATAAACAAATTATTAAACCATAAAAATTTGTGTTTGTATTCAAACCCCCCTCTTCTACAAACTTGTTAAGCACCTTCGGGACCAACATTCTCAAATGATGACTTGGTGACCACTCATTATAAATTATATTGATAACATTAAAACTCCTCACTTAAAATATACACATCGACAACTCATAGGTCCCAGAGTTTGAATCTACATGAGTCTATCTCCGCAATACCTGCAGTCCGGAGTCCAACCCCACAAGGGTCCCTCTCCGTGATATCGACTCTTCAAGCTCAACCACTCCAGATCTATCATTTGTATAGGCGCCAAGATTAACCGATCCAAGTCTATCACTCTAGTATATGTGCGCCAAGCTACAAACCAAGGATAATGATCCTATTTTCAAACCAACAAACTGGCTCCTACGCCTATGGATCCATTGCATTACAGTCTAAATTACATGACACCAAATGAATGACCAACATACTCAAAGCATGTAACTTTCAAATAAATATGTCATAACTACGAAATATCGACATAGAGCAAATTAAACCGGACCAATGTCTTCAAGACTCATTGTAACACCCGTAATTTTTGGGTAAGTGCAATTTCAAGTTAGTGTAGAAATTGTGCTTTTAGGGGAAATAGAGAAAATAGAAGTTTGGATTGAAATCCTAGATTTTATAGTCTTTTTGGATGAAGAATTCAAATACGAGTCCAACGGTTCTTTCTGGATCAAAATTGGAGCTAAAGCGAAGAAGTTATGGCCAAAAACAGTGTTTAGTACATTCTTGGCTATAGTGACAGAGATTGTGACACTGTCACTATAGCATGTCACAATTTTCGAAGGCCAAAATGTCTCGGTATAACCTGAGCGATTGTGACACTGTCACAATCGCATACGGGTACCAAGGCCTTAGAAATGCGACTTTTTCAACCTTTTTCTCATTCCTCACTTCTTATATCAGCCCATTTCTCTCCCAAAACCTCCCAAGAAAGTTCCTACTTTATTTGTGTCGATCTTAGAGCATTAATGGCTCAAATCCTTGATGATTAAAGTAATAAATCATCATCAAGCTAAGGAGTAGAAGCTACGATCAAGAGCTCATCATCTCCATCTTCAAGAGTCATTAGGGTTTTCTAGGTTTTCATCAAAATATAAGTGGTGAGTTCATACTCCTAGTTTATAAACTTTCATATGAGTTATAAATGCTTCATTGATGACTTCCTAGTGTTTATGTTTCTCAAATTTCAGTTTGGATGATTTTGAGGAAGTTAGGTCAAAATTAGGGTTTTGGTCAAAATGTAGATTTTGATATAAGATGTTTGGGAATGATTCTAAGTGCTTGGATATGTATATTTATGTTTGTAAACTTGTGGATCTAAGTTTTTGGAATAAATGCTTGTGGATTCAAGTTTCTTTAAGAAAACTCATATTGGAGTAAAATTTTGATTTAGCCTAAATCTAGCAAGGTGCGTTCAAGTTGATTTGTGAAAATGTTGTACATGCCAAAAATGTCCATTTTAAGGTGATTATGTGTGTACATGAGTTTTATTAAATGTTGGAATATTTGAAGAGTTTTACTTATTTGGGTTATTTGGTTTTATAAATCTTGTGAAACACCCACATTTGGATTTTTTGGGCATTTTGATAAATAAATCATAAGTATAGGTATTTTAATGATTTATCTTATGACTGAAGATCTTTTAGTATAAGTTCACTTTTAGTATGTGTTTTGGAGAAATGCTTGTTCTTGGTTATGGGACGTTTTGAAAGAATAAATGGTATAACTGCATTTAGAAAATGATTTGTCCCAGTCTAGAATTGTGTTTTGGGTTGTTCACGTTTTTAGATCATGTGGTTACATAAGCGTGGGTTATTTACGTGTTATTGCATTTTATAACTTATAACAAATGGTCAATTGATTTGTTGAGCTTATAGCGTGGTTTTTGACTTTGTTGGGTCTTGCGGCATTTGTTCGGTTCTAATAGCTTAATGTGGAGTTTTGGTAATGATTTGCATTTATTGCATCTTATTTGAGAATTACATGTTTTGAATGAGCAAGTTCATTCGTTTGAAGTCATGTAATGTTTTGGACTGTAATGCAATGGATCCATAGGCATAGGTAGGGGTGACCATGGGACCAGTACCGTACCGAAAATTCCCGATACCGAAAATGTGGAAAACTCGATACCGAATACCATACCGATTAGAACGGTACGATACCGGTTCGGTACCGGTACCGGTAATACTAACGATATTTCGGTACTAGTACCCCATTAGTACCGAACCGATTACCGATTATAGGAAAAACATGGAACCGATTACCGTACCGAAATACATGGGACGATCCAGGATCGGTACGGTACCGGTTCGGTATCGGGATTTGGGACTCCTTGCTTACCCCTAGGCATAGGAGTCAGTTTGTGTGGGATAAATATTCCCATAATGTAACTTGAAATAGGCATGAGGTCTTATGGGAGTAAGATGCGGGCTCTTTGAACCAGGCATCTTTCATTGACCAATAATTACAATTTCTTGTGAACGAGCTTAACTGGGAATTGGAAATTCCAAGGTACAGACCTAGAGGGGTTGAACTTGATGAGTGCACGAAAATTCCAAGGTACAGACCTAGAGGGGTTGAACTTGGTGACTATCCATGCAATAGACATAGAGGTGTTGAGCTTGTTGACTCGTTAACTATAAACCCAAAAAGGTTGATGTTAACGAGTGTTTAATCCTTAAGTGGCGCTCATATGACATAGATATGTGACCTACTTTTGTGTTCTATCACATTCAATGGAATCGGGTCTCCCCCATCACCGAATGGTGGATTTTGAATATATTCTTTGGAGACAAAGATTATCTACGATTTAACATTTTCGATGTTGTTTATTGTTTATATTGGTTATTTTGGGGTGTTGAATATTATCCATGATTTTGGTGACGTTTTATATATGGATTGTTATCCATGATTCATGGGTTGAGTATTTATGTCTCATCTGTGTTTTGGATATTTTGAATAATAGAGTTTTATCCACGTTTACATTATATGGGAATTGAATCATTATTCACAATTTGAGTGAGTTTAGGGTTTAAGTTCACATCTTCAGGACACATTTTACATTGGAGTTTTAGTCATAAAAAAAAATTGTGTTGGAAAATGGGTTGTTTACATATTTAATATAAAGCCTTTTGGAAATCGTGATGTAAGTTGCATTCTACGATTTATATAAGCATGATGAAAACTCATAAACTCACTATGTGTTAGCCTAACCTTTTTATTTGTCTGTATATGCATCAGGTTTAGGTTGGGGTATGGTACTAGCGACACTATGAATAAATGAATGCTAGCTAGATGCACACAGTGGCAGATCCAGGAATTTTTGTGACTGGGGTCGGATTCTAAGGAACACAGGCGTGGAGCTTAGAGAGAGATTTCAACTTTGAGTTTTGTAAAACACAATGGTGTCTTGGCTATAAATTCAATGGTTTTAGGAGGTTTAATTCATTGAAAAACTAAAAATTAGAAGGTTAAATTTAAAGAAAATTACTTTTTTAGAGGTTGACTGGGGTCAAGAGACCCCACTCCTTTGGTTGTGGCTAGGCTATTGGATGCACAAGAAGAGAGTAGCTTTTGGGTGAAGCCTTTTGCGCATTAGGAGATAGCAATTGTATATGGGCTTAGTAACACCCGACCTATATTTAGTCCTTGTGTAAGACTTGGTTTATTATTTGTTGAGGTTAAACCTAGAATTCAATTTGAGGTATTTCGGGAATTGATTTGTAAAAAGAGATTTTATCATTTATTTGATGTATTACTGAAATTTTTTAATTAATCTCTTTTCAAATTTGAGGGTGTTACACTCATTTGAGTCAAAACCGAGCTAAAAGCTCAACAATTCAATTGACTATTCAATAAAAGTCATCATAAGCAATAAAACGTATATAACCAACGTTTATACAACGTTAAGATGGGCTAATCGATCTTTGAACAAATTATAGGGACCAAAAGTGTTCTATTCTAAAACTTAATTTAATTCATGTTTTTTTTTTATTAAAAAATATTTTATATATCAATCACAAATTAAATTTCTTAAAATAAACTACATATTAGATAAAAATCTTTCTATTCATTTAAAATCTATTAAATTCACAACAAAAGAATTAACATTAAAAAATCTCAAAAAAAAAACAAAACAAAGGAAATCAAGATAAATGACATATCTTTTGAGTTAAGAATTGAAAAACTATGACTACAACAAAATCAAATTTATATGATGCCATCAAAAAAAATTAAGCATCTTAAAACCCATCATATATATATATATATATATATATATAGAGAGAGAGAGAGAGAGAGAGAGATAGGTTATTATGCAACCTTTTTGCATTGTGCAACCATATATATATATATATATATATATATATATATATATATATATAGAGAGAGAGAGAGAGAGAGAGAGAGAGATAGGTTATTATGCAACCTTTTTGCATTGTGCAACCAATGCAACCCCTTAATCTACCACTCATTTTATTTTCAACATTTTTCCGTTTTCTTAATTACAAAAGTGAAAATAAAATAAGTGGTGGATAAAGGGGATACATGAGTTGCATCATGTAAAGGGCTGTATTAGAATGCCCATATATATAGCCTTAGGTTCATTTAAGAAATGGTAAATGTATGAGAAATAAAGAAATAATCCTAGCTTTTCATATGGTCAAGATCGAATTTGACTGGTCAAATATTGCGTCTTTGACTTGCGGTTTTGACTGATCAAAAGTTGCGGCTATTATAAAAATAGAATGACAGTTTCGTAATTTTTACAAATACATGGGACAAGTTCATATATGAATCTATATGATTCACATATGAACTATATGTGAACCATTGTAATTCACATATGAACTCGTTTAACTGATTCATATATGAACCTTTGTGATTTATATAAGAACTAATTAACTGATTCACATATTGTTGATCCATACTCTCTCAGTGATTTGAAAATGACCCTTTCAATACTTAGTGAAAATTACGTTTAATATTATGTATAAATGTTTCATCATCAGTGATAAAGCCAAGTCTGTTCAACTATTACTGATGATCTCTCTTGTAAACATTCATATGTATAAGTGTTTCACTATCAGCGATCAAATACTGGGTATGTTCAGTATCGCTGATGATTTCTCCTGTAAACAGTTAGACGTAATCCTTGAAGACAAGTTTCATGACAAAAGATGTTCACCGCTGAATCGAAGATGAAGCTGCTGAACAAAGACAAGTCTACTTATGACCTGATGCGGATATCAGTGAAGCCAAGACGAATCTATACACGCGAAGAAACCTGAGGAAAAGTTTCAGCGATAGCTGAACTTCTTTGTATCTCTGAAGGAAGAGATATTCAGCGATCGATGGTCACTTAGCTTATGCCTCAAGTCTCTTTTGTCTTACCCTTGCACCTAGTACGATTTGTCAGAACGGACATACCTCTGCTGCAATTCGTACAACAACTCTGTCAACTACATTGTTCATCATACGGCCGAAAGCATGTCTCCTAAAGTCAGACCCATGCAGCCAATCAATAAAGGACACGTGTAAAGTACTCTACCGTGCATTTAATGCATAGGGTATAAATCGAAAGATCAACACTCCATCTGAGTAGCCTTCATCTTTCTAAATATATAGAAACCATTGTTTTCTATATTCTCCCAATCCCATATTCTCTATTTCTAGTGCATCCATCTTAGTGATTCTTAAGTTTGTTTAGATTAGGTTTTACTTAATCTTATTCCGTAAGAAACTTGTAAATTGTATTTTGATTTATCAATAAACAATTTATTAAACTTTAAAATTATGTGTTTGTATTCAACCCCCCTTCTACAAACTTGTTCAGCACTTTCGGGACCAACAAATGGTATCAGAGCAGATTGTTTAATCTAATAAACAAGATCTTGCTTTATTCTCTTCCTTGCTATTCTAAATATGGCACTTAATACAAACACAAACTACTATGATTGTGGTCCACTCTCAAAACCTCCTCGATTTAGCAGAGATAACTTTGCTCTCTGGAAAAATCGAATGATGCTATTTCTAGAAGATGTAGATCCTATTATACCTGAATACGTAGCAAATGGCCCATATGAACCTTTCACAATCATAGTTGTCGTTCCAGCTACTACCACCACTCCTGCTGTTCCTGAACGTTATGCTATTAAGAAAATAATACAGTGGAGTGATGAACACAAAAAGAAGGTTGGTCTGGATGCAAAGGCAAAAAACATTATCTCTATGGCTCTGCCTGATGAAGCTTTCCATTCCATCATGCATCTTAAAACTGCCAAAGAAATGTGGGACACTATATGTGTTCAATATGAAGGAACCACTGAAGTCCAAGAAACTCGAAAGATTAACTTGGTAAGACAATATGAAAGTTTTATCGCTGGTAAGAACGAATCCCTATCTGATGTTCACTAGAGATTTAACTGTTTAATCATTGATCTAATAATTGCTGGTAGGATCTATTCTAAGTATGAGGTCTTAACTAAATTCTTAGAATGTCTTCTTGAAAGTTGGGACAGTTATTCAATGTGTCTTAAGCTGACAAAAGACTTAAATTCTCTCTCTCTTAGCACCTTGTATGGAATATTGCTCAACTATGAGCAATCAAATCTCCTGAAAAAGAATCTTGTAAAAGATTCTAAAGACTCCAAAAGCACTCATGTTGCTTTAGTCTCCTCAGAGATCATTCCATCTCAGCGATCTACTCTCACTATCACTGAGTTAGATTCTGACACTGAGGAATTATCAGACACTGATTTTTCAGAGTTTGATGAATCCTTAGCACTCGTGACAAACTCTTTTAAGAGATTTGCAAGAAAGAGCAATTTCAGAAGAAATAAGCCTCTCTATCTATCTGACAAGCCAAAATCAACCCTTGTTGATAAGGCTACTGCTACTTGCTGTAATTGTGACAAGATTGGACACTTTGCAAGTGAGTGCAGGTAAAAGAAAGTCTTCAAACTTTCTACCTCCAGGAAAACCAGCGATAGCAAATACCTTAAGTTGAAAGAAAAATATCAAAAGTTGAAAAACTTTAAAAGAAAAGGTAAAGGTCTTATCGCTGAAGAGCATGACTGGGCTGAATCATAAGAATCAAGTTCCGATGAAGAGGAAGTCGCTAATATCTGTCTTATGGCTGAGATTAAAGAAGATGTGGAAGAATCAACATAAACTTCCATGAGCTATATCTCCTCTCAGGTATCAATCTCTACTAATCCCTCTCTATCTGAAGCTGAGAGAAGTCACGTTGTTGATGTGCTGACAATTGATCTGTGCAATGCATTGAATGGCAAAACTCTAGCTGAAAACAAATATCAAATTTAACTAAACAGCTAGAAAAATGTCATGAAAAGATCAGAGAACTGACTTTTTTAGAGGAAAGTTTGAAAGATCAAGTCATTGTTAACGAAATCATCAGCATTGAAAATCTTAAATATTCTATTACCAAATCTTAAATATTCTATTATTTTGTTTCTTAAATCTAAAATCATTTCTTTTGATTTAATCCAAACTCTAAAAACATTTGGTTTTCAACATGTTATTTCTTTTTCAGAGAACACTGTTTTTCTCTAAAAATAACTTGGTTTTTCTATGTTTCTTTCTAAAAACAGAAAACTAGTAAAATCTTAATTGTTTTTTTGATGCTAAACCCTTTATTCTACTATACTTCTTTCTATTCAGCAATGGCCCAAGCTACTCTAATTGCTTCCAAGAACGTGAAGTTCTCCATCACTGAATCCGAAATCCCAAAGAACAACCATCTGGTTAGGTTGGACTTTGATGCTGAGAAGTACCCACATCTGGTGGAAGTCGCAACTTTTCTGAAGCAATCTTGCATTGATTATACTCTAAATGTGGATCCTAAACCATCAAATACCTTGCTTCAACAATTCTGGTTCACAGCTTATGAGACCACTATCACAAACAAGAAGGGTGAAGTGGTCCCTGCCATCTCCTTTGCTACTGAACTGGGTCCAGGATTCCTTATCGCTTATGGTCTCAGGAAGGCTCTTCAATTCCCTGCTAAGACCAATGCTGGCTTCGACTCTCTCCCAACTGACGCTGAGCTCATCAAATTTCTTGATGACATGGAATACTCTTGGGAAAACAAGCCTCGTTCTCCAATCCCAAACAAAATATTGACAAAGATTCTTCGCGAACATGCCTTCACAGCTGAACTATATCTTCACTCATATCATTCAGAGTATGAGTGGAAAGATAGGATCTCTGGATCAGGAAAGCAAGATGCAACTCCAGATGGGTTACTCAGTAATAGCTGGAAAACACTACGACTATGCTGGCGCAATCTTTGACGATCTGAAGTCAAAGATTGAAAAGACGGAGAGGGATCCCAAGATCCCATACATTTGTTTCATCTGCACTTATCTTCAGTTTCTATACGCTGAGAAGTACCCAACTTCCCATGATGGTACTTTCTCAAAGATAGGCCAACGAACGCTGGAGATCAAGCCTGTTGATAATGAGGTAAGTCTTTCTACCCTACGTTCCCGCCGCTCTCTCCATTCTTCATCTTCAGCGGCCACGCAGGAGGTTCCTTCTTCTGCTACCCCTTCCGCTACCACCACTTCAAAACGACAATCAAGTGCTCTCTCTGGTCCTTCCAAAAAGGCCAAAAAGACCAAGGAGTCAACCCCTTCGGAAACAATACCTGAAATAGTTTCTCGACAAACTATTTTGGATGATTTCATGGGTATCTCCTCTACATCAGCTGCTACATCAACCGTGCTAGTTCTGACCACTACTGACACCGTACCAGCGATCACCCCGATTTTATAGTGCCTTAAGCTTCGCATATTGAGGTAAATCCTACTATCACTAGTGTTGTATCTCCTTTTATCCCCACTACTCTTTCTTCTCCTATTCTCTTGGTCAATAAGCCACCCATCATTACACAGCAACCTCCTCATGCTGCATTCGTAGGACCTGATAATCAAAATTTTGAAGGAGATATGCAATTCTTTAACATGTTTGACATATCAGGTACTCCTCCACCCAAATACACATCTCCCATCTCTCCATATTAGCCTGAGCAACGTTTAGCTCAACCACTAACTTTTCTTTCAGCTCCTACTTTGGGAACTGTTGATGCTCACGTCAATAAACTTGCACAAAAAGTGGACACTCTTTCCACTTCCGTGAACAACACCACCAGCGCTGTAAATCAAGCTGGTGAGGAGCTGAAGAGGCTGACCGCTGCCTCTACTTCTAAAGCTGAAGCCTCTCAGATCACAAAGCTTCAAGAGGAAATCGTCAAAGTTAAGGAGGACTTGGTTGTCAACCATCAACAAGTTCAGATTTGGCTCCCCTCATCACTGAAGTTCGGGGTCTGTCGTCAAAAATAGACATCTGCACAGGTGTCCTTCAGCAAGTATTAACAAAGCTGAATGAACCAGCTCCAGCACCGACGCCTTCATTCACAGAGACCGATCGCACATAACTAAATGTAATAGTTGAATTTATTCATCAAGCTACTTCAGATATCCCTGAAATAGAAGGACGTTTGGAACGCTTGGAGGCTAAAGTCCGATCTATGGACAATGCTCAAGCTTCCCCAGAAACTACTGAACTCCCCCTTGTGGATAATGACAAAAAGGGGGAGAGAACACTCGAAGAAGAAAATACTGAAGCAGCTGCATCTGAGGTTCAGACGGAAGAACCTCCCTCTTAGGTTGAGGGGGAGAAGGTCGCTGAAATTCAAGCCCCTCCCTCTTCTTCACTAGATCAGATTCTTGAAGAGGAAGAGGAAGAGGAAGAGGAAGAGGAAGAGGAAGAGGAAGAGGAAGAGGAAGAGGAGGAAGTCTGAAGAACTTGATCTTCATGATCAAGAAGATGACAAAGATGATGATGACGAAGATGATGATAAAGAGGACCAATCTCTTTGGTTCTCAGCTACCAATACGTTATCAGCGACAACTTCCAAACGAGTTGTCATTTCAGAAGCAAGGGGAGAAAGGAAACAACTTCAGGTGCTCCATCCAAAGGCAAGCAAAAGGGAATAGCTGCCGAGGGAAACCTGAAACTTGTCTCACCATATGAGGGGGAGAATCCTTCTCAAGTATACCTTTCCATCGTACCTCTCTCCTTCTATACCTACCATACCCCTCTCTCATTCTAAGCCTTTATCTCTCTTCTTCCTAAATAAACACTAACTCTTTTCTTCTTTTTTGATCAGCCAGTTCTCTCCCCTGCTTAAGGGAACTGAACTACAAATAATCCCAGCCTCAATAGCTGAAGACCAAATAATCCCAACCTCATTCAATGAGGTTGATGAACAAGAAGAAGAAGAAGAAGCCCTGCACCACCCAGGAAGGCCCTCTAGACCAGATCAATGGTCAGAGGAAGAATTAAATAGAAGAACATAGATGATCTCTCATCAAGAGAGTCAACGTCTAAAGATCCCTCTTCAAACTTCATCAAAAGAGCTCGACTACTTGACTGAAGCTGAAATTGAAGAATCGGTCAAAGCTGAGAAGGTGATCGCTGAATGTCAAAAGGATGAAACTCTAGCTCTCAAGGTTCAGTCTTCTCAGTTCAAAGACAAGAAACTAAAGAAAAATCCAGTGGAGGTTCAGGCTGCTCTACTCAAAGAAATTGAAGAGGAGCGCTCAAAAGAAAAAGAGGTCAACGATAAAGCACTTGAATGGTGTAAACAAAAAATCGACTATCGCTCTGACCTGATGAAAATAATAGACGTTGTCATCTCTGGGATAAAGAAGAAGGACCGAACATCAGTAACAATGGAGATAACCAGATAGGATGGAAGCTCAAAAGCTATGTTCATCTTAAGACTTGAAGGTTTTGGCTACATGGAATGGTTAGAGTTTAAGGAAGCACTGAAGAAATCAAAGTCAGCTTACAGAAGCTATGTTGAAGGAATCAATGATGCTCTCATCAACAGAGTCGCTGTTGTATTAAAGGTTCCCTCTGCTCTTCCTCCTAATCCAAGGCAAATCAAAAGAAAGCCTGCCTCCTCCTCCTCTGAAAATGTCGCTGCAATCAGAAACGACACCTCCATCAAATTTTCAAAGGAAGCACTGTTCAGGCCTCCTCCTGATCTCTCAGTTCTAGATCTATCCATACCTCCTGGTGGACCATTCATTGCAGAGCAAGTGCTAAAAAATCCTTTTGGAGTCTTCTTCAATGATGATAAAGGACAACTCAGATTCAAAAGAGTCTATGAGATTCCTATCTGTCCTCTCAATCATCTCAAGGATCTCTTGTGCTTATGGTGTACCTACTCTCCTCTAGATGAACCAATCAAAACAATCATCATAAAAGAATTAGCTGATCGAAGGCAAAAAGGAGAAGAAGTACCTGATTACATGATTAAGGTCCTGCAATCTCATCTAGATAGCTGATAGATTATTTTCTTACTTCTTGTAATCTATTAGTTAGACTTACAGTAGTTACTTTGTCATTATCAAATAGGGGGAGATTGTTGATCCATACTCTCTCAGTGATTTGAAAATGACCCTTTCAATACTTAGTGAAAATTACGTTTAATATTATGTATAAGTGTTTCATCATCAACGATAAAGCTAAGTCTGTTCATCTATCACTGATGATCTCTCTTGTAAACATTCATATGTATAGTGTTTCACTATTAGTGATCAAATACTGAGTATGTTCAGTATCGCTGATGATTTCTCCTGTAAACATTTAGACGTACCCTTAAGACAAGTTTCGCGACAAAAGATGTTCACCGTTGAATCGAAGATGAAGCTACTGAACAAAGACAAGTCTACTTATGACCTGATGCGGATATCAGTGAAGCCAAGACGAATTTATACACGCGAAGAAACATGGGGAAAAGCTTCAGCGATAGCTGAACTTCTTTGTATCTCTAAAGGAAGAGATATTCAGCAATCGACGGTCACTTAGCTTATGCCTCAAGTCTCTTTTATCTTACGCTTGCACACCTAGTACGATTTGTCAGAACGGACATACCTCTGCTGCAATTCGTACAACAACTCTGTCAACTACATTGTTCATCATACGGCCAAAAGCATGTCTCCTAAAGTCAGACCCATGCAGCCAATCAATGAAGGACATGTGTATAGTACTGTGCCATGCATTTAATGCATAGGGTATAAATAGAAAGATCAACACTCCATCTGAGTAGCCTTCATCTTTCTAAATATATAGAAACCCTTGTTTTCTATATTCTCCAAATACCCTATTCTCTATTTCTAGTGCAACCATATTAGTGATTCTTAAGTTTATTTAGATTAGGTTTTACTTAATCTTATTCCGCAACAAACTTGTAAATTGTATTTTGATTTATCAATAAACAATTTATTAAACTTTAAAATTTTGTGTTTGTATTCAACCCCCCTTCTACAAACTTGTTAAGCACCTTCGGGACCAACACATATGAACTAAATAAATGTAGGTTCATATGTGAATCAATTGAACTAATTAACAGATTCACATATGAACCTTTGTGATTCACATATGAACTAATTAACTGATTCTCATATGAACTAATTAACTGATTCACATATGAACGTATAGTTCATATATGAATCACATAGGGTCACATATGAACTCGTCCCGCGTATTTTACGAAACTAGATCTTCTACAGACCACACAAGGAATTATCCGGTGTTTCACGGTCAAAGCCGCAAATGTTGACCAGATAAAGAGCTAGAATCATTTCTCTATTTCTTATACATTTAGCATTTCTCAAATGAACCTCTCCCTATATATATATATATATATATATATATATATATATAGAGAGAGAGAGAGAGAGGTTCAGGGGAAAACCTAAAAAAAAACGGAAAACTGAAGAGCACTCTGGTAGCCTTTCATTTGGACTGTATGCACTTGTGCATACAAGTAAATTATGTTATTTTTTTTTGTTTTTATGCACAAGTGCATACCGTTTAGATGAACGGCTACCAGGGTGTTCTTCAGTTTTACATTTTTTTGAGGTTTTCCCCTGAACATGACACTATATATATATATATATATATATATATATATATATAAGTGTTACTACGACGCTTTGTATTATAAGTGTTCTAATAACTTGTTAGAGCATCCAAAAACGTTCTATAAACCTATTGTAACACTTTTAGATATGACGCTTTATTTTTTGATCATATAAATTAAATCTTATAAATTGGTTTATTAGGACGTTTTATTTTTTTGGTCTTATAAATTAAATTTTATAAAGTGGTTTATTAGGACGCTTTATTTTTTGATCCTATAAATTAAATTTTATAAAGTGGTTTATTAAGACTCTTATTTTTTTTTGCGTCATATAAATCTAATTTTGTCGTAGTAATAGTTTTTCTTAATTGTTTGAATAATCAATATTTTTTTTAATCTTAGTTTATAACTTTTATTTTGTTGTTATTTTAACTATTTATAGTTTAATATATATATATATATATATATATATATATATATATTAATAATTTCACGTTAATCGAACTTAATTTTCAATATTTTGCTAGCATATTTTAATTCTCAACTTAAAAGATATGTGAATTTATCTTCATTTCCTTTCTTTTTCTAAACTTAAGATTTTTTAAGGCTAAGTTTTTTTTTTGTGAATTTAATGGTTTTTAAATAAATATAAATAGTTTTATTTAATATGTGTTTTATTTTAAGAAATTTGATTTGTTATTAGATATTTAAAATACTTTTTTTAATTAAAAAAAGATAAATCACATTAAATTTTAGAGCAAAACACTTTTGGTCCCTATAGTTGGTTTAAAGACCGATTAGTCTTTCCTAAAGGTTACTAACTAACGTTGTTAAGTGGTGGGATCATGAGTGTTATGAAAATGAAAAGTTAGGGACCACCAACGTAGATAGTTTGTTTTAGGGATCAAATCCAAAATTTAAGCAAACCACATGGACTACCGGTGTAATTCACTCTTTATAAAATCAAACATACCAAAAACATAAATTTTATAAAATAACCAACAGATTTGATAAACATCAAGAAAAATATTTTAAGACTTCAAAATGGACATGTTTGACATGTACAAACTTTTCACAAAGCAACTTGAACTCATCTTGCTAGATGTATGCTAAATCTAGATTTTACCCCAATCTGGAACTTCCGTTGGTGAAGAGTTGAGACCTTTGAGCCAAACTCCCAATCTAAGGTGTGAAGCTCCCAAAATACCAAAAATACACCATAAGGAAGAAATTAGAGGTTGTGGATGCAAGAAGATCAAAATCCTCGATTAAAGGATGGTTTAGAAGCTTACCTTCAACTCTTAAGAGCTCCAAGACCACCCACAATGATAGATTCCACTCCTAGGTTTGGATCCCTCTTTGATTTCAAGGAAATCCTTCAAAGTCTCCCCAAAACTCATTTGATGCTAAGGAAATCGGACAAGAAAGAGTAGGTTAAGGAGATGAGGGTTAAAAGTTGAAAAATCTTATTTACGGGGAAGTTGTATGCCCGATGTGGCTTTTGGTGTACCTAAGTTGCCCAGTTAGAAGTTGCATGGCCTTAAGCCCTTTCCTCGTGCCCGATGCGTGCCACACCTCACACGACACGACACGACGCCTAACCATGTGATCTAAGTCACCTGCACGCTGCTCGACCCAACTTGGCCACACTCTAGTAGGTAATGCAGCTTTGCCATGTGGTTTTAGCCGCTTGGTAAGTCGCCCACACCATTTTCGATCCCCGAAACTTCCTAAAATGCCATCTTTTTTTTTGGAAGGGTGTCCTAGGCTATGCCTAGACTAATCCCTTGGCAAATTATGACTGTAAGACATCATCCCTGATTAAAATCCCATCTTTTCGACTAAGCAACTTGCACGGGTAATCTTTATAGTACAATGCCTGATATTATCAACTGAAAACAAGGCTTTCACATAATTCTAGAAATGAAAATTTAAGTTAAAGCAACCCAAAAACAGGGTGTTACAAATATGGTGGACAGTGGTGGCGAGCGATGATGGTAAATGAGGTAGTTGTGGCTGATGTGGTGGAGGTAGAGGTGGTAGCGATGGGCGGTGGTCGACAGTGGTTGTGGAGGTGGTGGATGGGTTGTTGTAGTGAAGGAGGAAGTGGAGGTGACCGACGATGGTGGCCGACGGTGGTAGCCGGTGGCCGCTCGTGGTGACAGTGATGAAGACGGTGACCATTAAATCTACTATAGTATCAGCGTTATATCAAATGAGGGTATATTAGTAACTTTTTAGTTTATGTCTCATAATTTATCTCATATTGTTTCATGTATTTTGGTGGAACAAAAAAGAGACTTCTTGTCCCATCCTATCCCACCCTGTCTTATTCCTTGTCCGTGTCTCATGTCGCGCCAAATATGGAAAAATGGGTTTTTGTCTTGTCCCATGACGCTTCAAACGTGGGACAATGAATTTTGTTTTGTCTTGTCCAGTCACATGTACCAAACACAGCCTTAAGTCATTCATAAGGTCATAATTATATTACACCCTTCAAAAATTGAACATATACTTTTATAAATAAAAAAAAACTAGAATAATAAATCAAATACTTAAAATGCATTTAATTGGGGTTTTGAAACCAAAGTCTTAAAATACTTTATACGCATTAAACTCATTTCATATTTTGTTACTCTACACACACACATATATATATATATATGATATGTTTTCAGGCAAAAAAATTTAATATGTGAGTCAAATTAAATATTATTAAATTCATTTTCTTATATAATATGTTTGATTCAAAATTTTATTATTGTATAAATATTTTAGACTTATAAAAAAGAATGTAATTTGTTTTAGTTTTAACTATTAAGTATTTTATCGTATTAGTAGAACTTAATCATAATCAAGAATTTGAACAAGTTTAGCAGTAAATTTATGAAGTTCAAATGTGGAGTTTTAAAACACTGTACACATGCAATAATAATTTATAAGCTTAATTTTTTTTTGGGAGGAAAGATCCAGGCAATATATTAAAGGGAAAAAGAGGTTACAAGAAAGGTAAAAGCCTTACCAAAAAGAAAACAACCAAGCCAAATGAGATGGCCTCATAGCAAGACGCCACAAGAACCAAAAGGAAATACAAACAAAGGCAAAACGCCATACAAATCAAAAGGCCCCAACAGCATCAACAAACCCAACACAAACACCAAAAAGTAAAGACGAACATTTAGGTACCAAACTTGTTAGTTGCTCTATTCTTCCACGCGAGCCTATTGAGCACAACTTATCGAATCATCTTCACAATCACAGCCGAAGATCTCTTCTTCTTCTTCTGAAAATGTCTTAAGTTTCTTTCCTGCCAAATGTAGTACACGACAACCGCTATGGACAATTTATGCATGGTTCGATGAGGAAAGCAAGAGCCACTCACAAAACCTTGCACAATCGTATCCCAAGAATTAGCAAACGTAGACATGCCAGCATCCTCTTTAATTGTGTTCCACACTTCCTGCGAGAAAGAACATTCGGAAAAAAAGATGGTTGTGCGAATCAACAATGGTCTCACACAACGAGCAAATGAGGTCTGGGGGATTATGCTTCCAACTGATAAGACGGTCTTGCATGGGAAGCCTCTTCAGGGTTGCTAACCACAAACATAACGCATGTCGGGGAATGAAACCTTTGAACCAAATAGCCTTATACCAATTAATAGTGTCTCCAACCGCAGAGAGAGTTCATCCAAAGAACTGTATCACGAACCAAATCATTTAGAGTCGGCAAAAGGGCCGAAGATAGAGATGGGAGACACTTGAGCCATAAAGGCAGCCATTCACCACTTATTTCGGTCAAGACCTCTTTAGCCGAAGAATCTTTGGTGAAGCCATGCGAATAGATCAATCGGTATGAAATACGAGAAGAGAGATGTTCATCTCCAATCCAAGTATCTTCCCATGTATTAGTGTCTACTCCATCTCCAATTATCGAAATAAAGAACCTGCGCACTTGAGGCCGAATCATAAAAATTTTCCGGAGGACCCAAGACCACGTGGGCCGTTGACGAACCATCCAAAAATTCAACGAGCCAAATCTATGAATATAGCACCAATGTACCCATAAAGAGTGTCGTTTATGTAAGATATCCGAGATGTGCTTAGTGAGAAGCACACGGTTCTACAAAACGAGTTTACGTATACCCAGTCACCCACATAGCATAGGCTTTCAAACGTCCTCCCATGCTATACGACATTTGCCCCGACTACTCTCCCCTTGCGACCAAAGGAAGTCGCTAAACATAGCCTCAAGATCGTGGATCACCCCGGACGGCAAAAGGAACACCGAAAGCCAATAGAGCTGCATAGAACTCAACACCAATTAATGATTTGGAGGCGCCCTCCAAACGACAAATGTTTAGCTTTCTAGTTATGATTTTGATTCCGAGCTTTGTTCACCAATACACCAAAATCAACAACTTTCAACCGAATAGGAGAGAGCGGAACACCCAAATAACGGATAGGTAATGTTCCAGCACGAAAAGGTAAGCATTGGAGAATAGCATTCCTCTCCGCTTGACCCACATTTCCAAAAAACACCTCGCTTTTTTCAAGACTAGGTGATAGGCCCGATCGTTGCTTGAACAGGAAAAGGGTCTTCTTTAAAATCTCCACCAAAGCAACATCCCTTCTAGTAAACACAAAGAGGTCATCCGTGAAGCATAAGTGTGTAATTTGCAATTCCTCACATGAATAGTGGTACCCAAAAGAAGTGGCTTCCTCAATACATTGTTTGAAAAGCATGGAAAAGCCTTCCATTACAATAGTAAAGAGGTAAGGGGATAGAGGGTCCCCTTGCTAGATACCTCTATCTGCTTTGAAAAAAATCCTTCATATCCCCATTAATGGCAATAGAAAAGGAGATTGAAGACACCATTACCTCAATCCATTTGATAAGAACAGGGTGAAAACCACATCCCTGGAGCATACCGGTCAGAAACTTCCAATCCACCGTATCATAAGCCTTTCCAATATCGATTTTAAAAGTACAACGAGGAGGTCCAGACCTGCATTGATACCCCGACACCAACTCATGGGCCATTAGGATATTGTCGGTAATTCTTCACCTCAGAATGAAGGCAGATTGGGTTGAGCTCACCAAGCCATCCAATGCTCCTTTGATTCTATCTGCAATGATCTTACTAATACACTTGTATAACACATTGCAACAGGCGATGGGGCTGTAGTCACTAACCATAGAAGCATTAGACGATTTCAGAATGAGGCAAAGCAAGGTATGATTAAGCTCATTCTCCAAGCTACTCGAGTAAAAGAAGTTATGGATAGCTATTTTTACATCGGTTCCCACAACATTCAAAGCCGCTTTGAAGAATTTCAACGTAAAACCGTCTGAGCCTGGGGCCTTGTCACTCCCAATGTGGAATAATGCATCCCAGATTTTATCATCTTCTATAGGCCGAATCATGACAAGAGATTCATGGAGGGTCAATTTCTTCGTAAATAAAGAAGTCGGCATGTGGGGATTTAACTTTGGTATCCACCGTTCCAAGGATACTTTTGAAATAGTTGACGAACACCATGGACACCTCTTCATCAAAGAAGGAGTTACCTGCCAAATCAGAAACCCAATGAATAAAATTGTCGTTACGTCTCTCTTTCACCATTTTGTGAAAAAAAATTGTGTTTCCGTCTCCTTCATTAAGCGATCTGATCTTAGCCCGCTGCCGAATAGCCGTTTCCTCATCAATTCTTGCTTGTTGGTACGCAAGAAGGAGATGAGAAAAATATTCATGAATAGAGTCATTATACGGATCAACATCACACATAGATTGCACCACATCCAATTCAACCTTCAAAGCTGCAACTTTCCTTTCCAAATTACCATATGAAGATCGTAAACTACGGAGAGGGAGTTTAAGCAATCTGAGTTTAGAGAGCAATTGGAACATAAACGAGCCTCGGAAAGGGACCGTCCAAGCAGATTGAACAATCTGAAGGAATGAGGGATGCTCAACTATAAAGTTGTCAAATTTAAACCCCCTTACATGTTTACACCTACCACCCTTGAAGGAGAAAATCCCCGTAGAGTGGTCCGAGACACTTCTCGGACAGAAAACCGCAGAAGCCTCTTGGTATACATCAAGCAGTTCAGTGTTAACCAGAATTCGATCCAATTTGCGGAGAATCCCATCACCCCCAGACGGTTTCTAACACAACGTATAATAAATCCCACTATACCTTGCATCAAATAGCTCAACTTCTTCAATGCAAGCATGAAAATCCAACATGTCCCCATTTCGACATGAACAAGAACCAATGGCGTCATGAGGAAATAATATAGCGTTGAAGTCCCCCATCACAAGCCATGGTTTATTCCCCAAAAATACTTTAAATTTTCAAATTCCTGACCATAAGGCATGCCGAGAGTTTCCATAATTTGCCCCATACACAATGGTAACAAAGATCGGGTTGCTTTCTCCTCTCACTCGAACTTCACAGTCAATGTACTGACTATGAGATTCAATGAGGATGACATCCATAGACCTAATGTCCCATGCAAAAAGGATCCGAGTCCCATTAGTCGAGTCCCCCGCGTTCGAAATCCAAGACCATCTGCCAAGAACACTATTACCAATTCTTTGAATAACGTCCCCTGAAACATGTGTTTCGATAAGGGCACAGAAATTTAAATTACGAGTACAAATAAACTCCCTTACTTCACGTTGATTTATTGGGGAATTTAATCCCCTAGTATTCCAAAACGCATGAGTAATGGTTATACCCTTACCTTCCCTGTGTTCCATTAGAGTGTGATCTACATCATCGCCACTACTTTCATCGCAAGCAAGGGCAGTAAATCTGTTCGAATTTTGTTGATCAAGAGGAATTCCCTGACGTGGTTTGAATGAACTGAGCACCGCTGCAAACAAAGGTGTAGGTGTCGTGGTTCGCACGTTTTCCCCTTCCTTGTCACAGTTATCCAGCTTTGAACAATCCTTTTGGTTCTCCATGCATGGCATCTTATCGTTCTTTTCCTTGTCCCTACACTCTCCAGTCACCGTTTTAACCTGCTGGTTGTCCTCATTCATAACCAAGTTACTTCCCAAGTCGTCAACCATCTGTATGTTATGGGATGTAGCAGCTACCCCAATGTTTTGGGACGCTTGAACTGCAATAGGGCCTTTAGGTTGTTTCTCCTTTTTCCTCCATTGCTTCCTTTCCACCCTTGTAAAGCCATCATTGTCCACTGTCTCTCTCCTTTTAGTCGAACCTCGTGACACCACCGCCTTCGTACACGCATTCAGTTTATGGCCAAAAAGACAACAATGGGAACATTGTGATTGTTCCCATAGGTATTCCACAATGACCTTAACCTATTCGTCTTTACCTCCAGTCAAGCTAGGGATGACCACATCCAATTCTTTTTTGAGTTCTCCTATCGTCCATACATCAATAAGAACCTTGGCAAACCCGGGTCTGCCCTAAAGTTTATCACACATTGACGTGGTGCATGCATCCATTTGTTTGGGAATGCCTAGGGCACTAGCTATCCGATTCACACCCTCTTTGTTAAAGGTGACAAGAGGGATGTTGTGGAGCTTGACCCATAGGGGGCACGATGTATGATTCTGTTTATGAAGCCCTTTCGTTGGATCCCAATGATAAACAAAAAGATGAACACCTTTTACCATTAGAGGGTCCCCTTCGATCGCTTGATTACAACCACCAACATCATTGAATTTGAAGAAAAATATCCCATTCTCATTGAGCATAGCACCCACCAATCCAAATTTCCCTCAAGTTTGCTTGACGAAACGGTGGACAATGGGGAATGGTGTACGTGGACCCAAAAAGTAACCGTAGATCGTGGAATGAAAGTTTTTACTTACCTCTTTACTAGCTCAATTGGAATAGCCACACTCATCTGTTTTTTTATCCACAGGGGGAAAGTAGTCCAAAGTGCTTGAAGGATTGTTACCCACAACTTCTGCAAAGTTCTTCTCACGCCTTAACATCGTTACATTTCCATACACAGGTTGCTTTGATCCTTGTTCTCTCCGGAAAGGCGCTCAAAGACCGACTTCCTTGTTTCTTGTTGCCGCGATGGCCCCTCATCAATAAACCTAGCCGTCACGTCAACGTGCATGGCTTCATTATCAACCGAAACCCTAGAAGGGACAGTTGTATGCGGGGACAACCCGCTAGATTTCGACGCCTCATGGACATTCCCCTTCGGTGGGGATTCCATCTCTCCCTCCTCTCTCCAATCGAGACTGCAATAGCCACCCTACCCTATCGAGACAAACCCAAAGTATGAAGCTTGGCGATGAAGCAAAGCACACACGAAGCCCTTCAACTGCAACGACGACCTAGAAACAACTCTAGGTGCTGCAACACTTGTTCGGTTTCGATGCGACCTGCAACAAGGACCAAGAAACACACACTTCGAGACCTGCCCTAGAGAAAGCGAGAAACTTCGACCAAGTAAACCTTAGGTTCATCGAACGCAAACCCTAGGACCACTTCGCCGTTGACAGCCGCCTGAAACCACCCAACCATACCACCACAAGCTTCGTCCTGAATCAATGTAGACCAAATGCAGAGAACCACCGTCGTGAAAGCCCTTAGCAACCATGTTCGCCGGAAACCCTAGCAGTACCTAGAGAGAGGGAGCATTTTTCGGTCATATAAACTTAAATTTTATGATATTATGCATTAATAGGTTGTATTTAATGTTTAATAAGTCATGTTTAAAAGTTTTTATCAAATGTTTTATAATATAGTAAACACACACACACACACACACACACATATATATATATATATATATATATATATACTAGTTGTGTACCCGCGTGGCATTCTGAAACAATAACTTAGCCCTTATAACCATGTTTGTCCGTCCATCTCGATTTGATTTCATTAGTTTGCATTTTTTATATTTACAAGCCAACTAATAAATAAAATTGAAGCTTAACATTTTTTATTGGCATGATATCTTGGAAATATAATTGTGTTGTATGTAGTTTCCAAAACCATATGTCGATAACACCTTATAGAAATTTGAAATTCATGACTAAACAAAATATAAATATAATCGTTTATAAATCATGTACGTCCGTATATCTCGAATGTGGTTTAGTTTTCATGAACCATTCATCTGTAAACGTGTCCTACAAAACACGTAATTTATGTTTATTATCATGGGTTGTAGTTAGTTCCATTATTGATCAAGATTAAAGCAAATTATTGATCAGATTTTTTTAGGCTTTTTTTATTTGTAGATTTTTTTTGTAGGCTTTTCTTATTTGGGCTAGGCTTTTCTTATAGCTATTTTGAATTTGAGATCATTTTGGATTATTGATGTTGGGTTGGAAATTTGTAACTATTTATTTACCGAAAATTGTTTAACATATATCTAGCTATTAATTAATTAAATTATTTTATTAAAAATATCGTATTAATTATCACAAATGAGATTTTAAAATAATAAATATAAAAATACAAGGTAATAAGAAAGTATTATGAATACTTGTGGGCAATAAGAATGTATTATGAATACTTATGATATCCCGATTGTTATAAATGACCACTAATCAATGGTTATGGACAAATTTGGACTTGGGTAAATCGAGTCTTACGGATATCAATAGAAATACTGAGGATCAATTGTTTAATAATGATTATTAAATGTTTTAGGATAGTCTCGATCAACCCCATGAACATTCACAAGAATTGTTTAAGACACAATGTAAACAGAACCCCACGTCCCCAAATAACTTCAAGGTTTCCTTTTTGGCAAATTTTCGAGCTAAAATCAAATGTGTATAAACGGTAATCATTATAGTTGTAAATGAATGAATAAACACTACAGTAAATGAACAAAACTTTTTGTGTTTTGTTCGTTCATTTAACTTAACTGAACGAACGCGAACAAGGAACAAACAGAATACATATGAAAATATACACTGTGAAACAAACACATGTTAATCAAAAGAATCCAATATTTTAAGGCATATAAAAAAACCCAGTAGCAAGTTTTATATGTTATCAAGTAAACACGAAATTGCCAAATACAACCAGAACTTTTTGTAAACTGTATAACCACATTCATCATTAATTTTAATTTAATATCCATACATCACATGTGTATATATCCAGATCATATAAATGCTTATTGATAAACAAATGCTGAGAGCATGCATGCAATAGATCATTTCCACGAATCTTGCTGCATGCAATAGATCATCACTCAACTGTCATCCATGACTAATTTAACACTTAAACCACTTTCGATGTCCTCACATTCCTCTTCAATAAATTTTTAGCTAAAAACACATAAAGCCATAGATGGAAAGATAGAACTGATAAGCATAGACTATCAGAGTTTAACTTCGAGCATCCGGCCTTCCTTCGCTATAACACACTCAACCGACCACTGGAGATTAATGTAGAGAAATAGATTGTAAGTTCATCTAGAAATCGTTAACAAACATAATTTTCTCTAAAATGAAAGATTGCGACAAGGCCCGGTTATAGTTACCGTCTGTTGTAACCTGTTAATGGCGGTCGTGGTCTCGATTATAAATGGTTATAGATAGAAAAATCTAAGCCTATCTAACCGATTTAAGCGGTTGGGTTAACCGATTATGAAAGTCTGGTTTTGAGGGATATGACGTACTCTGAAGAAGATAATGTGATATAGAGGATTATAGAAAAAACATAACACAAAAATGAAGAAAGACAACATTTTTTTTTGGGAGGGAGGGGTTGTCAGGAGGAAGACAAAGCAATAAAGGGAGAAACAGGGTAAGGGAAGGCCGAAGATGAAGGTGGGGGTGACCGTTCCAGCCTTTGGTTCTGGTTACAGGAAAGTTCATAGAGACCCGTTGTAGACCGGATTGGCTTTCGAATGACTTAATTGGTTGGGTCGATGAGTTACGTAAGTTTCCCGTCGATTAAGGCCATAGCCTTTAACTGGTTCATTTGCCCATTTCTATGCATAATTGTATAAGCAACACACTTACATGTATTCTAAATGTGTAAATGTATGTCGTAATAATTATACTTATAATAATTCATGAAAGGGCTATCCTCCCCAAACATGTTGTCTATATGGTTATGTTCTCATACATTTTTCAAGTAATCTAGTCACGTACAAGTGTTAAGTGATGTGGTACAAGTAGGTAAAATAGGGTGGTTAACTGGTTAGTATAGATAAGGACAGATGGGTTTCTGAGAGGGCATCGATCACTTGTGTGTGTGTTTAGGGCGAAAGCCTTGAGAAAGGTCTCGGCCTCTCAAAAGCCGAGAAGTTCACCTGATACCTTCTGTAATCATTTGATTCACTCAATTCTAATAGAAATTTAGCATTTGATATCTTAGAGTATATCAAAAGTCAATTTGGCCATTGAAACTGATTTGTCCTATGCAAGCCCAAATTAAGTATTTAATGAACAATCTTGACTGAAGAATTCACCGACAAATGCACATTATTTTCTGCAAATACATGTAAGAACTTCATGACTGCAAGTAGTACAAACAAATGTCCATAAGCTTATGCATACATATTGAGGTCCCTGTTTGATAAATAACATTAGATATAATAGGAGCAAATATCAAATCTCACTAAGAATTGAGAAAGTTCAGGAATTGAGTTTATTTTAAATCAAAATATTACTTGTGATGAGCAAATATATGAAATTTAATCAAACAATTTGTAGAGGCACTTCAATCAATTTCAACAAATGTACGAATAACTCATGTTTTGCAGGGCCTTTATATGGGAATACAATGAACATAGCCAACTGTAAGATTCAATTGTTATAGTTAATCATTTCGTGATTCACTTTCTGTAAAGATAAAAAAACAGAACCTTGATAATAATAAACTCCACACCATTCAAAAGATAAGAGATACCTGTTTTCATCGGTGGAACTCTAAGTCCTTGCTTCACATGATAAGAGATAGCTATTTTCAAAACTTCAAGGTGAGTATATAAGTATTATAATACATATAAAATGTTGTAAATGCAAAGATAAATACCCAGAGAGACACGGAGATGGCAAACAAGAACAACATGCTCAATTATAACATGTAACACTTTTGGTTAACATCAAATAAGCTTAGAAGTAACATTTAATGAAACTAAAAGCTACCCGGAAAAGCTTAGAAGAACAGGTGAATCACTTACAGAAACTGAAGGCGATAGAATGATGATGGGAGATTGCCTCTTCCCGAACACTAATCGTATGAGTAGTGAATGGAATCAGGAGAATAATATACATGAAACCAAAAATTAAAGAGAGCATTTACCGTAATATCATCATTTGGGAAACAAAATCATAAATCATAGGGCGGAGTGGAACAACATAAACAAAATGGAAGCAAAAATCATAAATCAAGCATAGTAGGAGAACAAATATAGGGTTTTGAAGAAAAATATAGATGGAAACAAACCTCCTCTTAGAGAGATAAGAGATATCTAGGGTTTTAAATGGAGAAATTTAAATCGGAGAGGGAGCTAGAGATGGAAAAATACAAATATGTCTTTTGTAGGTGTTGACTCTTGAAGGTGTTTGAAATTTGAATATCAGAGGATATTTGAAAATGCAGAGTTTATTTTGGCAAGTCAGGTTTTGTGGAAGAAAAAGCCATAAAAGCTTATACATAAAAGTGAAAGGTTACCACAGTCTGCATTGATATTTGGTACTTTGTCTTTTAAGGGTTGTACTTAAAAGAAGAATCTGAATTTATGAAAAGAGAAGAATGGAGTAACCCTATTAGGTGGTGGTAGTTGCTGCACTAAAAGTTTGTACCTTATGCATATAAAGTAGTAATTCATAGTTTTTGGACTTCTATGCATAAAATGGTAGTACCATATGCATTGTGGCTTGTGATTAAGAGTTATGCTTGAATGCATTATAAGGTAGTATATGAAAAGAGAAGAATGGAGTAACCCTATTAGGTGGTGGTAGTTGTTGCACTAAAAACTTGTACCTTATGCATATAGAGTAGTAATTCATAGTTTTTGGACTTCTATGCATAAAATGGTAGTACCATATGCATTGTGGCTTGTGATTAAGAGTTATGCTTGAATGCATTATAAGGTAGTATATATATATATAGGGAGAGTTTCATTTGAGAAATGGTAAATATATGAGAAATAGAGAAGTACTCTTAGCCATTCATCTAGTCAACATTTGCGGCTTTGACCGCGAAGCACCGAATAATTCCTTGTGTGGTCTATAGAAGGTAGAGGGGTAATTTCGTAAAATAAACGGGATGAGTTCATATATGAATCTGTATGAATCACAAAGATTCATATATGAATCTGTTAATTAGTTCAACTGATTCATATATGAATGTTTGTGATTCAAAGATTCATATATGAACCTTTGTGAATCACAAAGATTCATATATGAATCACAAAGGTTCATATATGAATCTATTAGTTAGTTCAACTGATTCATATATGAATCAGTTAAAAGAGTTCAGTTGTGAATTGCACTGATTCATATATGAACATACAGTTCATATGTGAATTATACATGTTCATATATGAACACAACCCGTGTGTTTTGTAAAATTTACGAATTTGTCCTATTTTTGGGATAGCCGCAACTTTTGACCAGTCAAAGCCGCAACTTTTGACCGGTCAAAGCCGCATTATTTGACTAGTCAAATCCGATCTTGACCATATGAATGGCTAGGATTACTTCTCTATTTCTCATATATTTATGATTTCTCAAATGAACCAAACACTATATATATATATATATATATCTGTAGATTTGGGATCATGCGATAACAATTTTGTGGGTAAAAACACTTCTAAACCATTAGATGAGGTTTATTTTTTGTTTGATGGCTCACAAAAATCGTGAATCTTCATTTGGTGTATCACAAAAAATGTGGACATTCCTCTACCTAGGAGCGTAAATGAGCCGAGTCGAGCCGAGTCGAGTCGAGTAGTAGGTTAATTGAGCCGAGCTCAAAAAATTAATAATGGGCTCGAGCTCGACTCGAGCTCGATTAAATTTTCAATGTAGGGCTCGAGCTCGAATATTTTTTGAGTTATCGAGCTCGAGCTCGATGCTCGTTTATGGGTTCGAAATCGTGATCGATTAACTCGTTTATCAGTTCGGGCTCGATAATTTTTATATTTTTATTGTATGATTAATAAATATATGAGTATGTTTGGCTCGAAAAAGGGCATGCTCGAATGGCTCGGCTCGGCTCGACTCGAAAAGTTTGAATCGAGTTGTCGAACGAGCTGAGTCGAACATTGTTGTTATAAAGATCGGATCGTTAAGTTTAACGAGTTCTACTTTGTGTTCGAGATCGACTCGAGCTCGAGAATTATTAAGATCGAGCTCGAGATAAACAAGCTCGAGCTCGAGTAGCTCGTTAAAAGCTCGACTCGTTTACATCCACCTTCACCTTCATCTTAAGTCACATGCACCTACTTTTATTTACTTTCAGTCATTTTTATATAGATGAATTTGCTAAAATTTCTGTAATGATGATACAAGTAAATATATGGAAGGTAAAGGTTTATAAATGCATGTGGATGAAGGTTGATGAACTTTTTTTTTTGAACGGCAGAAAACTTATAATACCACACCAAAAGAAATCATCGACAAATACAACGTGGCCGGAATTATCCCGACGAAGTTAAGCCAACCATACAAGAGGAATCAAATAGGCTACAAGAAAACAACGTTCGAAGAAGTGGTTGCGGAGTTTGCGAGTTGCAAACAGCCACACCCATCCGGTAGTGATCGAAAACACATTCGGTAGAAGCTCCAATCATCACAAAGGGAAACCCCACTAACTCCTACCAGCGTTCTGCACCAGGACCAACTCGACCGAACACGAATGAGCCATTGTCCGATGGGGCATTCCTGGAAATCAACCGTCCCAAACCGAACATCCCTTTGCGACATCCACAGTCCCACCCCACGCATCGCTGCACCTGATCCCCAACAGTCCAACTCGAACGAACTTGCAGTCATTGACGACAGCCCTTTACGCCTCGTTGACCTGCAGTGACTTTCGACCTGCACCCCGCAACCACTTTCCGACCTGAATCGGTCCATTCTTTCTCTTCTCACACTGTTGCACTGTCCTTCCTTTTACAGCCTGGGATTCGATAACCACGACACCCAATCACAAGCTAGGTGACTATCCCTCTTTGCAATCCACTCAAACATTTATAACTGAAATTCGAAGCACCGTTCCCAATCTTGTCCTTTTTCGCTTCAAATACCATTCTATTTCGGTTGTCCCAAATGAGATACACCAAGCACCAACACACAACTTCCCACCTATTTGCTCCTTTGGTATTTTCTTCCAATTGTGTGACACCCACTTTTTCCAAAATGTCACCCGTATCTTAAATGTACAATAACCATACAATGATCTGATTCTTATGATCACAATCTTACATTGCAGCAGAAAATAACTTAACATTTAGCAATTTCGGTCCCTCGTTAATGCAAAGATAAAGAACTTTTGCTTCTTGGCTAATCTTTCTGATACCTGGATCTTCTCTTTATCTTTGTTCTTAATGAAACTTGGTACTGAAATACATGCATAATTTTTAAAATACAAACAGTCAGCCAAGGCCTCGTGAGCTCATGAGATTTTATAAGATGCATACCACAATCGTAAAACATATTATGCAACATTAGAAACATCATAAACATTTTCATGCCAAAAAAAATCATTTCATTACGGAGATCTCCCTTTTGTGTTGTATGTACCATGTGTACCAAATTGACAGTGATTATAAAATCACTCATTACGTTTCAAGTGTAGGAACAAATCACATACACTGAAACCCTTGTAACACCCTAAAAATTGGGATAACAAAAATCCGAAAGACGGACATGTGGTATATAAATTTGCCATAGCAAGAGCCTCCCAAAAATGAGGAAAAATTTAAACCTGTTTAATTACAGTTGTAATATAACGGGAAATAGACAACAACCAACTAATCTAGTTTCTAAACTAGAAAGAAGATTACAAAAAGGGTGTCATCTATAGACCCAAACGTATTCACAAAAGTGTGTCCAAGTGCCCCTTCCCCAAGCTCTCACCCACGGGAAACTATACCTGCTTAGAAGCGGCCCCACTAGAACCTGAGATACACATCGACACCAAACAAGTGTTAGGCCAAAAATCCTAGTGAGTTTGTATAAGAAATAGCATGTAAATCCAATTACAATTCTTATCAGCAGTTAACCAAAGTTCATTAAATGTGGAGTCAATAGGGGAGACCCATAGCACCAATCAAGTTCCACCCAAAGAGTCGATATACCTTGATGTCAACTACCACGAGTGACATCCGAAAGGCCCGACACATCCCAGGACTACAACCATGGCATTACCCCGAATGGCAGAGGTCTAGGTACATACCATTACGGTGGCATCCAAGACTACATCCTCCTAGTGTCTACCGACTTGGTTCGTCGAACATAATTTATAGTAAGTCCTAAGGCACATTATAAACAAGAATATTCTCAATACCAACCATGGGTACAATATTTCTATCCCAATCAATATAATGCCCATAACAAGACTAGTATGACCACAATTTTAGCCATGTAGTTGTGATTCCACCAAATGGCGTCTCAAGTAAACTCATCTCAATAACAAGATATATATTCCATCAAGTCATAGTAAGTTACATATAAACATGTACTCAAAAGGAAAACCCCAAGAACTTAAGCATTGATAATGAACATTTCAAGTTAAGATGCAAGATAATAGCAAGTAGTAGATTTTGATTTGTATCTAGTTTTAACAAAGGTTTAGTAAACTCACAATCTAGGTTTTGGTTAAGACCTAGAAAATAGAAACCCTAGGTGAAGATGGAATGGAGACTTGGAGTCTTGAGATTCTTGAAGAAATCACCAAAATAAATGGTCCTTGAAGTAGGTTGAAGCTAAATAAATGTGTATACCCACCCAAGGCTTGCAATGAATGCTCTAAGGTAGAAAGAGGAAGAAAATCGCCCAGGAACCCTAGAAAATCGCAGCTTGAAAGAGAAGAAATGTATTTGTGATTCAAAATCGGTCAAAAGGGGTTTTGGGGACCTGCAGGTAGTCTCGCGACTTGCGCCGCGGCTAAGAGCCCGTGCCATAAGTCGCGCATGTGCCCCAAGGCTTGCACTTCAGAGGGTTCCGCGACTTATGCCACGACTTGCAACCCGCGTAATAAGTCGTGCAACCCACTGACTTTCAAAGGGTTGTTTTATGGTTTCCAAAACATCACCAATAAAATACTTTAAACAAGATTAGCAATTAACAGATATGTCCTACTTCATTTAGCACATAAACATAAGATTAACTAAGCCCTATACTTACCTGAAATTCCGGGTGTTACACCCCTTTCATTACGGTTTCCCGTCATTTAACTTTGACCCCGTCGTCCCAAGCATTTCCACAGGTGGGCAATAAAACGTTTCATGCATATAATTTAAAGTATTCATGCATCCAAATTTCATAAAATTTCATATATACAAACGATATATAACAAAAATCACATAAATGCATGAATATAAACTTAAACTTTTGCATATATCTCATTTTTTATAAAAGCATCATGAAACTCACCTTGATAACCTTCGTGCTTACAGATATGTTATCCATCAGGATTATCATACAATTATCAATAATCCCTATTAATTAATAGTCATCAACATTATTTCCTTGATTTTATAACCCTCATTTATAAGTCAAAATCTTATTTCGATATTCCTCAAAATCGAGATACTATATATTCTTCTCAATAATTCTTAAATGTTATTTAACTTTCGCATTTTTTTACGATAATTTACATTCTTTATATTGTATTGATAAATAATACTCCAATATTTCACATTTTAACTTACATGGAAGAAATTGTGAATATTTTAAGCATTTTTATTAAATCAACCATATTGATAAATCCTTTTTAACCATAGGAATTTACATAAATACCAAATGTTCTAAAATGATTTTCTCCATAACATTTTGTCCAATAAAAAAGTAAAAACAACCTGTTTCCAGAATTAAATGGATCAAGTTTTCTGCTCCACAAGCTACCTTAGGTCCGTCCTGCTTTCTTTTCTTCTTGACCCGACGCAAAGCCAAACATGATAGCTTTGTTTTCATCTTCTAAGGCTGATTTTAGAGTTCTTTTTATGGGGATTTCGATACGATTACCGTGGAGATATTTATCTCGATCATTTGACACTAAAATCTCTAAAGACCATTCAGCTTTGAGTTCCAATTTATCATTACAAAAACTAGAGTTTTCAAGTTCATATTGCTCTTCACCTTAGAACACAAAATCAATCATCAAAAAGTTACCCAAACTGAAATTCGGTATCATCATCTTAGTACTTCAAAACCGATCAAAACCTTATAAAAACTTGAAGGAAAGATATAGATTCATACCTTAAATCGTAGCTTGAACCCGTTCATTTTCAACCATCACTTCCTTCCTCGTTTCTTCATTATATTTCAAATCAACAATTGCATTTGATTTTCTTAAGTGAGAATTACGTTTATATATAAAAGATTTACATTCATAAGATCAAGAAAACTCACCACATTTTTGAGTGGTTTAAGCCACGTATCATTTAATTGATCACACGTTTCATTTCTTGAATTACACGTATCATTTACTTCTTTTTTAATATAAATTTACAGAACAAGTCCTTGGAGATTAGGACTTGATTCACTAATTAAAACCAAGTTTCTATAAACACATAAAAAACCCTTGACTTTGCTCTATATTTTATTTTAATTGTTTTCTATATATTTCTCTTTTGGGTGTTATTTGAAAATCGGGATGTTACAAATCCTTCCTCCTTATAAAAATTTTGTCCTCGAAATTTGTACTTTCTTAAATATCCGAAAAGAGTTCACATAACTCATACTGCAATATCTTGAAGCAACATTTTTGTTGCTACCACCGACAACACGCCGCAATATGACACAAAGACGTTATGAAATCTCTAAAATTCATTTACTAACTTCGCAATGCAATCTATATATATATATATATATATATATATATATATATATATATATTAACAATCTTAAGTGATTCGTCAAAATGGATGCTTAACTTTCTCTTTTCTCCACCAATTGCCGACAAATGAATGTCTCAACCAAAGTTCTATACACATTTAAATTACAAATAAATCTAGCATTTCTGAACATACCTTCTATTGTCTCGTCTCTTTTATTCATTTCCATATATATTATGACTTCAAGTCTTTATTATATGATGATCTCGATACCTAAGACATGAATTTCATCTAGCATTGCTCATCAAACTTCATCAACAATTGCATTGCCAAGAATACCATTTGTAATATCATTCACATATAATAGGTACATCTTTCACCTTTTTCCTTTCTATTCGTACAATGCAAACTGCTATACCACTTTAATTTGAATATTGATTTGCTTACATTAATTGACACCGCCTCTTTATAATATTTTCACTTCAAGAGACTCGTTACTTTATTTTACTCTCAACAATAAAATCAACTACTACCAGGCGTGTATTCCTTGAAATGACCAATACCATATTGCATTGCCATGAAAACCTTCAGAGCATTACCTTAACAATCATTCAAATTTCAGTACCGACTTATAGTTATTGCTTTGATCTAATTCCACCATTCATTATTCGTTAATAATTTTTTTAACGCTATCATTAACATAATTATATTGAGACACTGCTTAACATTGTTACAGTTGTCTAACTACTATTGCAACTAGCAAATCATAATCCTTTTGCTACGCACTCTAATTCAATTCATCGTCCTGCGATATTTCGTCTTCACAACATATACAGACTGCATAATTTTTTTTAACTATTCCAATGAAATTACATACTTTCTTGAGATGTTCAACTTCGATGACCTAAGGTCATTATTAATTTGACATCCATCTTGACCATCATCTTTTTGAACATAATAACTTCAAATTCATACATGCTAGCATTTATTTATTGTTTGGTTACTACATAACCAATCTATAAACCAATTTGTATATGCTCCAAGCTTCTCATTTCTTATCTCTTCTGAAATAAGTTTCTCATTCATTTTTTTTTGCACTTCTAACCAATGACACCTTACTTTACATGTCTAATATCCTTTAATGATATCCGCTTATGGCGATCAATTTTTTTTCCGAACATCTCACTTATTTCTAATATCTCCCTCTTTGGACATTTAAAAGAAACATATATACTACTTTTATTGATTGAAAGTACTTGTTTACAAAATTGGGATACCTCATTGAGTTCGGACTTTTCTTTCTATGCCCATAACATTATCTACATGATCCGAGCATAAAAGAACGATCACTCGTGCTAATCTACGGAGAAACACTCTTTGTTATGAGTTATAAAGCCTAAGATACTATCATCTCTTAATCTTTGTCAGGGAGAAAGAAAGCTATTGAATAGGGACATTTAAGGCCAACTCTTTCTCGTCTATAAAAAAAATATCAAAATGCACTTATATATGTTTATCACTTTGCAATTAAAGATCGTCTCATCAAAATTGAGTGTATCAAAATGCAGTTATATGAGCATCGACCAGGCGAAGCTTCTAGCACTGGTATCATTTTTAATCGAATACACATATATATTTGGATATATAACATTTGAACATTACCTTTGAGCCATTCCATCGTAATACTGTATCATGTAAGATATCATGTATCGACTCGACAGTCAACTTTTTTTTATCCCATTTGAATCTACCCTATATTTGGACACCATCTTTACATTGAGAACTTAATACTTCCTCATTTTTTTATTGCCTTACACGTATGATATCTTCTTCCAAATATCATCACATCTTACTTTGCTCATACCTTACCTTTTTTTTGTTTGCTAGAATATATGTGTATATCTTATATTCATACTTCATACACATCAATTGACATCATTTTTTGCTGAAATACCACTTGTCAGGATCGAAATTCAAAACAAGAATTTAAATAAACATTCAGAAACTTTGTTAAAGAAGTTGCGGAATATCACTTTAACAAGAAATCAATAAAACAGTATATGAATTCAAATCACAAGTTGTATTGAATTAATTTGATGATTACAACCAAAGCCTCAATCTGTTGAACAGGCTCAACAGACGTTCAATACTTCTCTAATGAAAGGATCACCAAAAATCTTGAGGCTAATTCTCTCTAAAACAAAAGACGTATATTTTTGAATAATCTAATACTTCTAGACTTTATATACAAAACAGATTACAAGATAATTATTAAAGTATCATTGATCTTTAGCATCCATTCCATAATTATTTTCAGCTCCTTGTCTTTCGCTTAAAGCAACAAACCATCTTTATCAACATAAGCAACATTAATTCTTCTAGCAGTATCTTCTTATCATCAGCAGTACTAACATGCTAGTAGTACTAACTTTGTTGGAAGTACTAACTCTCTAAACAGTACTAACTATTCAAGCAGTACTAATACTACTAGCAGTAGTAATCTCTTCAAGTAGCAGTACAAATGTCTTCAGCAGTAATAATCTTCAATTCTCAGCAGCACTATCCAGACTTAGTATATTTCAGACTCAACAATCTCCCCCTAACTTAACTTTTGAAATCAAGAAGTTAAGTTCTTCAAAATAGGATCTTCATGATGCTTTCAAAACTACTGTTCAACTTCCCAGATCAGGATCCAAACCTGCACATTGATTTATTGTTCTTCTAATCACAATTCTGACCATCTCTGAACCTGTAGGGCAAACCAACTTAGCATTCAGCATCCCCTACAACTTTTCTTTGCTGTGATCATAGACCTTATCAACCAGATAGTACTCATGAAAGCTTTTATCAATGGTTATGACATATACTTCCAGATCTTTCAATAAGCATCCAGTGATCAATGCTGTTAAATCCTTCTCTGTGATGCAAGTCTTTGATAAGATATTCAACTTTATCAGGGTTGAACATCATACACAAATACTCCAGAGCCATCTTTGTTAAGTTCATCCTTGCTCCTTTCAATAAGTCACCATACAATTTCAATCCAACCTTGTACATTTCTTCCAAGTCAACTCTGGTACAACTTCTGATGATCTTACCCCAAGTTGAATAGACCTCATACTTGTCACCCATTCTCTTGATCCTGAAATATTTTGTGCCTTTATCCACCATAGTATCCCAATGAATGATCTCTGGAGCTTTCACTGAGATAGGATCAATTTTCAATGGTTCTTCATCTGTCACTGTCATATACAAATCAAACTGCTCATCAGATTGTCTTGGCTGTTCTGGAGGTTGTTGGCTTGATTGCTCTTGACTCTGCTCTTGAGAATCAACATACTTTGCTTGTTTCTGCTGCTCTTGTGGTTTATGCTGCTCTTGTTTTTTATGCTGCTCTTGTTGATTCTTCTATGTGAGTAACTGGATTAGATCCTTCTCCATTTCTGATCCTCTTCCACCACTCAGCTTTAATTGCAGCATGCTTATACTGCTTTTCCACCAGATAATACTCTATCTGTGCCTTTGACATAACCAAAACATACACTCCACATTGCTTCAGCAAACGCCAACTCAACACACTCTGCTTTTCAAGTTGTATTTTGTCCGGTTCAAACATAAGACATATCCAGCCCATGATCAGCCTTGTATCATCCTGAGCTCCTTGCTGAATCCTGTCTTCATACAACTTCATCCCAACATAATACATGTCTTCCAAGTCACTTCTTGAGCACTTTTGCATGAATTTATGAAAACTTATATAGATCTCAAATCTGTTATTTGCTCTTTTGATCCTGAGAAAGTGCTTGTCTTTTTCCACACACACATCCCAACAGATAATCTTTGGAAGCATTGAACTGACTGGAGTAGCAGGCACAGGAGGTGCATCTGTAGTTCTTGATGATTCAACTTCCATTCTTTCACTGCCCTGCTCTTTCTCACCTTCCTCAGTTCTTGGCCTTTTTGCCTTTCTCTTTGTAGCAATTGACTTCATTCTCTTGGTAGCTCCAATCTTCTGTGCTAGAGTCTTTTCCTTCTTTACTTCTACCTTTTCTTTAGTAGGAGTGCCTTCTTCACTTTCAGGAAAAGGTTGTTGAATGTTTAGATCATGTCTTTCTTTCATCTTTCTTTCAACTTCAACTCTCTTAGTGAAATCTCCTTGTAGCTTTGCCATCTCCTTTTTGTACAAGTCTTCTATCCTGCTATAAGACATTTTAGCAAACATCCCTTCAGGAACTCCAACAGATCCTTTCAAGAAGTTTATCATCTTTCTTCTTTCCTGTGCAGCTAGAAAAGTCTTTGAAGGCTGCCTTTGTCTAGTTGCTTTCATTGTAACCCTCTTTGCGGCAGTCTTCAAACTCTTATGATATTCTTCATTAAGCCTTGATGCCAAATCTCTTGCAAGCTTTCTGTCTTTGGCCTTTTGGAGCTCATCCTCCTTTTCAAACTCCTTCTTAAAATGTGCATTCAACTCCTTTGCTACTTTTAAAGAAAGAGCTTCTTGTTCTTCTTGCATTTTCTTTGCCAATTCTGCATCTAGTTCTATTTGCTTCTGCTTCTTTAATGGTTTCACAGGCTCAACCATCTTTTCTTTCCCTTTCTTCTTTGCCTCTGACACGCTGATCTCTTTCTTTTTCTTCTCTGTGCCTCCTTCTTTAATCACCAATCCCTTAGCCTTTTGAGTAGCCTTAGGAGTGTCATTCTTTGCCTTAACCAACGTCTCTGCAATTTCTAATTCTTCCATAGACATTCCTATTTCTGCTGCTGCTTTCTTTGTTTCTACTGTTTTAGCATTTTCTACTGCTGGTTCAGTAGTTACTGCTGCTTCTTTAATTTCTACAGCTTTCACACCTTCCTTCTTCTTCTCCTCAACATTCTTTTCAGCTTCTCCACCAATCTCCCCCTCAAATTGAAATTCCATACTTTCCTTCTCAACTTCAGCGTCTTGATTCTCCCCCTTTGTGTGTTCCAGATTCTAGTTTCTACACAATTACAATCAAACAAACAAGATTTAACAATCAAATTACCTGTTTGATTTCTTTCAATTCAATTCTTTACACTTTCTCTCTCTAGAAATCACTCTCTCTCTCTATGTATTCTCTCTCTAACTGAATTCGTAATTCTACTTACTTCTGAAAAATACAAAGAAGAAAATGTATTTATACTAACTACTAATTACAAGAAAAATACAAATACAAAAACAAATGCAATTGACCTTTATTAAGAGACTTTGACTTTTAATGAGATTTGACTTTCTTCAGCTTTGACCTTCACAACTTTGACCTTCAGTATTCTTGATCTTGTATCCAACAGATTTATGCTCTAACAATCTCCCCCTTTGGATTCAAGATCATTGTTGAAAGATTTAGCATTAAGTCTTCACTTTAAGTTCTGTCTGAACAATCTCCCCTTTTTCTTTGACGGTCTTCTTTCCAAAACTTTCTTCAAACGAGTAACAATCTTCCCAAAACTTTCACACAACACTTTCAGACTTTGGAAAAAAATTATCTTCAGAATCAGCTCGAATTGCTTTAGCAAATAATCTTCAAAGAAAATTTCCTTAAAACTTCAAAAATTCTTTGATCATCTTCAAATCTTTATCATTTCTTTGAAACCATCTCCTTTTAACTTCAAAAACTTTAACATTTCTTCATACCATCTCCCCCTTTTTGATGATTTGAGCATCTAAGATCATCAAAACTTTTCGTCCAAGAAATGTCTTTGACCATTCTGATCTGACATACTGAGCCTCTGATTCGGTAACTACAACCAGTATTCATCCAGATCTTTTCAAATCCAGACAAAATAAAAAAAAACATGTAATTCCTGAATCAACACATGAATCAGTTAATATGCCTGTCAGTAACACAAAGTCACTGTGTGTAACGAATACACAATATAAAGGAGCTTTTTGATGTTCACTCCCCTAGGGCTTCCATCCAATCATCGAAATACCACAAAGGCAATTTCTATGAATGTTATGACAAAGAAACAAATTCTTTGTGTGCTTGTGCAAGTGTAGAAAGAATTAAGCACGGTGATTGCTTTTAATAAGGCTCAACATAGTGTAAACCACTAAGACAACAGTAGATAAACACAGACTCTAAGTGCATGATTGAAGTGCGAAGGTAGGGCAGACTTCCTTCTTTTTCAATATCCAGATTTTCCAAATGAAAACCAGATAGATTATATGCTACGTCCCCAGAAAAATATGAAACATTTTCTTTTTAAGAAGAAAATGAGTAGTTGGTGGGTTTTAATCAAGAGTTGGCATGGGCTATTTGCCTGTTTCAATAACGTTCACGAAGAAATGTGAAACATTAGTAATGTGGCTGCCCGGCTCAGAAAGTAGTTGGTGCAGAGTTTGATATTCTTTTACTCTGATCTCACACCCTCTTTCTTTTTAATCATTAATCTCACTACTAACCAAACTCTCTTTTCCATTTTACCTCATCGCACAACCCACACTCATTTCTTTTTGAGTCCTCACACTCAATCACTAAAGGATTAACTTCTTGGGTAGAAACCACTGGTTAACGTGATTTCATAGAAGTTTAGTTAATTCCTAGCACAAAGAACCCAAGTTTCCTATAAAGCATGAGTTGCTCAAATGGTATAATCTTTATCAGTAAAACGCATATACAAATGCCAGATGAATGTATGCTCATAAAATATAATCATGAAGATTTGAGCATTTTAAAACATTGAAGTATTTTTAAACAAGGAAATTGAATGAATGAACATGAATGCAAAAGACTTGTTTGAAAATCTGACATTGTATTAAAATGATCAGAAATGAATGATATAACAATTAAGGCTTATGGTCAAGAATAATGAATATTGTCTATACGAAACAAAATATAGACATTCTTAAAAAAATCGTTTCGAAATGAAATATAGCTCAAAATTCTTTGAATACAAGCGGAGTGTCTTACCATCGAATAAAAATTGTTTCAATTTAGAGACATGGTAAGAACATTTTGAAGAAAAATTCAAACCAGTGTGTGTGAATAATTGAAAGTATATAGAAAAGACAATACGCAAGTATTTATCTTTGGAAACACACGGTTTGTTTATCAATGAAGCACAAAAATAAAATGAAAACATTTAAAATCACACTTCCAAATTATAAAATCTGTTTAAGAATTGGGAAGTGGTTTGAACATTTAAGAACATGTTTTCTATGCCTGAAAGTTGTCCTTCTTTCAGATATATGTGAGATTAAGATAAGAAATTTACCTTGTCTCTCAATCTTAAATCTCAGAAAGTCAGCTGTAATCATGTAGATATGATCGTGTCAGCTTCTCTCATCCTGTAAGTCTCAAAGTCTAGTCAAAAAATTTATTCACAAAATTTATTCGAAAATGAACGACGGAAGACAATAAAACAATTATAGAACGAGTTCTGATCAGAAGTAATCAGAAATCATTGTCTTACTCCTTGTTACTTATAAGCTCCCCCTAAAATCATGCATTGCAAAAAATTTGTCAGTTAAGCAAAATGCAGAAATTAGTTTTACTCCCCCTCAAATGAATGTAGATCATCTAACAATCTTCTCATACTCCCCTGAGATCATGAGCAAACAATTAAAGTGCAGATATCTTTCAGAAATAAAGATAAAGAAAATGATGAAAAAATAACAATTTGTAACTTTAGTGGGTAACAACCGATTACGTCTTAAGATTTAACATACCAAGCTTAGAGACAAGAAAATTAAATCTCTTTTCATCTAAGGGTTTGGTAAATAAATCTGCAAGTTGATAATATGTTTTTACAAAATAAAGTTCAATTGTTCCCTTTTCAACATTATCTTTTATAAAATGATACCTTACATCAATGTGTTTGGTTTTCGTATGCTGGACAGGATTAGCAGATATGGCAATCGCACTCTTCGAGTCACAATAGATTGGAATTTTGTCATACTTGAATCTGTAGTATCGTAGCTGTGTTTGCATCCACAAGACTTGAGAGCAGCAACTGGCAGCAGCTACGTACTCTGCTTCAGCAGTCGATGTGGAAACGCATAATTGTTTCTTTGATGCCCAGCTAACGAGCTTGTCTCCAAGAAATTGAACGTGACCAGAAGTACTCTTTCTGTCCAACATGCAACCTGCATGATCTGCATCTGAATATGCAGTCAGTTGAAACCTAGTATCCTTAGGATACCACAAACCAAGGTCTGCAGTGCCCTTCAGATATCTAAAAATCCGTCTGACAGCAGCCAAATGAGATTCTTTGGGAGCAGCTTGATATCTAGAACATAGACATGTTGAGAACATAATATCTGGTCTACTCGACGTTAGATACATTAACAATCCTATCATACCTCTGTAAGTTCTAACATCTACACTTTTACCCGAAGGATCAGTGTGGATCTTAGTACCAGGTGCCATCGGGGTTCCAATTGATTTACAATTTTCCATTCTGTACTTCCGAAGAATATCCAAAATGTACTTAGATTGATTTATAAAAATCCCCGTAGAAAGTTGTTTAACTTGTAATCCGAGAAAGAAATTCATCTCTCCCATCATACTCATTTAAAAACGTGACACCATGAGGTTAGAAAAGTTTTTGCAATATTTTGGATTAGTAGAACCAAATATTATATCATCAACATAAATCTGAATAAGAATAATATCAGCTTTTTCCTTCTTTATGAATAAAGTGGTATCGATCTTACCTTTAGAGAAACCAGACTTGACCAAGAATTTTGATAAGACATCATACCAGGCTCGAGGGGCTTGTTTTAATCCATAAAGGGCTTTGTCCAATATGTAGACATGATCTGGCTTATCTGGATTAACGAACCCTTCTGGTTGAGACACGTACACTTATTCTTTAAGAATGCCGTTCAGAAAGGCTGTTTTCACATCCATCTGAAAGACTGTGAAGTTCTTATGAGCGGCGTAGGCGAGAAACATTCTGATTGCCTCTATGCGCGCAACTGGAGCATACGTCTCATCATAATCAATGCCTTCCTCTTGCCGGTAACCTTTGGCAACAAGTCTAGCTTAGTTTCTGATGACGACACCATCTTCATCCTTTTTATTCTTGAATACCCACTTAGTTCCTATCACGGTCTTTCCTTCAAGCTTCGGAACTAATCTCCAAACCTTTAGGGCTTCAAACTGATTAAGCTCTTCTTGCATTGCAGATACCCAGTCCGAATCAGCAAGAGCCTCGGATACTCGTGTTGGCTCAATCTTGCTTAGGAACGAGTCATGCATACACTGATTAATAGTCGTTGACCTTGTCTGAACAGGCTTGTCAAAATCTCCAATTACTTGATGTAATGGATGGTCTTTGGTCCAGCGATGCTCATGTGGGAGTGGAATAGATGAATTCTGAACATGATCATCATCTTGAAATCCACTTTCAAAATCTTCAGTTTGAATTACAGGAGGGGGGTTGTCAATTGAAGTTTCATGTGCAGAAGTATCAGTAGGAACAACAGATTTAGGCTGTTGAGTAGAAAAAGTATTACACCCAACTGAAACAGTTACTTCTGACTCAACATTTGTTTGAACATCTTCAACTGTAGGAGTAACAATAGGAATATGAATTTCTGTCTGAACTGGGGATGCTTGTTCAGTAATGACCTCTGAAGTGACTGGATGATTACAACTTGTATCTTCAGACCTGTCAGTCACAGCAGATTTAGATACATTAGTTCCAAGAAACTCATCATAAAAGAATTCAAATAACAAATCTAAATCAGTTAAATGTGAAGTAGATGTAGAAGCGTTATTCGAATTAGACACTGTGGATGCAGGTTCTGAACTGATCTGCCCAGAAGCTAAAATGCCAGTAATAACGGGTTCTGAACTGATTTGATCATAATCCATTTCTTCATCAAATGTAACATTGAAGCTCTCCACAACTGTCTTTGACTTCTTTATATAAACACGATATGTAGCAGAAGTTGAAGAATAACCGATAAAAATGCCTTCATCCGCCTTAGCACTGAATTTGTTCAGACTCTCTCTGTCATTAAGCACAAAACATTTACACCCAAATATATGAAAGTATTTTATGGTAGGTGTTCTGTTGTTGATCAGCTCATATGGAGTCTTCTGAAAACGGCGGTGTATCATGGAACGATGTTGAGTATGGCATGCAGTCGACACAGCTTCTGCCCACAAGAATAAAGGTAAGTCTGATTGACTAAGCATAGTCCGAGCGGCCTCGACTAGCGTCCGATTTCGCCTTTCGACTACTCCATTTTGTTCAGGCGTTCTAGCAGCAGAATACTGATGTGAAATCCCAACTGATTCGAGATATTCATCAACAATCTTGTTCTTGAATTCTGTGCCGTTGTCAGTTCGAAGAACCTTGACTTGTCGCTGCATTTTCACCTGGGTCATCTTTAAGAAAGAAATGAGAACTTCCGGTGTCTCATCTTTTGAACGAAGAAATTTGACCCACGTGTATCTTGAATAATCATCCACAATAACAAGCACGTATTTCTTTCCTCCCAAACTCTGAGTTCTCATTGGACCACATAAATCCATGTGTAGCAATTCTAACGGAGAACTAGTGCTTGGTTCAGGCTTCGGTTTGTGTGCGGCTCTCTTCATCTTACCCTTCTCACATGCTGCGCATAAGTGTTCTCGTTCATATTTCAGCTCAGGAAGTCCTTTGACCAATTTCCCATGAACCAGCTTGTTGATGTAACGAAAGTTCAAATGAGATAAACGTCTGTGCCAGAGACAACTTTGTTGCGTTGAAGATTTTGTCATCAAGCATACTTGATTGTCAATCTGAACTTTGGAAAGATTGATGGTGTAGAGGTTGGTCTTTCGATTTCCAGATAAGAGTTATGTTCCATCTTCAGTACGAACCGAGCAACTCTTAGACTTGAAGTTGACCTCTAACCCTTTATTGCAAAATTGACCTATGCTGAATAAGTTGTGCCCCAAGCCTTCGACATAACTCACCTTAGTTATCGTTATGTTGTCTTGTATAATGTCACCATATCCTAAGATAGGTGAAAGCTGATCGTTTCCAAATCTGACATTGCCACTGAATTTCTCTGTATAGTTAGACAATAAAGCTTTTTGCCCAGTCATATGCTTGGAACATCCACTGTCCAAGTACTACATATGCCGAGTCTGCAAGAGAAATCAAGCAATAATAGATTTAGGTACCCATTGAAAAACGGTACCTAACATTTTAACACAAGATTTTGGTATCCACTTGAAAATGGACCCTCTGCTCTTTTGAAAACCTTTAAAACCATTTGATCTAGAAGAATATACATGATAAGATCCATACCAATCAGAAGAATCATGAGAATAATCAAAGTCAGTTTTCCGATAATCATTATGAAATTTAGTAGTAATAGAAGATAATTGAATCAACTGCTTTATTGAGTAATGCTTGTAAGAAGTTACAAGGTTTTGTTTATGAGAAGCACATTGATCAACTATATCAGAATCACTACTATCAGTTTTAGTACAAGAATTATCAGTAACTGATTCCACTATCTCATCATCCCTCCTTTTTGGTCTCCATTCAGATTGAGCTTTCGACTTTTTCTTCTTTAAATCTGAAACATAAGATATAGATTTATTAGGAAAAGAAGATTTCCTAGATTGAGTTTTCTGATGTATACCAGTGTATTTCTGTTTCTGTAATCGCTGTTTCTTATGTTTCTTACCATGAGCATAGTAATCAGCAGTTACAGAAACTGAATCACCAACCTTAGTTGATGTTTCACCAATATGAACAGCACTTGGTAACACTTTGTCATTTTTAAGACAAGTAGAATGATCAGAAAGTTTAGAATGAATGTCAAACATATCAGATTCTTCCATGCTCCCATCATCAGAATTAAAAGAATCATTTGCAGACTCAAATAAGTCATCAGAATTATCAAATGAAGATTGAGAAGCCTTAGAAACTGTAGAACACTTTGTATATTTAGATTGAAAAACAGTGTTCTTTAGAACTGTAGAAAACACAATTTGTTGTATATCACCCAAAAGTTTTTCATCAGATAAAACATTTTCAAGCTCGACTATTTTGTTTTCAAGAATAGATGTAGGAACATAAACCTTTGCAATCGCAGGTTTTGCCTTCATCTCTGAAGCGGAATAACTAACAAAATAGTCGTTTGAAAGAACTTTTGGTGTTTCTGAAAGATAACTATCATTTAACTTTACATAGTTAAACTGTAGTTGCATTTTCTTTTTATTCTTTCTGTTTTCAGTTTCTTTGGCCTCATCGTCTTCTGACAATTTGGTAACAAATTTGGGTTTTAAATGAGTATGTTTACCAGCACATGCAAGAAAATCATAGTTATAAAGTGCCGGTTGTTTTCTGATGGCTTTCTTAAGATAATGGGGGTTGTTAAAACCAAGTCCCCATCTCTGCTTAACATCAGCTTCTTCATCAGGGGCATTAAGAAAAATGGTTTGATCTGTTTGACCTCTTTTATAAAGTTTAACTTCCAAACCATTTACCTTCTTGTTCAAATTCTTGTTTTCAACCTGCAGTTTATAAACAGTTAGTGCAGATTCATTCTTTTCAAACTCATATTTATTTACTTTACCTTCAAACTCAGAAATCTTCTTTTCAAAATCATCTACTTTAGATTTAGAATCAGAATCAGATTTGCGTAAAGAATCAATCAGATCTTTGTTTGAAATAACAGAAGTATTAAGTTCAAAGATCTTCTTGTTCTTTTTAGCAACCCTTTCCTTTTCCTTTTTCAGATTATTTTGTAAATTTTGAAGCTCAACCACCATGGTTTCCAACTTGGTAATAAGATCTTCTAGAGTTAAGTTTAATACCTCATTAACTGCCTCATCATCTGACTCGTCATCCTTTCCTTCTTTGCCCATGAGACAGATATGAGCATTTTCTTCTTTCTCTTCACCTTCATCCTCAGAATGATCAAGCCAAAATTCATCCTCGGCCATTAAAGTCTTACATAAAGACTAACTAAAGTCGGTGTTACTATATCCCAATAACAATCGCTATCTCCAATATAAGTGCGGAAGACTTCATCAAGCTAATCACCTCTTCGAGCACACAACTAGCACTCATCTCTTCACAGTGTTTCTAGAACTAATCCCGAAATGAAACCTAATGCACATGCCGACAAATAAAAAGGTTAGGCTAACGCCTAGTGAGTTCAAGAGTTTTATATCATGATTATAAAGGAAACGCAAAATGGAAATATTGTAACTTATAAGCATGATCCTTTAAATGATTTACTTTAAAATAAGAGAACAACTCATTTACCAATAAACGCATTTTATAGATGGACGCCTCAATGCCAAAGCATTCTTTCATGAAATAATACAACCCAACACTTAATCAAAACGAGGATAATGGTAATGCTCAAATAATGAAATTTGAATAAACTTTATAAAACAAACGACCAAAATATGAGTAAACTCAAGTCTCCAAAATTATAGCATAAGGGAGATAAGCCAAACTCAAAGCTTCACCGAAAACAAGGATAAAACTAAATACCCCAAAACAACACCTCTCGATGACGGGGGAATCCCGAATTCCAAGGCTAGTGGCGAAACACAAAAGTATGACACATTCCAAGTTACTGAGCTCACCATACTAGGAACCCATGGCCACGAGCTCGCCAACTCATACTAAGATGTGGGGGAGGGCACCCGAGGATTCCTAATCATGCCCATTCATTAGGATTACATTTACGGTCCATGGTTAGTATCCGGTACCACATAACCGTACCAAGTTGCCTCTAAGGACCCAATGTCTCAACTAGCTACAAATGGGAAGTGACTATCCCATAAAAACAAGCTCAGAAATTAAATCATGGATGCAGGTCCGAGTATTGGACTCCACGAGCCCTCACCGTATTATCCTCGAAATCCCATGACTAATTATGGTGCCAACATATAAATAATAGCCCATTTTCTTTTTAAATAATGAAGATCGACTCATATGCCTATGGATCCACTACATTACAGTCTAAAACAGTACATGACTCCAATTGAATTACCAACGCACTCAAAACATGTAATTCTCAAATGATGCGTATTAACCGCCATCATACTCAAAACTCCACAACGGGCTATTAAACTGGACAAATGTCCTCAAGACTCATTTTAGTCAAAACCGAGCCTTTGGCTCGGTTTTGACTAACGGATATGCAAACACAACAACCAAAAATAAGATAACACAATAATATTTCCAAAATGCCTTTGAGGCAACCTATTTTCCAAATGAACTTATACCCTTATATTTCCAAAATGCCTCATAACACAATAATATTCATTTTCCAAATGGTTTATAAGATCAAATGCACAAAAATGACATTTACATCAAATGAACTCCATTTATATATAAAATCATCTAGGAAGTATCAACATGATTTATTTACCAAAATGTTCAAGAATCCCAAAGATGTGTGTTAAATAAGTTTATAAAGTTAAACACTTTCCAAAATAACCGAACATATTTCCAAAGTAGTACTTTAAAATAAACATTTTGGCATGTACACCGTTTTCACAAATCAACTTGAACTCACCTTCCTAGATTTAGGCTAAATCTAGGTTTTACCCCCAAAACTTGAATCTCCATTGATGAAGGCTTGAATCACCAAGAACCCTCCCTAGATCTTAGATCCAACATGTCTACAAGATCACCTTCACCACCCAAGTCTTCAAAATCACACCCAAGTTGAAGGATAAAAGGGAAAAGGATGAAACCATCAAACCCTAACTTAACATTGAGAGAGATAAGGAACTTACCACCACAAAATACTCTTGGATCTTCCAATAGACTTAAAATTTCTCGATATATCCTTGAATATCTCTTAAAAACAAAACCATGGTAACTTGAATCACCAAAAACGGAGTTGAGATGCAAAAGTTATGAAGAAATGAAGTTTTAGGGCTGAAAATCGGGGTTTATGCTTGAACAGGGCGTTTCGCGACTTACCACGTGGCCTTAAGTCGCGGCATAAGTCGCCCGCTTCCCCTAAGTTGTGTGGGTGGCTTTAAGTTGCGACACAAGTCGCGTAGTGCACTGTCGGCCCGTTTTTCTTCTCGTTCACTGTTTTGGCCGTAACTTCTTCGTTATAGCTCCGATTTTGCTTCGGAAAGAACCGTTGGACTCGTAATTGAATCCTTCATCCACCAAAACTATAAAATCTAGGATTCAAGTCCAAAATCCTATTTGTTATTTTTCCCTTAAAATTACCGATTTCTATATTAACTTGAAACGATACTTTTCGAAATCGGGGTGTTACATTTCTCGTTTACAACCGAGTTCAATCTTTCATGCCCGTTGCGTACTTCATTGAAATCTCCAAAGATGACCCAAATAACCTCGGCTTTTTCACAGAGTAGTTCTAGTTTCCCCCATAGTTCGAGTATGTCCTTTTGCTCCCTAGGTCCATACACATTAACACATCCTACTAAGCCTTGTCGATCTTCCCATTTCCCCACAACCGCGATGAAGTTTTTATCCTGAATCACGTACTCGCCCATGAATGATTTTTTTCTCCACGCCATTAGGAGTCCGCCCGAGCTCCCGATGGCTGGGACTTGGACGAAATCCCCATCTTTTATGCCCCATAGTTATAATCTAAGTCTTTCATTTATTTCCTTCATCTTTGTCTATTGGATAAATATCATACACAGATTTTCCTTTCTACATATATCTTTTACCCAATCCCTTTTACATTTCGAACCCAATCACCTAATGTTTAACGATAAAATTTTCATGATTACTTCAGAAGACTACGATACTTACCGGATACCCGTCAATTATCGCTTGCTGCCATTCTCCTTGCTTTGCCTACCTTTTAGTTTCCATGTTAATCCTATCAAGTTTCCGTACGCTTCCAAACCTTCTTGACTATCAACACTGTTAAGTTCATTTGATATCGTCACTTTTGACGAATCAGAGATAGACCCCCCCCCCCGCTTTTCGATTTTTTCTTCCTTGCTTTCTTGCCACCATTTTCTGCGGCCGTCTTTTTTTGACTTAGGGTTTAGGGTTGATGAAAATAAATAAATAAATATCCATCATCTTATTTTTCTAACCAAAAAAGTGTTCTCACCAAAGAAAGAAGAGGGTGGTTTAAACACCGGAGAAATGGAAGAAAGGGGTGGGGTTTTGCCGCCGCTAGGGGCAGGGCTTCAATGAGGAGCACACAGGGGGATGTGTGTGTATATAATATTAGTTATTAAATTAGTATATATTATAAAATATTAATTTATTTATAATTTTTTAAAGGAAATTAAGAAATAAGGATAAAAAGATCAAATTCACCCTCATGTGAAAAACATATGATAGAGTTTAACAAAATTGGAGTTAACAATGTTAATTTAATGGACAAATTTGTATTGAAAAACATAAAATAAGCATCGATCACCAGCATACTTAATACTCTTCAAGGACTTTACCAAAGATGTAATTAATCATCTAAAATAAAAGTTAAAAATATCTCAAACATATTCTCCAATTATTTTGGTAAATAAGAGTAAATTTTTGGAGCTTCTATAAAAACTGTGTTATTAATAGTTATAAAAGTAATTTTTTTAGCAAATTACATTAAAATAAAATATATTTTGTTATTATTCTTATTTTAATAAACGTTTAAAAATTCAATTTTGGTGCTTACGACAAACGTTTTAAATTAAAAAAACATTTAATAGTTCTTTTTCAAATTTTTTGTGTATATTTAAATTATGATTTTTTTTTATTTAATTATATTGATAGGTTTTAAGCATAACGTGCCTAGTAATTCACTCTGGATGTGACGTTCGGTTGAAATCGTAAAAATCAATGATTCATAAGGAATTTTATATAGAACTAGTTATAAGTCCACGCGCGCGATGCAACGTGAAATTGAAAAAATAATTGACAAAAGTATATATCAATTTGCAAAACATCTCGAAAACAAAATAAAAACCATGTTTCATGTTTCAAAATTGGATTGCATCCACCATTCATATCATATTTGGGTGATCACCATTTCCGTTTGTTATTCACATAGCTAGTTTATGATCTATAGTGGAATCGTACTTAGACCATTGCTCCTTGTGATCAACCCGTATACTACATTATCAGTACGTATGCAGTTAATTTAAAACACATCATTTTCCATTTGTGGAATAAAAGGCAATCATTGATACAACCTTCATCTATTTTCAACTCGAACACGTCCTTTATTCATAAACACGGCTCCACCTAATAATCGTTAAACTGTAAAATAAATAAAAAAAATTTATCTAACAATAAATATGACCAACCAAGTAAGGGTCGTTTGATTGTTTTTTTTTCATTAAAACTTATATGGATTAATCATCTATTCTACATTTATCTTTGATATTTGTTTGTTGTTCTGAATAAATATGTCATAAATGACTATTTAACCCTACAATCTATATTAAACACAAATCAAAATACTATTTGAAATGTATTCAACACAAATTCTAAGTAATAAAAAAATATGAATTAAGCCTTTATACAACATAATGATAGTAATTCAATGAATCCATAAAATGTATCAACCAACAATAACCTTCAATTAAGATATATAAACCAACAATTACAAATGAATAATTAAAATATGTAATAGAAAAATTACAAGAAACTTAGGGGTGTTTGTTTACTCTTAATGGTTCCATTAAAAGTCAACATCTGAATCACTAAGAGGTGAATCTTGTTTGGCAAAAAAAAAAAAAAAAAAACTCTACCTCTTAATGATTCCAAAACCCTCTGGATGATGTTGTACTATGGGTCTCCCTTAGCCATTAAGCGCCCTGATTTCATTCTGAACAATTACCAAACAATCATATGTCATTTTGCACTATATTATAAGAGCCTCTTAATCATTCTGACCACTTAATCATTCTGCACCAAACCATTCAGCAACCGCCAAACAGCTCGTTAATGTTTCTCTCAACTCACGACCACCACCAATTTCATGCATTGGTAAAAATTATACTGTACAAACAACGCAAAATTATCATTATGCTTTGCAATGTATTGAATTAAAATTAGGGATAAGCAACATCTCAAAATCGAAACTGAGAACTTGAAACGGACAATCATGTTTAATTTATTGTTCTATTTCCTTCCTTCTCGACTTGAAATATTTACAAGTTTAATCTTCCATGGACAAAAATGTTGATCACCGATATCATAACATCATATCTTCATGTTTCTTTAGAGATAAAAATGGATGAGAAAGATTCGATACCTCATCATGGTTGAATTCATAACCAAAAGCATGTACACAATAACTATTAGTTGGTTCAATTACACCATTTTTGCAATTTCTTAGTAGTCATAATTAAACACTTGCGATCGTTAATCATACCCGAAGACCAACCATTGTTGTTCCGTAATCCTTGTAGAGTTGAGCACACATTTCCGGAACTTTCCTTTCCTTTATATCAAGCTTATTTACCATATACTCTATAAAAAACAGATTTATGCAACATAAATCATAAGTTTCTATCATCTAACAAATGCAGATGATAAAAGACGAGTCATGTAAATATGCAATACCTCTGATAGTTTTGGTGCATTATGCTGATAATCCATAGCTTAGAGGATAAAAGGGTATCATCAACATTTAAAAGTCGAACACAAGAAGGTTTCAAAACGCCATTGAAGATAAGTTCAAATTGAAATCTTGACCATACGAAAGACGAAACATCTAAAACTCACATATTGAGAAAATTAGAGGCTTGCCAAATATCAAAGAGAAGGCATTCATATTTTGATTTTGGGATCTGTTGCTGGTATCCATTTTCGTAATCCATCTTGAATTAAGGTGTTAAACCTGCATGACCATAAAATCATTGAAAATTTCAGCAGCCACTCCAAATCCAGAAAGTAAAACTTAATCATGTTCCTTTAGAAAAATATAGTCTCACTTCTTCATGATTCATATGGTAAAACTGGTTTCTAGCAATGGATTTTAAGCAAATAAGAAGAATCACATTAAAAAGGATCAAGCAAACGACTCCATGGATAAGGAACACAAAAACTTGTCTATTTCCAATTGACAATGTAAAAGAAGTCCATTTGATCGAACAAATACTCAAAAGTAAGTCATAAGCGAACCCTATATAGAAAAATACTTGCCATCAATAAGGAAATCATGAAAAAAGGTAATTTGATTGAAGAAGCCCCAAAAGTATTCATGTTCCAAAAAAAACAACTCCATCAATTAGTTGGGAACGTGCACACACAAAAATAAAAAGGATAAAACTCAAGTATTTCAAGTTTTAAAATGAATCAAGCAAAAGAACTCATATTACCGTCCTATATGTTTGGATCTGCTTGCCTCATTTATGAAACAAAATAATCACAGTAGGAAGATCTAATCCAAGATACAACGATCTATATTGAACGTCGATTCCAATGGTATAAAAAAGAGTAACAAAGCAAAATGCATGCTTGATAATCCAAGCATCCTCTAAATCTTAGAGAGAGAAAGTAGAGAGAGAGAGAGATTGAAAGCGCAAAGAGTAAATTATATTAGAATATCCGTGAATCCTTAGAAAGTATGTGAGAGTTCTTACAAAGACCAACGCCCAAAGGGACTCTTAAATAACCTTGGCTTATACAACACAGTATATGACAAAAAAACAGTATAAGACCAAGCCTATAAATACAATGATTACTATAAAAATCAGAATTAACAATCTTCCCTTTAGTAATCATTGGCGTTGTGGTCTTCAATATCCATCTTCTAAATCAGCATGGACCATCTAAGCGACTTTTCGAAGAAGCTTCTTTGACTAATTTTTTTTTTCTTCTCAACATCTTTTAGATTGATTTGTCTTTGCCGCCTTGACAAGACTGGACCTGTTTGTAATTATCTTGAAAGAACAATCGGTTCATCAGCTCGTGCTCTAGATGACACACCTCTTTTTAAATGAACTTGAATGAATTGTAGTGGTCGGAGCAGGAACAGCAAAAGAATTGATTGCTAAGAAAATATAGAATCTTGAGCGAATCTTGATCAACAGATAAACATTTGAACTCTTTGTCTTTTTATCGTCTCCTTAACTTCTCCCCCTCATGACCTTGATGATCTGGATCAACTTGGTCATGCAAATGTTGGAGACGAGACAGCTTAAGATTTGCAAAATCAGAATAAAAAAAAGAGGAGAGGTTTGCGCGACACGTTGGTGGCGCAAAATGCGTTTTGCGCTAGACGAAGGTGGCGCAAAGTGAGGTTTGCGCTACCAACTGTTGGCGCAAAGCTGACTTAAACTCATAAAATTTTACCTGATAAGCTCTTTGACTCCCCCTACACAAATGCACTAAATATGACAATTCAAGTTAGCATTCATATAGAGAATCACATACTCCCCCTCGAAAACAGATATCATCTTTTAGAACAATTCTCCTTTTTCACTCCCCCTTGAATAATGTACAAACCCATTTAAAAAAATATATATGAGACCACAAGAATTGAAATATCAATGTATAAAGAAAAATATACTGAATATGTATTTTGAAGCAACTAAACATATAAAATTTTAAATACTAAACAAATAAAATTCTACTCAGTAAAATAACACAAATTTATCAATCAGTTGAAATCTGATGTATGTTGTTGGATATAGATACAAGTTTTATTACATATCAAGTTAATACATGTTCAGTTTCAAAATCTTCCAGCAATCTATTCAGTGTGCTCGCATGTGAACTTCGATTAGCTTCAAGAAAATGCAATTCTAAAAATATAATAGAGAACTTTGCATGTACTTACACTAAGCCATCAAGAATTAAGACTTTCACAAATTTATAGGTTTATCACAACTCAAACATATCACCAAGTAACAAGAGATGTGTGCTCATTGGCATCTTTTAGCATTGTGCTCTATGGCATCTTAACATGAGTGTGATTTTTGACATCTTTTAAGCTTGTGCACTTTGGCATCTTTTAATCAACAAGTTTGGTAAGTAAAGAACATGTCGTAAACGTAACTTTCTATCTGACCCTATTGCAGGATTTGGGTCAGCCGCTCTCAGACCAGTTGGCCTTAGGGGACTAGGTGTCAAGCACCCATTAGAACTTACTTTCCCAGATCAGAAAGGCTACATCGACACATCCTAAACCCATTCATACCAGTAGAACATGACTTTCGATCTGATTCTATTGCAGGATTTGGGTTCGATCACTCCTAGATCAATTGACCTTAGGGGACCAGATGACAAGCATCCCACAGAACTTACTTTCCCAAACCAGAAAGGTCACAGGTACAAACTTTTAAACTTAGAGATTTCAGAATTTTAGAAATATAATTTTCATCTCAATTACTCAGTTTTACATCTAAGTGCTTAGCCCATATTTTCATTACAATCCATAATTCAGACTTTTTAGGATTTCCAAGCATTGTAAACTATAAATATTCCGAATCACATATCTTTAAGATAGAATGCAAAAGCTACAAACATGTTGTTGACTTTTCGACTTTTGTAAGACTTGAAAGTTGAACATATAAAACTTTAAAATGAACAAATCAACTTGAAAAATTTATCCTAGACACACAGTTTATTCAAAAGAAAGAAAACATGTAAACCTTTTACTTTATAGAATAAAATTTGTAAAGATTTAAACTTTTAAATTCAAATGTCGAGATTAAAAATTTAAGACAAAAGTAAAGAATTCGGCAAATTGATATTTAGTTGAGACAAAATAAGATTCAAGAATATTATCTTTCACAAAATGTGTAATGAAATTGTGTCTCAAATGAGAAATAGGGTTGTACAAATTCAAGAGTTAGTTTGACTTGCTCAGATTCATGAAAAACAATCGAGAAAACTGGAACAACATCATTATCAGAGATAAATGCAGGGGAATTAAAGTAGATGTACTCACACTTTCTCTTTTAGTCAGAAGCTAAAAGCTTTGAAGAACGAGTTCTAAATTGATATGTTTAGAAGTCATGGTCCTTTGAAGTACGGGTTCTGAGCTGAAGTACTCAGAAGCCAAATTTCTCTTACTCCCCCTTGACATGAGATGCCTACAACTTAGAAGCAATTTGAGATTTTGGTACCCACTTGAATTTGGGCCCATGTTCGTTAGTTGCAGTTCTAATGGGGAAATATTTGTAAGATTTGACACGAGAAGCACAAGAAAGATTGTCAAACAAATGAACATAAGAATCAGATGAAGAGAAAGCATAATCATCTGAACTAGAATCAGAAGAAAAATATGAGACATTTTTGCAAATTTGAATCATTTGCTTTATTGAATATTTTGAAATTTGAGTACAAGAAGCAAATGAATCACTTTTATATTGTTTGTCTACATATCTATCCTCATCAGTCTGAGAATCATCTGATAACCGCTTCACCCTCCATATCTGCTTTGAAGACGTGCTCAAAGTCCTATCTGAAATAATTGAAGTACAAGAATTAGAATTATCAGAAATGAATGACTCTTGTTTCTTTGGCTTCTTTGATCTTCTTCTTTTACGCTTAGGTTTATAATAATCATCATTGAGCATAAAAGATTCATCAAGAATTTTCGATTTAAAATTTAAACCAGAAGAAACAATTTTATCTAAACAACCAAACTTATCAGACAATAAACTTGAACTTGCCTCAGAGTCAGAAAATTTTTGAGAAAAGATTTTAGAATTAGAAACTTCCTTTTTGTTTTCTTTAATAGAAGAAGAAAGGCCAGAAATAGAAACGAAATCTTGTTTTTGAGAAAATAATTTTTCTTCAAAACTTGACGTCATGAAAGAAAGAATAATATCAGATTCAATTTCTTTTTGAATACTTTGATCTTCCATTTTATTTTCTAAGTCAATGATTTTGCCTTCTAAAACTAAAGGAGGAGTATATCTCTTAGAATCATAAAATATTGGAGAGATATTTTCCTTATCAGATTTATTGGCAAATATATCAACAAAATCATCAGACACTGAAGACTTGACGGAAGATATTTCATTTAAAACTTTTCTGCCTCTCTTTGATTTGACAGGAAAATATTTGGCGTTTTCGCTCGTATAAACAAAAGGAAATTCTTTGTGCGTGTTTTTCATTCTTTTCTCATTTTCAATTTCTAATACTTGCTTTTCATTCATCCAATCAATTTTAAATTGAGGAGCATATTGAGCAAGTGTTAGATAATCGTATTTATATAAAGTTGGGGATTTTTCTATCGCATTGTTTAAACAATGTGGATTTTCAAAACCAAGTCCCCATTTTTCTTTTAAAGCCTCATCACTCCTTGGTTTATTCATGAAAATTGTTTGCTCAGATTGATTCCTTCGATATAACTTTTCTTCTAACTTATTTATTTTATCCGAAAAATCATCTTTTAATTTGGTCATTTCAGTCAAAGACTCAAGATAAGTCTTATTTGAATTTTCCAAATCATCCAATTTCTTTTGAAAGATTTCTTTAGTATGAACCAAAATAGATTTTTCATCTTTCAAAGAAATTTTAAATTTGTCAATCAAATCTGACTTTCCTGAATTTACATTCTTTTCAGATATTAACTTCGAGCGCAAATCATTTAAAGCAGAAATTATGATATTCATCTGTGAAGAAATAAAAGTGTAATCAAACTCATAAATTACCTCATCTTCATCAGTATCATCACCATCATCAGTCTGATCATTTCCGATTAAGCACATTTGAGCAATCTCCACATTACTAGCTTCATCATCGGAGTGATCCAGCCAAAATTCTTCTTCCACCAGCAAAGCAGCTCCATTCTCTCTTTTCTCAGCTAGTTCCAGTTTCTTCCGATAATTAACAGAATCCCGAACTACCTTCACTCGACAATCCTTTGAAAAATGACCCGGTTTTCCACAGTTAAAGCAGGCAACATCTTTCTTAGCCTCGGGCACTTTCACATTCTTTGACCCGAAATTGAAGCGAAGATTGTTGGATCCCGACCGAGGTTGGAACTTTTTCTGATAATGTTGAGAAAGAAGGATCATAGCTTTCTCGAGTGCCTCACCATCATCATCAGTGGCCCCGTCATAAGGATTATCAGACAATGCTTGTTCTGTCAGTTGTTTCGTGATGAGAGCAACTGGGTCCACTGATTTCTTGTTTTTCTTGTCCAGTTTGGCCTTCTTCTCAGTTACAATGCACTCATCTGTTAGCAGAATCTCGTACATCTCTTGAATTTGCATTGTAGATATTCTGACATCATTCCTCAATCTGTGAGAGGATTTGTTCCATTCCGATTGAAGTGCATTGAGGAATTTCAGATTTGTTTCAAGCTCCGTCTTTTCCACTTTAATTTTCCTCAGATCATTAATCACGGTGCAAAATCTGTCAAAGATAACCTTCAGAGATTCATTGTCCTTTGCCTTAAATTCCTCAAAATTATTCATGAAACGTGTCTGGCGAATTTGAGTAGCAACTGATGACCCAAGCATGATCTTTTCTAATTGAGTCCACATCATATTTGGATCATGCTTGAAACAATCAATTCGATTGTAAATAGAGTTAGGCAGTGCTAGCATCAAATTGGACTTTGCTTCTCGATCGGCTTTTTCGCATGTAATTTCTTCAGCAGTCAAAGGAGTGTCATTTTTAGGTCTGATGAACGGTCCTTCAGAAAATGACTTCATCATATTTTCTCCGTTAGCCTGACGTTCAATGAAATTAATGAACCGATCTTGCCACTGAGTGAACTCATCTTCATTGATTAAAACTGGTGGACGAGTATCTGTTCCCAATTGCATCATGAGATCACTCTTGTAAAACTGAGCTTGAAAAGCAAACTTGGCAAAATCCATGGAGACAGAAAAAATTTCTAAGTCTGGACTAAACTGGCGCAAACTAGAGGTTTGCGTGAGAATAACCTGGCGCAAAGCTAGATTTGCGTGAATAAGCAGTGCCGCAAAGAAATCTTTGCGTGAGCAGAAAGTTGCACAAACTTAGATTTACGTGACACACGGATGGCACAAACTTGAGATTACTTGAGAAGAAGCTGGCGAGAACTTGAATTTTCTTGAGATAGAGGTGGCACAAAAGAGATTTGCGCGATATGTAGCTAACGCAAACTTAACTTTGCGTGACAAGTAAGTGGCACAAAGTTTACTTTTTTTGAAATGAAGATGACGCAAAGCTAACTTTGCGTGAGACTAAGGAGACGCAACTCTTGACTGCACAATGAACTCTGAACTCAGCAAGACGAACTGGCGCAAAGAAGATGAACTCGCGCAAAGATTGAATATGGCGCAAACCGCTGTAAAACAAGAAAAATCACCAAATTTGATTACAGATTAGAAATTACAGACTATTTCTTGCACATATATGATCGAAAAACATTTTCTAATACAATTCAAACAAACAAATCGATCAAAAACCACAAAATCTTGAAATTCAGATATGAACAGTATGTGAAACGAGTTTTTCAAAATCTTGAAAATTTTCAAAATTGAACACCAAATACTGAATTTCTTGAAAATCGATGTGAATCAAAAAATTTCTTCTATTAAAATCGAATCCAACAAACCAATTTTCAACAAAATTCGATAAAAAACAAGTCCGAATTTGATGAAAAATCCAAAAACGAGATTTTCTTGAAAAATTCAAGAAAATCGATCAAGTTTTCAGATTAATGCACAAATTCAGTATACGAAAAACGATTCTCTCAAATCTCTCAGATTTAGATTGGCTTTGATACCAATTGATAATCCAAGAATCCTCTAAATCTTAGAGAGAGAAAGTAGAGAGAGAGAGATTGAAAGCGCAAAGAGTAAATTGTATTAGAATATCCGTGAATCCTTAGAAAGTATGTGAGAGTTCTTACAAAGACCAAAGCCCAAAGGGACTTAAATACCCTTGGCTTATACAACACAGTATATGACACAAAACACAGTATAAGACCAAGCCTAGAAATACAATGATTACTATAAAATCAGACTTAACAATGCTTTAAATTTAAACAAACTGTAAAGGCGAACAACTTTGAATAGACAAATCGAAAATGGTTGAAATTGCAATAGCATTTGAAAAGTAAAATCAATGTATGAAAAATTATTTAGAAAGGAAAGTGACTTACAAATGTGAGTTTGGAATGAATATATGAAATTGACAGTTGAATTAAAGATTGAATACTCTCTTTTCGAAACGATCCTCTGCCTCACTCATTGAATCTCTCTGGCTTCCAATTTTGGGATGAAATTGGCCCCTCAACTACATTCCCAACTGTTCTTACCTATCAACCCAAAAAGATATGCTTGTTAGATATAGCAAAACTGCTCTGACGCAATCAAACCTCAAATAAATGCTTGTTAGGAATTTCAAGTTGTTTTCATGCAATCAAGTCTCATTAACATAATGCAAAATAATTCCATATAAAGAACAACCAAAGATCCTTCTAATGTGAAATTAATCAAAAGTCAGGCCTCACAATTACACAGGTACAGAGGATCACATGTTAATAGTTATACCTTTTAATCAATATTTATCCAAAAACGTCAAAAGATCGAGAAATAAATAAGAAAGATTTACCCTGCCATAGTTATTGGAATCGAGATTGTTCCATAGTTATTGGAATAGAGACCGTACCATAGTTAATGACAACGTGTTTCATACAACAAGGGGAACATAGATTAGCCAAAGGCCATTATAAGGACAAACAATAATGCTAAAACAAAAGATAATAATAAGAATTATAAAAAAAGTGTGTGTGCTTTTGTGTAAGTCTTGTGAAATATCCATCTTTAGTTACAACCAAAATAAGCATCTCACACATGGAGTAGCCACTTTCCAGATTCTGAATCATAATGATCATTGTTTGCACCAATTGATCGAAACAATCACATTCTTACTTATGTATAGTATACGTACAAATTCCGCATGACATGCTACTCGTAACAACCTGCTAAATAGGCCTCATTAAACGAATTTATTGCTCAATATGTATATTTGAACACACATGAACTTTATGGAGCACAATTACAAAGATATAATTAAGGTACATGTTTAAAGAATCTGATTATGTAATTTTAAATTTTATTTTGATTATTTTGAATATATATATATATATATATATATATATATATATATATATATACATACATACATAGGGTCCGTTTCAGGGGAAAACCTCAAAAAAACGAAAAACTGAGGAACACCCTGGTAGCTCTTCATCTGGACGGTATGCACTTGTGAATACAGGTAATTTGTAACATGCATTTGTTCATAAAAACCAAAAAACAACATAATTTACCTATATGCACAAGTGCATAACATCCAGATGAAAGGCTACCAGAGTGTTCTTCAGTTTTTCGTTTTTTTGAGGTTTTCCCCTGAACCTCCGTCTACATACATATATATACATATATATACATATATACATATACATATATACATATACATATATATATATATATATAGGGGTAGTTTAATTTACTACCCATGTAAATCTTACAACCTATGCAACCCACATCTTAACTGTTGGATTCATGATCGACGGTTACAATAGATGTGGGCCTAATAATTTTTAATTAAAAAAACAAAAAAATAAAAATAAAATAACCACTTATCATTGATCCAACGGTTAAGATGTGGGTTGCATTAGTTGCAAGATTTACATGAGTTGCAAATTATCCTTGGCCGATATATATTTGTTTACAAAAAGTAAAAGACTTTTCATTAAATTATAAAACACGCAAGTAATATTTCTCAAAAGTAAATTATGGAATTAGTGAAAATTGTTCCTCATATTCATTTGAGTGCCATGTTGGTCACCGTATGTTATCAACTCCATATTTCTTGTAGACATTTCACCAAGCACCTTTGTTGCACAAAATGAACATGCTAGACACAACTTTGATTGTATCGTAACTTTGTCCAAAAAATCATTCTTCCTACCATTTCTCTATTAAAACTACTTGCAAAAATAATAGACATCAACATGGACAAAAATACCATCTTGACAAAAAACTTCCTAGTGATATATTTTTTTAAGAAAACGACCAGCCTTGTAGAACCTTCAACACCTAAATCTTTAGCATTTCCATATATACCAACACCCTCTTTATCCACAGTTGAAACTAAGGGGGCATTTGTCAAACACTTACCCCGGTAAGCGCTTACCAAGTCGAATGAATATGGCAATAACCAAGAATCTTACTCAGTAAGAGCTTAGGCAAGGAGTGAGAGTCTTACCCGGTAAGTATGGCGAAAACTCTTACCATGGTTAGCGTTTACCGGAAGAATTGTTGCATACGATACCATTTTGGTGGACTAAAATCTTACCCAGTAGGTAAGTGATGGTGTTGAATCTTACCGGTAAGCGCTTACTGGGTAACCATTTGGTAAACGGACCCTTAATTGGCAACTGAATCACCTGATGTTGCCTCAACACCAACGTCTTGTAACCTTTGAATGACATAACAAAACCCCACCAATTATCTTTAACATTAGCTCCAAACCTCCAACCCTTCAATACAGAACATCAGCAACTGATCCATGACCCATCAACCCATGATAACCTCAGTTCATAAAATAAAAACTCAGGTTGTGATCCATGCACGCATCTTAGCCAAGCATCCACAACATTCAAAGTTTTAGCATTAGATCTAACAGAAACATTTTAGCCATCTAAACCCATTTTAATAACAACATTAGACATTACATGTGATACAATTATGGTACATATACATGCTCTATATTTGCAATGTCTGGGTTGATGATATACAAGCCGAATAATCAAAACAACTTTGATATCAACAATTGTTTCATATTGATGTTGACTATCAACATTTGTAGCAACAACATGCTAACTTTTAATATCTTAATTATCAATCTTATCTGATGAAAAACAATAGAGCAAACATATCAAATGTGAAAACAACATAAATATGATATTTTTAATCACATGAACTAATCATTTCGAATTTATACACAAAACAATATAAAATGCTCAAATAACTTACAATTCTAGGAATAATGAACTAATCCCCATGTAACTACTCACTAACACCAATTAACCCCCAAGTAATTAATCCTAAACTAACATCAACATATCTACAGTGTAAAAAAATCTTCATCAGATCGGTAAGCCACAAAGAAAAATTTATTGTAGAGAAATTTCAGAAGTGGGGTAGATCCATTATAAAGCATCAATAAGTGTTGAGTTGGTGATGTGGGGTAGATCAATTACAAATCTAATAAAGATAAAATTGTAATACCTTAAACTCAGACGGATCCACAGTCGGATTTAGACGTCTTTTTTAAGGTCGAATTCAGACATCTTGATAGAAGTACTGTAGAAATAAAAATATAAATCACTTTAACTATCAATGATAAAACAAAATCAAAATTTTATGTTATTACAACTCCAAGAGCAACAGAACCTTTTAAGCCAAAACGTAGAAGAAATCCACACAAAATTCGTAGGAATGATATTTGAATTTTGTGGGACCCAAAACAAAATATTAAAAGTTTTGCAAATAGAGGTTTCTAACTTTCTATAATGTTGTTAAAGCATGAATTGGAGGGACCGATTCAATCAATGAGAAACTCACATATGACCTACTCATTTAAAGAATCAGTTTACTGTTCACAAGGAATTGTCAATTCAATATTAGAATACAGTTATGTAAAAATGATATTCTTTGAAACAATAGAGTCTGACATCGTTTGGAATCTGTTTTTTGTTGCAAAGACAACACCGATCAGTACAAAGTAAAAGTATAATTGTATTAAACATAGAACCACACTACAATTTACAGCTTACCATCTACTGGAGGAGGGTTTGAACCTGCCAAAACAAAGGTATATATTAGTAAAGGTGGAGATTTTGCAATCTACCAGTTATAAGTCAGATGGAATTTCATAAAACTATAAAATTCATGACCAAATAATTGTTCCGCGTGATTTGCAGATATAAATCATGCAATAATCAATCATTATCAAATATGAACATTCAATAACATTATGTCAAAGAAAATACTCATGAATGTGAAGGAAAGGACATAATAGAGGCCATATGTTACTTTACAAACCTACAACAAAACATCATTGAGATTCAGAAACGAGGAAGGGGCTTAAATGAATTTGTAATTTCTCAAATGAATCATCTACGGAAGAAATAATAATTGGAAAACTTCCATATATCAACTCTATCATCAAACACGCATATATCAGAAACAATTATTAAATATGAAATTTACGATCAATACGACATTCTACTGGTAATATTGAGATTCAAATGAAAATTTCATAGAAACTTTGAACTGAATCGAACAGATTTTTGATTTCACATAACCTTCTATTAATCTTTATCATTAAACACATGGTACTCACTCCATAACATATGGTAGCTAATACATTAGAGCAGACTGATGATGAGACAACATAGGATCAAATAATACATAAAGATGAAGATGTGATGTAGTTGAAAAATTGATGGATATACCTGAAGACTTGCCGGAAAGAAAATCAAGTTGAGTACTGAATAAACATCCACAATTACATGCTCGATCCCTGAAAAACCCGAATCGAATATATATTCACCATCCTCTAATTGCTTATCCAATTAAGTTTTTCTCGATCTACTTTCCAAATTTGAGAAGCCAGAAGCGAATTTTCCAAAAGCTTGAACGAGGATGTGATCATAAAAGTGGGAGAATCGCTTGACTATGCTGCAAAACGTCAAAGCAAGGAGGGTTATTTCAATTGTCTGCTTGAATAGCCGATTAGGAGAGGAGATATGAGTGATTGCAGGAAACATGGAGGAAACCGTGGGGGAGAGAAAATGGGCTTTCCAAAAACCGCTAAACTGAATTAGACTTTTAATAAGATAGTAGAGATAATTGATGTTGGTCTCTTGGTTTGCTCAGAATTTGGATATAGTCCCTATTTTGAAATAAGTACACCAGGGGTTCACGTGGTTTGGATTTTGTTACGAGTTGGGTCCCTATCACTAACATCGTTAAAATCCTTCTATTAACTCAAGGATAAATTGGTGAATTTACCTATTAATTAAAAATATATGTTAAAACGCCAGTTAGGTAATGACAAGTGCCCACTCCATTCACCCTTTTCACCCATTTGACCTTTGACCTTTCCCCACCCACCTTCACTCACCGTCTCCTCCCCACCCCTTCCACCTCCTTCCTCTCTCCAATCCATTTGATTTATAGAGATCAAAATTGACGCCAACTTCGTCTCCGACCACAATCTTCACTATTGTCCATCCTCTTCTCCGATGAAAACTCCATCAACCATCTCATATCTATCCTAACAACGATGGCCAACGGCCTTACCTCCCCTCCTTATCGTCTTCTAAATCTTCTCATGTTCTCCGGCAAAACCTCTGCCCTCCCCTTCCTTATCAGTCTTCCAGATCTTCCCTCATTACCGTGGAAGCTATACAAAAATCATCTTCATTTTATAGAGATGAAAAGTAGCAACATGGACGACAATGTGTGTGTATATATAGAAGACGAAGATGAGACTAATATGTGATATTGTTGAGGTTTAGTGAAGTTTTTCTGCATCCATGGCTACATGGACGAGGGAAGGTGGGTAGGAGACGGATATGGAAGATGGTGGTTCACCGGGAGGGAGCCACACCGTTGGTTCACGATGGTGTGGTCACATATCATTGGCCTCACTGTTGGTAGGAGAATCGTTGGTTCATGATAGGTTGGAGATTGGTGGTGGCGTAGGAAGTGGTCGAGAAAAATGACGGAGACAAAATAGGGACCAAATTGCAGGGACCAAATCATAGTGGAGATCCTACACGGTGAAGCAAGGAAGAAAGGGAGAAAAAGGGTGGTGGTGTGGTTCATCGGAGAAGGTGGATGATAGTGGTGGCAGTGGTCATGGGGACGATGATGGTCCCTGTATTTTACATATACATACATATGTATATATATATATAATAACAATAAATATAATAATATAATATTTAGTTTTTTTAATTTTTAATAAAAACAGAAAACTGGTAAATTGACCAATTTGCCATTGATTTAACGGATGGATTTTAACAAAAATGATAGTGATATTTGCTAGTGATAGAGACCCAACTTGTAAACAAAATGCAAATCATGGGGACCCCTGATGCACTTATTTCAAAATAGGGATTTGTTGGTCCCGAAGGTGCTTAACAAGTTTGTAGAGGGGGGGGTTGAATAGAGACCCAACTTGCTAGTGATAGAGACCCAACTTGTAACAAAATGCAAATCATGGGGACCCCTGATGCACTTATTTCAAAATAGGGATTTGTTGGTCCCGAAGGTGCTTAACAAGTTTGTAGAGGGGGGGGGGGTTGAATACAAACACAGAATTTTAAAGTTTAATAAATTGTTTATTGATAAATCAAATTACAATTTACAAGTTTGTTGCGGAGTAAGATTAAGTAAAACCTAATCTAAACAAACTTAAGAATCACTAAGAAGGGTTGCACTGGAAATAGAGAATGGGGGATTGGGAGAGTATAGAAAACAAGGGTTTCTATATATTTAGAAAGATGAAGGCAACACAGATGGAGTGTTGATCTTTCTATTTATACCCTATACATTAAATGCACGGCAGGGTACTTTACACGTGTCCTTCATTGATTGGCTACATGGGTCTGACTTTAGGAGACATGCTTTTGGTCGTATGATGAACAATGTAGTTGACAGAGTTGTTGTACGAATTGCTGTAGAGGTATGTATGTTCTAACAATTGTACGATGTGTGCAAGGGTAAGACAAAAGAGACTTAAGGCATAAGCTAAGTGATCGTTAATCGCTGAATATATCTTCCTTCAGAGATATAAAGAAGTTCAGCTAGCGCTGAAGCTTTTCTTCAGGTTTCTTCACGTGTGTAGACTTGTCTTGGCTTCACTGATATCCGCATCAGGTCATAAGTAGACTTGTCTTTTTCAGCAACTTTATCTTCGATTCAGCAGTGAACATCTTTTGTCGTGAAACTTGTCTTCAGGGATTACGTCTAACTGTTTACATGAGAAATCATCAGCGATACTGAACATACTCAGTATTTGACCTCTGATAGTGAAACACTTATACATATGAATGATTACAAGAAAGATCATCAGTGATAACTGAACAGACTCAGTATGATCACTGATGATGAAACACTAATACATAATGTTAAACTTAATTTTCACTAAGTATAGAAAAGGGTCATTATCAAATCACTGAGAGAGTATGGATCAACAATCTCCCCCTATTTGATGATGACAAAGTAACTATGAAGAAAATTACTTTAATGTAAAAATAAAGGATAATCGGGACTCATAACATACACGTCCCAATTACTATTTTGAGGGATCTTTTACAGTACTGATAGAGTTAAGTATTTCACTAAATTTTCATTAATTCAAAGAAATAATTACAAAAGATATGAAAATTTTAAGTACAAGTGAAGAACTAACTACTGTAAGTCTAACTAACATATTACAAGAAGAGAAAAAAAATCTATTAGCTATCTAGATAGGATTTTATAACACCCTAAAAACCAGAGTGAATTTAAAACGCGGAAACTGGACAAATAAGCATCAACACTTGGTATAAACCTCCCAAAAAGGGGAAATGTACTTAACCTTTACAAACCTGAATACTGATATGGAATTCAACAGCAAACTAATCTAAACATAACCTATCTAGATTACATCAGTTGCTAATCCAATATCACCAAAAGAATGGGACTTAAACAATTGCCCAACATCAATACTAGTCATCTCAAAATCCCCGAGACCAAGCTCGTCACTCAAGCCCTTGGCAACCCACCGCTAATGGGAACCTGTTATACACATCATTTGAGAAAAAGTGTTAGGCTTAAAACCTAGTGAGAACATACAGTTTATAAATTTCAAGAGATATAAACAATTGTATCATAAGGAAATCTTTTCAATAAGGTTTAGTTTTCAAATGAAACCTTTGCCACAACCGGGCCTTTTCAATTTAAACTCATCATACGATGACAAAGATAACCAGTTTTACCAAGGATTGTAGCGTAACACAAAGTAGGTCACAATCTGAGTTATGAGTCGAAACACATGGAATCCATGGCCATGAACTACAAAGGTCCGTACTACGATGTGAGGGAGGGCCCCCGAGGAAACCAAATCAAAACTTGTTCACTAGGACTACACTATGACCCATGGCTAGTAACCGGTCTCACATAACCGTACCAAATGGCCCCCGAGGATCATGTACATCCATTTAGAAAAAGGGGAAAAACATCCAAAATATAAGTCGACTCAATACCTAGGGATCCACTAGTAATGGTACAGATTGTCACAACAACATATGTGACCAACCATAGATAGTGTATAAAATAACATTTATAAACAAAATACATTTTCAAGCTTAACTTCTGATAAGAATGAAAATCATCAAAAATGAACTTTAAACATTCTTTCAAATAACCCACATAAATGTGTAAGTAAAACATCCTTTTACTTCAAATAAGATGGAACCCATTATTTTAGTCGGAAATGATCGGGAACCCTAAAATCTCCCAAAACTCAAGTTATGTCAAAAATGTAGTAAACTTAGATCTTAAACAATGGAGATATATAGAAGTTCAAAATGTAAGTTTTGACATTTATAAAGTTTAGAAAAAGGTAGTAGGAACTCACCAAATAGGTTTTAGAATAAAACCCGAAAAATCAGATATCGACCACGACGAAGAGGTGAAGCTTTTAACACCGAACCCTTGCTAGAACCACTTAAACTTGTAACCCAACGTAGCTCCGAAGATCAAAGAATAAACGAGAGAAAAAGAGAGATAGAAACTGAGATTTGGATTCTTGAGATAATAACACCAAATGAGATCTTTATGGCTGAAAATATCTAAGTCGGCCAGGCAACTACGCGGGTTATGTCGCGACTTCAACTCGCGGCATAACTCGCCCGTGTTCATAAAACACATGACATCCAGTGGGTTTCGCGGGTTGTGCCGCGACCTCAAGTCGCGGTGCAACTTGCGTAGTCCACTGTTGTTTGCCCATAAGCCACCAAAACCAAACTCGAATTCGAAACCAAACGCAGTGCTAACGACAAAAGCTTAACACTAGAATACAACGATACATAATTGAAATTCGGGGTGTTACAATCCTCCCCAACTGGGGAATGATTTCGTCCCCGAAATCCCAACTATACAAAAAGATGAGGATATCTTCGCTTCATATCCTCTTCAGCTTCCCACGTCACATTTGCTCCCCGATGATGCTTCCACTGCACTTTGACCAAAGTGACCTCTTTGTGACGCAACTTCTTAGACTTTCTATCTAAGATAGCGTCAGGTTCTTCTACACAATGGTTACCCTCGTCCACTCTTAACTCTGAGAGGGGAATGACGCTTTCTTCCTCCGCCAAACACTTCCGAAGGTAGCAAATATGGAACGTGTTGTGGATTCTAATCAACTCTGGCGGCAGTTTCAATTGGTAGGCTTGCAAACCCACCCGCTTAAGCACTTTGAAAGGTCCAAGGAAACGGAGACTTAGCTTCCCACGTTTTCCAAACCTGATAATGCCCTTCCAAGGAGATACCTTAAGCAACACACGGTCGCCCACTTGGAACTCCATCGGCCGCCTCTTCTTATCGGCATAGCTCTTCTGCCGATCTTGAGCCGCTTTCAACCTTTTACGAATGCATTTGACCTTATCGGCCGTCTCTTGCACGATTTCAGGTCCGGCGAATTTCTTCTCTCCCGATTCAAGCCAACACATGGGAGTTCGACACTTCCGCCCATACAATGCCTCAAAAGGTGCCATCCCAATACTCGAGTGGTAGCTATTGTTGTAAGCAAACTCCACCAAAGGTAGGTGAGAGTCCCAACTACCCCCGAAATCGATTACACAAGACCTCAACATATCTTCCAACGTTTGGATCGTTCTCTCGCTTTGCCCGTCTGTTTGTGGATGGTAAGTCGTACTCAACTTAACTCGCGTACCAAGCTCTTTCTGGAACCCATCCCAAAAGTTCGAAATGAACCGACTGTCGTGATCCGACATGACCGACAAGGTATTCCATGCCTCGAGACCACTTCATCGATGTAAATATTCTCTAACTTGTCCATCGGTAAAGTCTCGCGCATGGCCAAGAAGTGAGCGCTCTTTGTCAATCTATCGACTAATACCCAAATGGTATCGTGACCTCGAAGAGTTTTAGGCAACTTCGTCACAAAATCTATGGTAATATGTTCCCACTTCCACTCGGTAATCTCTAAGGACTGAAGACTCCCATACGGACGTTGATGTTCGGCCTTAACTTGCAAGCACGTCACACAACGCTCCACATAACGCGCCACATCAAGCTTCATTACTGGCCACCAATAATGCAACTTCAAGTCCCTGTACATCTTTGTACTTCCCGGATGAATGAAATACTTGGACTTGTGAGCATCCTCTAGCAATAGATCACGGTTACCCCCAACTTTGGGAACCCATACACGACCGCTAAATAGTTTCACCCCACGACTATCTTCCGTTAAGAGCAAACGTTGTTTCGTCATGACTTCCTCCTTGAGATTTTCTTCCAACAAAGCTTCAACCTGCGATGTCTTGATCTTCTCAACAAGACTAGACACTAACTCGATTCTCGAAAGTGTAGCCCGAATACTTCCGCTATAGTCCTTCCGACTTAACGCATCGGCTACAACGTTAGCCTTACCGGGATGGTAAAGCAATTCACAATCGTAATCCTTGAGCAAATCGAGCCACCGCCTTTGCCTCATGTTCAACTCCTTCTGATCAAAGACGTATTTCAAACTCTTATGATCTGTGTAGAGCGTACACTTCGTGCCATAGATATAATGTCGCCAAAGCTTCAGGGCGAACACCACCGCTGCTAACTCCAAATCGTGGGATAGTTCTTCTCGTGTATCTTAAGTTGCCTCGAGGCGTAAGCGATTACCTTGCCTCGTTGCATCAACACACAACCTAAACCCATCTTTGAAGCATCGCTATAGACCACAAAATCTTCTGACCCTTCAGGTAACGATAAGATCAGAGCTTCACATAATTTCTTTTGAAGGATTCGGAATGCCTTCTCTTGTGTTTCGGTCCAATCAAATTTCGCATTCTTCCGAGTTAGAACTGTCAAGGGAGAAGCGATCTTTGAAAAGTCTTGAATAAATCTCTTGTAGTATCCCTCCAGACCTAAGAAACTTTGGATCTCGGACGGATTCTTGGGAGGCTCCCAATTCATCATGGCTTCAATCTTGGAGGGATCCACTTTCACTCCGTCTCGAGTGACAACGTGACCCAGAAATTGTACCTATTCAAGCCAAAAGTCACACTTAGAAAACTTGGCGTACAATCTTTCTTTTCTTAGCACATCGAGAACTTCGCGAAGGTGTTGCTCGTGCTCCAACTCACTTTTAGAGTACACGAGTATGTCATCAATGAACACGTTGACCGAATTGTCGAGGAATGGTCGGCACACCCTATTCATCAAATCCATAAATACCGCTGGTGCGTTCGTCAGGCCAAAAGGCATTACAAGAAACTCGTAATGGCCGTAACGCGTTCTAAAGGATGTCTTCGGAACGTCTTCTTCTCTTACCTTCAACGGTGGCATGCCCGAAGGAATGACGGTTACCGCCCTAACCACTGGATCTCGCTCAGGCAAACTATCATCACGTAAATCTCCATCGACTAACGGTCGATTGCGTGTATTCACCATTCAAAAAATGGTTGCCACACAATTATGAGAAGATTAAGAGACAGATCGAGATAATAAGCACGAAAGAACGTAATATTATAGTACCAAATGTCATAATAACGGTAATTCAGGCACAATCACATATACATATTCTCATAATAACATTAACTAAGTGAGATTATGAACATACAATACATAATGGTTCTTGATACCATCGCCACAACGTTTGATAACTACAATTTCCGTCAACTCTAAGACCAACCCATCTTAGTAGTTCTACCCAATCTCACGAATCTAAGTCTAGACATCTTACATTCATGCCTAGATCACTTAAACTAGAGCTCTGATACCAACTTGTAACACCCTAAAAACCAGAGTGAATTTAAAACGCGGAAACTGGACAAATAAGCATCAACACTTGGTATAAACCTCCCAAAAAGGGGAAATGTACTTAACCTTTACAAACCTGAATACTGATATGGAATTCAACAACAAACTAATCTAAACATAACCTATCTAGATTACATCAGTTTCTAATCCAATATCACCAAAAGAATGGGACTTAAACAACTGCCCAACATCAATACTAGTCATCTCCAAATCCCCGACACCAAGCTCGTCACTCAAGCCCTTGGCAACCCACCGCTAATGGGAACCTCTTATACACATCATTTGAGAAAAAGTGTTAGGCTTAAAGCCTAGTGAACACATACAGTTTATAAATTTCAAGAGATATAAACAATTGTATCATAAGGAAATCTTTTCAATAAGGTTTAGTTTTCAAATGAAACCTTTGCCACAACCGGGCCTTTTCAATGTAAACTCATCATACGATGACAAAGATAACCAGTTTTACCAAGGATTGTAGCGTAACACAAAGTAGGTCACAATCCGAGTTATGAGTCAACACTTGGAATCCATGGCCACGAACTACAAAGGTCCGTACTACGATGTGAGGGAGGGCCTCCAAGGAAACCAAATCAAAACTCGTTCACTAGGACTACACTATGACCCATGGCTAGTAACTGGTCTCACATAACCGTACCAAATGGCCCCCGAGGATCACATGCATCCATAGCTACAATTTAGGGAAAATATGATCGATGGTTAGTAACCGGTCTCACATAACCGTACCAAATGGCCCCCGAGGATCATATACATCCATTTACAAAGAGGGGAAAAAACATCCCAAATATAAGTCGACTCAATACCTAGGGATCCACTAGTAATGGTACAGACTCGTCACAACAACATATGTGACCAACCATAAATAGTCATATGGTATAAAATAACATTTATAAACAAAATGCATTTTCAAGCTTAACTTCTGGTAAGAATGAAAATCATCAAAAATGAACTTTAAACATTCTTTCAAATAACCAACATAAATGTGTAAGTAAAACATCCTTTTACTTCAAATAAGATGGAACCCATTATTTTAGTCGGAAATGATCGGGAACCCTAAAATCTCCCAAAACTCAAGTTATGTCAAAAATGTAGTAAACTTAGATCTTAAACCATGGAGATATATAGAAGTTCAAAATGTAAGTTTTGACATGTATAAAGTTTAGAAAAAGGTAGTAGGAACTCACCAAATAGGTTTTAGAATAAAACCCGAAAAATCATATATCGACCACGACGAAGAGGTGAAGCTTTTAACATCGAACCCTTGATAGAACCACTTAAACTTGTAACCCAACGTAGCTCTGAAGATCAAAGAATAAACGAGAGAAAAAGAGAGAGAGAAACTGAGATTTGGATTCTTGAGATAATAACACCAAATGAGATCTTTATGGCTGAAAATATCTAAGTCGGCCAGGCAACTACGCGGGTTATGCCGCGAATTCAACTAGCGGCATAACTCGCCCGTGTTCATAAAACCCATGACGTCCAGTAGGTTTCACGGGTTGTACCGCGACCTCAAGTCACAGTGCAACTAGCGTAGTCCACTGTTGTTTGCCCATAAGCCACCAAAACGAAACTCGAATTCGAAACCAAACGCGGTGCTAACGAAAAAAGCTTAACACTAGAATACAACGATAGATAACTGAAATCCGGGGTGTTACAGATTTTAGGACCTTGATCATGTATTCAGGTACTTCTTCTCCTTTTTGCCTTCGATCAGCAGATTCTTATCTAACGATTGTTTTGATCGGTTCAGCTAGAGGAGAGTATGTACACCATAAGCACAGGAGATCCTTAAGATGATTCAGAGGACAGGTGGGAATCTCAGAGGCTCTTTGGAATCTGAGTTGACCTTCATCATCGTTGAAGAAGATTCCAAAAGGATTTTTCAGCACTTGTCCTGGAATGAATGGCCCACCAGGAGGCAGGGATAGATTAAGAACCGAGAGATCACGAGGAGGCCCGAACAGTGATTCTTTCGAGAACTTGATGAAGGTGTCATTCTTGATTGCAATGACATTATCAGAGGAGGAGGAGGAGTCAGGCTTTCTTTTGGTTTGCCTCGGCTTTGGAGGAAGATCAGAGGTCACTTTTAATACAGCAGTGACTCTGTTGATGAGGGATTCAACGATACCTTCAACATAGCCCTTGTAGATTGACTTTGATTTCTTCAGCGCTTCCTTGAACTCTAACCATTCCATGTAGCCAAAGCTTCCAAGTCTTGATACGAATATTGCCTTTAAGCTTCCATCCTCTCTGGTTACCTCCATTGTTACTGAATGTCGGTCCTTCTTCTTTCTCCCTGAGATGACAACAACTATGATCTTCATTGGGTCAGAGCAATAATCAATCTTCTGTTTGCACCATTCTAGTGTTTTATCGCTGAACTCTTTTTCTTTTATGCGTTCCTCTTCAATCCCTTTTAGCAGTGCAACTTGAACCTTCACTGGATTTTTCTTCAATTTCTTGTGTTTGAACTGAGAATACTGAACCTAGAGAGCTAGATTCGCGTCTTGTTGGCATTCAACAATCAACTTCTCAGCTCTGACAGATTCTTCGATTTTAGCTTGAGTCAGAAAGTCAAGCTCTTTTGATGAGGATTTAAGAGGGATCTTTAGCCGCTGACTCTCTAGGTGAGAGATCATATATGTTCTTCTTTTGAGTTCATCCTCTGACCATTGAGATGTTCGAGAGGGACTTCCTGGATGGAACAGGGCTTCTTCTTCTTCTTCTTCTTCTTCTTCTTCTTCATCAAACCTCATTGAAGGAGGTTGGGATTATTTGATCTTCAGCTGATGGAGCTGGGATTATTTGAAGTTCAGTTCCCTTAAGCAGGGGAAAGAACTGACTAATCAAAAATGAAAACGGGAGTTTGTGTTTATTTATATAGAAGAAGAAAGATAAAGGCTTAGAATGATAGAGGAGTTTGATAGGAATAGAATGAGAGAGGGACAATAGATAGGCATACCTGAGAAGGATTCTCCCCCTCAGATGGTGAAACAAGTTTCAGGTTTCCTCGGCAGCTATTCCCTTCTGCTTGCCTTGGGATGAGGCACCTGAAGTTGCTTCCCTTCTCCCCCTGCTTCAGAAATAACAACGCCTTTGACAGGTGGTGTTGATGAGACATTTGTAGCTGAGAACCAAAGAGATTGATCCTCTTCATCATCATCTTCATCAGCAGCAGCAGCATTATTTTTCTCTTGATCATGAATATCAAGATCTTCATCATCTTCTTCCTCTTCCTCCTCCTCTTCTTCTTCATCAACCAGAGCAAGTGAAGAAGAGGGAGGGGCTTGATCTTCTGTCGCTGAAACCTTAGCGACCTTCTCCCCCTCAACTTGAGAGGGAGGTTCTTCCATTGCCTGAACCTCGACTGCATCTACATTTTCTTCATTTGATCTCTCCCTCTCTTTGTCATCTTCTTCTTGGAGGAGTTCAGCAACGTTGGTTATAGTCTCAACGGCATGCTTAGAATGAATGGACTTCACCCTCCAATCGTTCCAGACAACCTTTGATATAAGGGATCTTGGTAGTGGCTTGATGAATAAATTCCACGGCTATATTCAGCGATGTACGATCATTCTCCGTGAAAGAAGGCGTCGGTGCAGGAGTTGGTTCATTCAGCTTGGCCAGGACCTGATTGAGCCAGAGCTGTGCAGGAGTCAATCTTTGAAGAGAGACCCCGGAGCTCAGTCGTGAGTGTGCCAAATCTTCCCTGTAGAAGTTGAACTTGTTGATGATTAACAACCAAGTCCTCCATTTTCACAATCTCTCCTTGAAGAGCCGTGATCTGAGAAACTTCAGCCTTAGAAGTAGAAGTAGCTCAGCTCCTCACCAGCTTGGTTGACAGCGCTAGTGGTGGTGTTGATGGAGGAGGAGAGAGAGTACACCTTGTTAGTGAGTTTGTTGACGTTGGCGTCAACAGTACCCAAAGTAGGACCTGAAACAAAAGTTAGTGGTTGAGCAAAAGGATGCTCAGGCTTATATGGAGAGGTGGGAGAAGTATATATGGGTTTTGGAATACCTGATATATCAAACACATTAAAAATTGCATGTCTCCTTCAAAGGTTGGAGGAGTTGTTTGAGTACCAGGTCCTATGGGTGCAGCGTGAAGAGGTTGCTGCAAAATGTTGGCAGGGTTAATGACCAAAGAAATAGTAGAAGAAGAAGTAATGGGGATAGAAGTAGAAAGAGCACTGGTGATAAAGGGAATTACCTCGGTTGGTGGATCTTGAAGAACTGAGAAAATTAGGGTTGTCACCGGTGTTGTGGCAGCGATTGGAATCACTGACACGGTTGTTGTGGTAGCTGACTTGGAGGAGCGACCCACGAATCCAACTAAAGTAGTTTGTTGAGAAACTACTTCAGGTATTATTCTAGAAGAGGTCGACTCCTTGGTCTTTTTGGCCTTTTTAGCAAGGCTAGAAAGAGTAGTAGATGGTCTCCTGGAAGGGGTTGTAACGGCAGGGATAGCAGAAGAAGGAACCTCCTGCGTGACCGCTGAAGTCGAAGAGTAGAGAGAGAGATGAGAGCGAAGAGTAGAGAGACTTACCTCATTGTCAGCTGGTTTGATCTCTAGCGCTCGTTGGCCAACGCGTGAGAAGGTACCATCATTGGAGGTGGGGTACTTCTCAGCGAGGAGAAACTGGAGATATGCGTAGATGAAACGAACGTAGGGAATCTTGGGGTGCCTTTCAGACTTCTTTATCTTTGACAATAGATCGTCAAAGATCGTTTTGGCATAATCGAAGTGCTTTCCAGCGATCACCAAGTATCCCATTTGGAGTTGCATCTTGCTGGCTTGGTCCAGCGATCCTATCTTGCCACTCATACTCTGAATAATATGAGTGAAGATGTAGTTGATCTGAGAAGGCATGTTTGCCTTCTAAATCTTGGTCATCTTCTTGTTGGGAATATGGGAGTGAGGCTTGTTGTCCCATGTGTATTCCATGTCATCCATGAAATGGATGAGCTCAGCATCAGTGGGTAAAGAGTCAAAACCTGCGTTGGTCTTTGCAGGGAATCGGAGAGCCTTGCGAATACCAAAGGCATTGAGCATACCAAGTGCCATGTTCAGTCATTAAGGAGATGGCAGGGACCACTTCACTTTTCTTGTTGGTGATAGAGCTCTTTTCAGCAGTAAACCAGAACTGCTGAAGGAGTGTTTTGGATGGCTTGGGGTCCACGGTGAGAGCATAGGCAATGCATGATTGCTTGAGAAATGCAACAGCTTCCACCAGATGTGGGTATTTTTCAGCTTCAAAATCCAGACGATCCAGATGGTTGTTCTTGGGGATTTCGGATTCATTGAGTGCGAACTTGATAGTTTTGGAAGCAATGAGTGTAGCTTGGGCCATTTCTGATGGTCTTCTTGAAGATTTAAAGATTAGAGTGTTTTTGTCTGCTTGAATACCTTGAATGCCTTTTCTTGCTTTGAAAGTTTTAAGTGAGCGTAAAAGATAAGAATTGAAAAAGTCATTCCTTATATATGAGGAGAGAGAAAGTGTTAGAACATATTTTATGTTCTAGTTTAGCAGTTTTATAAAGTAATCAGTATATTGTAATGGGCCTTGTATGGGGTTTGGGCTTATAGTGTTTACAAAGGACAAGGGGTATAAATAGGAATCATGTAATAGTTTTTAGGTTTAACCCTTTCATTATCAATGTAGTCGTATAATTGTTCTTGCTCTCTAGTAGTTTAGTTTTTACTTGCTTTCAATAATTACTGATTTCTATCTCCTTGAATCCTTGTTATCTTCTCAATCAAACCAATCTTTGATCTCAAATGGACCTCACAATTGGTATCAGAGCTTAACAGAAAACATTTTTCTGCACGATCGAGATATCTATTGGTTTTGATAGAACAGTCCTGTGAAAATCGATTACTATGATTTTTGTGAAATTGATTGTTCTTTATTGTTTAATTGATTCAGATATTATTGTTTATCATTATCGAATCATTAGCTAGCATCAATTTCTTTCCAGAAATCAGATCTGTTGATTTTCTGAGTTATTTTGTTCGAAAATATGTATGTACTGTGGTTGAATCGAAGTATGCTCCAGAGTCAGATTTAGTCTTGGTGATCAACTACAAATGTGCTTATTAGTTATTTTCGAATCTGTGGATAAAGTATTAGCTCAGAAATCGATGTTTTGAAGAATCTGTTGAAGAAAATCAGAAAATAAGTTCGAGATCCACGATTTTCGCAAGATCAGTGAAGAACTCGCAAAGAGTGAAGGTTTCGCAGAACATTGGACACAACAAAATTTTGAAGTGTGAAATTCGCAAGTGACTATATTGCGAAAGATAAAGGATTCGCAAGTCACTGTGCTTATGTTGTGTGCGAATTCCTAAGGATTCGCAGGCCACTGTCAAAAGTTTCGCAGGTTTCATATTTGCGAAAAGTGGCTTCCTAAAATTGAAAAATGTTCTAAGGTAAGGATTCGCAGGTATGCGAACTGCGAAAGTTGAAGGATTCGCAGATGTGTGTCTTGCGAATTCTAAGGGATTCGTAGACATATATCCTGCGAAAGGCGAGGATTCGCTCTCTTGAGGCTTGGGAAAGTTGTAGATTTCGCAATGCAAGCCTCTGCGAATTTTGTGGTTTAAGCTATGCTATCTTGCGAATTGTGCTTTATTGTCTATAAGGATCTGCGAATTTCAGTTGTTTGCGAAAGTTTTGATGATTTTTGAAGTTTCTGACTGTTCTGAACCCTATTTCATACAAGTTTGCCCTGTTCCTGAGCTTTTTACGCGGAATGAATATGTGACAGCTGGTTGGTCACATATCCTTAGCAACAGATCTATATTTCACGAGTGCTCATGATCTGCAAAGTCTTTCAGATTCTGGTTTTGATGATTTGGTCTCTGCTTGGATTGAGTTAGCTGCCTGAGCATCTGCAATCAGCAGTCTGGAAAGCTTCTTCAGTTGTTAGACCGTTGAGAGCACTTTATCATTCTTCTGACTTGATCACTCAGTAGTGTGAGCGACTGCAATCACTGTTCTGCACTTTGGTTGTGCTTTAGAATCCTTAGAGCTGATAATCATCCAGCTGATTTGTGAAGAAAGGAGTTTCGGGTTTGATGACTCAGTATTCTGGAAACCAGTCAGAAAATGAGTACCTTTCATCTGTTGTTGAACATTGCTTGCCTTTTACCCTTGCATTGTAGTGTTGCTACCGGATGCTACCACCTGTATGCTTATCAGATGAAGTTCTTAAGTTGAATTCTAAATTCAACTCATGGTTCATAGACAGATCAGATGTTATATACTGAAGACGCACTTGGGTGTCACTCCATAATCCACACATATCATTCTTGTGGGCGTTAAGGAATGTGTTGGATTTACTAGAGGAAAAGGTTGTCTTTATGTGCACTCAGTCGAGGTTATTGTCTACATCAGATCTGATATTTCAGTTGATACTTCGAGGATAAGAGCTACATTCTAGGGGGAGCTTAAGGATGCTTTGAAGTTTATGCAGCACTATGTTTTATAAATAAATCAAGGGGGAGAAGAGTTGAAGCTGGAGCTGAACAGAGAATGATTACTTTACAAAACTTAGGGGGAGAATGTTAGAACATATTTTATGTTCTAGTTTAGAAGTTTTATAAATTAATCAATATATTGTAATGGGACTTGTATTGGGTTTGGGCTTATAGTGTTTACAAAGGACAAGGGGTATAAATAGGAATCATGTAATAGTTTTTAGGTTTAACCCTTTCATTATCAATGTAGCCGTATGATTGTTCTTGCTCTCTAGTAGTTTAGTTTTTACTTGCTTTCAATAATTACTGATTTATATCTCCTTGAATCCTTGTTATCTTCTCAATCAAACCAATCTTTGATCTCAAATGGACCTCACAGAAAGGAATGAGGCGGGAAAACAAATGTTCATCATGACATGGATACGTCCCACGAAGTTGATTTGATAGAAGTGAAACGGATGAACGTGTCAGAGGAAAAGGCATGTCATGTATTGTCGGTTCAAATGACGTCATAGGAGAGAGAAAAACGTTTCGTTTTTATAAAGTATCACTGATAGAAATTTTGAGATAATTTTTCTTTCCAAAGGATCACTGACGAGAAATATCAGTGATAAGGTTTGTTTATCAAAAAACTTTTAACCACTTGAAGAAAATCATTGACTGAAGATTTGATTTTTGAAAAACGTCTTACTAAATGAGATATTCAGTGATAGAGAATGAAAAAACATACCTGAGAGTTAGAATATTTAGTCATAGATTATATGATGAAGGGTAACATATTATTACTGACATAATGCATGAAAGCTGAAGAGTTAATCTTCAAGATTCAACATTCCAAGCTCACTGATGAGAAAGTTAAATCTTGTCTCATCAAGAGGTTTGGTAAAAAGATCAACGAGCTGATAGTCAGTTGGAATAAAATGAAGTTCTATATCACCATTCATCACATGATCTATGATAAAATAATATATGATCTCTATGTGTTTTGTCTTTGAATGTAGTACTGGATTATTTGCTATAGCGATGGCACTAGTGCTGTCGCAATAGATTGGAATCTTTGATAGCTGAAGGTCATAGTCTAATAGTTGATTTCTCATCCATTAGACTTGAGCATAACAACTTCTAGCAGCTACGTATTCAACTTCAGTTGTGGAAGTGGACACTAAATTTTGCTTTTTACTTGTCCAACTTACCAGCTTTCCTCCTAGAAGTTCACATCCACCAGTGGTGCTTTTTCTATCGAGTTTGCAACCTGCAAAATCACTATCTGAATATCCAGTTAGATCGAACCCTGAATCTTTGGGATACCAAAGACTGAGGTTAGGAGTTCCTTTAAGATATCTGAAGATTCGCTTTACAGCGATTAGATGGGATTCCTTGGGTTCAGATTGATAGCGTGTACAAAGACATGTAGAGTACATGATGTCTGGTCGGCTCGCTGTAAGATACAGCAAGGAGTTTATCATTCCTCTATAGGTAGTGACATTAACAGGTTTTCTGTTGGATCCTTGTTTAATGTCAGAGGAGGTGCCATAGAAGTTTTCATCGCTGAAGTTTGAGTAAGATCAAACTTCTTCAGCATGTCTTTAACATACTTACCTTGGTTAATAAATGTACCTTTTTCAGTTTGCTTGATCTGAAGTCCAAGGAAGTAAGTTAGTTCACCCATCATACTCATTTTATATTCTTTTTTCATTCTCTCAGTGAAACGAGTACACATAGATGGGTTAGTAGAACCAAATATAATGTCATCGACATATATTTGCACAAGAATAATGTGACCTTTTATCTTTCTAAAAAAACAAGGTATTATCAATTTTACCACGTTCAAAATTTTCAGAGATAAGAAAAGATGAGAGAGTGTCATACCAAGCACGAGGGGCTTATTTTAGACCATATAGAGCCTTATCCAACTTATATACATAATTTGGATGCTTAGGGTCGGAGAACCCTAGGGGTTGTTCAACATAGACTTATTCATTCAGCTTTCCATTCAGGAATGCTGATTTTACATCCATTTGATATACTTTGAAGTCTTTGTAAACTACATAAGCTAGGAAGAGTCGAATTGCTTCGAGCCTAGCCACAACGGCAAATGTTTCATCATAGTCTATGCCTTCCTCTTGTTTGTATCCCTGAGCAACAAGTCTAGCCTTGTTTCAAGTTATAGTCCCATGTTCATCTAATTTGTTTCTAAACACCCATTTAGTGCCTATAACAGTCTTATCAGATGGTCTGGGAACGAGATTCCAAACTTTGTTTCGAGCAAACTCAGTCAGCTCTTCTTGCATAGCGCTGACCTAATTTAGATCTCTGAGGGCATCATCACTCTTCTTTGGCTCTAATAAAGAAAGAAAGTTGACAAAGAGACAGATATTACCTGTACTTCGTTAAGTCTGAATACCTGCATCGGGATCACCAAGGATTTGATCTATGGGGTTATCTTTGGTCCATCGCTGAGCGGGAGCATAATCGCTCACTTCAGGAGTTGGATCAACAATAGGGATGTTCACTGATGAAGAAGCTTTGAGGTTCATCAGCTATTAATTGTTGAGTGTCTGACAAATCATTGTTCACAGATAGGTTTTTAGACGAGGGAAGATCTGATGGAGGGAGTGTGTTTAGAGGCTCAGCTGAAACCCATGAGGTGGATTCAACATTAGGTGGAATGATGTTTGGATCATCATCAGCGATTGAATGATCTGTGTGTTGATGGTTTGTGAAGAAGGGTTTTGTTTCTCTATAATGAGAGAACATCCAAACATTTAGCTCTTCATTATCAGCGATAGGTTTAGAATTCGCTGAACGGGACTTGTCAAAGGTGACATGAATTGTTTCTTCTACAGTTTGTCTTCTCTTATTGAAGACTCTGTAAACCTTAGAGATGGAGGAATATCAAAGAAATATTCCATCATCAGCCTTTGGGTCGAACTTTCCAAGAGAATCTTTGTTGTTTAGAATATAACACTTACAACCAAAGATGTGAAGAAAACTAATAGAAGGTTTCCTTCCATGAAACAGTTCATAAGTTGTCTTTCCAAATCTCTTTACTATCAGAAATCTGTTTTGAGTAAAGCAAGCAGTGTTTACATCTTCAGCCCAGAACTGAGTAGGGAGATGAGAATCGCTGAGCATTGATCTGGTAGCTTCAATGATTGTTCTATTTCTTCTTTCAGAGACTACGTTCTGCTGAGGAGTTCTTACAGAGGAGAAATTGTGAGAAATTCCCTTACTCTCAAAGAAATTGTTTAGGGAACTATTTTTGAATTCAGTTCCATGATCACTTCTTATTGAGCGAACAGTAAGATTATTCAGCACTTCCATCTTTTTAACAAAAGATATCAGTTCTTCTGCAGTATCATTTTTGCAGCGAAGAAAGATAACCCAGGTGTAGCGAGAGTATTCATCTACAATGACAAGTGTATACTTCTTTCCAGGTATGGATTGGATATTGACCGGGCCAAATAAATCCATGTGCGAGAGTTGAAGAGGACTTGTCACTAAGGAAACTTGTTTAGATTTGAAACTATTTTTATTCTGTTTTCCTTTCTCACATGCTGAACATAGAGATTCCTTGGCATATAAGTGCTGAGGGAGACCAGAGACCAATTCCTTAGTAGAGAGAGAATTCAGGGTTTTGAAATTTATATGAGAGAGCCTTTTATGCCATAGCCAGTTGACATCAGAGGAGGCTTTAGAAAGAAAACACACATTTTCAGTGGTAGTAGAGTCCATGTCTATTACATAGACATTTTCCATACGGTAACCATTGGGAGCAAGTTTTTTGTTCTCATTCACCACTAAACATGCGTTCTTATTGAAGCGAACTTCGTAGTCTTTGTCACATAGTTGGATGATGCTTAGAAGATTGTGCTTCAGTCCATCTACGTAAGCGACTCTTCTGAAGGTAGTTTTCCCATTGCTAAGAACACCAAACCCTCGGGTATATCCTTTTCCATTTCCACCAAAGGTCACTGAAGGACCTTTCTCTTCCTTGTATTCAGTAAGCAGGTCTTTTTGTCCAGTCATGTGTCGAGAGCATCCGCTATATAGATACCAGTTACCCTTCGATCCCTGCAAACATAAGGAACATTAAGTTTTTATTGGTACCCACTTTTCAATGGGACCAATGGGGTTAGTGGAGATGGAAGGTTCAACAATCTTCATGGCAGTTGAAGATTCAGCTTCAGTGGTAACCTTCACTTTGGTTAATTTCTTAACCTTAGTGGTATTTTTCACCTTGGTGGATTTCTCAGCTTTGGTGACCTTCTCAGCCTTGGGGGCATTCATCTTCACTTTAGCTATTTTATCAGATTTTGTGGCATTAGGAAATTTACTTGCAATATGGTCAGTGAGTCCACAATGATAGCATTTTCTATATTTAATGGTGGCTTTAGGACCATGAGCAGTAAGATTAGAAAACTTGAGATGTGCAGGGCCAGCTCCAAGAATACCTTTAGCATAAGATCTGGGAGGAATTTTTAGTTCTTCAGATTTCTTAGGCTTAAGATCAATTTTCAGCTTTAGAGGACAGATATCAAAGATTTCTGTTTCAGAGCTAGAAGATCGATTTACTAAAGGTTTGAGAGGAACTTTCAGTTTTGCTTTCTTGGTAGCCTTCTGAGGATGGGAAATGGATTTCCCTTTATCAGCGAGCTTAGAGCTTTTTGATAATTCCTTAGGAATAGGATTAGAGGAAGAAGAGCACTTGAGTAGAAGAGGTGTCAGGGATAGAAGAGACAAACATTCCAAACTTAAGCATGGAACTGTCTTCTTTAGGTTCATCCTGTTCTTTCCAAAAACCAAGACCGGTTTTATCACTGGTAGGGATGAGACCTGATGATTTCAGTGACTTTGGTAGAAGAGTTACACCATCCCTCAACAGTTGCCTTTTCTGCTTTTAAAGCAGCTATGGCTTGTTCGCGTTTAATGCTGATAATTTCGTTGACAATGACTTGATCTTTCAAACTTTCCGCTAAAAGAGTCAGTTCTCTGATCTTTTCATGACATTTTTCTAGCTATTCAGTTAAATCAATATTTTTGTTTTCAGCTAGAGTTTTTCCATTCAGTACATTGTACAGATCAATTGTCAACACATCAACAACGCAACTTCTCTCAGCTTCAGAAAGAGAGGGATTGGTAGATATAGATACCTGAGAGAAGATATAGCTCATGGAAGTTCATGTTGGTTCTTCCACTTCTTCTTTAATCTTAGCCATAAGACAGAGATTAGTAACTTCTTCATCGTCAGAACTAGATTCTTCTGATTCAGCCCAGTCATGCTCTTCAACGATAAGACCTTTACCTTTTCTTTGAAAGTTCTTCAACTTTTGATATTTCTCTTTCAGCTTAAGGTATTTGTTATCACTGGACTTTCTAGAGGTAGAAGGTTTGAAGACTTTCTTTGACCTGCACTCACTTGCAAAATGTCCAATCTTTTCACAGTTATAGGAAGTAGCAGTAGCCTTATCAGCAAGGGTTGATTTTGGCTTGTCAGTTATAGAGAGAGGCTTATTTCTTCTGAAACTGCCCTTTCTTGCAAACCTTTTAAAAGAGTTTGTCAAGAGTTCTAGGGATTCATCAAACTCTTAAAGATCAGTGTCTGATAATTCCTCAGAGTCAGAATCTAACTCAGTGATAGTAAGAGTAGATCGCTGAGATGGAATGATCTCTGAAGAGACTAAAGCAACAGGAGTGCTTTTGGAGTCTTTATAATCTCTTACAAGATTCTTCTTCAGGATATTTGATTGCTCATAGTTGAGCAATATTCCATATAAAGTGCTAAGAGAGAGAGAATTTAAGTCTTTTGTCAGCTTAAGACACATTGAGTAACTGTCCCAGCTTTCAAGAAGACATTCCAAGAATTTAGTTAAGACCTCAGAGTTAGAATAGGTCCTACCGGCAGTTCTTAGATCAATGATTAGACAGTTAAATCTCTGGTGAACATCAGATAGGGATTCATTCTTACCAGCGATAAAACTTTCATACTATCTTACCAAATTAATCTTTTGGGTCTCTTGGACTTCAGTAGTACCTTCATATTGAACACATATAGTGTCCCACATTTCTTTGGCAGTTTTAAGAGGCATGATGGAATAGAAAGCTTCATCAGGCAGAGCTATAGAGATAATGGTTTTTGCCTTTGCATCTAAGCCAACCTTCTTTTTATCTTCATCACTCCATTGTCTTATTTTCTTAATAGCATAACATTCAGGAACAACAGGAGTGGTGGCAGTAGCTGGAACGGCAGCTATGAAGAAAGGTTCATAAGGGCCATTTGCTACGTATTCAGGTATAGTAGGATCTACACCTTCTAGAAATAGCATCATTCGATTTTTCCAGAAAGCAAAGTTATCTCTGCTAAATCGAGGAGGATTTAAGAGTGAACCATTATCATAGTAGTTTGTATTTGTATTGAGTGCCATATTAAGAATAGCAAGGAAGAGAATAAAGCAAGATCTTGTTTATGAGATTAAACAATCTGCTCAGATACCACTTGTTGGTCCCGAAGGTGTTTAACAAGTTCGTAGAGGGGGGGGGGGTTGAATACAAACACAGAATTTTAAAGTTTAATAAATTGTTTATTGATAAATCAAATTACAATTTACAAGTTTGTTGCGGAGTAAGATTAAGTAAAACCTAATCTAAACAAACTTAAGAATCACTAAGAAGGGTTGCACTAGAAATAGAGAATGGGGTATTGGGAGAGTATAGAAAACAAGGGTTTCTATATATTTAGAAAGATGAAGGCAACACAGAGGAGTGTTGATCTTTCTATTTATACCCTATGTATTAAATGCATGGCAGGGTACTTTACACGTGTCCTTCATTGATTGGCTGCATGGGTTTGACTTTAGGAGACATGCTTTCGGCCGTATGATGAACAGTGTAGTTGACAGAGTTGTTGTACGAATTGCTACAGAGGTATGTCTGTTCTTACAATCGTACGATGTGTGCAAGGGTAAGACAAAAGAGACTTGAGGCATAAGCTAAGTGATCGTCAATCGCTGAATATCTCTTCCTTCAGAGATATAAAGAATTTCAGCTATCGTTGAAGCTTTTCCTCAGGTTTCTTCGCGTGTGTAGACTTGTCTTGGCTTCACTGATATCCGCATCAGGTCATGAGTAGACTTGTCTTTGTTCCGCAACTTTATCTTCGATTCAGTAGTGAGCATCTTTTGTCGTGAAACTTGTCTTCAGGGATTACGTCTAACTGTTTACATGAGAAATCATCAGCGATACTGAACATAATCAGTATTTGACCGCTGATAGTGAAACACTTATACATATGAATGTTTACAAAAAAGATCATCAGTGATAACTGAACAGACTCAGTATGATCGCTGATGATGAAACAGTAATACATAATGTTAAACGTAATTTTCACTAAGTATAGAAAAGGGTCATTATCAAATCACTGAGAGAGAGTATGGATCAACAGGATCATATCCAAATTCTGAGCTAACCGCAGGACCAATGGTGTAGTTTACTCTTTTATGTGTTACATAATCAAAATATTAATTTTCATTGAGAAAATTTGGGAAAAATAAAGCAAGTTTAATCAATTTATGAGAAAATATATTTTATAGTTTAATAATTATATTAAATAAAGTGTAAACTTTTTCGAACAATTTAAAAAATTAAAGGTTGGCCAATTTATGAAAATTGTTTAGTTATTTATTTTGATTTGGATTAATAGTTGTATAGATTATATCTTTCATATCTCACATTCGAATGAGATATATAACGTTGATTTGACATGGAAACAATTTATTAGAAAAAAAAAGTTTATTTAATTTAAACTTTTTGTTAGGAGTAATCAATCATCAATATGATTATGTATAATAAATATGGAAAATAAGAAGAAATTAAAAGTTTTTCTTATACAAATCAAAGTATGATCATCAATTCAACAAAACAAACAATAGAATCATAAACCTTACTTGATTTGGTAGATTTTTCGTGAAATTGAAATAGATTGAGGCCTGCACAAAAGCAGTGTCCTAAGACAAAAATTTGTCGGTCGTATAGGCGTTTGTCCCGAGGATACAACAATCAAATTCAAGTTTCTAACTTGAATCTATCGAATTAAACGATGTTTGGTGATCGATTTTGTGGAGAGAAACCTTGGAAATTGATTGGGAAAACGTTAGTGTAAATGGAGGGAAAAGTTGCAGGTTTAATACATGCAATCCTAACTGTCGGTAATCGCTAGTCGCCACCGAGACTTGTATCGAGACATAACTACCGGTACAAGTACCGGTAGCCTCTGTTTTTCGCTGAAAGACGAAGTCAGTCGCCACCGAGACTCATCGCGAGACTTAACTACCGGTACAAGTACCAGTAGCCTCTGTTTGTCGTTGAAAGAAGAGTTCAAAGGTCTAGAACCTATCGGTACTTGTGTTGCTACTTAGACCCTTCAAACACTCGGGACAACTCTCGGTAAGCACTGTCCAGTGCCTTACAACCCGTCAGTGACCACCGAGACTTATATCGTTACTTAACTCTCTATAGAACTCACTGAGACTTATATCAGTACTTAACTCTAAGTAGAATTCTCGTTGAGCTTTGTTTGCCTGCATCAACTTTCTTCCATTTAAACCAAAACTCGTTGAGACTTATATCGATACTTAACTCTCGGTAGAACTCTCGTTGAGCTCTGTTTTGCATGCATCAACTTTCTTCCATTTAAACCAAGTTCCAACAATACCCCACATTTTTTATTCAAACTTCAATAATACCCCACATTTGAATAGAAAATAAGCAATAAATGGTAACTTATCTTGCGTCACCAAGCTAGTTATAACATGTGTCGGAAAAGGTATCTTTTGGACTTGAGTCTTTCCTAGTGAATGCCTATGGGGTCTACTTCATGGGTAGTGAACTAAAGTCTTGAACTAACCACTCTTTGTAGTAAATCGAGACAATAGGCATCACACATGTTATATCTATACATAATTTAATTCTTACCGTTGTGTTCATTTCAATCGTGAACAAATCCTTTCTTCATGAGAGTTTTAGAAGATGTAGCCATATCCGTCCTCAAAGATGCGACCCCACATCAGTCTTACATAGGTAATGTCGATCAAGAATAGTTCCTTGTATTCTACTATAACAGCTATCAACATTATTAAGAATGTGATATTCATCCCTATATCATCAACGGAAAACACAGATAAAACATCATAGGAATAGGCATACCTGTTTTTTATTGTGCTTGAGTTGTCCTCGACTAGTTTGCCTATTAAACCTAGACCATGGGATCTCCAATTTTGCTAGGTTAGGTTGTCGCCGAGGAAACTCGTTGAGTTGGCTTTAATCTCATTCCCCTCGATGTATAGGACACTTTCTCTCTACTTAGGCCATTTGTCAAAGGATCGACAATATTCTCTTTTGACTTTACATAGTCAACGTAATTGATTCCATTTTTCAGCAAGTCCTTTATCGTATTGTGGCGCCTTCGTATTTGTCGAGACTTTCCATTGTAGATTTGATTCTTCGCTCTAGTGAGAGCGGCCATACTATCGCAATGGATACCAATGGCAGTCACCGGTTTAGACCACAACGAAATACCCTCTAGGAAGCCTTTTAGCCATTCGACTTTTTCAGTGGCTTTGTCTAATGCAACAAATTCAGCTTCCATAGTGGATCTGGTATTCATGGTTTGTTTAGATGATTTCCAAGATACCGCAACACCACCAAGTGTAAACAAATATCCACTTGTGGACTTACTCTCGGAATAGTTGGAAATCCAATTCGCATCACAATACCCTTCTAAAACTGAAGGATATTTGGTATAGTGTAACCCATAACTCATTGTGTATTTCAATAATTTAAGCACCCATACTAGTGCATATCAATGGTCTTTTCCTGGGTTATGTGAGTACCGACTAAGTTTACTCACATTGTATGCTATATCTGGTCATGTACAATTCATGATATACATCAGGCTTCCAAGAACTTAAGTGTATTCTAATTGAGCCATGATATTTCCTTGATTCTTCTTCAATTGACTTGAAGGATCAAAAGGAGTCACAACCGGTTTGTCATCATAATGACCAAACTTTCGAAGCACCTTCTCAACATAGTGAGATTGGGTAAGAAAGTAACCATTAGCATTCCTTTGAATTTTTATACCAAGGATTACATCAGCAACTCTCATATATTTCATATCAAATGCGGAGTGTAGCATCTTCTTGGTTTGGTTTATTACATCCATGTTTGATCTCATGATGAGCATATCATCAACATACAAGCATAAGATGACACAAGCATTCTTGTATTGTTTCACATAAACACATTTATCGCATTCATTTATGTGAAAACCATTTGACAACATAGTGTTATCAAATTTCTTATGCCATTATTTTGGCACTTGTTTAAGTCCATAAAGAGACTTAATCAACTTACAGACTTTGTTTTCTTGGCCTTTTACAACAAATCCTTCCAGTTGTTGCATATATATCTCTTCTTCCAATTCACCGTTCAAGAAAGCGGTTTTCACATCCATTTGATGTATCTCCAAGTTATGAATAGCCGCTATTGCAATCAATGTCCTAATAGACATTATCCTTGTAACTGGTGAATACGTGTCAAAGAAGTCTTGACCTTCCTTTTGTCAGTACCCTTTGGCGACTAGTTGAGCTTTGTATTTCTCAATAGTGCCATCGGGTCTCAACTTCCTCTTGAAGATCCATTTATGGCCAATGACTTTATGACCCGGAGGCAAATCAACCAATTTCCATGTGTTATTATGCACAATGGAGTCTATTTCGCTTTGGATGGCCTCGGCCCAATAAGGTGCCTCTTAAGATTCTATGGCGGCCTTATAGGAGAGAGGTTCTCCTTCAATATTGAAATCCATAAATTATGGTCTAAAGTCTTTGGTGACTCTTCCCCTTTTGCTTTTCCTTGGTTCCACATCTTCTTGAACCTTAGAGGTTTCATTATTCTTTGATTGATCACTCTTGGTTAATTCAACATGAAAGTGTGTATCATCAATTAGTCTTTTCCTTGGATTAGAGGTATTACCCTCTTTTTCCTTGTATGGGAAAATCGTCTCAAAGAACTCTGCCTCAACAAATTCTATGATTGTATTGTTGCATATGTCATCTATATTAGATTTGTATACAAAAAACCTATATGATGCACTATCATGGGTTGGACCAATATATACACAATCTACTGTTTTAGGTCCAAGTTTAGTCCTTTTTGGTAAAGGGACTTGTACCTTAGCAAGGCAACCCCACACTTTCATCCTTTTGTAGGACGGTAATCTCCCTTTCCAAAGCTCATAAGAAGATTTATCACTTTTCTTGTGGGGGATCCGGTTTAGGATCATATTTGCAGTAAGACATGCCTCACCCCATAAATGTTATGGAGCTCCGGATGTGATCAACATTGAATTTGTAACACCCCGAATTTTGGCTTAGACACTCTTTGCATACTTTAAGTGTCATTCCTCAACCATTTCAACTAAATATTAAGAATCATGTTAATTAGAGGGTATAAATGCTAATGTTTTAGTGTTATCATTAGCTAAGTCAATTTGGGAATGAAATTGCTTGAGTTTTGGAACTTCGAGATGGGGGGTGCCTAGCGACTATGACCGGTGACAGTGCCTTTGGGCATTGTCGCACGGCACAATCACGCCCACACCCGGGCCTCGGTACGAATTAAGTGAGTATGCCACATCGACATTGGCATGGGCATACTCGCGAGGCATTATCGCGAGGTAGCATGTGGCCACGGTACATCCCGCGCGAGAGTGCTTGGAGACTATGCCAAGGGCGCTCTTGCCTGGCATTATCACATGCAGGGCCAGGGGCTTTAAATGCATTGCTTTACTTGATAAAATTCATTTGTGGCTTTGAAGGGTTTTAGAAATACGATTTTCCTCTCAAGTTTAGGTAAGATTCCTTCCACTTCTCATCCTCTCCCCTCATTGAATGTTAATCCAACTACATCTAGTGACATTTATGATTCTTTTTGGGTTCTAGCCTTCAAGTGAATCATCTAGCTCCATTTGGGAACCTCAAGACACAATCTTTATTTCTAGGGTTTTTCCATTTTAGGGTTTTTACATCACAAACCCATTTGGTGAGTTTCTCAACCTTTACACTACCATAAATGCAATTATTTGCTTATATGTGATTTGTAGGTACATTGGATTTTGACCTAACATTAGGGTTTTGTGGATTTTGCTAAAAATAGACCTTTGGTCTCCACTAGATGCATTTAATGATAATAATGGTGAATATATACATTTCAATAAGTGTGAAATGGGATTTATGCTAGTGAAGAATCATTTCTTACAAAAGGGAAGTTTTGACTCAAATGAATGTATACCTGTAGCTAGTCTCATTTCTTTAGCTTATTACATCATTCCTTGGTATTAAAAATGTGTTACTTTAATATGATTATGAGATATGCAATATCATGAGCAACAAGTGTTTTATGTAGATATTATGTTTCTAGAATGGTAATGACCTACATCGGTAATGTTAACCTTACTTGTTCATGATCATATTTGATGTTTGAAGTATATCTCCTTGTGCACGAGGATTTAGATCGTATGATATATGTGGTCATAATTGTTGGCCACGTTGGGTCACTAGCGAGTAGGAAATGGGGGACTTAATAGTCCTTAAGGTGTAACTCGTCTAGATTGGATAGGCAATAATGTCACATAAGTCCTTGAGGTGTAACTTGACGGAGTGGGCAATAAAGGCATTTAACGGTTTGAGGTTGTGATGTCTTGATGGCATGGGAACTAGAACCGGGACATGAGGTGTAATCCAATAACATCGTGGGTGACTCCATTCACGTGTTCTCGTCAACCCGATGGAAACGGGTCTCCCCAGTATTTCAAGAGATATCTCTTATGTGTTCATGTTCAGGTTTTGGAACATCGTTGCAAAGTTGGCAAATGGTATTATAGCACCAAAGGGATCTGGTAACAAAAAATTTTGTATTATGATTATCTTACATGTGAACTGTTTAATTTACGAGATCTCACTAGGCTTTGACCTAACACTTGTTATGGTGCTTTGTTGGTTCACAGGTCCCACTATCGGTGGAATTTAAGATGCCATGACTTGTCGGCCGTGCACATAGGAGTTCTTGAAGTGCCGGACTTTTGGAGGACTTTTGAGAAGAGTGAACTTTTGGAGATAAAGCAACACCCAACATTAATCTAGTTAAAACAGTTTCTAGATTAAGTAGGTTGTTGTAGTTCTTATTTTATCTTTACCCCTTTTTAATTTGTACAAACTACCCCAAGTTTTGTGGGTTTTAGTTGGCTCACTTTGGAAATTTTATTTTGCCTATTTCCGAAATTTACCCATTACCTTATGCTAAATTTTAGTGTGTTACAGAATTGAACATGTTTTTCAATGACCTATTCTTCCGCTCGGCCACTCCATTTGGTTGAGGAGTGTATAGAGTGGTAGTTTGATGTACTATGCCATGTGTAGCACAAAGTTCTGCAAAGTCATGGGATTCGTATTCTCCTACCTGATCCAACCTTAGAATTTTGATTTTTTTGTCGAGTTGAGTCTCAACTTCGGCCTTATAGGTTTTAAACATGTTTAAGGCTTCATCTTTTGTATGGATCAAATACACATAGCAGTACTTACTGCAATCATCAATGAAAGAAATATAGTAATTATTTCCTCCTCTTGTAGGAGTTGCCTTGAAATTACATAAATCACTGTGAATCAACCCAAGAACCTCATTTGATTTTTCAACTGATTTGTGTGGATGATTTGTATATTTAGCTTCTACACATATCTCACACTTAGATAATTTATTAATGGAACACTTAGGTAACATGTCAAGTTTAATCATTCATTGGAATGATCTAAAGTTGACGTGTCCCAATCTTGAATGCCAAAGGTAAGAACGATCAACCATATACACTGAAGTAGCAGTGCTAGTGCCTGCCTTATTTTTATTATTTACATTGGCGGCATCAATGTTAGTTACAACGCTTAACTTAGAATAAGGCCATAAATTAAATTCTTAGTTAAAGAGGGTATATGTAACACATCCATCAACATCAGATCCTTCCCGGAAGTCAGCTTCAATATGACCTTCCCTTTCCCTTCAATCTTGGCAGTCGAAGCATTTCCCATGAACATCGGTTCTCGATCATCCACCTTTTGATAACTTGCAAACAGGCTCCTTGAATTGCATATGTGCCTCCGGTGTCAAACCCACCAATCAATAGCATTTGAGACCATATGAGTCTCAATTACACCAACGAATTGGTTAGGAGATTGGATAAGGTTGGCATGACTAGTAGATGCACCACCACCACCATTTCCCCTGGCACCACCGTGGTCTCTTTTGTGTCGACAATCCTTAGCTTTGTGTCCCGACTTTCCACAAACCCAACAACACACCATCCTTTTGAAAAGCTTTTTCTGTGGGGCTAAGGGACCCTTTTCAAAGTTGAAGAGACTCTTAGTTTCACTAGCCTTCCCTTTAAATTTCTGAAATTTGGATTTCGATGTGCCAACTTCAATCATATTGGCGTGTGGCTCACTTGTTCTTGCATCGGCCTTCTCATTCAACTTGTTGTCCTCCTCCACTCTTATTTTGAGTAGTAACTGCTCGAAGGTGATTTCCTCCGTTAAACGCTTCAAGTACAACTTGAAGTTTTTCCACGAAGGAGGCAACTTCTCTATTATCGAACCAACAACAAAGTTAATGTGTAAGTCCATGCCTTCAACATCAAGCTCATGGATAAGCACCTGTAATTCCTCAACCTGTTTCAACACAGATTTGTTATCATTCATCCGGTAGTTCAGAAATTTCCCTATCGCAAACCTCTTGGAGCATGCCACTTTGGTCTTATATTTTGCGTCCAAGGAATCCCATATCTCCTGTGTCGTTCTGAACGAGGAGTATATGTCATAGAGGGAATCGTCGAGAGCGTTTAGAATATAATTTATGCAACTATATTCATTCGATCTCCATATCTCGACCGCTTTCTGATGGCCAGTGACTTGGATTTGCGTATGAGCACTTCCATCTTGCCCCACCGGAGGTTCATTCAGTGATTAATCTTCCTTGAGAACATTGGAAACATGAAGTGTTGTCAAGTAGAACAACTTCTTCTGTTGCCATCTCCGGAAATCCGAACCCTTAAATTTCTCGGGTTTCTCCACATGATTCTTGATCAATTGAGATTGATCCATCGCTCCTTAACAATAATTTTTGTCTTAGATTGTTATGAGTAATCAGTCATCAATATAATTATGTATAATAAATATGGAAAATATGCAGAAATTAAAAGTTTTTCTTATACAAATCAAAGTATGATCATCAATTCAACAAAACAAACAATAGAATCATAAACCTTACTAGATTTGGTAGATTCTTCGTGAAATTGAAATAGATTGAGGCCTGCACAAAAGCAATGTCCTAAGATAAGAGTTTGTTGGTCGTATAGGCGTTTGTCCCGAGGATACAACAATCAAATTCAAGTTTCTAACTTGAACCTATCGAATTAAACGATGTTTGGTGATCGATTTTGTGGAGAGAAACCATGGAAATTGATTGGGAAAACGTTAGTGTAAATGAAGGGAAAAAGTTACAGGTTTTATACATGCATTCCTAACTGTCGGTAACCCCAGTCTCCACCGAGACTTGTGTCGAGACTTAACTATCGGTACAAGTATCGGTAGCCTCTGTTTGTCGCTGAAAGAAGAGTTCAAAGGTCCAGAGCTTATCGGTACTTGTGTCGCTACTTAGACCCTTCAAACTCTCGGGACAACTCTCGGTAAGCATTGTCCAGTGCCTTACAACCCGTGAAACTTCCAGTGACCACCGAGACTATATCGATACTTAACTCTCGGTAGAACTCACTGAGACTTATATCGGTACTTAACTCTAAGTAGAATTCTCGTTGAGCTCGGTTTTGCCTGCATCAACTTTCTTCCATTTAAAACAAGTTCCAACACTTTTTACATATACATGTTTTATATCCACAAGGTGACTTTAAAAAATGGTTTTCTTGGGTTTTTAAAAAACTGTTTTTTATTATAGAAAAAGTTGTCAAAGTTAAAAAAATTGTGTACAAGAAATTACTTGTCGAGGACCCACGTTCGTTGCTTCTTAGAGCATCTCCAACCTTAGCACAAAAAAAACATCAAAAACACCAATATGGTGGGGCCATCAACACCAAAAAAAAAACTCAATTCCAACCATCCTCTAAAAAAAACACCAAATTTGTGAATTCCACATTAAAATAACATATTTTATTTACTATTATATTATATTTTTAATAACCATAATTATAATTGGTAAATAATCAGTAATTAATTTATTTTAAATAAAGACTTATCAAAATAAAGACTTGTTAAATTAAAAATAATAAAGTTTTAATTAATATTACACTAAAAAATTACATTAATTTAAATAATGTAAATTAAAAAAAAATAAAGAATTAGTTTATTTATAATTTATTATATATCTGTTAATTATATGTATATATATATATATATTTATATAATTATTAAATCAAATTCAAATTAAATATCAATAAACAAATGAATAGTGGTGGGTCCATAGGGTTCCATAAAAATGCCGGTTGGAGTTTTGGCCGGCAATTATGCCGTGTGAATTTCTTGACCGGCAAAAAAAAAACTAAAATGACGGCCGGTTGGACCTGCTGAGCCGGCAAAAACAAGAAATTAGCGTGAGGTTGGAGATGCTCTTAGACCTCATAAAGATGATCGTTTAAATAACACATTTGAATATGAATTACGTTTAAATAACACATACAGAGGCGGAGCTCCCTTAGGGCTATCAGGGGCCAAGGCCCCTGCACTTTTCTTCAATTAATGTAGAGGAGTTAGGATCTGCAAGTTGTAATTTTTTTATGTTTTGATTTGGGGCCCCCACTTTGGCACCTTCAATCCACTAGGCAATGTCCACTAGTTTAATAATCTAATTATTTAATAGGATTGCAATCCAATTGTTTCATAATCAATTACTCAGTATACCAAAAAGTTTGGCACTTACAACTTCTGATTTTCTTTATGTTGAGTTTGTCTTTCTTTCTGATAATGTGATACAGTTCTTGTTTGAGCTCCTGGTTGTTCATTGCTGGGGTGGAAGAGGGTAGGGTTTGGAGTTTTGAGTTTTGTGTTACTTTTGACGTGGTTTCTTTGTGGGTTGGTGATTCACACGGTTTTGTATCTGGTCTGCAAATCGTGTCACCATGAAAACGTCGACAAAGGAGATCTGTCGAATCATTTGGAGAGTTATCTGGGTGAGTACTAGCCTTTGAGTGGAATCCACCAAATCATAGTTCCCAATAGCCGATGTGTTTTTAGCCTAATTCCACCGTTTCGAGGTATTTTTATAGTTTTTTGCTTGATTTCGACAGATATTTAAGTTTTTTTTATCGACTTCGAGAATTTTTTTTCGGTTTTTTGGTTGATTTCAAGAGTTCTTTTTGATTTTTTGGTTGATTACAAGGTACGGTTGTACCTTCTTCAAATTTTGAATATCATACGGTGGTACTTTTTAAAACGATAGGGTTGTACCTTTCATAAACATACATTTTTTAACTTTTCGGCGGAGAGATAATACGGTGGCACATGCCACCGATGACCCTTCTTTAGGTCCGTCCCTTGGTTCGGCCCCTGCAGTTGGAAAACTCGTGTTCCGCCCCTGAACACATATAAATTTGATTTCCAAGCTTATAGATTTGAATTACTTTATCAATTTATTTACAATAATAACATATCTGTCTAAAAATATGATTTATTTTAATATCGTTAAAATTTATTTAGGGGTTGTTTGTGTACCTCTTAATAGTTCCATTAAAAAGCAACCTATGAATCGCTAAGAGGTGAATCTTATTTGGCAAAATAATAAATTGTCTCTTAATGGTTCTAAATCCCTTAGAATAATTTTGATTCTTGGGTCTCCCTTAACCATTCGGCACCATAATTTAATTCTGAACAATTAACAAACAACCATATTTCATTTTGCACTATATCATTAGAGTCTTTTAATCATTCTGTATCAAACCATTCAGTAACTGACAAACAACCTCTTACTAATTATGTTGATTTTATATTTATACCTATTAACATTTTTTTTATTTGACACTACATCATAAAATGCTACGAATTTTCACTACGATCCAACTCCAACACAAACAATAATTTCTAATTTAAGAAGAAAAAAAAGGTTCAATGACGTATTCTTAGTTTATTACCTCTAAAAAATGACGTAGTAATACGGGATTTAAATTTCTCAATATCAAAATGAATATTAGAATTAAAATGACCCCGGGAGAGGAACAAAACAGGTCAACATAAATAATGGAGTGAATCACAATGATGATGCTTCTAGTTTGCTTAAAATTTTGATTTTGTCTCTAAAATAAATTATAGATGTTTTATTAATTGAAAAGGTAATCATAAAATAATAAAATCAAATAAAAAAGAAAAGAAAAACCAAGTTATCAAATAACGAATAAAAGTACATCCACCTTCTACAAGGCATAGGAAGGAGGGGGTAGTCAAACCAAGCCAAGCAAAAACACACACCCCACACACATGGGAATACCAATATAACCAAAAAAAAAAAAAAACAAGCGAAAAAGAGCCCGGAACAATAAAAAAGAAGCAAGTAACTGGAATTATTTGTACTAATGGTCTCTGACTTTTTAATTTCATAATATTTGTGATCTCTGAAGTTAATAATGTTAGTTAGCAATTATTATAAGAGGTAATTTAGTTTTTGGACAAATACAAGGACCAAAAATGTATTTCACTTTAAAATTAATTATGATTCATATTTTTTTATTAATATTTTTTTATTAAAAATATTTTAAATATCTAATCACAAATTAAATTCTTAAATTAAAGTACATATTAAATAAAATTATTTATAGTTATAGTTTATTTTAAAAAACTATTAAATTGACAAAATTATTTTCTCGTTATAAAATTCCAAATTTAGAAAAAGAAATTCAATCAAAAGAAATTGACATGTCCCTTAACATAAATATGGTTTATTTAAGGGAAATTAATTAAAATGACCGTATTTCAATATCGTATTACTAAAATGCCCTAAATCTCTTTTGTTTTGCTGAAATACCCTTTTTGGCCGGGATGTAGGGTTGGGATGAGACCCATCCCGGGGTTGTTAAATTTTTTGAGAAATAGAGGGGTTACCCCGGGATTTAGAGAGATATCCCGGGGTTGGAGTTGAAAATTTTAATTCAATTTATATCCCGGCGTTAAAAAGATAATATCCCGGGTGAAATTTTTGAATCGATTGTATATTATTTTAATATATATATTTACATTTTATATCTCTATAGTTTTTTAGTTAGTTACTTTATACCTTTTACTTTTCTATTTTTCATTTTACATTTTTATTATATTAACACATATAATCGTATATTAACGAAAATGCGTTAAAAAGATACATTTTAATTTTAACAAGTTACACCATTATAACCGTCTCTTCGATACCTTCGAAATGAGCCCAATATTGAATATTTTTTGATTTAATTATTTATTATATATTATATCTGGTTTAGTTTTAATATTATTATTATTGTAAAAACTTTTAAGAATTATCGATTATACAGAGACGACAATTTCAATACATTTATTTTTAAAATGAGGTTATTTGAATTTTATTTTTATTATATATTATATATGGTTTAGTTTTAATATCATTTTTATTGTAAAAACTTTTAAGAATTATCGATTATACAGAGACGACAATTTCAATACATTTATTTTTAAAATGATATTATTTGTTAGTTTTACCTTATTTGTTAGTTTTACATGAATATCATTAAACCACTACCAAAAATCATGTAAAACTAACAAATAAGGTGGGACTCCCATTAAGCATATTAAGATGCTAACAAACATGTCTTAAATTTGGTCAATCATTTCATCTTATGTTTTTACCTGATTTTTTTTTTACCATTGACCCATTAAACATAAAAATAAAATTCAAATATCCTCATGTTAAAAATAAATGAATTGAAATTGTCGTATCTGTATAATCGATAATTATTAAAAGATTTTATAATAATAATGATATTAAAACTAAAACAGATATAATATATAATAAAAATAAAATTCAAATATCATCATTTTAAAAATAAATGTATTGAAATTGTCGTCAATGTATAATCGATAATTCTTAAAAAAATTTACAATAATAATGATATTAAAACTAAACCAGATATAATATATAATAAATAATTAAATCCAAAAATATTCAATATTTGGCTCATTTCAAATGTATCGAAAAGACGGTTATAATGGTGTAACTTATTAAAATTAAAACGTATCTTTTTAACGCATTTTAGTTAATATACGATTATATGTGTTAATATGATAAAAATGTAAAATGAAAAATAGAAAAGTAAAAGGTATAAAGTAACTAACTAAATAATTATAGGGATATAAAATGTAAATATATATATTAAAATAATATACAATCAATTCAAAAATTTCACCCGGGATATTATCTTTTTAACGCCGGGATATAAATTGAGTTAAAATTTTCAACTCCAACCCAGGGATATCTCTCTAAATCCCTGGGTAACCCCTCTATTTCTCAAAAAATTTAACAACCCCGGGATAGGTCTCATCCCGGCCCTACATCCCGGCCAAAAAGGGTATTTCAGCAAAACAAAAGAGATTTAGGGCATTTTGGTATTACGATATTGAAATACGGTCATTTTAATTAATTTCCCTTTATTTAATATGTATGGTTAACATAAATATTTTTATTTAATATATATATACTATATTAGAAAGCATTTGAGAAAAACTCTTAAAAATAAATTTTTATGCATTATATATTATGTATTGATGTATATTACTTAAAATTCAAGATTACAAGTAAATGATTTATTAGTACAACTTTTTAAGGTTGAATGTTTGAATTCATAACTAACTGATAAAAATAATAAAATACAGTATAAACATTTCATTCTAAAAATAAATAAATAAAATATAATTAGAATAATCATTGTGTTGAAAGATTATTTGTCACCATCAAAAGGAAGTGATAGAAAGAATATTTTCCTAGTATTAGAAATTACCTTAATGAATGTTTCATTTTCTTTGTAAGCTTATCCATATTTAAAGGGTTTATGATTAAAGAGAATTATAGATTTGATTCTCTCTATTTACTGTTGTTCTATTCTGTTTTTTCCTATAACACATTATCAGCATGTTGCTCCGCCAAGAGAGAATTCAGCCGAACAAATGCTAAGATGTTTTACGATATTAACATCAACATAAGGTATGTTTTTTTATAGAGTAAATTACGGAATTGGTCCTTGTGGTTTTCTTAAATTTTGGATTGGGTCCCTCTAATGAATTAATTACAGAGAACATCATTGTGGTTTGGATTTTGTTTCAGATCAAGTCCCTCCACCTAATTGTGTTTTAACTCTAGTCAGTTAAACCCCTCACAAGCTCTCCACGTGAGGGGCTTTTAGGTCATTTAAAAAAATCCCAATTTTCTAATACTTTTTGTTTTGAAAGCTCAACTTCTAGATGAGTACACAGGTCAGCTAACTGTGTTTTACCTCTCAAGCTTTCTAAACAACCTCACCTTCTTCACCGTCGCCAACCACCAACTCACCGTCACTATCAGAATAGTTGGACACGCACCCTATGCATATATATTTATGAAGAGGCTGACGGTTTTGCCGAAGCCTTGCAGATGGAACACCAATTCTTCAACTGCAGCCACTGGTTGATACACACATCATGGTACCCATGAGCATACCAAGTCTTGCTTGGTTCATTGCAAAAAAACATACTTGAAGAACCATCACCTGATAGATACTGCATTTTTTGTTATCCAAACACCAACTGCCTTTCATTATGTATTCCTTCATGTGCAACGGTTCGTATATGCTAATTTTAAGGCATATCGATAACTCATCCTTAGATAGTGTTGTGCTCACTATACCCATTTTCTCCTCCAGTGCTAATAGTTCCTGTAAGTAAAAGTATACAAAAACTATGTGGACTATTTGATAGGGCCAGGGAAGCTAATAGCGCATGACACAAAAGGAAGCAAACCTCATTGGACATGTTATCAATGTCTAGTCTCATGTCCCTATGTTGATCATAGAAGTTGATGTCACGAAGAAGTGAATTTGCCTCCAACGATAGTATTTGTTGCAGATGGGAAAATATAAAGCTTATATAATTACCAAGGTTATCAGCCTTGAATCTAATAGCGGTCCAACAAGTCTGAGGAACAAAAATAGTTTGCATCAATGGAGGATCCACCAAATTATAATTCAACGAATCTCTCGATCTCTTAAAATTCCCAAATCCCCAACCCACCACATAAAAACTATGCCCATGAAGATGCATCGGATGATCAATTCCCGCCACCAAATTTGTCGCCTTAAAAACCAACTCCACCGTCTCATTATGCTTCAACATCGTCACCTTCGTCCCAACATCCGGGGTCTGCAACATCCTGTTCAAACCACTCGCCGTATAATTAAACCTGAACGACGACACATCGGGAAAATCATCCCCATAAACCCCATTAATCGCTCGATAATAAGCTCCGATAACCGACGTTGTCGGCATCGCAAACGTAATGTTATTAATGCTCGCCGACAACCGCCGGCCACTCGGTCCGTCACACGTGACATTGACGGCGCACGATAACGTGTTGATCGAGAGAATGTAAAGGAATGTTCATTTGATTGTTAACGGGACGTTGATGGGGTGTTCGACGGTGGCTAAACTTCGTAAACTTCCGGTGAAGTTGGCGGATGCGTTGCGGTCGTTGAAGGGTGGAAGGAAGGGGAAAAGTGGGGTGGAGGATGAAGGGGTGAAGTTTCCGGTGTACCGGAGGATGACGGTGGTAGTGGTGTTATCGAATGCGGCACTGTGTTGGCCGCTGAGATGGTGATGGTGATGACGTTGGATTTGAAGGGTTTGGTGTAGGCGTCGTCAGTTCCGACTTTCGACGACGGTGAGTTGGTGGTTGGCGACGGCGAGGAAGGCGAGGTTGTTTAGGAAGCTTGAGAGGTAAAACACAGTTAGGTGGAGTCGTGGAGGGACCTATCTCTATTTTAGAGATGACTTGCCTACTTATCTAGAAGTTAAGCTTTCAAAACAAAAAGTATTAGAAAATTGGGATTTTTTTAAATGACCGAAAAACCCCTCACGTGGAGAGCATGTGAGGGGTTTAACTGACTAGAGTTAAAACACAATTAGGTGGACTGGTGGAGGGACCTGATCTGAAACAAAATCCAAACCACAATGATGTTCTCTGTAATTAATTCATTCAGAAAACCACAGGGACCAATTCCGTAATTTACTCTTTTTTATATTAAACATGTAATTGATAGTTCATTACTAGTTATTTTAATACCACAAAATAAAATTTTCGTTGATGATGAGAATCAAATTGAAAAACATAAAACTTAATTAAAAATAGTATTATATAGTTTTGCTTATAACAATTGTCGTCACACTTTTTGAATGGACGAAACTCCTTTTTGGAACCCCTTTTATTACTGTTCCTATCAAAAAGAAAAAGGAAAAACAATAAGTTTTATTCTTTCCTTTTTTTTTAATATGAATATCATAATTGTATTCATATCTTTTTTATTGAATACATTGTTTATTTGAAATACAAATTTCATGATTAAAAATCATATTATTGGTATAATATTTAACTTAACGGCTAAATCTATTGAATATTGTTATCATGTTACATTGTGATATATCCATTGATCAACGACTGATTTTTATTTATAATTTTATCTTCAATACATAATGCATAATTCATACAATAACGAATGTGAATACATTACTGTAATTTATTCTTTTTGGACTAACGTATATGTTGAATTCGACCAGCTAATTAGCATTCATTTTGTTGCACTATTATCTTTCGTAATTATAATCTTTATTAAGCGTGCTTAGTTAATTATTTAATTATGAATTTATTGAGCATGTTTAGTTATTATTAATTTAACATTCTCCTTTGTTTTTATTATGTAAATAAGATACGAAAAATAATTAACATAAGCATAATGCATCATTGTTTTGAGATGTTTTAATGATTTATATGTGTTATAGGGTTAAACTATTTTTAAATAAATCATTGCGTTTGAATATTAACTAATCATCTATTTTAGTTAATGATTTCATGAATATCTACTTGTTAAAATAAGGGGGTGTTTGGGATTGTTTATTTAAAACAACTTATGCTTATTTGCAAAAGTGCTTATTAACTTATGGTTATTTGTAAAGTGTTTATTAACTTATAGGAAGAAGGGGTAAATATGTAATTTGGTTAAATAAGTTAATAAGGAGTTTCAAATAAGTCAGTTGAGAATGACTTATCAAAAACTGCTTATTAGCAGAGTGGATAAGTCATAAGTAGTTTCTAATCCAAACACTCAAAACAGCTTATTTGCTGTTTGAAAACGCAATAAGTTAATAAGCACCTCAAATAAGCAATCCCAAACACCCCCTAAATAATTATCTAACATTTTTATTAGTTTGTAATAAATTTAGTATCTAATTGTCTATTAAATTATAGTTGCTTATTTTTTTTTTATGAAATTGATTTTCTTCCCATAACAACAGTATCATATAAATGATTATATTTCATAAACAATTTCCTTAAATAATGACATTTTTAAATATATCTTTAATCATATTTTTTTTATAAATAGTTGGACACATATATTAGGTTGCCCAATTGATTACTTTAATTGATCAATATTATTTATTTGTTTAGGTTAATATTGAATTATTTATTTTAAAGCATATCATTGTAGTTTATTTTAATATGTCTTTGTTTATTCAAATGTACGTTTAAATGTTTATTTTCTATGGATTTAGCTTTAAAATTTCATATATTATATTCAAATGTTTGCGACAATTATAAGTTCCTACTTATAATTTACAATCTTATAAATAATTTTTTGAAAGTTATACTTTCAATCCATATATTTTATGGTATTTGCCAAAAAAAAACTTTGAATATCCTTAATGTGTTAAATTTTTTTTTTTTGAATTTTGCTTTATGCAAAAAACAATATTTTTTTGGCCTTATGGCAAAATATCTCAAAATAATATTAAGGTATTAAAACATTGAAATTGGCTTCATATGCCAAACTCATTTATTTTGGTCTCATGCCAAAAGCTATATAATTAACTATGTTATCTTCAAATTAAATGAATCGCAAAATACCGATTGGATTTTGTCAAATAGGTGTAAATAGCCCTAAAGTTTGTAGGGACTTAAGAAATCCATTAATTCCCCTACTACCTGGAAATCCAATAGATTGAGTGATTTCTTTTCGTAAATTGAAATATTGATAAAGTATTATCAACAAAATGTAAACATACAATAACTCAATATTATTATGATAATGAAATATCATACATAATATACTGATTATAAACCGTGATTCATTGCTTTAGAAAATCATATATTATCCCTTATATACGTAAATGGTTGAAACAACTCATCTGTGATTCAATACCCTAAACTCAAAAAAACTTGAGTACAAATATGAATATCCAATATAAAAATAACTTTTGTCGGAAAAGTACAAAAATATATCTAAAATCCATCAACTCCCTATTGACCCTAAAACCAACCTCCTGAAAAGGTACAAGCAAATATCATAATATTTTGAGACGACATATAAATCATAACTTTCATAGGAATACCTTTACTAGAAACCTTCAAATAACTGTGGGATGTCCCGAAAGAAATGAAATCCACTTACTCGATTACAAAAGGGTAACTGATTTCAACAAAGAAATGTTATATCCAAAATGTGTCTCAATTTCTATGGCAAGGAACTCACAGAAGATGACAAGATTTATAACATTATTTCCACCTTTCATATATCATTAAATATTAATGAACCATTATAAGTTGGAACGCAACCTTTAGACAAACTCACCAACTTACTGCAAGTGGTTGAGAGACACAACAAGGTTATTTCAAATAACAACACAGATATGTCGGGATGAAGAAAATTCTCGAGATCAATAATGAAAGTGTTAGAGGTGGAAACAACTCCAAAGAATAGTGAGTGAAGACAATTTCTCACACGTGGCATCTATGTACCATGTGGACAAAACCGTAGAAAGGGTCAAGGTCATGACAATAGTTGGAAGGATTTTCCAATCCTTGGAGCAGAGATGCAACTACTGCCCAGTTGATATTGGATAGTCAAAAAAGAAATACATTAACCACTAGTTCTTTCGAAAAAGGAACAAATTGAAAATAAATTATATCATATTAATTAAGCATATGTTTCCTTGAAATTTATATTAAGCATAAAATAAATATGCACACTCAAATCGATAACCATTATAGATGTAAAGAAATACATTAAAAACAAATACAAAACTCTCGATATTCTCCATTCCGTGTAGGAATGTATTGAGGAGAACTTGATTTTTTGTAGAACATTTCATACAATCTAAAGAGATTGACTAATATTATTTTATAATTCATCCAACCAAAATACTTAGACGATGTATTGTCATTTTCTTGTTGGTACAAGATTAATAGTCATTAAATCACTATATAAATGAAAGCCTTATTAAGATATTCATATCAACTGGAAATCATATTATAAGAATGGAATTAAGTATATGTACATCAACTCTAAATATATGAAGAAACATATATTAGAGAAATTAACGTGTCAATTAGTGGATTATCTAGGTCACTAAATCATATTTTGTCACCAATTAAGAATTTTTATACAATGAAACGTATATGTTTTGACATGATCACATGGGACACCATGGTCATGACATAGTGACCCATGTTTGCAAAATACACATAGACACATTCTTTTTCGAGTGAAAGGCAAATTGCAACTGTTGACTTCTGCAGCATGAGAAGCAACACCATTATCATAATATGCCCTCTCGAATTCCTAAAACTTTTCTATACCTTGATCCGTAGCAAAGACAGAAATGAGACCATCCTTAATCTAACGACATAATACAAAAATATTTCATTCTTACAACGAATACAAGATATTTATGGACATAAACATCCATAATGCAGGCCTGTAACGCCCGTATTTTCACTTAGAACTTGTATATGTATATATATGTTTATATATCCGTATGTAGATGTGTGAGTAATCCCTTATATTCCAAACCAAGATTTACACCTTGAAAACAGGGAGTTGTGTGGGCTATTGCGCGGGCTCCAAGCCGCAGCCCAAGCCGCGTACCTAACTTGAGTGTAGGCCTTTGGAACACGCGCGACTTATGGTGCGGCCTCCTAGCTGCGGCCAAAGACGCGGCGTCGCCTGTAGGTCCCAAAACCCCTCTTTGCCCGATTTTCCTCATATTTTCTCATCCCCACTCTTTCTTCATCGCGATTTTTGAGTAAACCAAGCACCATACACATATACTTCTAGGGTTTGGTTGGTGAATCTATTTAATGATCATCAAAGCTCATTCCAAGACCATTTATTGAAGATTTCCATCAAGATCATTACTCTTCTCAACCAAAGCTTCATCCCTCTTCATCTAGGGGTTCTATTTTCTAGGTTTTAACCAAAACCTAGATAATGAGTTCCTAAACTTTGTCAAAACTAGATACACATCATTTCCTACTACATGTTGTTGTTATTTATCTTTATTTGAACTATTCATACATGAAACTTGACTTCTTGTGGGTCTCTATGTGTGTAAGTCTATGACCCCCATTTTATTACATATGTGAGCTTTTCTATCATGGTATTGAGACTCCTTAATCTTAGATAAAATGGGGAAATGTGTGCGTATGAGTTAATCTTAGATAATGGTCTATACATGTGGGTTGAACTAATCTTGAGAGAAGGGATCGTTACATGGCTACATGACAATATATGACTTGTTGAAGATTAATGAAGTACATAGCATGATATTGGGATGAACTATTACTTGGATCACTATTTATGAAATTGCAACTACATTGTTAACAATAATTCTATGTTAGTCTCAATATAGACTATGTATAATCTTTATGGAATGTATGGTCTAATATTGTACCCATGGTTGGTATTGTGATTATTCATGTGCACTATGCGCCTCGAGACCTACTAATAATAATGTTGGACGAACCAAGTCGGTAGACACTAGGAGGATATAGTCTTGGGTGCCATCATAATGGTATGTACCTAGACCTCCGCCATTCGGGGTAATGCCATGGTTGTAGTCCTCGGGTGTGCCAGGCCTTTAGGATGTCACTCATGGTTGTTGGCATCAAGGTGTATCGACTCTTTGCGTGGAACTTGATTGGTGCTATGGGTCTCCCCCATTGACTCCACATTTGATCAATTTATTGTTAACTGCTGATAAGATTTGCGCATTAATTTGGGATGTTTTTACTTGTATAACTCACTAGGCTTTTTGGCCTAACACTTGTTTGGTGTCGATGTGTATCTCAGGTTCTATTGGTGTCGATCCTAAGTAGGTATAGTTGCACTTGGGTGAGAACTTGGGGAAGGTGCTTTTGGACGTACATTTTGTGAAGACACTTTGGGTCTATAGACGACACCCTTTTTGTAATCTCCTTTCTAGTATAGAAATTAGATTAGTTGGTTGTTGTCTATCTTCCGTTAAAATTACAAACGGTAATTAAACTGGTTTATTTATTCCACATTTTTGGGAGGCTCTTGCTATGGCAATTTTTATACCAAATGTACGATTTTTTCGGATTTTGTTATCCCTATTTTTAGGGTGTTACAAGTTGGTATCAGATCTTTAGTTTAAGTGAACTAGGTATTGACCTTAGCATATCTAGACTTAAGCTTTAAGAGTAGCACTAAGTTGTCCACTTTGGGGTACAAGTCATAGGTGGGGAGAGCATTAGGATTTACGGAATTACACTATATGAGAGTTGTAATGGTTGTGACAAGAATCCTTGTGTATAATTCGTTCCTAATTTCACTTAGCTACCACTATTATGAATGTGTTGTTATGTGAGCATGCTTGAATTACTATAATTATGATGATTGAAGTGTGTAGTAGTACGTACCATGAGTTTAACTCACTTAGTCTATTCTCAACCTCCTTCTCGTGCATGTATGGCAGATAACCATGGTAAACACTCGGAACAGGCTACTAAACCCGCAAGAGGGTCGTGTGGAAGTGGAATCTACTGCCGACCAACCTCCTTTGGTCGAGACTTCGGTGGGACCTCCCATACCCACTATCTTGGGCGGGGGACCCGAACATATCCCATGCACGAACTTTGTCGGTAACAACCAGATCATGGAGGAAGTAACCATGGAAACGAGGATCAGGGACAGTATGATGCTAGCCATGAATTCTGCCATGGTGCAACAATAAGTGTTCTTCATGAAACTTTTGGAGGATCGCGACACCAATCACCGACGGCACGAGACAGTGGCGGAGAATGCCGTAATGGGATCGGGTGGTGGACCGACCGTAGTGGGAACGGAAGAGCATGCTATCGTTCGGGAGAAGCGAAAGGAAACAGGGTGCACATATACAGCTTTTCTGGGGTGTAGGCCACCCGAATTTGCAGGTGCTACAGATCCCATCAGTTGCATCTATTGGATCCGGGAGATAGAAATGGCGTTCGAGACAAGTGAATGTTATGAATCGCAGAAGGTCAAGTTTGATTCCCATCTGCTTAAAGGTGATGCTTTGACTTGGTGGAATCTTACCCGGTCATCTCTTACTCCTGAAGTGTAGGCCAAACTCTCGTGGCCAACATTTAAGAAGAAAGTCCTTAACAAGTATTGCAGTGAGAGAACCTTGGACAAAATCGAGCAAGAATTCCGTAGTCTCAAAAAGGGTGTTATGTCAATTTCCGATTACTCCAAGCAATTCCTGGAAAAGTTGAGTTTAGTGGAGCATCTGGCTCTAGATGAGAGGTCGAAGGTTAAGGCCTATTTGTTGGGTTTACCGGCCGAAATTAAAACGGCGGTGAAAAGTGCAAAAGTGTCAACAATAGAGGAAGCGATTGAAGATTCGTTCCTTGTGGAGGATGACATTGCCCAAGGAAAGGAAGAAAAGGGTCAAACTATAGAGAAAAGAAAGTGGGAAGGGCCATCGGGGCCCGTTCGTTAGAGTAAGCCGTTTGTGAGCGAAAGATTCAGAGACAACCACCGAGAGGCGAGATGGTGCCACAAGTGCAAGACCAAGCACTTTGGCCCATGTAACCCAAAAGCCACACATGGGTCCCGCCGAGTGTACCAAGTGTGGAAATAAGGGTCATGCCATCCGAGAGTGCCCTATTCGAGGACCGGTATGTTTTGAATGTCGAGAACCGGGCCATACCAAGAAGGATTTCCCAAAGCTAGTGGGTAGTGGTCGCGGAAGTTCTTTTGGGTCAATGACAATAGTTGAGCAGCCTTCGAGAGCGCCAAGACGAGCATTCCGGATGACCATCGAAGAGGCAAAGGAAACCGCCAATGTCGCTTCGGGTACGTGTCAGGATCGAATTCTTAACAAGAATTAATTCTCAGAAACTAATATCAAAGAAGTTTGCGGAATAACACTTTGATATTTTAATGAAACAGTAATCACACACAGTAAATATAAAGAACAAACTGTAAACTTGTATTTAATGCTTTGAAGTTACAAGATTACACACTCAACCTCAATATTGATGAACAGACTCACCAATACGAATTCTACTTCTCTAGAATTAGGATCTATGCCTTGAGGTTGTTTTTCTCTCTATCAAAATTATCAAAAATTCTAATTCAAACTATTCTATATCATCTATACATATACTAAAGAAAAAGATAATTACAATAAATAAACAAATCTTCAGTATATCTTCCATGTATATCTTCAGTATATCCAGCTGTCTTCCTTTCCATACGGATCATATAAGCAACACTAATTATGCTCAGCAGCATTAACTTCTTCTAGCAGCATTAACTAGTAAGCAGTACTAACTACTAGCAGTACTAACTATCTAAGCAGTACTAACTTTGTTCAAGCAGCACTAACTTTGACTAGCAGTATTAATTCTACTAGCAGTAGTAATACTCAGCAGTATTAATCTTCAAAGTACTCTGGCAGTACTAACTCTGAACTAGCAGTAGTAATCAGCAGTAGTAATTCTGTACTAGCAGCATTAACCACACTTGATAGAATCTTCAGTTCCCAACAATCTCCCCCTAACTTGACTTTTAGGCAGAGAAGTCAAGTTCTTCAGATACTCTTCCAGATGCTCTCCAAGATGCTCTCCAAGATGCTCCCAAAACTTCATAGTGGCCTACATTCCAGTAATTGCATCCAATCCCAAACTCTGATTGATGGTTCTTTGGATCAAGTATTTAGCCATCTCTGAATCTGGAATACACCCTAGCTTTTTCTTCAGCATGGCATGAAGCTTCAATCTGCTATGATTGTACACTCTATCCACTAGAAAGTACTCAGTGTGATTTAAATCCAAAGTCACTGCATATACTCCACTAGTTTCATATAGAGTCCAATTATTCACTGTTTGAAATACATTTCTGATTACCTCCTCTACTTCATCAGGTTTGAACATCATACACAGATACTCCATTACCAACTTTTTAATTGAAATCTCTGGAGCTTTCAGTTCATCTGCATATGACTTCATCCCTATTGCAAACATTTCTTCAATATCAGACCTTGAACATGTTCTGACAATCTTACTCCAAGTGTTGTACACTTCATATTTCTCATCTTTTCTCTTCAGTCTGATATACTCCTTTCCATCCACTGTCAATGTATCCCAGTGAATGACCTCAGGAGGTTTTATACCAACAGGTTCTGCTGAAATAGGCTTTGGAATTTTATCCATTACCACCATGTACATGTTTACATTTGAACTCTGTGGTACTTCCTGAGAGTTATCTTCATTCTGAGGTGCCTCTTCTTCTTCAGCAACCTTTTGCTCTTCTTCTACTCTAGGCTTCTTTACAATTTTCTTTCTTTTAGCCATCATTTTGGTTCTTTTCAAAGTCTTTTGAACCTGCACTAGAGTAGCTTCCTTCTTCTTCTCTTCCTTGTTCTTTGCCTCTTCTTTGATAGGAGTTCCCTCTTCACTTTCAGGGAATGGTTGATTCATATTCATATCATTACTCTCCTTGGCCTTCTTTTCAAATTCCACTCTATCCTTTTCATTACTCTTCAGCTTCTCCATTTCTTTCTCATAGAGATCCCTGATTTGATCAAAATTCATCTTCACAAACATTTCTTTCTTTACCCCAATTGCACTCCTCAAGAAAGTTATCATTTTGTTTCTTTCCTGAGTGGCAAGGTAAGTTTGTGAAGGTCTTCTTTTCTTTGCACTTGATTTTGCTATCATAGCCTTTCTCAAGCTAATGGCCCTTTGTTTAGCTTTCTCAGTTTCAAGCCCTTTCTGATATGCTTCATTTAATTCAGCAGCTAAAGCCTTTGCCATCTCCCTATCCTTTTCTACCTGAACTCTTTCTTCTTTTTCAATCTCCTCCTGCATTTTCCTTGCTAAGGCTTCATCTGATTCAACCAACCTTTGCTTCTTGACTGGTTGATCAGATTCCACCATTTTTGCTTTTCCCTTATTCTTTGCTTCTGCATCTATTTCTTTCTTTTCTCTTTTCTTTGATCCCCCTTCATTTATGACCACTCCCTTTGTTTTGGGAGTGTCATTCTTTGCTTTGATCAGCATCTCAGCTACTTCAATTTCTGTTGGAGTTAACTCTGTTACTACTGCTTGTGAAGTTTCAGCAGCACTAACAGTTTCTGCTTCTAACTCCCTTTCAGGACTGTTCTTTTCCTTCTCATGCTCCCCCTCAACATTTGCTTTTGCCTCATCAAGCTCCCCCTCTCTTGAAGCTTCTTCCATGTTGATCTCCCCCTTTTTGGGAGCATCTTTCTCAGATTTCCTTCTCCTTAGTTGGAATTGCTTTCTCTTCTTCCTTTGTACCAGACTGATCACCATCTTCTTCAGCTTGGCAATCTGTATTTGTTGTGACAGAATGACCAGCTTCATTTCTTCTATTTGATGTTTCCCATGGTTTCCATCAATTCATCATAGTTATATCTGTCCTCACCTTCTCCAGGAGTGTTACCCCCTATTGAAGGATCATTGGATCTTTTAGTAGTGGATGTCTTCTGCCTAGCAGAAGCACTATCCACCCCCGTGGTTTCTTGGCACCAGGGACCTTCAAATGATTGCTCATTTAAAGTTGCCATGGGGGATGTCTTATTGATGTTACCACTTTCCTCCTCTGTGCTAGCAGGAGTAGTGGCAGCCTCATCACCCATATGCTCTTCCTCCTCCTCAGAGAGCACCTCCTTGGGGTTGGGAGACACCCCTTTGGTTTCCCTATGAATATTCTCTAAAGGAGAATTCTCCTTTAGAGGGCTTAAAGGCTTGGGGGATGTTGGTACAAGAAGGGAAGGAGCCTTCTTTACCTGTTTCCTCTTGTAAGTTTGGGTAATGGGAGAGGTTGGTTTTGCAAGAAGGGACTGGGGGATTGTTTTTGAGTGGGAAGGTTGGGCTTGGCTAGCAGTGGGATGGTCTAATGGGGGCCTTGACCCTGCTGCCATACCTTCAGTGGTTTGGGACACCACCATCATTGTAGAGAACAATGGGGTGTCAACTCCTTCCGAAGTCCCCAGCAGATCTTCTCATATTTGAGAAAACCTTGCCTTTGGGGGGTTTAGGTACATATACCCCAACAGGTTGAGGTATATCCGTCAATTCATGATTAATAACTTCCTGAACAAACCTGGGGTACATGAAGAAACTCTTCTTGCTATCCAGATTTGAGACAAGATCATGAAAAATCATTTGAGAAAAATTGAATTTTCTAGCAGTGGATAAACACACCAATGCATAAGCAATTGGACTGCTAAATTGGCTCCAGCCAGTTGTTTTCTTTGAAATACAATGCATTAAAGTATGAGCAAAGAACCTCCATTGGGGTGAAAATTTTGCTTTGAAAAACTTAAAAATCCCCATTTGGCCTTGATACCCCATTCTGGAATGAGTTGAGAACAGTTCATCACTAGGAATAGAAGTTATACCAGAGGCATCGTCTAGACGTAGAGTGATGCGAATAACTTCTTCAGTAACTGTCAGAGGTTGGTCACACACCCTTGTCTGGATCATCTGCACACCATTCTCAGCAACAATGGTGGCATTTGCCCAGAACTGCCTCTGATGCTCTATAAAGATGGTTGGAGACACCGTGAGGGCATGAGCGATATGGCTTGTCGTGAGGAAATCCACAATCTGGTGAAATCCTTCAGCTTGCTTTGGTTTTTGTAGCATTGCAATCTCATTGTGCTCGTCGATGATCGCCATGGATGCCATTGAACTGTGATGTTCTTGCTTGGAAGACTTGGTACTTGAGAGAAAAAGGTTAGAGCTCAAGTAAACAGTATGCAAAGAGTCGTTATGAACGTTTAGGCGGGCAAAGGGTATTTATAGTATTCGGATTATAAGCAGTATTAACCTAGAGCAGTATTAACCGCGAGCAGTATTAACTAACTGGCAGTATTAACTGCGAGCAGTATTAACCGCGAGCAGTATTAACTAACTGGCAGCATTAACTGCGAGCAGTATTAACTGCGAGCAGTATTAACTGCGAGCAGTATTAACTGCGAGCAGTATTAACTAACTGACAGCATTAATTGCGAGCAGTATTAACTAACTAGCAGCATTAACTGCGAGCAGTATTAACTGCGAGCAGTATTAACTAACTAGCAGCATTAACTGCGAGCAGTATCAACCAACTAGCAGTATTAACCAACTAGCAGTATTAACCACTAGCAGTATTAACCATACTTACTCTTTGAAGCGTAGGCTGAATTGAGTATTGCTAAGTATGCCCTGTAAATGAGGATTAGTAACACCAAGAAACTATAATATACAGATATTTAACCACTTTTTGAGAGAATGCTTATTCAGAGTTGATCATTCCCACACTTGTTACCAAGAAAGTGAATCTACCCACATCAAAAGCTTTGGTGAATAGATCAGCAAACTGGTTGTCAGTATGAACTTTCACAACTTGAACAAGTTTCTTTTCATTACAGTCTCTTATGAAGTGATACCTGATCTCAATGTGCTTTGTCTTAGAGTGCTTGACATGATTATTTACAATGCTGATAGCACTGCTATTATCAATAAAGATGGGAGTGTGTAGAAAGGTTACCCCATAGTCCAGCATTTGATTCTGAATCCATAAGACTTGAGCACAGCAACTTGCAGCTGCTATGTACTCTGCCTCTGTTGTAGATGTGGACACTGTGGTTTGTTTCTTGCACTGCCATGAAACTAGTCTAGCACCCAAAAACTGACATCCTCGAGAAGTAGATTTTCTGTCCAAGTTTGCCCCACCTAGATCACTGTCTGAGTATGCTATTAGGTCAAAGGGTGAGTCATGAGGATACCAAAGTCCCAATCTGGGTTGCCCTTTGAGATATTTGAATATCCTCTTAACAGCTTGAAAATGAGATTGTTTTGGCCTAACTTGGAATCTTGCACACACACAGACTGGAAACATTATATCAGGCCTTGATGCTGTGAGATACATGAGAGAGCCAATCATGGATCTATAATGATGCACATCCATATCCTCCCCCTCAAGATCTGCTGTTATCTGCTTGTGTGTCTCCATAGGTGTGCTAGCAGGTTTTGAATCTGAGAAGCCAAACTTGGTTAGAATGTCCTGCACATACTTGGACTGACAGATGAATATTCCATCTGACTTCTGTTGAACTTGGAGTCCAAGAAAGAAAGTAAGTTCCCCCATGGAACTCATTTTAAACCTTTGATGCATTAGGTCCTCAAACTCCTTGCACATGCTGTCTCTTGTGGATCCAAATATAATATCATCAACATAGATTTGGACCAATAAGATATTCTTCTTCTTTCTTTTGATAAATAGAGTTTTATCAATGACTCCTCTTTCAAAGCCATTTTCCAAGAGATAGGATGACAGAGTGTCATACCATGCTCTTGGAGCTTGATGTAGTCCATAAAGTGCTTTCTTCAGTTTGTATACCCTGTCTGGATAGCTTGGGTTTTCAAACCCTGGTGGTTGACAGACATATACCTCTTCTTCAATTGAGCCATAGAGAAAAGCACTCTTTACATCCATTTGGTAGACTTTGAAGTTCATGTAAGAAGCATAGGCTAGGAATAATCTGATTGCTTCTATCCTAGCCACAGGTGCAAAAACTTCTTCATAATCTATACCCTCTTCTTGAGTATACCCTTGAGCCACTAGCCTTGCTTTGTTCCTTATGACAATTCCTCTTTCATCTCTCTTGTTCCTGAAGATCCACTTTGTGCCAATTGCTCTGTGACCTTTAGGAAGGTCTACTAGATCCCATACATCTTGTAGTTTGAACTGCAACAGTTCTTCTTGCATTGCTTCTATCCAGCTGGATTCTTTCATTGCATCATGTGCCTTTTTAGGCTCAAGCTGGGATAGAAAGCAAGAAAGCACTGTATGCTGTTGATCTTGCATTTCTTGAAGTCTGCTTTGATGTCTAGTCATCATAGGAGAGAATATATCTCCTATTACCAGCTGTGGAGGATGATTCTTTTGAACTCTGGTGTTATGACTAGGTTCTTCATTAAGTCCAGCCTCTAGATTAGAGTCATTCAACTCAACTGAAGTGTTTTCAGCAGCTACTTCTGATTCTTTATCTTCTTGATTCTCTTCATCTCCACTTTCTTCTTCACTCTGACTTGGTCCAGTAGATGGTTCCTTTTCACAATCTTCAAAAGAATTCACTGTGGGTATGGGAAAGATCACTGATGTAGATATACTTTCTTGAACTTGTGTAGTCCCTGATCTTCCACATCCTGAACCTGCATAATCATCACTACTGAAACCAAAAGAGTTAGTTAGTGAATCAATGTCAAATAGCCACTGAGGACCAGTTCCAATAGGATTTGGTGTGTTCTCATTGCATTTGACATTGTCACTTTCTTCAATTATTCTAGAAGATGAGTTAAACACTCTGTAGGCCTTACTCTGAGATGAATACCCAACAAGAAATCCATCATCTGCTTTGCTATCAAACTTACCTAAGTGAGTTTTGGTATTGAGAATTGTACAAGGACACCCAAAAGGTTTGAAAAAACCAATGAAAGGTTTTCTTTTATTTAAAAGCTCATATGGTGTCTTGTTCTTTGGCTTAACTACTAGAACTCTGTTTTGGACATAACAGGCAGTATTAACTGCTTCAGCCCAGAAGGTAATTGGCAGTTTTGAATCAGCCAACAGAGATCTAGCAGCCTCTATTAGTGTTCTATTTCTCCTTTCAGCAACACCATTCTGTTGAGGAGTCCTAGGAGCACTATATTGTCTCTCAATGCCTTTTTCTTCACAGAAGGTGTTTAGATCCAGATTTTTGAATTCAGTTCCATTATCTGATCTTATGACTTTTACTTTTTGATTAGTTTGGTTTTCAATTCTTAGGATAAAGGATTTGATCAGTCCACTTGTCTCATCCTTAGTCCTTAGAAAATATACCCAAGTAAATCTTGAGTAATCATCAACAATAACCAAGCAGTAAGATTTCTTGCCAATACTCATAACATTTGTAGGACCAAACAGATCCATGTGCAATAACTGGAGACAAGAAGAAATTGAATTTATCTCTTTGGTCTTATGAGAAGTTTTATTCTGTTTGCCTTTAAGACAAGCAACACAATGATCATCACATGAAAAGACTTTTACAAGTTTGTTTTTACAAGGTTGTTTTTAACAAGTTTGTTCATTGTCTTAAAATTCATGTGACACATCCTTCTGTGCCAAAGAGAGGATTCATCTACAGAGGCTTTTGAAACAAGACAATTTAGAGATGAATCACTATTCACATTGTCCATATCTAGACAGTAAACATTGTCCTTTCTTGGAGTTCTAAGTAGTATCATGCTTTCATCAACTACCTTGAATCCTGGAGCAAGGATCATACACTTAGTATTTGTAAATAATATACTATGTTGTTTGTCACAAACCTGTGATACACTTAACAGGTTGTACTTCAATTGATCAACATAGTAGACATCTTCAAATGTCATCTTACCTTTGGTGACATTACCTTTTCCACTTATCTTACCACCAGTAAGATTGTCTCCAAATGCAACATGTCCTCCATTGATATGCTTGAAATCCTGAAGGCATGACATGTTGCCTGTCATGTGCCTAGAGCAACCACTATCAACATGCCATATGCTCTTTCCCTTGAGCTGTTGGTTGCCCTGCACATAAGGTAGATCAGTTAGTATGGAATAGGAACCCAAGCCAAAGTGGTCTTGGGTACCCCTTTCTCATCAAAATACTTGCATTCTTTCTTGACAAGATTTTTAAAATCAGAACACTTAGTATTTGAATACTTTGTCAAGATTATTGGCTTAGCAGCACTAATACTAGAAGCAGCACTGTCTTTAGAAGTACTAACAGAGTTAGCAGTACTAACAGGTTTGGCAGTATTAACCTTGTTGGCAACACTAACAGAGTTAGCAGTATTAACATTTATAGAAGTACTAACAATGTCAGCAGTACTAACATTGCTAGCAGCAGTATTGCTTCTAGCAGTACTATCACTGTTAGCAGCACTATTTGTAGTAGCAGTACTAACAGTTTTAGTACATTTTGGAATCCACATCTTGACATTATCTTCCATATTATGTTTCTTCATGTGGCTTTTAGTTTTAACAACTTTCTTAGCCACATGGTTCTTTTCTTTCTTCCTATAACCAAAGGATTTTTGAGTAGGTCTTTAAAAATTCATCCTTTGGTTCATAGGATTAAAGTAGCAGTATTTGGCAATGTGGTTCAGCTTTCCATAGATAAAACAGGGTTTTGGTCTATTAATTTTTTTCAGATCAACCCCTTGTTTTTGTGCCCATTGATTGTTCCAGTTTCTCTGATTTCCCCTTGGTTTATCATGTTTTTGGGGCTTAGATTTATTGCATGCACACTGCTTGCAAGGGATAGGGTTCACAACAGTAGTCTGCTTATAGTGAACCTTCTTGTTCTTTCCCTCAGTCTTTTCTATCTCTTTGGACTTGATCCAGTGCTTTCCACATCCCTCATTGGTGATTATGTGGTTTTCTATAGGAATCTCACCACTCACAGTATTGTTCTTATCCTTGACAACTTCTTTCTCAGTGTTATCCTTAACAACCACTTTATCTAAGAGATCTATCTCAGTTGCTCCCTTAGGTAGATCCTTCCTATCCTTTATTTCTAACAAATCTGAACTAGGAGGGATGTAGTTGTTGTTATAAGGTGGTGGTGTGTTATTGTACCCTATTCCTCTTCTCGGTTTATCATGAATCTGAGTTTGTAACAAAGAATCCATTGCTTTGGAAGCATTAGAAAACTTTTCTACATCAAGTTTGACTTTAGCTAGCTCTCCTCTTAGCTTTTCACTCTCTTCTTTAGATCTGGTCAGTTGAAGCTCTAAGTCCTTCTTCTCCCACTTCCAGTAATTTGTGTCATAAGAGTGTTGAAGCTCATTAGCTTGAAAACCCTTAATCTGCTCTTCAAATCTCTCAACAATCCTCACATAATCTTTTATGTCTTTTTCCAATCTTTTAAGGTCATCACTCATGTTCTGGTTGTGATCCCTATACCTTTTAACAGTGTTAATGCAATTTTGAGTACAAAGATTGGAAGTTACCTCTGTTGGGAGGTCGGACACCTCTGCCATTAGAGCTTGATTCTGGATGGCCTCTTCAGCTTGATCACTCCAATCAAATCCCATACCTTGTTGAGAAACAAGGGCTTGTGCAGAGTTTCTGTTATTATTGAAGCTTCCAGATTGAGCTTGTTGGTGGTTGTTATTCTGAGACATTCCACTTCTGCATTCTCCAGCAAAGTGTCCCTTTTGATGGCATTTGTAGCATTCCACCTTAGACTTGTCAAATCCTGCTCCATCTTCTCTTCTTTGGGAGAAGTTGTTCCTCCCAGTTCTTTTGATGAACTTTTTAACTCTCATGGAGAGCATGGCCATCTGCCATTTAATGTCCATCTCTTCAAGATCATCTGGATGGAGTTGTTCCAGGTCATCATTAATGAGAGAAGAGTTTCCATGACTTGCCAGAAAGGCCTCAAACACAGTTTCAGTGCCTTTCTCTTGGTTTGTTCCATTGGCAGCACTAACTGACTCAGGGTTGGATGAAGTGTCAGTTGATGCTGAGAGAAGTGCAGCATTGTGAACATACCCAGAAGGCCTCTTTTTGGCCTCTACCTCAGATTCAAAAACTCTTAGATCATTATAGAGATCATCAAGTTCCTTTTCTTCCAGTTGATCATTCTGTCTGAAGGACACAGTATACATGGTCCATTCATCACTCAAGGACCTTAGAAACTTTCTGTTCAGATCATCTTGATCAATTTGTACTCCCACTGTGGCTAGTTCACCAATAAGTTTGTTGAACCTGTCAAAAGTTTGAGTCATGGACTCATTCTTGGTTGACATAAAGTTCTCATATTGTTGCTTCAGAATGGCTTTCTGATTTCTCTTGGTACTTTTGGTACCAGAGAATCTCTTCTCCAGAGCATTCCAGAGCATCTCTGCATCAGTGCAGTTACAGAACTGATGTTGATATTCATTGGGAATAGCCAAGAGCAAGGTGCTCAAGGCTTTCATCTCTGTCTGTCTGATCTTTCTGTCTGCATCAGTTTTAGGTGGTGTTCTCTTTCCATCTGCACCAATCTTTCTTTCTTCAGAAGGACCATTCTCTATGATGTCCCACATTGAATAGTCAGTAAGGAGTATGTACTGCTTGATTCTGATCTTCCACATATCGAATTCATTGGGTCTAAGCATTGGAACCTTTGAGACCAAAGTACTGCTTGATTCTGCAAGATTTTCCATGATGACTAGATGTTTCTGAGAGATTAGGCTCTGATACCACTTGTCAGGATCGAATTCTTAACAAGAATTAATTCTCAGAAACTAATATCAAAGAAGTTTGCGGAATAACACTTTGATATTTTAATGAAACAGTAATCACACACAATAAATATGAAGAACAAACTGTAAACTTGTATTTAATGCTTTGAAGTTACAAGATTACACACTCAACCTCAATATTGATGAACAGACTCACCAATACGAATTCTACTTCTCTAGAATTAAGATCTATGCCTTGAGGTTGTTTTTTCTCTCTATCAAAAATTATCAAAAGTTCTAATTCAAACTATTCTATATCATCTATACATATACTAAAGAAAGAGATAATTACAATAAATAAACAAATCTTCAGTATATCTTCCATGTATATCTCTAAGCTTCCAAGAATATCTTCATTCTTTCCAGCTGTCTTCCTTTCCATACGGATCATATAAGCAGCACTAATTATGCTCAGCAGCATTAACTACTAAGCAGCACTAACTACTAGCAGTATTAATTCTACTAGTAGTAGTAATACTCAGCAGTATTAATCTTCAAAGTACTCTGGCAGTACTAACTCTGAACAAGCAGTAGTAATCAACAGTATTAATTCTGTACTAGCAGTATTAATTCTGTACTAGCAGCTTTAACCACACTTGATAGAATCTTCAGTTCCCAACAATAATTGGCTCCTCTTTGGGTAATTTTGGTTTTATTAGGTATAAGGGGTTTGTGGCTCCCTAACGAGTTTAGTTAATCATAATGGGAGTAAATAGGTCATTATGAGTCTGATTAGACCAAATTTAGTGTAATTGAGGTATAACAGGTCTTTATGGTCAGATAATGTCTCCTTTTTTGGTAATTTTGGTCTTAGTATGTATAAGGGGTTTGTGGCTCCCTAACGAGTCTAATTGGTCACAATAGGAGTAAATGGGTCATAATGAGTCTGATTAGACCTAATTTGCTGTAATTTAAGTAAACGGGTTTTTGTGGTCCATAATTGGCCCCTTTATGGGTAACTTTGGTCTTATTGGGTATAAGGGGTTTGTGGCTCCCTACCGAGTCTAATTGGTCGTAATAGGTGTAAATGGCTCATAATGAGTCGGATTAGACCTAATTTGGTGAAATTGAAGTATAACGGGTCTTTATGGTCCATAATTATCTCCTTTATGGGTAATTTTGGTCTTATTGGGTATAAGGGGTTTGTGGCTCCCTAACGAGTCTAATTGATCATAATGGGAGTAAATGGGTCATAAAGAGTCTGATTAGACCTAATTTGTTGTAATTGAGGTATAACAAGTGTTTATGGTCTATAATGTCTCCAATTTTGATAATTTTGGTCATAGTGTGTGTATAAGGGGTTTGTGGCTGCCTAACGAGTCTAATAGGTCACAATTGGTTACATGGGTCATAATGAGTCTGATTAGACCTAATTTGGTGCAATTGAAGTATAACAGGTTTTTGTGGTCCATAATTGGCTCCTTTTTGGGTAATTTTTGTCTTATTGGGTATACGGGGTTTGTGGCTCCCTACCGAGTCTAATTGGTCGTAATAGGTGTAAATGGCTCATAATGAGTCGGATTAGACCTAATTTGGTGTAATTGAAGTATAACGGGTCTTTATGGTCCATAATTATTTCCTTTATGGGTAATTTTGGTTTTATTGGGTATAAGGGGTTTGTGGCTCCCTAACGAGTCTAATTGATCATAATGGGAGTAAATGGGTCATAATGAGTCTGATTAGACCTAATTTGTTGTAATTGAGGTATAACAACTGTTTATGGTCTGTAATGTCTCCAATTTTGATAATTTTGTTCATAGTGTGTGTATAAGGGGTTTGTGGCTGCCTAACGAGTCTAATAGGTCACAATTGGTTACATGGGTCATAATGAGTCTGATTAGACCTAATTTGGTTTTTGTGGTCCATAATTGGCTCCTTTTTGGGTAATTTTTGTCTTATTGGGTATACGGGGTTTGTGGCTCCCTAACGAGTCTAATTGGTTGTAATAGATGTAAATGGGTCATAATGAGTCGGATTAGACCTAATTTGTGTAATTATATTATAACGGGTCTTTGTGGTCCATAATTGGCTCCTTTTTGGGTAATTTTGGTCTTATTAGGTATAAGGGGTTTGTGGCTCCCTAACGAGTTTAGTTGATCATAATGGGAGTAAATGGGTCATTATGAGTCTGATTAGACCAAATTTGGTGTAATTGAGGTATAACAAATTTTTTTTGGCCAGATAATGTCTCCTTTTTTGGTAATTTTGGTCTTAGTATGTATAAGGGGTTTGGGGCTACCTGACGAGTCTAATTGGTCACAATAGGAGTAAATGGGTCATAATGAGTCTGATTAGACCTAATTTGGTGTAATTGAAGTAAACGGGTGTTTGTGCTCCATAATTGGCTCCTTTATGGGTAATTTTCGTCTTATTAGGTATAAGGGGTTTGTGGCTCCCTAACGAGTATAATTGATCATAATGGGGGTAAATGGGTCAAAATGAGTCTAATTAGACCCATTTTGATAATTTTGGTCTTAGTGTGTATAAGGGGTTTGTGGCTGCCTAACGAGTCTAATAGGTCACAATTGGTTACATGGGTCATAATGAGTCTGATTAGACCTAATTTGGTGCAATTGAAGTATAACAGGTTTTTGTGGTCCATAATTGGCTCCTTTTTGGGTAATTTTTGTCTTATTGGGTATACGGGGTTTGTGGCTCCCTAACGAGTCTAATTGGTCGTAATAGGTGTAAATGGGTCATAATGAGCCGGATTAGACCTAATTTGTGTAATTAAATTATAACGGGTCTTTGTGGTCCATAATTGGCTCCTTTTTGGGTAGTTTTGGTCTTATTAGGTATAAGGGGTTTGTGGCTCCCTAACGAGTTTAGTTGATCATAATGGGAGTAAATGGGTCATTATGAGTCTGATTAGACCAAATTTGGTGTAATTGAGGTATAACAGGTCTTTATGGTCAGATAATGTCTCCTTTTTTGGTAATTTTGGTCTTAGTATGTATAAGGGGTTTGTGGCTCCCTAACGAGTCTAATTGGTCACAATAGGAGTAAATGGGTCATAATGAGTCTGATTAGACCTAATTTGGTGTAATTGAGGTATAGCAAATTTTTTTGGCCAGATAATGTCTCCTTTTTTGGTAATTTTGGTCTTAGTATGTATAAGGGGTTTGGGGCTACCTGACGAGTCTAATTGGTCACAATAGGAGTAAATGGGTCATAATGAGTCTGATTAGACCTAATTTGGTGTAATTGAAGTAAACGGGTGTTTGTGCTCCATAATTGGCTCCTTTATGGGTAATTTTCGTCTTATTAGGTATAAGGGGTTTGTGGCTCCCTAACGAGTATAATTGATCATAATGGGGGTTAATGGGTCAAAATGAGTCTAATTAGACCCATTTTGATAATTTTGGTCTTAGTGTGTATAAGGGGTTTGTGGCTGCCTAACGAGTCTAATAGGTCACAATTGGTTACATGGGTCATAATGAGTCTGATTAGACCTAATTTGGTGCAATTGAAGTGTAACATGTTTTTGTGGTCCATAATTGGCTCCTTTTTAGGTAATTTTTGTCTTATTGGGTATACGGGGTTTGTGGCTCCCTAACGAGTCTAATTGGTCGTAATAGGTGTAAATGGGTCATAATGAGTCGGATTAGACCTAATTTGTGTAATTAAATTATAACGGGTCTTTGTGGTCCATAATTGGCTCCTTTTTGGGTAGTTTTGGTCTTATTAGGTATAAGGGGTTTGTGGCTCCCTAACGAGTTTAGTTGATCATAACGGGAGTAAATGGGTCATTATGAGTCTGATTAGACCAAATTTGGTGTAATTGAGGTATAACAGGTCTTTATGGTCAGATAATGTCTCATTTTTTGGTAATTTTGGTCTTAGTATGTATAAGGGGTTTGTGGCTCCCTAACGAGTCTAATTGGTCACAATAGGAGTAAATGGGTATAATGAATCTGATTATTTTGTGGCTCCCTCGTCTAATTGGTCGTAATAGGTGTAAATTGGTCATAATGAGTTGGATTAGACCTAATTTGTGTAATTGAAGTATAACAGGTCCTTGTGGTCCATAATTGGCTCCTCTTTGGGTAATTTTGGTTTTATTAGGTATAAGGGGTTTGTGGCTCCCTAACGAGTTAAGTTGATCATAATGGGAGTAAATAAATAGGTCATTATGAGTCTTATTAGACCAAATTTGGTGTAATTGAGGTATAACAGGTCTTTATGGTTAGATAATGTCTCCTTTTTTGGTAATTTTGGTCTTAGTATGTAAAAGGGGTTTGTGGCTACCTGACGAGTCTAATTGGTCACAATAGGAGTAAATGGGTCATAATGAGTCTGATTAGACCTAATTTGGTGTAATTGAAGTAAACGGGTGTTTGTGCTCCATAATTGGCTCTTTTATGGGTAATTTTGGTCTTATTAGGTATAAGGGGTTTGTGGCTCCCTAACGAGTATAATTGATCATAATGGGGGTAAATGGGTCATAATGAGTCTGATTAGACCTATTTTGATAATTTTGGTCTTAGTGTGTATAAGGGGTTTGGGGCTGCCTAATGAGTCTAATAGGTCACAATTGGTTACATGGGTCATAATGAGTCTGATTAGACCTAATTTGGTGCAATTGAAGTATAACAGGTTTTTGTGGTCCATAATTGGATCATTTTTGGGTAATTTTTGTCTTATTGGGTATACGGGGTTTGTGGCTCCCTAACGAGTCTAATTGGTCATAATAGGTGTAAATGGGTCATAATGAGTCAGATTAGACCTAATTTGTGTAATTAAATTATAACGGGTCTTTGTGGTCCATAATTGGCTCCTTTTTGGGTAATTTTGGTCTTATTAGGTATAAGGGGTTTGTGGCTCCCTAACGAGTTTAGTTGATCATAATGGGAGTAAATGGGTCATAATGAGTCTGATTAGACCTAACTTGTTGTAATTGAGGTATAACAAGTGTTTATGGTCTGTAATGTCTCCAATTTTGATAATTTTCGTCTTAGTGTGTGTATAAGGGGTTTGTCGCTCCCTCGTCTAATTGGTCGTAATAGGTGTAAATAGGTCATAATGAGTTGGATTAGACCTAATTTGTGTAATTGAAGTATAACGGGTCTTTGTGGTCCATAATTGGCTCCTCTATGGGTAATTTTGGTTTTATTAGGTATAAGGGGTTTGTGGCTCCCTAACGAGTTTAGTTGATCATAATGGGAGTAAATAGGTCATTATGAGTCTAATTAGACAAAATTTGGTGTAATTGAGGTATAACTGGTCTTTATGGTCAGATAATGTCTCCTTTTTTGGTAATTTTGGTCTTAGTATGTATAAGGGGTTTGTAGCTCCCTAACGAGTCTAATTGGTCACAATAGGAGTAAATGGGTCATAATGAGTCTGATTAGACCTAATTTGGTGTAATTGAAATAAACGGGTTTTTGTGGTCTATAATTGGCTCCTTTATGGGTAATTTTGGTCTTATTGGGTATAAGGGGTTTGTGGCTCCCTAATGAGTATAATCGATCATAATGGGAGTAAATGGGTCATAATGAGTCTGATTAGACCTAATTTGTTGTAATTGAGGTATAACAATTGTTTATGGTCTGTAATGTCTCATATTTTGATAATTTTGGTCTTAGTGTGTGTATAAGGGGTTTGTGGCTGCCTAACGAGTCTAATAGGTCACAATTGGTTACATGGGTCATAATGAGTCTGATTAGACCTAATTTGGTGTAATTGAAGTATAACAGGTTTTTGTGGTCCATAATTGGCTCCTTTTTGGGTAATTTTTGTCTTATTGGGCATACGGGGTTTGTGGCTCCCTAACGAGTCTAATTGGTCATAATAGGTGTAAATGTGTCATAATGAGTCGGATTAGACCTAATTTGTGTAATTAAATTATAACGGGTCTTTGTGGTCCATAATTGTCTCCTTTATGGGTAATTTTGGTCTTATTGGGTATAAGGGGTTTGTGGCTCCCTAACAAGTATAATCGATCATAATGGGAGTAAATGGGTCATAATGAGTCTGATTAGACTTAATTTGGTGTAATTGAGATATAACAAGTGTTTATGGTCTGTAATGTCTCCAATTTTGATAATTTTGGTCTTAGTGTGTGTATAAGGGGTTTGTGGCTGCCTAACGAGTCTAATAGGTCACAATTGGTTACATGGGTCATAATGAGTCTGATTAGACCTAATTTGGTGTAATTGAAGTATAACAGGTTTTTGTGGTCCATAATTGGCTCCTTTTTGGGTAATTTTTGTCTTATTGGGCATACGGGGTTTGTGGCTCCCTAACGAGTCTAATTGGTCATAATAGGTGTAAATGGGTCATAATGAGTCGGATTAGACCTAATTTGTGTAATTAAATTATAACGGGTCTTTGTGGTCCATATTTGGCTCCTTTTTGGGTAGTTTTGGTCTTAAGTATAAGGGGTTTGTGGCTCCCTAACGAGTTTAGTTGATCATAATGGGAGTAAATGGGTCATTATGAGTCTGATTAGACCAAATTTGATGTAATTTAGGTATAACAAGTTTTTTTGGCCAGATAATGTCTCCTTTTTTGGTAATTTTGGTCTTAGTATGTATAAGGGGTTTGTGGCTACCTAACGAGTCTAATTGGTCACAATAGGAGTAAATGGGTCATAATGAGTCTGATTAGACCTAATTTGGTGTAATTGAAGTAAACGGGTCTTTGTGGTCCATAATTGTCTCCTTTATGGGTAATTTTGGTCTTATTGGGTATAAGGGGTTTGTGGCTCCCTAATGAGTATAATCGATCATAATGGGAGTAAATGGGTCATAATGAGTCTGATTAGACCTAATTTGTTGTAATTGAGGTATAACAAGTGTTTATGGTCTGTAATCTCTCCAATTTTGATAATTTTGTTCTTAGTGTGTGTATAAGGGGTTTGTGGCTCCCTCGTCTAATTGGTCGTAATAGGTGTAAATAGGTCATAATGAGGTGGATTAGACCTAATTTGTGTAATTGAAGTATAACGGGTCTTTGTGGTCCATAATTGGCTCCTCTTTGGGTAATTTTGGTTTTATTAGGTATAAGGGGTTTGTGGCTCCCTAACGAGTTTAGTTGATCATAATGGGAGTAAATAGGTCATTATGTGTCTAATTAGACAAAAATTGGTGTAATTGAGGTATAACTGGTCTTTATGGTCAGATAATGTCTCCTTTTTTGGTAATTTTGGTCTTAGTATGTATAAGGGGTTTGTGGCTCCCTAACGAGTCTAATTGGTCACAATAGGAGTAAATGGGTCATAATGAGTCTGATTAGACCTAATTTGGTGTAATTGAAATAAACGGGTTTTTGTGGTCCATAATTGGCTCATTTATGGGTAATTTTGGTCTTATTGGGTATAAGGGGTTTGTGGCTCCCTAACGAGTATAATTGATCATAATGGGAGTAAATAGGTCATAATGAGTCTGATTAGACCTAATTCGGTGTAATTGAGGTATAACAATTGTTTATGGTCTGTAATGTCTCCTATTTTGATAATTTTGGTCTTAGTGTGTGTATAAGGGGTTTGTGGCTGCCTAACGAGTCTAATAGGTCACAATTGGTTACATGGGTCATAATGAGTCTGATTAGACCTAATTTGGTGTAATTGAAGTATAACAGGTTTTTGTGGTCCATAATTGGCTCCTTTTTGGGTAATTTTTGTCTTATTGGGCATACGGGGTTTGTGGCTCCCTAACGAGTCTAATTGGTCATAATAGGTGTAAATGTGTCATAATGAGTCGGATTAGACCTAATTTGTGTAATTAAATTATAACGGGTCTTTGTGGTCCATATTTGGCTCCTTTTTGGGTAGTTTTGGTCTTAAGTATAAGGGGTTTGTGGCTCCCTAACGAGTTTAGTTGATCATAATGGGAGTAAATGGGTCATTATGAGTCTGATTAGACCAAATTTGGTGTAATTGAGGTATAACAAGTTTTTTTGGCCAGATAATGTCTCCTTTTTTGGTAATTTTGGTCTTAGTATGTATAAGGGGTTTGTGGCTACCTAACGAGTCTAATTGGTCACAATAGGAGTAAATGGGTCATAATGAGTCTGATTAGACCTAATTTGGTGTAATTGAAGTAAACGGGTGTTTGTGCTCCATAATTGGCTCCTTTATGGGTAATTTTGGTCTTATTGGGTATAAGGGGTTTGTGGCTCCGTAACGAGTATAATTGATTATAATGGGGGTAAATGGGTCATAATGAGTCTGGTTAGACCTAATTTGGTGTAATTGAGGTATAACAATTGTTTATGGTCTGTAATGTCTCATATTTTGATAATTTTGGTCTTAGTGTGTATAAGGGGTTTGTGGCTGCCTAACGAGTCTAATAGGTCACAATTGGTTACATGGGTTATAATGAGTCTGATTAGACCTAATTTGGTGTAATTGAAGTATAACAGGTTTTTGTGGTCCATAATTGGCTCTTTTTTTGGTATTTTTTGTCTTATTGGGTATACGTGGTTTGTGGTTCCCTACCAAGTCTAATTGGTCGTAATAGGTGTAAATGGCTCATAATGAGTCGGATTAGACCTAATTTGGTGTAATTGAAGTATAACGGGTCTTTGTGGTCCATAATTGTCTTCTTTATGGGTAATTTTGGTCTTATTGCGTAATAAGGGGTTTGTGGCTCCCTAACGAGTATAATTGATCATAATGGGAGTAAATGGGTCATAATGAGTCTGATTAGACTTAATTTGGTGTAATTGAGATATAACAAGTGTTTATGGTCTGTAATGTCTCCAATTTTGATAATTTTGGTCATAGTGTGTGTATAAGGGGTTTGTGGCTGCCTAACGAGTCTAATAGGTCACAATTGGTTACATGGTACATAATGAGTCTGATTAGGCCTAATTTGGTGTAATTAAAGTATAACATGTTTTTGTGGTCCATAATTGGCTCCTTTTTGGGTAATTTTTGTCTTATTGGGTGTACGGGGTTTGTGGCTCCCTACCGAGTCTAATTGGTCGTAATAGGTGTAAATGGCTCATAATGAGTCGGATTAGACCTAATTTGGTGTAATTGAAGTATAACGGGTCTTTGTGGTCCATAATTGTCTCCTTTATGGGTAATTTTGGTGTTATTGGGTATAAGGGGTTTGTGGCTCCCTAATGAGTATAATCGATCATAATGGGAGTAAATGGGTCATAATGAGTCTGATTAGACATAATTTGTTGTAATTGAGGTATAACAAGTGTTTATGGTCTGTAATATCTCCAATTTTGATAATTTTGTTCTTAGTGTGTGTATAAGGAGTTTGTGGCTCCCTCGTCTAATTGGTCGTAATAGGTGTAAATAGGTCATAATGAGGTGGATTAGACCTAATTTTTGTAATTGAAGTATAACGGGTCTTTGTGGTCCATAATTGGCTCCTCTTTGGGTAATTTTGGTTTTATTAGGTATAAGGGGTTTGTGGCTCCCTAACGAGTTTAGTTGATCATAATGGGAGTAAATAGGTCATTGTGAGTCTAATTAGACAAAATTTGGTGTAATTGAGGTATAACTGGTCTTTATGGTCAGATAATGTCTCCTTTTTTGGTAATTTTGGTCTTAGTATGTATAAGGGGTTTGTGGCTCCCTAACGAGTCTAATTGGTCACAATAGGAGTAAATGGGTCATAATGAGTCTGATTAGACCTAATTTGGTGTAATTGAAATAAACGGGTTTTTGTGGTCCATAATTGGCTCCTTTATGGGTAATTTTGGTCTTATTGGGTATAAGGGGTTTGTGGCTCCCTAACGAGTATAATTGATCATAATGGGAGTAAATAGGTCATAATGAGTCTGATTAGACCTAATTTGGTGTAATTGAGGTATAACAATTGTTTATGGTCTGTAATGTCTCATATTTTAATAATTTTGGTCTTAGTCTGTGTATAGGGGTTTGTGGCTGCCTAACGAGTCTAATAGGTCACAATTGGTTACATGGGTCATAATGAGTCTGATTAGACCTAATTTGGTGTAATTGAAGTATAACAGGTTTTTGTGGTCCATAATTGGCTCCTTTTTGGGTAATTTTTGTCTTATTGGGCATACGGGGTTTGTGGCTCCCTAACGAGTCTAATTGGTCATAATAGGTGTAAATGTGTCATAATGAGTCGGATTAGACCTAATTTGTGTAATTAAATTATAACGGGTCTTTGTGGTCCATATTTGGCTTCTTTTTGGGTAGTTTTGGTCTTAAGTATAAGGGGTTTGTGGCTCCCTAACGAGTTTAGTTGATCATAATGGGAGTAAATGGGTCATTATGAGTCTGATTAGACCAAATTTGGTGTAATTGAGGTATAACAAGTTTTTTTGGCCAGATAATGTCTCCTTTTTTGGTAATTTTGGTCTTAGTATGTATAAGGGATTTGTGGCTACCTAACGAGTCTAATTGGTCACAATAGGAGTAAATGGGTCATAATGAGTCTGATTAGACCTAATTTGGTGTAATTGAAGTAAACGGGTGTTTGTGCTCCATAATTGGCTCCTTTATGGGTAATTTTGGTCTTATTGGGTATAAGGGGTTTGTGGCTCCGTAACGAGTATAATTGATTATAATGGGGGTAAATGGGTCATAATGAGTCTGATTAGACCTAATTTGGTGTAATTGAGGTATAACAATTGTTTATGGTCTGTAATGTCTCATATTTTGATAATTTTGGTCTTAGTGTGTATAAGGGGTTTGTGGCTGCCTAACGAGTCTAATAGGTCACAATTGGTTACATGGGTTATAATGAGTCTGATTAGACCTAATTTGGTGTAATTGAAGTATAACAGGTTTTTGTGGTCCATAATTGGCTCTTTTTTTGGTATTTTTTTGTCTTATTGGGTATACGTGGTTTGTGGTTCCCTACCAAGTCTAATTGGTCGTAATAGGTGTAAATGGCTCATAATGAGTCGGATTAGACCTAATTTGGTGTAATTGAAGTATAACGGGTCTTTGTTGTCCATAATTGTCTCCTTTATGGGTAATTTTGGTTTTATTGGGTATAAGGGGTTTGTGGCTCCCTAACGAGTATAATTGATCGTAATGGGAGTAAATAGGTCATAATGAGTCTGATTAGACCTAATTTGGTGTAATTGAGGTATAACAATTGTTTATGGTCTGTAATGTCTCATATTTTGATAATTTTGGTCTTAGTGTGTATAAGGGGTTTGTGGCTGCCTAATGAGTCTAATAGGTCACAATTGGTTACATGGGTCATAATGAGTCTGATTAGATCTAATTTGGTGTAATTGAAGTATAACAGGTTTTTGTGGTCCATAATTGGCTCTTTTTTTGGTATTTTTTGTCTTATTGGGTATACGTGGGTTGTGGTTCCCTACCAAGTCTAATTGGTCGTAATAGGTGTAAATGGCTCATAATGAGTCGGATTAGACCTAATTTGGTGTAATTGAAGTATAACGGGTCTTTGTGGTCCATAATTGTCTCCTTTATGGGAAATTTTGGTCTTATTGGGTAATAAGGGGTTTGTGGCTCCCTAACGAGTATAATTGATTATAATGGGAGTAAATGGGTCATAATGAGTCTGATTAGACTTAATTTGGTGTAATTGAGATATAACAAGTGTTTATGGTCTGTAATGTCTCCAATTTTGATAATTTTGGTCATAGTGTGTGTATAAGGGGTTTGTGGCTGCCTAACGAGTCTAATAGGTCACAATTGGTTACATGGTACATAATGAGTCTGATTAGGCCTAATTTGGTGTAATTAAAGTATAACATGTTTTTGTGGTCCATAATTGGCTCCTTTTTGGGTAATTTTTGTCTTATTGGGTGTACGGGGTTTGTGGCTCCCTACCGAGTCTAATTGGTCGTAATAGGTGTAAATGGCTCATAATGAGTCGGATTAGACCTAATTTGGTGTAATTGAAGTATAACGGGTCTTTGTGGTCCATAATTGTCTCCTTTATAGGTAATTTTGGTCTTATTGGGTATAAGGGGTTTGTGGCTCCCTAATGAGTATAATCGATCATAATGGGAGTAAATGGGTCATAATGAGTCTGATTAGACCTAATTTGTTGTAATTGAGGTATAACAAGTGTTTATGGTCTGTAATATCTCCAATTTTGATAATTTTGTTCTTAGTGTGTGTATAAGGAGTTTGTGGCTCCCTCGTCTAATTGGTCGTAATAGGTGTAAATAGGTCATAATGAGGTGGATTAGACCTAATTTGTGTAATTGAAGTATAACGGGTCTTTGTGGTCCATAATTGGCTCCTCTTTGGGTAATTTTGGTTTTATTAGGTATAAGGGGTTTGTGGCTCCCTAACGAGTTTAGTTGATCATAATGGGAGTAAATAGGTCATTATGAGTCTAATTAGACAAATTTTGGTGTAATTGAGGTATAGCTGGTCTTTATGGTCAGATAATGTCTCCTTTTTTGGTAATTTTGGTCTTAGTATGTATAAGGGGTTTGTGGCTCCCTAACGAGTCTAATTGGTCACAATAGAAGTAAATGGGTCATAATGAGTCTGATTACACCTAATTTGGTGTAATTGAAATAAACGGGTTTTTGTGGTCCATAATTGGCTCCTTTATGGGTAATTTTGGTCTTATTGGGTATAAGTGGTTTTTGGCTCCCTAACGAGTATAATTGATCATAATGGGAGTAAATAGGTCATAATGAGTCTGATTAGACCTAATTTGGTGTAATTGAGGTATAAGAATTGTTTATGGTCTGTAATGTCTCCTATTTTGATAATTTTGGTCTTAGTGTGTGTATAAGGGGTTTGTGGCTGCCTAACGAGTCTAATAGGTCACAATTGGTTACATGGGTCATAATGAGTCTGATTAGACCTAATTTGGTGTAATTGAAGTATAACAGGTTTTTGTGGTCCATAATTGGCTCCTTTTTGGGTAATTTTTGTCTTATTGGGCATACGGGGTTTGTGGCTCCCTAACGAGTCTAATTGGTCATAATAGGTGTAAATGGGTCATAATGAGTCGGATTAGACCTAATTTGTGTAATTAAATTATAACGGGTCTTTGTGGTCCATATTTGGCTCCTTTTTGGGTAGTTTTGGTCTTAAGTATAAGGGGTTTGTGGCTCCCTAACGAGTTTAGTTGATCATAATGGGAGTAAATGGGTCATTATGAGTCTGATTAGACCAAATTTGGTGTAATTGAGGTATAACAAGTTTTTTTGGCCAGATAATGTCTCCTTTTTTGGTAATTTTGGTCTTAGTATGTATAAGGGGTTTGTGGCTACCTAACGAGTCTAATTGGTCACAATAGTAGTAAATGGGTCATAATGAGTCTGATTAGACCTAATTTGGTGTAATTGAAGTAAACGGGTGTTTGTGCTCCATAATTGGCTCCTTTATGGGTAATTTTGGTCTTATTGGGTATAAGGGGTTTGTGACTCCGTAACGAGTATAATTGATTATAATGGGGATAAATGGGTCATAATGAGTCTGATTAGACATAATTTGGTGTAATTGAGGTATAACAATTGTTTATGGTCTGTAATGTGTCATATTTTGATGATTTTGGTCTTAGTGTGTATAAGGGGTTTGTGGCTGCCTAACGAGTCTAATAGGTCACAATTGGTTACATGGGTCATAATGAGTCTGATTAGACCTAATTTGGTGTAATTGAAGTATAACAGGTTTTTGTGGTCCATAATTGGCTCTTTTTTTGGTATTTTTTGTCTTATTGGGTATACGTGGTTTGTGGTTCCCTACCAAGTCTAATTGGTCGTAATAGGTGTAAATGGCTCATAATGAGTCGGATTAGACCTAATTTGGTGTAATTGAAGTATAACGGGTCTTTGTTGTCCATAATTGTCTCCTTTATGGGTAATTTTGGTTTTATTGGGTATAAGGGGTTTGTGGCTCCCTAACGAGTATAATTGATCATAATGGGAGTAAATAGGTCATAATGAGTCTGATTAGACCTAATTTGGTGTAATTGAGGTATAACAATTGTTTATGGTCTGTAATGTCTCATATTTTGATAATTTTGGTCTTAGTGTGTATAAGGGGTTTGTGGCTGCCTAATGAGTCTAATAGGTCACAATTGGTTACATGGGTCATAATGAGTCTGATTAGACCTAATTTGGTGTAATTGAAGTATAACAGGTTTTTGTGGTCCATAATTGGCTCTTTTTTTGGTATTTTTTTGTCTTATTGGGTATACGTGGTTTGTGGTTCCCTACCAAGTCTAATTGGTCGTAATAGGTGTAAATGGCTCATAATGAGTCGGATTAGACCTAATTTGGTGTAATTGAAGTATAACGGGTCTTTGTGGTCCATATTTGGCTCCTTTTTGGGTAGTTTTGGTCTTAAGTATAAGGGGTTTGTGGCTCCCTAACGAGTTTAGTTGATCATAAAGGGAGTAAATGGGTCATTATGAGTCTGATTAGACCAAATTTGGTGTAATTAAAGTATAACATGTTTTTGTGGTCCATAATTGGCTCCTTTTTGGGTAATTTTTGTCTTATTGGGTATAAGGGGTTTATGGCTCCCTAACGAGTATAATCGATCATAATGGGAGCAAAATGGGTCATAATGAGTCTGATTAGACTTAATTTGGTGTAATTGAGATATAACAAGTGTTTATGGTCTGTAATGTCTCCAATTTTGATAATTTTGGTCTTAGTGTGTGTATAAGGGGTTTGTGGCTGCCTAACGAGTCTAATAGGTCACAATTGGTTACATGGGTCATAATGAGTCTGATTAGACCTAATTTGGTGTAATTGAAGTATAATAGGTTTTTGTGGTCCATAATTGGCTCCTTTTTGGGTAATTTTTGTCTTATTGGGCATACGGGGTTTGTGGCTCCCTAACGAGTCTAATTGGTCATAATAGGTGTAAATGGGTCATAATGAGTCGGATTAGACCTAATTTGTGTAATTAAATTATAACGGGTCTTTGTGGTCCATATTTGGCTCCTTTTTGGGTAGTTTTGGTCTTAAGTATAAGGGGTTTGTGGCTCCCTAACGAGTTTAGTTGATCATAAAGGGAGTAAATGGGTCATTATGAGTCTGATTAGACCAAATTTGGTGTAATTGAGGTATAACAAGTTTTTTTGGCCAGATAATGTCTCCTTTTTTGGTAATTTTGGTCTTAGTATGTATAAGGGATTTGTGGCTACCTAACGAGTCTAATTGGTCACAATAGGAGTAAATGGGTCATAATGAGTCTGATTAGACCTAATTTGGTGTAATTGAAGTAAACGGGTGTTTGTGCTCCATAATTGGCTCCTTTATGGGTAATTTTGGTCTTATTGGGTATAAGGGGTTTGTGGCTCCGTAACGAGTATAATTGATTATAATGGGGGTAAATGGGTCATAATGAGTCTGATTAGACCTAATTTGGTGTAATTGAGGTATAACAATTGTTTATGGTCTGTAATGTCTCATATTTTGATAATTTTGGTCTTAGTGTGTATAAGGGGTTTGTGGCTGCCTAACGAGTCTAATAGGTCACAATTGGTTACATGGGTCATAATGAGTCTGATTAGACCTAATTTGGTGTAATTGAAGTATAACAGGTTTTTGTGGTCCATAATTGGCTCTTTTTTTGGTATTTTTTGTCTTATTGGGTATACGTGGTTTGTGATTCCCTACCAAGTCTAATTGGTCGTAATAGGTGTAAATGGCTCATAATGAGTCGGATTAGACCTAATTTGGTGTAATTGAAGTATAACGGGTCTTTGTTGTCCATAATTGTCTCCTTTATGGGTAATTTTGGTTTTATTGGGTATAAGGGGTTTGTGGCTCCCTAACGAGTATAATTGATCATAATGGGAGTAAATAGGTCATAATGAGTCTGATTAGACCTAATTTGGTGTAATTGAGGTATAACAATTGTTTATGGTCTGTAATGTCTCATATTTTGATAATTTTGGTCTTAGTGTGTATAAGGGGTTTGTGGCTGCCTAATGAGTCTAATAGGTCACAATTGGTTACATGGGTCATAATGAGTCTGATTAGACCTAATTTGGTGTAATTGAAGTATAACAGGTTTTTGTGGTCCATAATTGGCTCTTTTTTTGGTATTTTTTGTCTTATTGGGTATACGTGGTTTGTGGTTCCCTACCAAGTCTAATTGGTCGTAATAGGTGTACATGGCTCATAATGAGTCGGATTAGACCTAATTTGGTGTAATTGAAGTATAACGGGTCTTTGTGGTCCATAATTGTCTCCTTTATGGGTAATTTTGGTCTTATTGGGTAATAAGGGGTTTGTGGCTCCCTAACGAGTATAATTGATCATAATGGGAGTAAATGGGTCATAATGAGTCTGATTAGACTTAATTTGGTGTAATTGAGATATAACAAGTGTTTATGGTCTGTAATGTCTCCAATTTTGATAATTTTGGTCATAGTGTGTGTATAAGGGGTTTGTGGCTGCCTAACGAGTCTAATAGGTCACAATTGGTTACATGGTACATAATGAGTCTGATTAGGCCTAATTTGGTGTAATTAAAGTATAACATGTTTTTGTGGTCCATAATTGGCTCCTTTTTGGGTAATTTTTGTCTTATTGGGTGTACGGGGTTTGTGGCTCCCTACCGAGTCTAATTGGTCGTAATAGGTGTAAATGGCTCATAATGAGTCGGATTAGACCTAATTTGGTGTAATTGAAGTATAACGGGTCTTTGTGGTCCATAATTGTCTCCTTTATGGGTAATTTTGGTCTTATTGGGTATAAGGGGTTTGTGGCTCCCTAATGAATATAATCGATCATAATGGGAGTAAATGGGTCATAATGAGTCTGATTAGACTTAATTTGGTGTAATTGAGATATAACAAGTGTTTATGGTCTGTAATGTCTCCAATTTTGATAATTTTGGTCTTAGTGTGTGTATAAGGGGTTTGTGGCTGCCTAACGAGTCTAATAGGTCACAATTGGTTACATGGGTCATAATGAGTCTGATTAGACCTAATTTGGTGTAATTGAAGTATAACAGGTTTTTGTGGTCCATAATTGGCTCCTTTTTGGGTAATTTTTGTCTTATTGGGCATACGGGGTTTGTGGCTCCCTAACGAGTCTAATTGGTCATAATAGGTGTAAATGGGTCATAATGAGTCGGATTAGACCTAATTTGTGTAATTAAATTATAACGGGTCTTTGTGGTCCATATTTGGCTCCTTTTTGGGTAGTTTTGGTCTTAAGTATAAGGGGTTTGTGGCTCCCTAACGAGTTTAGTTGATCATAAAGGGAGTAAATGGGTCATTATGAGTCTGATTAGACCAAATTTGGTGTAATTGAGGTATAACAAGTTTTTTTGGCCAGATAATGTCTCCTTTTTTGGTAATTTTGGTCTTAGTATGTATAAGGGATTTGTGGCTACCTAACGAGTCTAATTGGTCACAATAGGAGTAAATGGGTCATAATGAGTCTGATTAGACCTAATTTGGTGTAATTGAAGTAAACGGGTGTTTGTGCTCCATAATTGGCTCCTTTATGGGTAATTTTGGTCTTATTGGGTATAAGGGGTTTGTGGCTCCGTAACGAGTATAATTGATTATAATGGGGGTAAATGGGTCATAATGAGTCTGATTAGACCTAATTTGGTGTAATTGAGGTATAACAATTGTTTATGGTCTGTAATGTCTCATATTTTGATAATTTTGGTCTTAGTGTGTATAAGGGGTTTGTGGCTGCCTAACGAGTCTAATAGGTCACAATTGGTTACATGGGTCATAATGAGTCTGATTAGACCTAATTTGGTGTAATTGAAGTATAACAGGTTTTTGTGGTCCATAATTGGCTCTTTTTTTGGTATTTTTTGTCTTATTGGGTATACGTGGTTTGTGATTCCCTACCAAGTCTAATTGGTCGTAATAGGTGTAAATGGCTCATAATGAGTCGGATTAGACCTAATTTGGTGTAATTGAAGTATAACGGGTCTTTGTTGTCCATAATTGTCTCCTTTATGGGTAATTTTGGTTTTATTGGGTATAAGGGGTTTGTGGCTCCCTAACGAGTATAATTGATCATAATGGGAGTAAATAGGTCATAATGAGTCTGATTAGACCTAATTTGGTGTAATTGAGGTATAACAATTGTTTATGGTCTGTAATGTCTCATATTTTGATAATTTTGGTCTTAGTGTGTATAAGGGGTTTGTGGCTGCCTAATGAGTCTAATAGGTCACAATTGGTTACATGGGTCATAATGAGTCTGATTAGACCTAATTTGGTGTAATTGAAGTATAACAGGTTTTTGTGGTCCATAATTGGCTCTTTTTTTGGTATTTTTTGTCTTATTGGGTATACGTGGTTTGTAGTTCCCTACCAAGTCTAATTGGTCGTAATAGGTGTACATGGCTCATAATGAGTCGGATTAGACCTAATTTGGTGTAATTGAAGTATAACGGGTCTTTGTGGTCCATAATTGTCTCCTTTATGGGTAATTTTGGTCTTATTGGGTAATAAGGGGTTTGTGGCTCCCTAACGAGTATAATTGATCATAATGGGAGTAAATGGGTCATAATGAGTCTGATTAGACTTAATTTGGTGTAATTGAGATATAACAAGTGTTTATGGTCTGTAATGTCTCCAATTTTGATAATTTTGGTCATAGTGTGTGTATAAGGGGTTTGTGGCTGCCTAACGAGTCTAATAGGTCACAATTGGTTACATGGTACATAATGAGTCTGATTAGGCCTAATTTGGTGTAATTAAAGTATAACATGTTTTTGTGGTCCATAATTGGCTCCTTTTTGGGTAATTTTTGTCTTATTGGGTGTACGGGGTTTGTGGCTCCCTACCGAGTCTAATTGGTCGTAATAGGTGTAAATGGCTCATAATGAGTCGGATTAGACCTAATTTGGTGTAATTGAAGTATAACGGGTCTTTGTGGTCCATAATTGTCTCCTTTATGGGTAATTTTGGTCTTATTGGGTATAAGGGGTTTGTGGCTCCCTAATGAATATAATCGATCATAATGGGAGTAAATGGGTCATAATGAGTCTGATTAGACTTAATTTGGTGTAATTGAGATATAACAAGTGTTTATGGTCTGTAATGTCTCCAATTTTGATAATTTTGGTCTTAGTGTGTGTATAAGGGGTTTGTGGCTGCCTAACGAGTCTAATAGGTCACAATTGGTTACATGGGTCATAATGAGTCTGATTAGACCTAATTTGGTGTAATTGAAGTATAACAGGTTTTTGTGGTCCATAATTGGCTCCTTTTTGGGTAATTTTTGTCTTATTGGGCATACGGGGTTTGTGGCTCCCTAACGAGTCTAATTGGTCATAATAGGTGTAAATGGGTCATAATGAGTCGGATTAGACCTAATTTGTGTAATTAAATTATAACGGGTCTTTGTGGTCCATATTTGGCTCCTTTTTGGGTAGTTTTGGTCTTAAGTATAAGGGGTTTGTGGCTCCCTAACGAGTTTAGTTGATCATAATGGGAGTAAATGGGTCATTATGAGTCTGATTAGACCAAATTTGGTGTAATTGAGGTATAACAAGTTTTTTTGGCCAGATAATGTCTCCTTTTTTGGTAATTTTGGTCTTAGTATGTATAAGGGGTTTGTGGCTACCTAACGAGTCTAATTGGTCACAATAGTAGTAAATGGGTCATAATGAGTCTGATTAGACCTAATTTGGTGTAATTGAAGTAAACGGGTGTTTGTGCTCCATAATTGGCTCCTTTATGGGTAATTTTGGTCTTATTGGGTATAAGGGGTTTGTGACTCCGTAACGAGTATAATTGATTATAATGGGGGTAAATGGGTCATAATGAGTCTGATTAGACATAATTTGGTGTAATTGAGGTATAACAATTGTTTATGGTCTGTAATGTGTCATATTTTGATGATTTTGGTCTTAGTGTGTATAAGGGGTTTGTGGCTGCCTAACGAGTCTAATAGGTCACAATTGGTTACATGGGTCATAATGAGTCTGATTAGACCTAATTTGGTGTAATTGAAGTATAACAGGTTTTTGTGGTCCATAATTGGCTTTTTTTTTGGTATTTTTTGTCTTATTGGGTATACGTGGTTTGTGGTTCCCTACCAAGTCTAATTGGTCGTAATAGGTGTAAATGGCTCATAATGAGTCGGATTAGACCTAATTTGGTGTAATTGAAGTATAACGGGTCTTTGTTGTCCATAATTGTCTCCTTTATGGGTAATTTTGGTTTTATTGGGTATAAGGGGTTTGTGGCTCCCTAACGAGTATAATTGATCATAATGGGAGTAAATAGGTCATAATGAGTCTGATTAGACCTAATTTGGTGTAATTGAGGTATAACAATTGTTTATGGTCTGTAATGTCTCATATTTTGATAATTTTGGTCTTAGTGTGTATAAGGGGTTTGTGGCTGCCTAATGAGTCTAATAGGTCACAATTGGTTACATGGGTCATAATGAGTCTGATTAGACCTAATTTGGTGTAATTGAAGTATAACAGGTTTTTGTGGTCCATAATTGGCTCTTTTTTTGGTATTTTTTGTCTTATTGGGTATACGTGGTTTGTGGTTCCCTACCAACTCTAATTGGTCGTAATAGGTGTAAATGGCTCATAATGAGTCGGATTAGACCTAATTTGGTGTAATTGAAGTATAACGGGTCTTTGTGGTCCATAATTGTCTCCTTTATGGGTAATTTTGGTCTTATTGGGTAATAAAGGGTTTGTGGCTCCCTAACGAGTATAATTGATCATAATGGGAGTAAATGGGTCATAATGAGTCTGATTAGACTTAATTTGGTGTAATTGAGATATAACAAGTGTTTATGGTCTGTAATGTCTCCAATTTTGATAATTTTGGTCATAGTGTGTGTATAAGGGGTTTGTGGCTGCCTAACGAGTCTAATAGGTCACAATTGGTTACATGGTACATAATGAGTCTGATTAGGCCTAATTTGGTGTAATTAAAGTATAACATGTTTTTGTGGTCCATAATTGGCTCCTTTTTGGGTAATTTTTGTCTTATTGGGTATAAGGGGTTTATGGCTCCCTAACGAGTATAATCGATCATAATGGGAGCAAAATGGGTCATAATGAGTCTGATTAGACTTAATTTGGTGTAATTGAGATATAACAAGTGTTTATGGTCTGTAATGTCTCCAATTTTGATAATTTTGGTCTTAGTGTGTGTATAAGGGGTTTGTGGCTGCCTAACGAGTCTAATAGGTCACAATTGGTTACATGGGTCATAATGAGTCTGATTAGACCTAATTTGGTGTAATTGAAGTATAATAGGTTTTTGTGGTCCATAATTGGCTCCTTTTTGGGTAATTTTTGTCTTATTGGGCATACGGGGTTTGTGGCTCCCTAACGAGTCTAATTGGTCATAATAGGTGTAAATGGGTCATAATGAGTCGGATTAGACCTAATTTGTGTAATTAAATTATAACGGGTCTTTGTGGTCCATATTTGGCTCCATTTTGGGTAGTTTTGGTCTTAAGTATAAGGGGTTTGTGGCTCCCTAACGAGTTTAGTTGATCATAAAGGGAGTAAATGGGTCATTATGAGTCTGATTAGACCAAATTTGGTGTAATTGAGGTATAACAAGTTTTTTTGGCCAGATAATGTCTCCTTTTTTGGTAATTTTGGTCTTAGTATGTATAAGGGATTTGTGGCTACCTAACGAGTCTAATTGGTCACAATAGGAGTAAATGGGTCATAATGAGTCTGATTAGACCTAATTTGGTGTAATTGAAGTAAACGGGTGTTTGTGCTCCATAATTGGCTCCTTTATGGGTAATTTTGGTCTTATTGGGTATAAGGGGTTTGTGGCTCCGTAACGAGTATAATTGATTATAATGGGGGTAAATGGGTCATAATGAGTCTGATTAGACCTAATTTGGTGTAATTGAGGTATAACAATTGTTTATGGTCTGTAATGTCTCATATTTTGATAATTTTGGTCTTAGTGTGTATAAGGGGTTTGTGGCTGCCTAACGAGTCTAATAGGTCACAATTGGTTACATGGGTCATAATGAGTCTGATTAGACCTAATTTGGTGTAATTGAAGTATAACAGGTTTTTGTGGTCCATAATTGGCTCTTTTTTTGGTATTTTTTGTCTTATTGGGTATACGTGGTTTGTGATTCCCTACCAAGTCTAATTGGTCGTAATAGGTGTAAATGGCTCATAATGAGTCGGATTAGACCTAATTTGGTGTAATTGAAGTATAACGGGTCTTTGTTGTCCATAATTGTCTCCTTTATGGGTAATTTTGGTTTTATTGGGTATAAGGGGTTTGTGGCTCCCTAACGAGTATAATTGATCATAATGGGAGTAAATAGGTCATAATGAGTCTGATTAGACCTAATTTGGTGTAATTGAGGTATAACAATTGTTTATGGTCTGTAATGTCTCATATTTTGATAATTTTGGTCTTAGTGTGTATAAGGGGTTTGTGGCTGCCTAATGAGTCTAATAGGTCACAATTGGTTACATGGGTCATAATGAGTCTGATTAGACCTAATTTGGTGTAATTGAAGTATAACAGGTTTTTGTGGTCCATAATTGGCTCTTTTTTTGGTATTTTTTGTCTTATTGGGTATACGTGGTTTGTGGTTCCCTACCAAGTCTAATTGGTCGTAATAGGTGTACATGGCTCATAATGAGTCGGATTAGACCTAATTTGGTGTAATTGAAGTATAACGGGTCTTTGTGGTCCATAATTGTCTCCTTTATGGGTAATTTTGGTCTTATTGGGTAATAAGGGGTTTGTGGCTCCCTAACGAGTATAATTGATCATAATGGGAGTAAATGGGTCATAATGAGTCTGATTAGACTTAATTTGGTGTAATTGAGATATAACAAGTGTTTATGGTCTGTAATGTCTCCAATTTTGATAATTTTGGTCATAGTGTGTGTATAAGGGGTTTGTGGCTGCCTAACGAGTCTAATAGGTCACAATTGGTTACATGGTACATAATGAGTCTGATTAGGCCTAATTTGGTGTAATTAAAGTATAACATGTTTTTGTGGTCCATAATTGGCTCCTTTTTGGGTAATTTTTGTCTTATTGGGTGTACGGGGTTTGTGGCTCCCTACCGAGTCTAATTGGTCGTAATAGGTGTAAATGGCTCATAATGAGTCGGATTAGACCTAATTTGGTGTAATTGAAGTATAACGGGTCTTTGTGGTCCATAATTGTCTCCTTTATGGGTAATTTTGGTCTTATTGGGTATAAGGGGTTTGTGGCTCCCTAATGAATATAATCGATCATAATGGGAGTAAATGGGTCATAATGAGTCTGATTAGACTTAATTTGGTGTAATTGAGATATAACAAGTGTTTATGGTCTGTAATGTCTCCAATTTTGATAATTTTGGTCTTAGTGTGTGTATAAGGGGTTTGTGGCTGCCTAACGAGTCTAATAGGTCACAATTGGTTACATGGGTCATAATGAGTCTGATTAGACCTAATTTGGTGTAATTGAAGTATAACAGGTTTTTGTGGTCCATAATTGGCTCCTTTTTGGGTAATTTTTGTCTTATTTGGTGTACGGGGTATGTGGCTCCCTACCGAGTCTAATTGGTCGTAATAGGTGTAAATGGGTCATAATGAGTCGGATTAGACCTAATTTGTGTAATTGAAGTATAACGGGTCTTTGTGGTCCATAATTGGCTGCTTTTTGGGTAATTTTGGTCTTATTAGGTTTAAGGGGTTTGTGGCTCCCTAACGAGTTTAGTTGATCATAATGGGAGTAAATAGGTCATTATGAGTCTGATTAGACCAAATTTGGTGTAATTGGTCAGATAATGTCTCCTTTTTTGGTCATTTTGGTCTTAGTATGTATCAGGGGTTTGTGGCTCCTTAACGAGTCTAATTGGTCACAATAGGAGTAAATGGGTCATAATGAGTCTGATTAGACCTAATTTGGTGTAATTGAAGTAAACGGGTTTTTGTGGTCCATAATTGGCTCCTTTATGGGTAATTTTGGTCTTATTGGGTATAAGGGGTTTGTGGCTCCCTAACGAGTATAATTGATCAAAATGGGAGTAAATGGGTCATAATGAGTTTGATTAGACCTAATTTGGTGTAATTAAGGTATAACAATTGTTTATGGTCTGTAATGTCTCCTATTTTGATAATTTTGGTCTTAGTGTGTATAAGGGGTTTGTGGCTGCCTAACGAGTCTAATAGGTCACAATTGGTTACATGGGTCATAACAAGTGTTTATGGTCTGTAATGTCTCCTATTTTGATAATTGCGGGGTTTGTGGCTGCCTAACAAGTCTAATATAATAGGTCACAATTCGTTACATGGGTCATAATGAGTCTGATTAGACCTAATTTGGTGTAATTGAAGTATAACGGGTCTTTGTGGTCCCTAATTGTCTGCTTTATGGGTAATTTTTGTCTTATTGGCTATAAGGGGTTTGTGGCTCCCTAACGAGTTTAGCTGATCATAATGATTAAATGGGTCATAAAGAGTCTGATTAGACCAAATTTGGTGTAATTGAGGTATAACAAGTCTTTATGGTCAGATAATGTCTCTTTTTTTGGTAACTTTGGTCTTGCTGTGCATAAGGGTTTTTTGGCTCCCTAACGAGTCTAATTGGTCACAATAGGAGTAAATGGATATTAATGAGTCTGATTAGACCTAATTTGGTGTAATTGAAGTAAACGGGTTTTTGTGGTCCATAATCGACTCATTTTTGGGTAATTTTGGTCTTATTGGCTATTAGGGGTTTTGGCTCCCTAACGAGTCTAATTGGTCATAATAGGGGTAAATGGGTCATAATGAGTTTGATTAGACCTAATTTGGTGTAATTGAAGTAAACGGGTTTTTGTGGTCCATAATCGACTCATTTTTGGGTAATTTTGGTCTTATTGGCTATTAGGGGTTTTGGCTCCCTAACGAGTCTAATTGGTTATAATGGGAGTAAATGGGTCATAATGAGTCTGATTAGACCAAATTTGGTGTAATTAGGGTATAACTGGTATTTATGGTCATATAATGACTCCTTTTTTAGTAATTTTGTTTTGAGTGTGTATAAGGGGTTTGTGGCTCCCTAACGAGTCTAATTGGTCAAAATTAGTTACATGGGTCATAATGAGTCTCATTAGACCTAATTTGGTGTAATTGAAGTATAACGGGTCTTTGTTGTCCATAAACGTCTCCCTTATGGGCAATTTTGGTCTTATTGACTATAAAGGGTTTGTGGCCCCCTAACGAGTCTAATTGATCATAATGGGAGTAAATGGGTCATAATGAGTGTGATTAGACCTAATTTGGTGTAATTGAGGTATAACAGGTTTTTATGGTCAGATAATGTCTCCTTTTTTGGTAATTTTGGTCTTAGTATGTATAAGGGGTTTGTGGCTCCCTAACGAGTCTAATTGGTCAAAATTGGTTACATGGGTCATAATGAGTCTGATTAGACCTAATTTGGTGTAATTGAAGTATAACAGGTTTTGGAGGTCCATAATTGGCACCTTTTTGGGTAAGTTTTGTCTTATTAGGTATAAGGGATTTCTGGCTCCCTAACGAGTCTAATTGGTCACAATAAGAGTAAATGTGTCATAATGAGTCCGATTAGACCTAATATGGTGTAATTGAAGTAAACGGGTTTTTGTGGTCCATAATGGGCTCATTTTTGGGTACTTTTGGTCTCATTGGGTATAAGGGGTTTTGGCTCCCTAACGAGTCTAATTGGTCATAATGGGAGTAAATGGGTCATAATGAGTATGATTAGACAAAGTTTGGTGTAATTGAGGTATAACAGGTCTTTATGGTCAGATAATGACTCATTTTTTGGTAATTTTGGTTTGAGTGTGTATAAGGGGTTTGTGGCTCCCTAACAAGTCTAATTGGTCACAATAGGTGTACATGGGTCATAATGAGTCTGATTAGACCTAATTTGGTGTAATTGAAGTATAACATGTTTTTGTGGTCCATAATTGGCCACTTTTTGGTAAATTTTTGTCTTTTTGGGTATAAGGGGTTTTTGTGGCTCCCTAACGAGTCTAATTGATCATAATGGGAGTAAATGGGTCATAATGAGTCTGATTAGACTTAATTTTGTGTAATTGAGGTATAACAAGTGTTTATGGCCTGTAATGTCTCCTATTTTGATAATTTTGCTCTTAGTGTGTATAAGGGGTTTATGGCTGCCTAACGAGTCTAATAGGTCACAATTGGTTACATGGGTCATAATGAGTCTCATTAGACCTAATTTGTCTAATTGAAGTATAACGGGTCATTGTGGTCCAAAATTGGCTCCTTATTGGGTAATTTTGGTTTTATTGGGTATAAGGGATTTGTGGCTCCCTAACAAGTTTAGTTGATCATAATGGGAGTAAATGGGTCATAAAGAGTCTGATTAGAACAAATTTGGTGTAATTGAGGTATAACAGGTCTTTATGGTCAGATAATGTCTCCTTTTTTGGTAATTTTGGTCTTAGTGTGTATAAGGGTTTGTGGCTCCCTAACGAGTCTAATTGGTCACAATAGGAGTAAATGGGTCAAAATGAGTCTGATTAGACCTAATTTGGTGTAATTGAAGTAAACGTTTTTTGTGGTCCATAATCGGCTCATTTTTGGGTCATTTTGATGTTATTGGGTATTAGGGGTTTTGGCTTCCTAACAAGTCTAATTGGTCATGATAGGGATAAATGGGTCATAATGAGTCTGATTAGACCTAACTTGTTGTAATTGTGATATAACAGGGGTTTATGGTCTGTAATGTCTCTCCTATTTTGATAATTTTGGTCTTAGTGTGTATTAGGGGTTTGTGGCTCCCTAACGAGTCTAATTGGTCACAATAGGAGTAAATGGGTCATAATGAGTCTGATTAGACCTAATTTGGTGTAATTGAAGTAAACGGGTTTTTGTGGTTCATAATCGGCTCATTTTTGGGTAATTTGGGTCTTATTGGTTATTAGGGATTTTGGCTCCCTAACAAGTCTAATAATTGGTCATAATAGGGGTAAATGGGTCATAATGAGTCTAATTGGTCATAATGAGTCTGATTAGACCTAACTTGGTGTAATTTAGCTATAACAGGTGTTTATGGTCTGTAATGTCTCTCCTATTTTGATAATTTTGGTCTTAGTATGTATAAGGGGTTTGTGGTTGCCTAACGAGTCTAATAGGTCACAATTGGTTACATGGGTCATAATGAGTCTGATTAGACCTAATTTGGTGTAGTTGAGGTATAATAGGTGTTTATGGTCTATAATGTCTCCTATTTTGATAATTTTGGTCTTAGTGTGTATTAGGGGTTTGTGGCTGCCTAACGAGTCTAATAGGTCACAATTGGTTACATGGGTCATAATGAGTCTGATTAGACCTAATTTGGTGTAATTGAAGTAAACGGTTTTTTTGGTCCATAAGTGGCTCCTTTTTGGGTAATTTTTGTCTGATTGGGTATAAGGGGTTTGTGGTTCCCTAACGAGTTTAGTTGATCATAATGGGAGTAAATGGGTCATAAAGAGTCTGATTAGAACAAATTTGGTGTAATTGAGGTATAACAGGTCTTTATGGTCAGATAATAACTCCTTTTTTGGTAATTTTGGTTTGAGTGTGTATAAGGGTTTTGTGGCTCCCTAACGAGTCTAATTGGTCACAATAGGAGTAAATGGGTCATAATGAGTCTGATTAGACCTAATTTGGTGTAATTGAAGTAAACGGGTTTTTGTGGTCCATAATTGGCTCCTTTATAGGTAATTTTGGTCTTATTGGGTATAAGGGGTTTGTGGCTCCCTAACGAGTATAATTGATCATAATGAGTCTGATTAGACCTAATTTATTGTAATTGAGGTATAACAATTGTTTATGGTCTGTAATGTCTCCTATTTTGATAATTTTGGTCTTAGTGTGTATAAGGGGTTTGTCGCTGCCTAACGAGTCTAATAGGTCACAATTGGTTACATGGGTCATAATGAGTCTGATTAGACCTAATTTGTGTAATTGAAGTATAACGGGTCATTGTGGTCCAAAATTGGCTCCTTATTGGGTAATTTTGGTCTTATTGGGTATAAGGGATTTGTGGCTCCCTAACGAGTTTAGTTTATCATAATGGGAGTAAATGGGTCATAATGAGTCTGATTAGACCTAATTTGGTGTAATTGAAGTAAACGGGTGTTTGTGCTCCATAATTGGCTCCTTTATGGGTAATTTTGGTCTTATTGGGTATAAGGGGTTTGTGGCTCCGTAACGAGTATAATTGATTATAATGGGGGTAAATGGGTCATAATGAGTCTGATTAGACCTAATTTGGTGTAATTGAGGTATAACAATTGTTTATGGTCTGTAATGTCTCATATTTTGATAATTTGGGTCTTAGTGTGTATAAGGGGTTTGTGGCTGCCTAACGAGTCTAATAGGTCACAATTGGTTACATGGGTCATAATGAGTCTCATTAGACCTAATTTGGTGTAATTGAAGTATAACAGGTTTTTGTGGTCCATAATTGGCTCTTTTTTTGGTATTTTTTGTCTTATTGGGTATACGTGGTTTGTGATTCCCTACCAAGTCTAATTGGTCGTAATAGGTGTAAATGGCTCATAATGAGTCGGATTAGACCTAATTTGGTGTAATTGAAGTATAACGGGTCTTTGTTGTCCATAATTGTCTCCTTTATGGGTAATTTTGGTTTTATTGGGTATAAGGGGTTTGTGGCTCCCTAACGAGTATAATTGATTATAATGGGAGTAAATAGGTCATAATGAGTCTGATTAGACCTAATTTGGTGTAATTGAGGTATAACAATTGTTTATGGTCTGTAATGTCTCATATTTTGATAATTTTGGTCTTAGTGTGTATAAGGGGTTTGTGGCTGCCTAATGAGTCTAATAGGTCACAATTGGTTACATGGGTCATAATGAGTCTGATTAGACCTAATTTGGTGTAATTGAAGTATAACAGGTTTTTGTGGTCCATAATTGGCTCTTTTTTTGGTATTTTTTGTCTTATTGGGTATACGTGGTTTGTGGTTCCCTACCAAGTCTAATTGGTCGTAATAGGTGTACATGGCTCATAATGAGTCGGATTAGACCTAATTTGGTGTAATTGAAGTATAACGGGTCTTTGTGGTCCATAATTGTCTCCTTTATGGGTAATTTTGGTCTTATTGGGTAATAAGGGGTTTGTGGCTCCCTAACGAGTATAATTGATCATAATGGGAGTAAATGGGTCATAATGAGTCTGATTAGACTTAATTTGGTGTAATTGAGATATAACAAGTGTTTATGGTCTGTAATGTCTCCAATTTTGATAATTTTGGTCATAGTGTGTGTATAAGGGGTTTGTGGCTGCCTAACGAGTCTAATAGGTCACAATTGGTTACATGGTACATAATGAGTCTGATTAGGCCTAATTTGGTGTAATTAAAGTATAACATGTTTTTGTGGTCCATAATTGGCTCCTTTTTGGGTAATTTTTGTCTTATTGGGTGTACGGGGTTTGTGGCTCCCTACCGAGTCTAATTGGTCGTAATAGGTGTAAATGGCTCATAATGAGTCGGATTAGACCTAATTTGGTGTAATTGAAGTATAACGGGTCTTTGTGGTCCATAATTGTCTCCTTTATGGGTAATTTTGGTCTTATTGGGTATAAGGGGTTTGTGGCTCCCTAATGAATATAATCGATCATAATGGGAGTAAATGGGTCATAATGAGTCTGATTAGACTTAATTTGGTGTAATTGAGATATAACAAGTGTTTATGGTCTGTAATGTCTCCAATTTTGATAATTTTGGTCTTAGTGTGTGTATAAGGGGTTTGTGGCTGCCTAACGAGTCTAATAGGTCACAATTGGTTACATGGGTCATAATGAGTCTGATTAGACCTAATTTGGTGTAATTGAAGTATAACAGGTTTTTGTGGTCCATAATTGGCTCCTTTTTGGGTAATTTTTGTCTTATTGGGCATACGGGGTTTGTGGCTCCCTAACGAGTCTAATTGGTCATAATAGGTGTAAATGGGTCATAATGAGTCGGATTAGACCTAATTTGTGTAATTAAATTATAACGGGTCTTTGTGGTCCATATTTGGCTCCTTTTTGGGTAGTTTTGGTCTTAAGTATAAGGGGTTTGTGGCTCCCTAACGAGTTTAGTTGATCATAAAGGGAGTAAATGGGTCATTATGAGTCTGATTAGACCAAATTTGGTGTAATTGAGGTATAACAAGTTTTTTTGGCCAGATAATGTCTCCTTTTTTGGTAATTTTGGTCTTAGTATGTATAAGGGATTTGTGGCTACCTAACGAGTCTAATTGGTCACAATAGGAGTAAATGGGTCATAATGAGTCTGATTAGACCTAATTTGGTGTAATTGAAGTAAACGGGTGTTTGTGCTCCATAATTGGCTCCTTTATGGGTAATTTTGGTCTTATTGGGTATAAGGGGTTTGTGGCTCCGTAACGAGTATAATTGATTATAATGGGGGTAAATGGGTCATAATGAGTCTGATTAGACCTAATTTGGTGTAATTGAGGTATAACAATTGTTTATGGTCTGTAATGTCTCATATTTTGATAATTTGGGTCTTAGTGTGTATAAGGGGTTTGTGGCTGCCTAACGAGTCTAATAGGTCACAATTGGTTACATGGGTCATAATGAGTCTGATTAGACCTAATTTGGTGTAATTGAAGTATAACAGGTTTTTGTGGTCCATAATTGGCTCTTTTTTTGGTATTTTTTGTCTTATTGGGTATACGTGGTTTGTGATTCCCTACCAAGTCTAATTGGTCGTAATAGGTGTAAATGGCTCATAATGAGTAGGATTAGACCTAATTTGGTGTAATTGAAGTATAACGGGTCTTTGTTGTCCATAATTGTCTCCTTTATGGGTAATTTTGGTTTTATTGGGTATAAGGGGTTTGTGGCTCCCTAACGAGTATAATTGATCATAATGGGAGTAAATAGGTCATAATGAGTCTGATTAGACCTAATTTGGTGTAATTGAGGTATAACAATTGTTTATGGTCTGTAATGTCTCATATTTTGATAAATTTGGTCTTAGTGTGTATAAGGGGTTTGTGGCTGCCTAATGAGTCTAATAGGTCACAATTGGTTACATGGGTCATAATGAGTCTGATTAGACCTAATTTGGTGTAATTGAAGTATAACAGGTTTTTGTGGTCCATAATTGGCTCTTTTTTTGGTATTTTTTGTCTTATTGGGTATACGTGGTTTGTGGTTCCCTACCAAGTCTAATTGGTCGTAATAGGTGTACATGGCTCATAATGAGTCGGATTAGACCTAATTTGGTGTAATTGAAGTATAACGGGTCTTTGTGGTCCATAATTGTCTCCTTTATGGGTAATTTTGGTCTTATTGGGTAATAAGGGGTTTGTGGCTCCCTAACGAGTATAATTGATCATAATGGGAGTAAATGGGTCATAATGAGTCTGATTAGACTTAATTTGGTGTAATTGAGATATAACAAGTGTTTATGGTCTGTAATGTCTCCAATTTTGATAATTTTGGTCATAGTGTGTGTATAAGTGGTTTGTGGCTACCTAACGAGTCTAATAGGTCACAATTGGTTACATGGTACATAATGAGTCTGATTAGGCCTAATTTGGTGTAATTAAAGTATAACATGTTTTTGTGGTCCATAATTGGCTCCTTTTTGGGTAATTTTTGTCTTATTGGGTGTACGGGGTTTGTGGCTCCCTACCGAGTCTAATTGGTCGTAATAGGTGTAAATGGCTCATAATGAGTCGGATTAGACCTAATTTGGTGTAATTGAAGTATAACGGGTCTTTGTGGTCCATAATTGTCTCCTTTATGGGTAATTTTGGTCTTATTGGGTATAAGGGGTTTGTGGCTCCCTAATGAATATAATCGATCATAATGGGAGTAAATGGGTCATAATGAGTCTGATTAGACTTAATTTGGTGTAATTGAGATATAACAAGTGTTTATGGTCTGTAATGTCTCCAATTTTGATAATTTTGGTCTTAGTGTGTGTATAAGGGGTTTGTGGCTGCCTAACGAGTCTAATAGGTCACAATTGGTTACATGGGTCATAATGAGTCTGATTAGACCTAATTTGGTGTAATTGAAGTATAACAGGTTTTTGTGGTCCATAATTGGCTCCTTTTTGGGTAATTTTTGTCTTATTGGGCATACGGGGTTTGTGGCTCCCTAACGAGTCTAATTGGTCATAATAGGTGTAAATGGGTCATAATGAGTCGGATTAGACCTAATTTGTGTAATTAAATTATAACGGGTCTTTGTGGTCCATATTTGGCTCCTTTTTGGGTAGTTTTGGTCTTAAGTATAAGGGGTTTGTGGCTCCCTAACGAGTTTAGTTGATCATAATGGGAGTAAATGGGTCATTATGAGTCTGATTAGACCAAATTTGGTGTAATTGAGGTATAACAAGTTTTTTTGGCCAGATAATGTCTCCTTTTTTGGTAATTTTGGTCTTAGTATGTATAAGGGATTTGTGGCTACCTAACGAGTCTAATTGGTCACAATAGGAGTAAATGGGTCATAATGAGTCTGATTAGACCTAATTTGGTGTAATTGAAGTAAACGGGTGTTTGTGCTCCATAATTGGCTCCTTTATGGGTAATTTTGGTCTTATTGGGTATAAGGGGTTTGTGACTCCGTAACGAGTATAATTGATTATAATGGGGGTAAATGGGTCATAATGAGTCTGATTAGACATAATTTGGTGTAATTGAGGTATAACAATTGTTTATGGTCTGTAATGTGTCATATTTTGATGATTTTGGTCTTAGTGTGTATAAGGGGTTTGTGGCTGCCTAACGAGTCTAATAGGTCACAATTGGTTACATGGGTCATAATGAGTCTGATTAGACCTAATTTGGTGTAATTGAAGTATAACAGGTTTTTGTGGTCCATAATTGGCTCTTTTTTTGGTATTTTTTGTCTTATTGGGTATACGTGGTTTGTGGTTCCCTACCAAGTCTAATTGGTCGTAATAGGTGTAAATGGCTCATAATGAGTCGGATTAGACCTAATTTGGTGTAATTGAAGTATAACGGGTCTTTGTTGTCCATAATTGTCTCCTTTATGGGTAATTTTGGTTTTATTGGGTATAAGGGGTTTGTGGCTCCCTAACGAGTATAATTGATCATAATGGGAGTAAATAGGTCATAATGAGTCTGATTAGACCTAATTTGGTGTAATTGAGGTATAACAATTGTTTATGGTCTGTAATGTCTCATATTTTGATAATTTTGGTCTTAGTGTGTATAAGGGGTTTGTGGCTGCCTAATGAGTCTAATAGGTCACAATTGGTTACATGGGTCATAATGAGTCTGATTAGACCTAATTTGGTGTAATTGAAGTATAACAGGTTTTTGTGGTCCATAATTGGCTCTTTTTTTGGTATTTTTTGTCTTTTGGGTATACGTGGTTTGTGGTTCCCTACCAAGTCTAATTGGTCGTAATAGGTGTAAATGGCTCATAATGAGTCGGATTAGACCTAATTTGGTGTAATTGAAGTATAACGGGTCTTTGTGGTCCATAATTGTCTCCTTTATGGGTAATTTTGGTCTTATTGGGTAATAAAGGGTTTGTGGCTCCCTAACGAGTATAATTGATCATAATGGGAGTAAATGGGTCATAATGAGTCTGATTAGACTTAATTTGGTGTAATTGAGATATAACAAGTGTTTATGGTCTGTAATGTCTCCAATTTTGATAATTTTGGTCATAGTGTGTGTATAAGGGGTTTGTGGCTGCCTAACGAGTCTAATAGGTCACAATTGGTTACATGGTACATAATGAGTCTGATTAGGCCTAATTTGGTGTAATTAAAGTATAACATGTTTTTGTGGTCCATAATTGGCTCCTTTTTGGGTAATTTTTGTCTTATTGGGTATAAGGGGTTTATGGCTCCCTAACGAGTATAATCGATCATAATGGGAGCAAAATGGGTCATAATGAGTCTGATTAGACTTAATTTGGTGTAATTGAGATATAACAAGTGTTTATGGTCTGTAATGTCTCCAATTTTGATAATTTTGGTCTTAGTGTGTGTATAAGGGGTTTGTGGCTGCCTAACGAGTCTAATAGGTCACAATTGGTTACATGGGTCATAATGAGTCTGATTAGACCTAATTTGGTGTAATTGAAGTATAATAGGTTTTTGTGGTCCATAATTGGCTCCTTTTTGGGTAATTTTTGTCTTATTGGGCATACGGGGTTTGTGGCTCCCTAACGAGTCTAATTGGTCATAATAGGTGTAAATGGGTCATAATGAGTCGGATTAGACCTAATTTGTGTAATTAAATTATAACGGGTCTTTGTGGTCCATATTTGGCTCCATTTTGGGTAGTTTTGGTCTTAAGTATAAGGGGTTTGTGGCTCCCTAACGAGTTTAGTTGATCATAAAGGGAGTAAATGGGTCATTATGAGTCTGATTAGACCAAATTTGGTGTAATTGAGGTATAACAAGTTTTTTTGGCCAGATAATGTCTCCATTTTTGGTAATTTTGGTCTTAGTATGTATAAGGGATTTGTGGCTACCTAACGAGTCTAATTGGTCACAATAGGAGTAAATGGGTCATAATGAGTCTGATTAGACCTAATTTGGTGTAATTGAAGTAAACGGGTGTTTGTGCTCCATAATTGGCTCCTTTATGGGTAATTTTGGTCTTATTGGGTATAAGGGGTTTGTGGCTCCGTAACGAGTATAATTGATTATAATGGGGGTAAATGGGTCATAATGAGTCTGATTAGACCTAATTTGGTGTAATTGAGGTATAACAATTGTTTATGGTCTGTAATGTCTCATATTTTGATAATTTTGGTCTTAGTGTGTATAAGGGGTTTGTGGCTGCCTAACGAGTCTAATAGGTCACAATTGGTTACATGGGTCATAATGAGTCTGATTAGACCTAATTTGGTGTAATTGAAGTATAACAGGTTTTTGTGGTCCATAATTGGCTCTTTTTTTGGTATTTTTTGTCTTATTGGGTATACGTGGTTTGTGATTCCCTACCAAGTCTAATTGGTCGTAATAGGTGTAAATGGCTCATAATGAGTCGGATTAGACCTAATTTGGTGTAATTGAAGTATAACGGGTCTTTGTTGTCCATAATTGTCTCCTTTATGGGTAATTTTGGTTTTATTGGGTATAAGGGGTTTGTGGCTCCCTAACGAGTATAATTGATCATAATGGGAGTAAATAGGTCATAATGAGTCTGATTAGACCTAATTTGGTGTAATTGAGGTATAACAATTGTTTATGGTCTGTAATGTCTCATATTTTGATAATTTTGGTCTTAGTGTGTATAAGGGGTTTGTGGCTGCCTAATGAGTCTAATAGGTCACAATTGGTTACATGGGTCATAATGAGTCTGATTAGACCTAATTTGGTGTAATTGAAGTATAACAGGTTTTTGTGGTCCATAATTGGCTCTTTTTTTGGTATTTTTTGTCTTATTGGGTATACGTGGTTTGTGGTTCCCTACCAAGTCTAATTGGTCGTAATAGGTGTACATGGCTCATAATGAGTCGGATTAGACCTAATTTGGTGTAATTGAAGTATAACGGGTCTTTGTGGTCCATAATTGTCTCCTTTATGGGTAATTTTGGTCTTATTGGGTAATAAGGGGTTTGTGGCTCCCTAACGAGTATAATTGATCATAATGGGAGTAAATGGGTCATAATGAGTCTGATTAGACTTAATTTGGTGTAATTGAGATATAACAAGTGTTTATGGTCTGTAATGTCTCCAATTTTGATAATTTTGGTCATAGTGTGTGTATAAGGGGTTTGTGGCTGCCTAACGAGTCTAATAGGTCACAATTGGTTACATGGTACATAATGAGTCTGATTAGGCCTAATTTGGTGTAATTAAAGTATAACATGTTTTTGTGGTCCATAATTGGCTCCTTTTTGGGTAATTTTTGTCTTATTGGGTGTACGGGGTTTGTGGCTCCCTACCGAGTCTAATTGGTCGTAATAGGTGTAAATGGCTCATAATGAGTCGGATTAGACCTAATTTGGTGTAATTGAAGTATAACGGGTCTTTGTGGTCCATAATTGTCTCCTTTATGGGTAATTTTGGTCTTATTGGGTATAAGGGGTTTGTGGCTCCCTAATGAATATAATCGATCATAATGGGAGTAAATGGGTCATAATGAGTCTGATTAGACTTAATTTGGTGTAATTGAGATATAACAAGTGTTTATGGTCTCTAATGTCTCCAATTTTGATAATTTTGGTCTTAGTGTGTGTATAAGGGGTTTGTGGCTGCCTAACGAGTCTAATAGGTCACAATTGGTTACATGGGTCATAATGAGTCTGATTAGACCTAATTTGGTGTAATTGAAGTATAACAGGTTTTTGTGGTCCATAATTGGCTCCTTTTTGGGTAATTTTTGTCTTATTTGGTGTACGGGGTATGTGGCTCCCTACCGAGTCTAATTGGTCGTAATAGGTGTAAATGGGTCATAATGAGTCGGATTAGACCTAATTTGTGTAATTGAAGTATAACGGGTCTTTGTGGTCCATAATTGGCTGCTTTTTGGGTAATTTTGGTCTTATTAGGTTTAAGGGGTTTGTGGCTCCCTAACGAGTTTAGTTGATCATAATGGGAGTAAATAGGTCATTATGAGTCTGATTAGACCAAATTTGGTGTAATTGGTCAGATAATGTCTCCTTTTTTGGTCATTTTGGTCTTAGTATGTATCAGGGGTTTGTGGCTCCTTAACGAGTCTAATTGGTCACAATAGGAGTAAATGGGTCATAATGAGTCTGATTAGACCTAATTTGGTGTAATTGAAGTAAACGGGTTTTTGTGGTCCATAATTGGCTCCTTTATGGGTAATTTTGGTCTTATTGGGTATAAGGGGTTTGTGGCTCCCTAACGAGTATAATTGATCAAAATGGGAGTAAATGGGTCATAATGAGTTTGATTAGACCTAATTTGGTGTAATTAAGGTATAACAATTGTTTATGGTCTGTAATGTCTCCTATTTTGATAATTTTGGTCTTAGTGTGTATAAGGGGTTTGTGGCTGCCTAACGAGTCTAATAGGTCACAATTGGTTACATGGGTCATAACAAGTGTTTATGGTCTGTAATGTCTCCTATTTTGATAATTGCGGGGTTTGTGGCTGCCTAACAAGTCTAATATAATAGGTCACAATTCGTTACATGGGTCATAATGAGTCTGATTAGACCTAATTTGGTGTAATTGAAGTATAACGGGTCTTTGTGGTCCCTAATTGTCTGCTTTATGGGTAATTTTTGTCTTATTGGCTATAAGGGGTTTGTGGCTCCCTAACGAGTTTAGCTGATCATAATGATTAAATGGGTCATAAAGAGTCTGATTAGACCAAATTTGGTGTAATTGAGGTATAACAAGTCTTTATGGTCAGATAATGTCTCTTTTTTTGGTAACTTTGGTCTTGCTGTGCATAAGGGTTTTTTGGCTCCCTAACGAGTCTAATTGGTCACAATAGGAGTAAATGGATATTAATGAGTCTGATTAGACCTAATTTGGTGTAATTGAAGTAAACGGGTTTTTGTGGTCCATAATCGACTCATTTTTGGGTAATTTTGGTCTTATTGGCTATTAGGGGTTTTGGCTCCCTAACGAGTCTAATTGGTCATAATAGGGGTAAATGGGTCATAATGAGTTTGATTAGACCTAATTTGGTGTAATTGAAGTAAACGGGTTTTTGTGGTCCATAATCGACTCATTTTTGGGTAATTTTGGTCTTATTGGCTATTAGGGGTTTTGGCTCCCTAACGAGTCTAATTGGTTATAATGGGAGTAAATGGGTCATAATGAGTCTGATTAGACCAAATTTGGTGTAATTAGGGTATAACTGGTATTTATGGTCATATAATGACTCCTTTTTTAGTAATTTTGTTTTGAGTGTGTATAAGGGGTTTGTGGCTCCCTAACGAGTCTAATTGGTCAAAATTAGTTACATGGGTCATAATGAGTCTCATTAGACCTAATTTGGTGTAATTGAAGTATTACGGGTCTTTGTTGTCCATAAACGTCTCCCTTATGGGCAATTTTGGTCTTATTGACTATAAAGGGTTTGTGGCCCCCTAACGAGTCTAATTGATCATAATGGGAGTAAATGGGTCATAATGAGTGTGATTAGACCTAATTTGGTGTAATTGAGGTATAACAGGTTTTTATGGTCAGATAATGTCTCCTTTTTTGGTAATTTTGGTCTTAGTATGTATAAGGGGTTTGTGGCTCCCTAACGAGTCTAATTGGTCAAAATTGGTTACATGGGTCATAATGAGTCTGATTAGACCTAATTTGGTGTAATTGAAGTATAACAGGTTTTGGAGGTCCATAATTGGCACCTTTTTGGGTAAGTTTTGTCTTATTAGGTATAAGGGATTTCTGGCTCCCTAACGAGTCTAATTGGTCACAATAAGAGTAAATGTGTCATAATGAGTCCGATTAGACCTAATATGGTGTAATTGAAGTAAACGGGTTTTTGTGGTCCATAATGGGCTCATTTTTGGGTACTTTTGGTCTCATTGGGTATAAGGGGTTTTGGCTCCCTAACGAGTCTAATTGGTCATAATGGGAGTAAATGGGTCATAATGAGTATGATTAGACAAAGTTTGGTGTAATTGAGGTATAACAGGTCTTTATGGTCAGATAATGACTCATTTTTTGGTAATTTTGGTTTGAGTGTGTATAAGGGGTTTGTGGCTCCCTAACAAGTCTAATTGGTCACAATAGGTGTACATGGGTCATAATGAGTCTGATTAGACCTAATTTGGTGTAATTGAAGTATAACATGTTTTTGTGGTCCATAATTGGCCACTTTTTGGTAAATTTTTGTCTTTTTGGGTATAAGGGGTTTTTGTGGCTCCCTAACGAGTCTAATTGATCATAATGGGAGTAAATGGGTCATAATGAGTCTGATTAGACTTAATTTTGTGTAATTGAGGTATAACAAGTGTTTATGGCCTGTAATGTCTCCTATTTTGATAATTTTGCTCTTAGTGTGTATAAGGGGTTTATGGCTGCCTAACGAGTCTAATAGGTCACAATTGGTTACATGGGTCATAATGAGTCTCATTAGACCTAATTTGTCTAATTGAAGTATAACGGGTCATTGTGGTCCAAAATTGGCTCCTTATTGGGTAATTTTGGTTTTATTGGGTATAAGGGATTTGTGGCTCCCTAACAAGTTTAGTTGATCATAATGGGAGTAAATGGGTCATAAAGAGTCTGATTAGAACAAATTTGGTGTAATTGAGGTATAACAGGTCTTTATGGTCAGATAATGTCTCCTTTTTTGGTAATTTTGGTCTTAGTGTGTATAAGGGTTTGTGGCTCCCTAACGAGTCTAATTGGTCACAATAGGAGTAAATGGGTCAAAATGAGTCTGATTAGACCTAATTTGGTGTAATTGAAGTAAACGTTTTTTGTGGTCCATAATCGGCTCATTTTTGGGTCATTTTGATGTTATTGGGTATTAGGGGTTTTGGCTTCCTAACAAGTCTAATTGGTCATGATAGGGATAAATGGGTCATAATGAGTCTGATTAGACCTAACTTGTTGTAATTGTGATATAACAGGGGTTTATGGTCTGTAATGTCTCTCCTATTTTGATAATTTTGGTCTTAGTGTGTATTAGGGGTTTGTGGCTCCCTAACGAGTCTAATTGGTCACAATAGGAGTAAATGGGTCATAATGAGTCTGATTAGACCTAATTTGGTGTAATTGAAGTAAACGGGTTTTTGTGGTTCATAATCGGCTCATTTTTGGGTAATTTGGGTCTTATTGGTTATTAGGGATTTTGGCTCCCTAACAAGTCTAATAATTGGTCATAATAGGGGTAAATGGGTCATAATGAGTCTAATTGGTCATAATGAGTCTGATTAGACCTAACTTGGTGTAATTTAGCTATAAAAGGTGTTTATGGTCTGTAATGTCTCCTATTTGATAATTTTGGTCTTGGTGTTTATAAGGGGTTTTTGGCTCCCTAACGAGTCTAATTGGTCACAATAAGAGTAAATGGGTCATAATGAGTATGATTAGACCTAATTTGGTGTAATTGAAGTAAACAGGTTTTTGTGGTCCATAATCGGCTCATTTTTGGGTAATTTTGGTGTTATTAGGTATAAGGGGTTTTGGCTGCCTAACGAGTCTAATTGGTCATAATGGGAGTACATGAGTCATAATGAGTATGATTAGACAAAGTTTGGTGTAATTGAGGTATAACAGGTATTTATGGTCAGATAATGACTCATTTTTTGGTAATTTTGGTTTGAGTGTGTATAAGGGGTTTGTGGATCCCTAACAAGTCTAATTGGTCACAAGAGGAGTAAATGGGTCATAATGAGTCTGATTAGACCTAATTTGGTGTAATTGAAGTAAACGGGTTTTTGTGGTCCATAATTGGCTCCTTTATGGGTAATTTTGGTTTTATTGGGTATAAGGGGTTTGTGGCTCCCAAACGAGTATAATTGATCATAATGAGTCTGATTAGACCTAATTTATTGTAATTGAGGTATAACAATTGTTTATGGTCTGTAATGTCTCCTATTTTGATAATTTTGGTCTTAGTGTGTATAAGGGGTTTGTGGCTGCCTAACGAGTCTAATAGGTCACAATTGGTTACATGGGTCATAAGGAGTCTGATTAGACCTAATTTGGTGTAATTCAAGTATAACAGGTTTTTGTGGTCCATAATTGGCTCCTTTTTGGGTAATTTTTGTGGCTCCCTAACGAGTCAAATTGGTCGTAATAGGTGTAAATGGGTCATAATGAGTTGGATTAAACGTAATTTGGTGTAATTGAAGTATAACGGGTCTTTGTGGTCCATAATTGTCTCCTTTATGGGTAATTTTGGTCTTATTGGGTATAAGGGGTGTGTGGCCCCCTAACGAGTCTAATTGATCGTAATGGGAGTAAATGGGTCATAATGAGTCTGATTAGACATAATTTGGTGTATTTGAGGTATAACAAGTGTTTATGGTCTGTAATGTCTCCTATTTTGATAATTTTGGTCTTAGTGTGTGTAAAAGGGGTTTGCGGCTGCCTAACGAGTCTAATAGGTCACAATTGGTTACATGGAACATAATGTGTCTGATTAGACCTAATTTGGTGTAATTGAAGTAAAACAGGTTTTTGTGGTCCATAATTGGCTCCTTTTGTGTAATTTTTCTCTTATTGGGTATAAGGGGTTTGTGGCTCCCTAACGAGTCTAATTGGTCGTAATATGGGTAAATGGGTCATAATGAATCGGATTAGACCAAATTTGTGTAATTAAAGTATAACGGGTCTTTGTGGTCCATAATTGGCTCCTTTTTGCGTAATTTTGGTCTTGTTGGGTATAAGGGGTTTGTGGCTCACTAACGAGTTTAGTTGATCATAATGGGAGTAAATGGGTCATAATGAGTCTGATTAGACCAAATTTGGTGTAATTGAGGTATAACAGGTCTTTATGGTCAGATAATGTCTCCTTTTTTGGTAATTTTGGTCTTAGTGTGTATAAGGGTTTGGGGCTCCCTAACGAGTCTAATTGGTCACAATAGGAGTAAATGGGTCAAAATGAGTCTGATTAGACCTAATTTGGTGTAATTGAAGTAAACGGGTTTTTGTGGTCCATAATCGGCTCATTTTTGGGTCATTTTGATCTTATTGGGTATTAGGGGTTTTGGCTCCCTAACCAGTCTAATTGGTCATAATAGGGATAAATGGGTCATAAATGAGTCTGATTAGACCTAACTTGGTGTAATTGTGGTATAACAGGGGTTTATGGTCTGTAATGTCTCTCCTATTTTGATAATTTTGGTCTTAGTATGTATAAGGGGTTTGTGGTTGCCTAACGAGTCTAATAGGTCACAATTGGTTACATGGGTCATAATGAGTCTGATTAGACCTAATTTGGTGTAGTTGAGGTATAATAGGTGTTTATGGTCTATAATGTCTCCTATTTTGATAATTTTGGTCTTAGTGTGTATTAGGGGTTTGTGGCTGCCTAACGAGTCTAATAGGTCACAATTGGTTACATGGGTCATAATGAGTCTGATTAGACCTAATTTGGTGTAATTCAAGTAAACGGTTTTTTTGGTCCATAAGTGGCTCCTTTTTGGGTAATTTTTTGTCTTATTGGGTATAAGGGGTTTGTGGTTCCCTAACGAGTTTAGTTGATCATAATGGGAGTAAATGGGTCATAAAGAGTCTGATTAGAACAAATTTGGTGTAATTGAGGTATAACAGGTCTTTATGGTCAGATAATGACTCCTTTTTTGGTAATTTTGGTTTGAGTGTGTATAAGGGGTTTGTGGCTCCCTAACGAGTCTAATTGGTCACAATAGGAGTAAATGGGTCATAATGAGTCTGGTTAGACCTAATTTGGTGTAATTGAAGTAAACGGGTTTTTGTGGTCCATAATTGGCTCCTTTATAGGTAATTTTGGTCTTATTGGGTATAAGGGGTTTGTGGCTCCCTAACGAGTATAATTGATCATAATGAGTCTGATTAGACCTAATTTATTGTAATTGAGGTATAACAATTGTTTATGGTCTGTAATGTCTCCTATTTTGAAAATTTTGGACTTAGTGTGTATAAGGGGTTTGTCGCTGCCTAACGAGTCTAATAGGTCACAATTGGTTACATGGGTCATAATGAGTCTGATTAGACCTAATTTGTGTAATTGAAGTATAACGGATCATTGTGGTCCAAAATTGGCTCCTTATTGGGTAATTTTGGTCTTATTGGGTATAAGGGATTTGTGGCTCCCTAACGAGTTTAGTTTATCATAATGGGAGTAAATGGGTCATAATGAGTCTGATTAGACCTAATTTGGTGTAGTTGAGGTATAATAGGTGTTTATGGTCTATAATGTCTCCAATTTTGATAATTTTGGTCTTAGTGTGTATTAGGGGTTTGTGGCTGCCTAACGAGTCTAATAGGTCACAATTGGTTACATGGGTCATAATGAGTCTGATTAGACCTAATTTGGTGTAATTGAAGTAAACGGTTTTTTTGGTCCATAAGTGGCTCCTTTTTGGGTAATTTTTGTCTGATTGGGTATAAGGGGTTTGTGGTTCCCTAACGAGTTTAGTTGATCATAATGGGAGTAAATGGGTCATAAAGAGTCTGATTAGAACAAATTTGGTGTAATTGAGGTATAACAGGTCTTTATGGTCAGATAATAACTCCTTTTTTGGTAATTTTGGTTTGAGTGTGTATAAGGGTTTTGTGGCTCCCTAACGAGTCTAATTGGTCACAATAGGAGTAAATGGGTCATAATGAGTCTGATTAGACCTAATTTGGTGTAATTGAAGTAAACGGGTTTTTGTGGTCCATAATTGGCTCCTTTATAGGTAATTTTGGTCTTATTGGGTATAAGGGGTTTGTGGCTCCCTAACGAGTATAATTGATCATAATGAGTCTGATTAGACCTAATTTATTGTAATTGAGGTATAACAATTGTTTATGGTCTGTAATGTCTCCTATTTTGATAATTTTGGTCTTAGTGTGTATAAGGGGTTTGTCGCTGCCTAACGAGTCTAATAGGTCACAATTGGTTACATGGGTCATAATGAGTCTGATTAGACCTAATTTGTGTAATTGAAGTATAACGGGTCATTGTGGTCCAAAATTGGCTCCTTATTGGGTAATTTTGGTCTTATTGGGTATAAGGGATTTGTGGCTCCCTAACGAGTTTAGTTTATCATAATGGGAGTAAATGGGTCATAATGAGTCTGATTAGACCTAATTTGGTGTAGTTGAGGTATAATAGGTGTTTATGGTCTATAATGTCTCCAATTTTGATAATTTTGGTCTTAGTGTGTATTAGGGGTTTGTGGCTGCCTAACGAGTCTAATAGGTCACAATTGGTTACATGGGTCATAATGAGTCTGATTAGACCTAATTTGGTGTAATTGAAGTAAACGGTTTTTTTGGTCCATAAGTGGCTCCTTTTTGGGTAATTTTTGTCTTATTGGGTATAAGGGGTTTGTGGTTCCCTAACGAGTTTAGTTGATCATGATGGGAGTAAATGGGTCATAAAGAGTCTGATTAGAACAAATTTGGTGTAATTGAGGTATAACAGGTCTTTATGGTCAGATAATGACTCCTTTTTTGGTAATTTTGGTTTGAGTGTGTATAAGGGGTTTGTGGCTCCCTAACGAGTCTAATTGGTCACAATAGGAGTAAATGGGTCATAATGAGTCTGGTTAGACCTAATTTGGTGTAATTGAAGTAAACGGGTTTTTGTGGTCCATAATTGGCTCCTTTATAGGTAATTTTGGTCTTATTGGGTATAAGGGGTTTGTGGCTCCCTAACGAGTATAATTGATCATAATGAGTCTGATTAGACCTAATTTATTGTAATTGAGGTATAACAATTGTTTATGGTCTGTAATGTCTCCTATTTTGAAAATTTTGGACTTAGTGTGTATAAGGGGTTTGTCGCTGCCTAACGAGTCTAATAGGTCACAATTGGTTACATGGGTCATAATGAGTCTGATTAGACCTAATTTGTGTAATTGAAGTATAACGGATCATTGTGGTCCAAAATTGGCTCCTTATTGGGTAATTTTGGTCTTATTGGGTATAAGGGATTTGTGGCTCCCTAACGAGTTTAGTTTATCATAATGGGAGTAAATGGGTCATAATGAGTCTGATTAGACCTAATTTGGTGTAGTTGAGGTATAATAGGTGTTTATGGTCTATAATGTCTCCAATTTTGATAATTTTGGTCTTAGTGTGTATTAGGGGTTTGTGGCTGCCTAACGAGTCTAATAGGTCACAATTGGTTACATGGGTCATAATGAGTCTGATTAGACCTAATTTGGTGTAATTGAAGTAAACGGTTTTTTTGGTCCATAAGTGGCTCCTTTTTGGGTAATTTTTGTCTGATTGGGTATAAGGGGTTTGTGGTTCCCTAACGAGTTTAGTTGATCATAATGGGAGTAAATGGGTCATAAAGAGTCTGATTAGAACAAATTTGGTGTAATTGAGGTATAACAGGTCTTTATGGTCAGATAATAACTCCTTTTTTGGTAATTTTGGTTTGAGTGTGTATAAGGGTTTTGTGGCTCCCTAACGAGTCTAATTGGTCACAATAGGAGTAAATGGGTCATAATGAGTCTGATTAGACCTAATTTGGTGTAATTGAAGTAAACGGGTTTTTGTGGTCCATAATTGGCTCCTTTATAGGTAATTTTGGTCTTATTGGGTATAAGGGGTTTGTGGCTCCCTAACGAGTATAATTGATCATAATGAGTCTGATTAGACCTAATTTATTGTAATTGAGGTATAACAATTGTTTATGGTCTGTAATGTCTCCTATTTTGATAATTTTGGTCTTAGTGTGTATAAGGGGTTTGTCGCTGCCTAACGAGTCTAATAGGTCACAATTGGTTACATGGGTCATAATGAGTCTGATTAGACCTAATTTGTGTAATTGAAGTATAACGGGTCATTGTGGTCCAAAATTGGCTCCTTATTGGGTAATTTTGGTCTTATTGGGTATAAGGGATTTGTGGCTCCCTAACGAGTTTAGTTTATCATAATGGGAGTAAATGGGTCATAATGAGTCTGATTAGACCTAATTTGGTGTAGTTGAGGTATAATAGGTGTTTATGGTCTATAATGTCTCCAATTTTGATAATTTTGGTCTTAGTGTGTATTAGGGGTTTGTGGCTGCCTAACGAGTCTAATAGGTCACAATTGGTTACATGGGTCATAATGAGTCTGATTAGACCTAATTTGGTGTAATTGAAGTAAACGGTTTTTTTGGTCCATAAGTGGCTCCTTTTTGGGTAATTTTTGTCTTATTGGGTATAAGGGGTTTGTGGTTCCCTAACGAGTCTAATTGATCGTAATGGGAGTAAATGGGTCATAATGAGTCTGATTAGACATAATTTGGTGTATTTGAGGTATAACAAGTGTTTATGGTCTGTAATGTCTCCTATTTTGATAATTTTGGTCTTAGTGTGTGTAAAAGGGGTTTGCGGCTGCCTAACGAGTCTAATAGGTCACAATTGGTTACATGGAACATAATGTGTCTGATTAGACCTAATTTGGTGTAATTGAAGTAAAACAGGTTTTTGTGGTCCATAATTGGCTCCTTTTGTGTAATTTTTCTCTTATTGGGTATAAGGGGTTTGTGGCTCCCTAACGAGTCTAATTGGTCGTAATATGGGTAAATGGGTCATAATGAATCGGATTAGACCAAATTTGTGTAATTAAAGTATAACGGGTCTTTGTGGTCCATAATTGGCTCCTTTTTGCGTAATTTTGGTCTTGTTGGGTATAAGGGGTTTGTGGCTCACTAACGAGTTTAGTTGATCATAATGGGAGTAAATGGGTCATAATGAGTCTGATTAGACCAAATTTGGTGTAATTGAGGTATAACAGGTCTTTATGGTCAGATAATGTCTCCTTTTTTGGTAATTTTGGTCTTAGTGTGTATAAGGGTTTGGGGCTCCCTAACGAGTCTAATTGGTCACAATAGGAGTAAATGGGTCAAAATGAGTCTGATTAGACCTAATTTGGTGTAATTGAAGTAAACGGGTTTTTGTGGTCCATAATCGGCTCATTTTTGGGTCATTTTGATCTTATTGGGTATTAGGGGTTTTGGCTCCCTAACCAGTCTAATTGGTCATAATAGGGATAAATGGGTCATAAATGAGTCTGATTAGACCTAACTTGGTGTAATTGTGGTATAACAGGGGTTTATGGTCTGTAATGTCTCTCCTATTTTGATAATTTTGGTCTTAGTATGTATAAGGGGTTTGTGGTTGCCTAACGAGTCTAATAGGTCACAATTGGTTACATGGGTCATAATGAGTCTGATTAGACCTAATTTGGTGTAGTTGAGGTATAATAGGTGTTTATGGTCTATAATGTCTCCTATTTTGATAATTTTGGTCTTAGTGTGTATTAGGGGTTTGTGGCTGCCTAACGAGTCTAATAGGTCACAATTGGTTACATGGGTCATAATGAGTCTGATTAGACCTAATTTGGTGTAATTCAAGTAAACGGTTTTTTTGGTCCATAAGTGGCTCCTTTTTGGGTAATTTTTTGTCTTATTGGGTATAAGGGGTTTGTGGTTCCCTAACGAGTTTAGTTGATCATAATGGGAGTAAATGGGTCATAAAGAGTCTGATTAGAACAAATTTGGTGTAATTGAGGTATAACAGGTCTTTATGGTCAGATAATGATTCCTTTTTTGGTAATTTTGGTTTGAGTGTGTATAAGGGGTTTGTGGCTCCCTAACGAGTCTAATTGGTCACAATAGGAGTAAATGGGTCATAATGAGTCTGGTTAGACCTAATTTGGTGTAATTGAAGTAAACGGGTTTTTGTGGTCCATAATTGGCTCCTTTATAGGTAATTTTGGTCTTATTGGGTATAAGGGGTTTGTGGCTCCCTAACGAGTATAATTGATCATAATGAGTCTGATTAGACCTAATTTATTGTAATTGAGGTATAACAATTGTTTATGGTCTGTAATGTCTCCTATTTTGAAAATTTTGGACTTAGTGTGTATAAGGGGTTTGTCGCTGCCTAACGAGTCTAATAGGTCACAATTGGTTACATGGGTCATAATGAGTCTGATTAGACCTAATTTGTGTAATTGAAGTATAACGGATCATTGTGGTCCAAAATTGGCTCCTTATTGGGTAATTTTGGTCTTATTGGGTATAAGGGATTTGTGGCTCCCTAACGAGTTTAGTTTATCATAATGGGAGTAAATGGGTCATAATGAGTCTGATTAGACCTAATTTGGTGTAGTTGAGGTATAATAGGTGTTTATGGTCTATAATGTCTCCAATTTTGATAATTTTGGTCTTAGTGTGTATTAGGGGTTTGTGGCTGCCTAACGAGTCTAATAGGTCACAATTGGTTACATGGGTCATAATGAGTCTGATTAGACCTAATTTGGTGTAATTGAAGTAAACGGTTTTTTTGGTCCATAAGTGGCTCCTTTTTGGGTAATTTTTGTCTGATTGGGTATAAGGGGTTTGTGGTTCCCTAACGAGTTTAGTTGATCATAATGGGAGTAAATGGGTCATAAAGAGTCTGATTAGAACAAATTTGGTGTAATTGAGGTATAACAGGTCTTTATGGTCAGATAATAACTCCTTTTTTGGTAATTTTGGTTTGAGTGTGTATAAGGGTTTTGTGGCTCCCTAACGAGTCTAATTGGTCACAATAGGAGTAAATGGGTCATAATGAGTCTGATTAGACCTAATTTGGTGTAATTGAAGTAAACGGGTTTTTGTGGTCCATAATTGGCTCCTTTATAGGTAATTTTGGTCTTATTGGGTATAAGGGGTTTGTGGCTCCCTAACGAGTATAATTGATCATAATGAGTCTGATTAGACCTAATTTATTGTAATTGAGGTATAACAATTGTTTATGGTCTGTAATGTCTCCTATTTTGATAATTTTGGTCTTAGTGTGTATAAGGGGTTTGTCGCTGCCTAACGAGTCTAATAGGTCACAATTGGTTACATGGGTCATAATGAGTCTGATTAGACCTAATTTGTGTAATTGAAGTATAACGGGTCATTGTGGTCCAAAATTGGCTCCTTATTGGGTAATTTTGGTCTTATTGGGTATAAGGGATTTGTGGCTCCCTAACGAGTTTAGTTTATCATAATGGGAGTAAATGGGTCATAATGAGTCTGATTAGACCTAATTTGGTGTAGTTGAGGTATAATAGGTGTTTATGGTCTATAATGTCTCCAATTTTGATAATTTTGGTCTTAGTGTGTATTAGGGGTTTGTGGCTGCCTAACGAGTCTAATAGGTCACAATTGGTTACATGGGTCATAATGAGTCTGATTAGACCTAATTTGGTGTAATTGAAGTAAACGGTTTTTTTGGTCCATAAGTGGCTCCTTTTTGGGTAATTTTTGTCTTATTGGGTATAAGGGGTTTGTGGTTCCCTAACGAGTCTAATTGATCGTAATGGGAGTAAATGGGTCATAATGAGTCTGATTAGACATAATTTGGTGTATTTGAGGTATAACAAGTGTTTATGGTCTGTAATGTCTCCTATTTTGATAATTTTGGTCTTAGTGTGTGTAAAAGGGGTTTGCGGCTGCCTAACGAGTCTAATAGGTCACAATTGGTTACATGGAACATAATGTGTCTGATTAGACCTAATTTGGTGTAATTGAAGTAAAACAGGTTTTTGTGGTCCATAATTGGCTCCTTTTGTGTAATTTTTCTCTTATTGGGTATAAGGGGTTTGTGGCTCCCTAACGAGTCTAATTGGTCGTAATATGGGTAAATGGGTCATAATGAATCGGATTAGACCAAATTTGTGTAATTAAAGTATAACGGGTCTTTGTGGTCCATAATTGGCTCCTTTTTGCGTAATTTTGGTCTTGTTGGGTATAAGGGGTTTGTGGCTCACTAACGAGTTTAGTTGATCATAATGGGAGTAAATGGGTCATAATGAGTCTGATTAGACCAAATTTGGTGTAATTGAGGTATAACAGGTCTTTATGGTCAGATAATGTCTCCTTTTTTGGTAATTTTGGTCTTAGTGTGTATAAGGGTTTGGGGCTCCCTAACGAGTCTAATTGGTCACAATAGGAGTAAATGGGTCAAAATGAGTCTGATTAGACCTAATTTGGTGTAATTGAAGTAAACGGGTTTTTGTGGTCCATAATCGGCTCATTTTTGGGTCATTTTGATCTTATTGGGTATTAGGGGTTTTGGCTCCCTAACCAGTCTAATTGGTCATAATAGGGATAAATGGGTCATAAATGAGTCTGATTAGACCTAACTTGGTGTAATTGTGGTATAACAGGGGTTTATGGTCTGTAATGTCTCTCCTATTTTGATAATTTTGGTCTTAGTATGTATAAGGGGTTTGTGGTTGCCTAACGAGTCTAATAGGTCACAATTGGTTACATGGGTCATAATGAGTCTGATTAGACCTAATTTGGTGTAGTTGAGGTATAATAGGTGTTTATGGTCTATAATGTCTCCTATTTTGATAATTTTGGTCTTAGTGTGTATTAGGGGTTTGTGGCTGCCTAACGAGTCTAATAGGTCACAATTGGTTACATGGGTCATAATGAGTCTGATTAGACCTAATTTGGTGTAATTCAAGTAAACGGTTTTTTTGGTCCATAAGTGGCTCCTTTTTGGGTAATTTTTTGTCTTATTGGGTATAAGGGGTTTGTGGTTCCCTAACGAGTTTAGTTGATCATAATGGGAGTAAATGGGTCATAAAGAGTCTGATTAGAACAAATTTGGTGTAATTGAGGTATAACAGGTCTTTATGGTCAGATAATGACTCCTTTTTTGGTAATTTTGGTTTGAGTGTGTATAAGGGGTTTGTGGCTCCCTAACGAGTCTAATTGGTCACAATAGGAGTAAATGGGTCATAATGAGTCTGGTTAGACCTAATTTGGTGTAATTGAAGTAAACGGGTTTTTGTGGTCCATAATTGGCTCCTTTATAGGTAATTTTGGTCTTATTGGGTATAAGGGGTTTGTGGCTCCCTAACGAGTATAATTGATCATAATGAGTCTGATTAGACCTAATTTATTGTAATTGAGGTATAACAATTGTTTATGGTCTGTAATGTCTCCTATTTTGATAATTTTGGACTTAGTGTGTATAAGGGGTTTGTCGCTGCCTAACGAGTCTAATAGGTCACAATTGGTTACATGGGTCATAATGAGTCTGATTAGACCTAATTTGTGTAATTGAAGTATAACGGATCATTGTGGTCCAAAATTGGCTCCTTATTGGGTAATTTTGGTCTTATTGGGTATAAGGGATTTGTGGCTCCCTAACGAGTCTAATTGATCGTAATGGGAGTAAATGGGTCATAATGAGTCTGATTAGACATAATTTGGTGTATTTGAGGTATAACAAGTGTTTATGGTCTGTAATGTCTCCTATTTTGATAATTTTGGTCTTAGTGTGTGTAAAAGGGGTTTGCGGCTGCCTAACGAGTCTAATAGGTCACAATTGGTTACATGGAACATAATGTGTCTGATTAGACCTAATTTGGTGTAATTGAAGTAAAACAGGTTTTTGTGGTCCATAATTGGCTCCTTTTGTGTAATTTTTCTCTTATTGGGTATAAGGGGTTTGTGGCTCCCTAACGAGTCTAATTGGTCGTAATATGGGTAAATGGGTCATAATGAATCGGATTAGACCAAATTTGTGTAATTAAAGTATAACGGGTCTTTGTGGTCCATAATTGGCTCCTTTTTGCGTAATTTTGGTCTTGTTGGGTATAAGGGGTTTGTGGCTCACTAACGAGTTTAGTTGATCATAATGGGAGTAAATGGGTCATAATGAGTCTGATTAGACCAAATTTGGTGTAATTGAGGTATAACAGGTCTTTATGGTCAGATAATGTCTCCTTTTTTGGTAATTTTGGTCTTAGTGTGTATAAGGGTTTGGGGCTCCCTAACGAGTCTAATTGGTCACAATAGGAGTAAATGGGTCAAAATGAGTCTGATTAGACCTAATTTGGTGTAATTGAAGTAAACGGGTTTTTGTGGTCCATAATCGGCTCATTTTTGGGTCATTTTGATCTTATTGGGTATTAGGGGTTTTGGCTCCCTAACCAGTCTAATTGGTCATAATAGGGATAAATGGGTCATAAATGAGTCTGATTAGACCTAACTTGGTGTAATTGTGGTATAACAGGGGTTTATGGTCTGTAATGTCTCTCCTATTTTGATAATTTTGGTCTTAGTATGTATAAGGGGTTTGTGGTTGCCTAACGAGTCTAATAGGTCACAATTGGTTACATGGGTCATAATGAGTCTGATTAGACCTAATTTGGTGTAGTTGAGGTATAATAGGTGTTTATGGTCTATAATGTCTCCTATTTTGATAATTTTGGTCTTAGTGTGTATTAGGGGTTTGTGGCTGCCTAACGAGTCTAATAGGTCACAATTGGTTACATGGGTCATAATGAGTCTGATTAGACCTAATTTGGTGTAATTCAAGTAAACGGTTTTTTTGGTCCATAAGTGGCTCCTTTTTGGGTAATTTTTTGTCTTATTGGGTATAAGGGGTTTGTGGTTCCCTAACGAGTTTAGTTGATCATAATGGGAGTAAATGGGTCATAAAGAGTCTGATTAGAACAAATTTGGTGTAATTGAGGTATAACAGGTCTTTATGGTCAGATAATGACTCCTTTTTTGGTAATTTTGGTTTGAGTGTGTATAAGGGGTTTGTGGCTCCCTAACGAGTCTAATTGGTCACAATAGGAGTAAATGGGTCATAATGAGTCTGGTTAGACCTAATTTGGTGTAATTGAAGTAAACGGGTTTTTGTGGTCCATAATTGGCTCCTTTATAGGTAATTTTGGTCTTATTGGGTATAAGGGGTTTGTGGCTCCCTAACGAGTATAATTGATCATAATGAGTCTGATTAGACCTAATTTATTGTAATTGAGGTATAACAATTGTTTATGGTCTGTAATGTCTCCTATTTTGAAAATTTTGGACTTAGTGTGTATAAGGGGTTTGTCGCTGCCTAACGAGTCTAATAGGTCACAATTGGTTACATGGGTCATAATGAGTCTGATTAGACCTAATTTGTGTAATTGAAGTATAACGGATCATTGTGGTCCAAAATTGGCTCCTTATTGGGTAATTTTGGTCTTATTGGGTATAAGGGATTTGTGGCTCCCTAACGAGTTTAGTTGATCATAATGGGAGTAAATGGGTCAAAATGAGTCTGATTAGACGTAATTTGGTGTAGTTGAGGTATAATAGGTGTTTATGGTCTATAATGTCTCCTATTTTGATAATTTTGGTCTTAGTGTGTATTAGGGGTTTGTGGCTGCCTAACGAGTCTAATAGGTCACAATTGGTTACATGGGTCATAATGAGTCTGATTAGACCTAATTTGGTGTAATTGAAGTAAACGGTTTTTTTGGTCCATAAGTGGCTCCTTTTTGGGTAATTTTTGTCTGATTGGGTATAAGGGGTTTGTGGTTCCCTAACGAGTTTAGTTGATCATAATGGGAGTAAATGGGTCATAAAGAGTCTGATTAGAACAAATTTGGTGTAATTGAGGTATAACAGGTCTTTATGGTCAGATAATAACTCCTTTTTTGGTAATTTTGGTTTGAGTGTGTATAAGGGTTTTGTGGCTCCCTAACGAGTCTAATTGGTCACAATAGGAGTAAATGGGTCATAATGAGTCTGATTAGACCTAATTTGGTGTAATTGAAGTAAACGGGTTTTTGTGGTCCATAATTGGCTCCTTTATAGGTAATTTTGGTCTTATTGGGTATAAGGGGTTTGTGGCTCCCTAACGAGTATAATTGATCATAATGAGTCTGATTAGACCTAATTTATTGTAATTGAGGTATAACAATTGTTTATGGTCTGTAATGTCTCCTATTTTGATAATTTTGGTCTTAGTGTGTATAAGGGGTTTGTCGCTGCCTAACGAGTCTAATAGGTCACAATTGGTTACATGGGTCATAATGAGTCTGATTAGACCTAATTTGTGTAATTGAAGTATAACGGGTCATTGTGGTCCAAATTTGGCTCCTTATTGGGTAATTTTGGTCTTATTGGGTATAAGGGATTTGTGGCTCCCTAACGAGTTTAGTTTATCATAATGGGAGTAAATGGGTCATAATGAGTCTGATTAGACCTAATTTGGTGTAGTTGAGGTATAATAGGTGTTTATGGTCTATAATGTCTCCAATTTTGATAATTTTGGTCTTAGTGTGTATTAGGGGTTTGTGGCTGCCTAACGAGTCTAATAGGTCACAATTGGTTACATGGGTCATAATGAGTCTGATTAGACCTAATTTGGTGTAATTGAAGTAAACGGTTTTTTTGGTCCATAAGTGGCTCCTTTTTGGGTAATTTTTGTCTTATTGGGTATAAGGGGTTTGTGGTTCCCTAACGAGTTTAGTTGATCATGATGGGAGTAAATGGGTCATAAAGAGTCTGATTAGAACAAATTTGGTGTAATTGAGGTATAACAGGTCTTTATGGTCAGATAATGACTCCTTTTTTGGTAATTTTGGTTTGAGTGTGTATAAGGGGTTTGTGGCTCCCTAACGAGTCTAATTGGTCACAATAGGAGTAAATGGGTCATAATGAGTCTGGTTAGACCTAATTTGGTGTAATTGAAGTAAACGGGTTTTTGTGGTCCATAATTGGCTCCTTTATAGGTAATTTTGGTCTTATTGGGTATAAGGGGTTTGTGGCTCCCTAACGAGTATATTTGATCATAATGAGTCTGATTAGACCTAATTTATTGTAATTGAGGTATAACAATTGTTTATGGTCTGTAATGTCTCCTATTTTGAAAATTTTGGCCTTAGTGTGTATAAGGGGTTTGTCGCTGCCTAACGAGTCTAATAGGTCACAATTGGTTACATGGGTCATAATGAGTCTGATTAGACCTAATTTGTGTAATTGAAGTATAACGGGTCATTGTAGTCCAAAATTGGCTCCTTATTGGGTAATTTTGGTCTTATTGGGTATAAGGGATTTGTGGCTCCCTAACGAGTTTAGTTGATCATAATGGGAGTAAATGGGTCAAAATGAGTCTGATTAGACGTAATTTGGTGTAGTTGAGGTATAATAGGTGTTTATGGTCTATAATGTCTCCTATTTTGATAATTTTGGTCTTAGTGTGTATTAGGGGTTTGTGGCTGCCTAACGAGTCTAATAGGTCACAATTGGTTACATGGGTCATAATGAGTCTGATTAGACCTAATTTGGTGTAATTGAAGTAAACGGTTTTTTTGGTCCATAAGTGGCTCCTTTTTGGGTAATTTTTGTCTTATTGGGTATAAGGGGTTTGTGGTTCCCTAACGAGTTTAGTTGATCATGATGGGAGTAAATGGGTCATAAAGAGTCTGATTAGAACAAATTTGGTGTAATTGAGGTATAACAGGTCTTTATGGTCAGATAATGACTCCTTTTTTGGTAATTTTGGTTTGAGTGTGTATAAGGGGTTTGTGGCTCCCTAACGAGTCTAATTGGTCACAATAGGAGTAAATGGGTCATAATGAGTCTGGTTAGACCTAATTTTTGTGGCTCCCTAATGAGTCTAATTGGTCGTAATAGGTGTAAATGGGTCATAATGAGTTGGATTAAACCTAATTTGGTGTAATTGAAGTATAACGGGTCTTTGTGGTCCATAATTGTCTCCTTTAAGGGTAATTTTGGTCTTATTGGGTATAAGGGGTGTGTGGCCCCCTAACGAGTCTAATTGAACATAATGGGAGTAAATGGGTCATAATGAGTCTGATTAGACCTAATTTGGTGTATTTGAGGTATAACAAGTGTTTATGGTCTGTAATGTCTCCTATTTTGATAATTTTGGTCTTAGTGTGTGTAAAAGGGGTTTGCGGCTGCCTAACGAGTCTAATAGGTCACAATTGGTTACCTGGAACATAATGTGTCTGATTAGACCTAATTTCGTGTAATTGAAGTAAAACAGGTTTTTGTGGTCCATAATTGGCTCCTTTTGTGTAATTTTTCTCTTATTGGGTATAATGAATCGGATTAGACCTAATTTGTGTAATTAAAGTATAACGGGTCTTTGTGGTCCATAAGTGGCTCCTTTTTGCGTAATTTTGGTCTTGTTGGGTATAAGGGGTTTGTGGCTCACTAACGAGTTTAGTTGATCATAATGGGAGTAAATGGGTCATAATGAGTCTGATTAGATCAAATTTGGTGTAATTGAGGTATAACAGGTCTTTATGGTCAGATAATGTCTCCTTTTTTGGTAATTTTGGTCTTAGTGTGTATAAGGGTTTGTGGCTCCCTAACAAGTCTAATTGGTCACAATAGGAGTAAATGGGTCAAAATGAGTCTGATTAGACCTAATTTGGTGTAATTGAAGTAAACGGGTTTTTGTGGTCCATAATCGGCTCATTTTTGGGTCATTTTGATCTTATTGGGTATTAGGGGTTTTGGCTCCCTAACAAGTCTAATTGGTCATAATAGGGATAAATGGGTCATAATGAGTCTGATTAGACCTAACTTGGTGTAATTGTGGTATAACAGGGGTTTATGGTCTGTAATGTCTCTCCTATTTTGATAATTTTGGTCTTAGTATGTATAAGGGGTTTGTGGTTGCCTAACGAGTCTAATAGGTCACAATTGGTTACATGGGTCATAATGAGTCTGATTAGACCTAATTTGGTGTAGTTGAGGTATAATAGGTGTTTATGGTCTATAATGTCTCCAATTTTGATAATTTTGGTCTTAGTGTGTATTAGAGGTTTGTGGCTGCCTAACGAGTCTAATAGGTCACAATTGGTTACATGGGTCATAATGAGTCTGATTAGACCTAATTTGGTGTAATTGAAGTAAACGGTTTTTTTGGTCCATAAGTGGCTCCTTTTTGGGTAATTTTTGTCTTATTGGGTATAAGGGGTTTGTGGTTCCCTAACGAGTTTAGTTGATCATAATGGGAGTAAATGGGTCATAAAGAGTCTGATTAGAACAAATTTGGTGTAATTGAGGTATAACAGGTCTTTATGGTCAGATAATGACTCCTTTTTTGGTAATTTTGGTTTGAGTGTGTATAAGGGGTTTGTGGCTCCCTAACGAGTCTAATTGGTCACAATAGGAGTAAATGGGTCATAATGAGTCTGGTTAGACCTAATTTGGTGTAATTGAAGTAAACGGGTTTTTGTGGTCCATAATTGGCTCCTTTATAGGTAATTTTGGTCTTATTGGGTATAAGGGGTTTGTGGCTCCCTAACGAGTATAATTGATCATAATGAGTCTGATTAGACCTAATTTATTGTAATTGAGGTATAACAATTGTTTATGGTCTGTAATGTCTCCAATTTTGAAAATTTTGGTCTTAGTGTGTATAAGGGGTTTGTCGCTGCCTAACGAGTCTAATAGGTCACAATTGGTTACATGGGTCATAATGAGTCTGATTAGACCTAATTTGTGTAATTGAAGTATAACGGGTCATTGTGGTCCAAAATTGGCTCTTTATTGGGTAATTTTAGTCTTATTGGGTATACGGGATTTGTGGCTCCCTAACGAGTTTAGTTGATCATAATGGGAGTAAATGGGTCATAATCAGTCTGATTAGACCTAATTTGGTGTAGTTGAGGTATAATAGGTGTTTATGGTCTATAATGTCTCCTATTTTGATAATTTTGGTCTTAGTGTGTATTAGGGGTTTGTGGCTGCCTAACGAGTCTAATAGGTCACAATTGGTTACATGGGTCATAATGAGTCTGATTAGACCTAATTTGGTGTAATTGAAGTAAACGGTTTTTTTGGTCCATAAGTGGCTCCTTTTTGGGTAATTTTTGTCTTATTGGGTATAAGGGGTTTGTGGTTCCCTAACGAGTTTAGTTGATCATGATGGGAGTAAATGGGTCATAAAGAGTCTGATTAGAACAAATTTGGTGTAATTGAGGTATAACAGGTCTTTATGGTCAGATAATGACTCCTTTTTTGGTAATTTTGGTTTGAGTGTGTATAAGGGGTTTGTGGCTCCCTAACGAGTCTAATTGGTCACAATAGGAGTAAATGGGTCATAATGAGTCTGGTTAGACCTAATTTGGTGTAATTGAAGTAAACGGGTTTTTGTGGTCCATAATTGGCTCCTTTATAGGTAATTTTGGTCTTATTGGGTATAAGGGGTTTGTGGCTCCCTAACGAGTATAATTGATCATAATGAGTCTGATTAGACCTAATTTATTGTAATTGAGGTATAACAATTGTTTATGGTCTGTAATGTCTCCTATTTTGAAAATTTTGGCCTTAGTGTGTATAAGGGGTTTGTCGCTGCCTAACGAGTCTAATAGGTCACAATTGGTTACATGGGTCATAATGAGTCTGATTAGACCTAATTTGTGTAATTGAAGTATAACGGGTCATTGTAGTCCAAAATTGGCTCCTTATTGGGTAATTTTGGTCTTATTGGGTATAAGGGATTTGTGGCTCCCTAACGAGTTTAGTTGATCATAATGGGAGTAAATGGGTCATAATGAGTCTGATTAGACCTAATTTGGTGTAGTTGAGGTATAATAGGTGTTTATGGTCTATAATGTCTCCTATTTTGATAATTTTGGTCTTAGTGTGTATTAGGGGTTTGTGGCTGCCTAACGAGTCTAATAGGTCACAATTGGTTACATGGGTCATAATGAGTCTGATTAGACCTAATTTGGTGTAATTGAAGTAAACGGTTTTTTTGGTCCATAAGTGGCTCCTTTTTGGGTAATTTTTGTCTTATTGGGTATAAGGGGTTTGTGGTTCCCTAACGAGTTTAGTTGATCATAATGGGAGTAAATGGGTCATAAAGAGTCTGATTAGAACAAATTTGGTGTAATTGAGGTATAACAGGTCTTTATGGTCAGATAATGACTCCTTTTTTGGTAATTTTGGTTTGAGTGTGTATAAGGGGTTTGTGGCTCCCTAACGATTCTAATTGGTCACAATAGGAGTAAATGGGTCATAATGAGTCTGGTTAGACCTAATTTGGTGTAATTGAAGTAAACGGGTTTTTGTGGTCCATAATTGGCTCCTTTATAGGTAATTTTGGTCTTATTGGGTATAAGGGGTTTGTGGCTCCCTAACGAGTATAATTGATCATAATGAGTCTGATTAGACCTAATTTATTGTAATTGAGGTATAACAATTGTTTATGGTCTGTAATGTCTCCTATTTTGATAATTTTTGTCTTAGTGTGTATAAGGGGTTTGTCGCTGCCTAACGAGTCTAATAGGTCACAATTGGTTACATGGGTCATAATGAGTCTGATTAGACCTAATTTGTGTAATTGAAGTATAACGGGTCATTGTGGTCCAAAATTGGCTCCTTATTGGGTAGTTTTGGTCTTATTGGGTATAAGGGATTTGTGGCTCCCTAACGAGTTTAGTTTATCATAATGGGAGTAAATGGGTCATAATGAGCCTGATTACACCAAACTTGGTGTAATTGAGGTATAATAGGTCTTTATGGTCTATAATGTCTCCTATTTTGATAATTTTGGTCTTAGTGTGTATTAGGGGTTTGTGGCTGCCTAACGAGTCTAATTGGTCAAAAATGGTTACATGTGTCATAATGAGTCTGATTAGACCTAATTTGGTGTAATTGAAGTAAACGGTTTTTTTGGTCCATAAGTGGCTCCTTTTTGGGTAATTTTTGTCTTATTGGGTATAAGGTGTTTGTGGCTCCCTAACGAGTTTAGTTGATCATAATGGGAGTAAATGGGTCATAAAGAGTCTAATTAGAACAAATTTGGTGTAATTGAGGTATAACAGGTCTTTATGGTCAGATAATGACTCCTTTTTTGGTAATTTTGGTTTGAGTGTGTATAAGGGGTTTGTGGCTCCCTTATGGTCAGATAATGTCTCCTTATGGTCAGATAATGTCTCCTTAGTGTGTATAAGGGTTTGTGGCTCCCTAACGAGTCTAATTTGGTGTAATTGAAGTAAACGGTTTTTTGTGGTCCATAATCGGCTCATTTTTGGGTCATTTTGGTCTTATTGGGTATTAGGGGTTTTGGCTCCCTAACAAGTCTAATTGGTCATAATAGGGATAAATGGGTCATAATGAGTCTGATTAGACCTAACTTGGTGTAATTGTGGTATAACAGGGGTTTATGGTCTGTAATGTCTATCCTATTTTGATAATTTTGGTCTTAGTATGTATAAGGGGTTTGTGGTTGCCTAACGAGTCTAATAGGTCACAATTGGTTACATGGGTCATAATGAGTCTGATTAGACCTAATTTGGTGTAGTTGAGGTATAATAGGTGTTTTTGGTCTATAATGTCTCCTATTTTGATAATTTTCGTCTTAGTGTGTATTAGGGGTTTGTGGCTGCCTAACGAGTCTAATTGGTCACAAATGGTTACATGGGTCATAATGAGTCTGATTAGACCTAATTTGGTGTAATTGAAGTAAACGGTTTTTTGTGGTCCATAATCGGCTCATTTTTGGGTAATTTTGGTCTTATTGGGTATTAGGGGTTTTGGCTCCCTAACAAGTCTAATTGGTCATAATAGGGATAAATGGGTCATAATGAGTCTGATTAGACCTAACTTGGTGTAATTGTGGTATAACAGGGGTTTATGGTCTGTAATGTCTCTCCTATTTTGATATTTTTTGTCTTAGTGTGTATAAGGGGTTTGTGGTTGCCTAACGAGTCTAATAGGTCACAATCGGTTACATGGGTCATAATGAGTCTGATTAGTCCTAATTTGGTGTAGTTGAGGTATAATAGGTTTTTATGGTCTATAATGTCTCCTATTTTGATAATTTTGGTCATAGTGTGTATTAGGGGTTTGTGGCTGCCTAACGAGTCTAATTGGTCACAAATGGTTACATGGGTCATAATGAGTCTGATTAGACCTAATTTGGTGTAACTGAAGTAAACGGTTTTTTTGGTCCATAAGTGGCTCCTTTTTGGGTAATTTTTGTCTTACTGGGTATAAGGGGTTTGTGGCTCCCTAACAAGTTTAGTTGATCATAATGGGAGTAAATGGGTCATAAAGAGTCTGATTAGAACAAATTTGGTGTAATTGAGGTATAACAGGTCTTTATGGTCAGATAATGACTCCTTTTTTGGTAATTTTGGTTTGAGTGTGTATAAGGGGTTTGTGGCTCCCTAACGAGTCTAATTGGTCACAATAGGAGTAAATGGGTCATAATGAGTCTGATTAGACCTAATTTGGTGTAATTGAAGTAAACGGGTTTTTGTGGTCCATAATTGGCTCCTTTATGGGTAATTTTGGTCTTATTGGGTATAAGGGTTTTGTGGCTCCGTAACGAGTATAATTGATCATAATGAGTCTGATTAGACCTAATTTATTGTAATTGAGGTATAACAATTGTTTATGGTCTGTAATGTCTCCTATTTTGATAATTTTGGTCTTAGTGTGTATAAGGGGTTTGTCGCTGCCTAACGAGTCTACTAGGTCACAATTGGTTACATGGGTCATAAGGAGTTTGATTAGACCTAATTTGGTGTAATTCAAGTATAACATGTTTTTGTGGTCCATAATTGGCTCCTTTTTGTGTACTTTTTCTCTTATTGGGTATAAGGGGTTTGGGGCTCACTAACGAGTTTAGTTGATCATAATGGGAGTAAATGGGTCATAATGAGTCTGATTAGACCAAATTTGGTGTAATTGAGGTATAACAGGTCTCTTTATGGTATAACAGGTATAACAGGTCTTTTGGTCTTAGTGTGTATAAGGGTTTGTGGCTCCCTAACGAGTCTAATTTGGTGTAATTGAAGTAAACGGGTTTTTGTGGTCCATAATCGGCTCATTTTTGGGTCATTTTGGTCTTATTGGGTATTAGGGGTTTTGGCTCCCTAACAAGTCTAATTGGTCATAATAGGGATAAATGGGTCATAATGAGTCTGATTAGACCTAACTTGGTGTAATTGTGGTATAACAGGGGTTTATGGTCTGTAATGTCTCTCCTATTTTGATATTTTTTGTCTTAGTGTGTATAAGGGGTTTGTGGTTGCCTAACGAGTCTAATAGGTCACAATCGGTTACATGGGTCATAATGAGTCTGATTAGTCCTAATTTGGTGTAGTTGAGGTATAATAGGTGTTTATGGTCTATAATGTCTCCTATTTTGATAATTTTGGTCTTTGTGTGTATTAGGGGTTTGTGGCTGCCTAACGAGTCTAATTGGTCACAAATGGTTACATGGGTCATAATGAGTCTGATTAGACCTAATTTGGTGTAATTGAAGTAAACGGTTTTTTTGGTCCATAAATGGCTCCTTTTTGGGTAATTTTTGTCTTATTAGGTGTTTGTGGCTCCCTAACGAGTTTAGTTGATCATAATGGGAGTAAATGGGTCATAAAGAGTCTAATTATAACAAATTTGGTGTAATTGAGGTATAACAGGTCATTATGGTCAGATAATGACTCCTTTTTTGGTAATTTTGGTTTGAGTGTGTATAAGGGGTTTGTGGCTCCCTAACGAGTCTAATTGGTCACAAAAGGAGTAAATGGGTCATAATTAGTCTGATTAGACCTAATTTGGTGAAATTGAAGTAAACGGGTTTTTGTGGTCCATAATTGGCTCCTTTATGGGTAATTTTGGTCTTATTGGGTATTAGGGGTTTGTGGCTCCCTAACGAGTATAATTGATCATAATGAGTCTGATTAGACCTAATTTATTGTAATTGAGCTATAACAATTGTTTATCGTCTGTAATGTCTCCTATTTTGATAATTTTGGTCTTAGTGTGTATAAGGGGTTTGTCGCTGCCTAACGAGTCTACTAGGTCACAATTGGTTACATGTGTCATAAGGAGTCTGATTAGACCTAATTTGGTGTAATTCAAGTATAACAGGTTTTTGTGGTCCATAATTGGCTCCTTTTTGGGTAATTTTTGTGGCTCCCTAATGAGTCTAATTGGTCGTAATAGGTGTAAATGGGTCATAATGAGTTGGATTAAACCTAATTTGGTGTAATTGAAGTATAACGGGTCTTTGTGGTCCATAATTGTCTCCTTTAAGGGTAATTTTGGTCTTATTGGGTATAAGGGGTGTGTGGCCCCCTAACGAGTCTAATTGAACATAATGGGAGTAAATGGGTCATAATGAGTCTGATTAGACCTAATTTGGTGTATTTGAGGTATAACAAGTGTTTATGGTCTGTAATGTCTCCTATTTTGATAATTTTGGTCTTAGTGTGTGTATAAGGGGTTTGTGGCTGCCTAACGAGTCTAATAGGTCACAATTGGTTACATGGAACATAATGAGTCTGATTAGACCTAATTTGGTGTAATTGAAGTAAAACAGGTTTTTGCGGTCCATAATTGGCTCCTTTTTGTGTAATTTTTCTCTTATTGGGGATAAGGGGTTTGTGGCTCCCTAACGAATCTAATTGGTCGTAATATGGGTAAATGGGTCATAATGAATCGGATTAGACCTAATTTGTGTAATTAAAGTTTAACGGGTCTTTGTGGTCCATAATTGGCTCATTTTTGCGTAATTTTGGTCTTATTGGGTATAAGGGTTTGTGGCTCACTAACGAGTTTAGTTGATCATAATGGGAGTAAATGGGTCATAATGAGTCTGATTAGACCAAATTTGGTGTAATTGAGGTATAACAGGTCTTTATGGTCAGATAATGTCTCCTTTTTTGGTAATTTTGGTCTTAGTGTGTATAAGGGTTTGTGGCTCCCTAACGAGTCTAATTTGGTGTAATTGAAGTAAACGGTTTTTTATGGTCCATAATCGGCTCATTTTTGGGTCATTTTGGTCTTATTGGGTATTAGGGGTTTTGGCTCCCTAACAAGTCTAATTGGTCATAATAGGGATAAATGGGTCATAATGAGTCTGATTAGACCTAACTTCGTGTAATTGTGGTATAACAGGGGTTTATGGTCAGTAATGTCTCTCCTATTTTGATAATTTTGGTCTTAGTATGTATAAGGGGTTTGTGGTTGCCTAACGAGTCTAATAGGTCACAATTGGCTACATGGGTCATAATGAGTCTGATTAGACCTAATTTGGTGTAGTTGAGGTATAATAGGTGTTTATGGTCTATAATGTCTCCTATTTTGATAATTTTGGTCTTAGTGTGTATTAGGGGTTTGTGGCTGCCTAACGATTCTAATTGGTCACAAATGGTTACATGGGTCATAATGAGTCTGATTAGACCTAATTTGGTGTAATTGAAGTAAACGGTTTTTTTGGTCCATAAATGGCTCCTTTTTGGGTAATTTTTGTCTTATTAGGTGTTTGTGGCTCCCTAACGAGTTTAGTTGATCATAATGGGAGTAAATGGGTCATAAAGAGTCTGATTATAACAAATTTGGTGTAATTGAGGTATAACAGGTCTTTATGGTCAGATAATGACTCCTTTTTTGGTAATTTTGGTTTGAGTGTGTATAAGGGGTTTGTGGCTCCCTAACGAGTCAAATTGGTCACAATAGGAGTAAATGGGTCATAATGAGTCTGATTAGACCTAATTTGGTGTAATTGAAGTAAACGGGTTTTTGTGGTTCATAATTGGCCCCTTTATGGGTAATTTTGGTCTTATTGGGTATAAGGGTTTGTGGCTCCCTAACGAGTATAATTGATCATAATGAGTCTGATTAGACCTAATTTATTGTAATTGAGGTATAACAATTGTTTATGGTCTGTAATGTCTCCTATTTTGATAATTTTGGTCTTAGTGTGTATAAGGGGTTTGTCGCTGCCTAACGAGTCTAATAGGTCACAATTGGTTACATGGGTCATAAGGAGTCTGATTAGACCTAATTTGGTGTAATTCAAGTATAACAGGTTTTTGTGGTCCATAATTGGCTCCTTTTTGGGTAATTTTTGTGGCTCCCTAACGAGTCTAAATGGTCGTACTAGGTGTAAATGGGTCATAATGAGTTGGATTAAACCTAATTTGGTGTAATTGAAGTATAACGGGTCTTTGTGGTCCATAATTGTCTCCTTTAAGGGTAATTTTGGTCTTATTGGGTATAAGGGGTGTGTGGCCCCCTAACGAGTCTAATTGAACATAATGGGAGTAAATGGGTCATAATGAGTCTGATTAGACCTAATTTGGTGTATTTGAGGTATAACAAGTGTTTATGGTCTGTAATGTCTCCTATTTTGATAATTTTGGTCTTAGTGTGTGTATAAGGGGTTTGTGGCTGCCTAACGAGTCTAATAGGTCACAATTGGTTACATGGAACATAATGAGTCTGATTAGACCTAATTTGGTGTAATTGAAGTAAAACAGGTTTTTGCGGTCCATAATTGGCTCCTTTTTGTGTAATTTTTCTCTTATTGGGCATAAGGGGTTTGTGGCTCCCTAACGAATCTAATTGGTCGTAATATGGGTAAATGGGTCATAATGAATCGGATTAGACCTAATTTGTGTAATTAAAGTTTAACGGGTCTTTGTGGTCCATAATTGGCTCCTTTTTGCGTAATTTTGGTCTTATTGGGTATAAGGGTTTGTGGCTCACTAACGAGTTTAGTTGATCATAATGGGAGTAAATGGGTCATAATGAGTCTGATTAGACCAAATTTGGTGTAATTGAGGTATAACAGGTCTTTATGGTCAGATAATGTCTCCTTTTTTGGTAATTTTGGTCTTAGTGTGTATAAGGGTTTGTGGCTCCCTAACGAGTCTAATTTGGTGTAATTGAAGTAAACGGTTTTTTATGGTCCATAATCGGCTCATTTTTGGGTCATTTTGGTCTTATTGGGTATTAGGGGTTTTGGCTCCCTAACAAGTCTAATTGGTCATAATAGGGATAAATGGGTCATAATGAGTCTGATTAGACCTAACTTCGTGTAATTGTGGTATAACAGGGGTTTATGGTCAGTAATGTCTCTCCTATTTTGATAATTTTGGTCTTAGTATGTATAAGGGGTTTGTGGTTGCCTAACGAGTCTAATAGGTCACAATTGGCTACATGGGTCATAATGAGTCTGATTAGACCTAATTTGGTGTAGTTGAGGTATAATAGGTGTTTATGGTCTATAATGTCTCCTATTTTGATAATTTTGGTCTTAGTGTGTATTAGGGGTTTGTGGCTGCCTAACGATTCTAATTGGTCACAAATGGTTACATGGGTCATAATGAGTCTGATTAGACCTAATTTGGTGTAATTGAAGTAAACGGTTTTTTTGGTCCATAAATGGCTCCTTTTTGGGTAATTTTTGTCTTATTAGGTGTTTGTGGCTCCCTAACGAGTTTAGTTGATCATAATGGGAGTAAATGGGTCATAAAGAGTCTGATTATAACAAATTTGGTGTAATTGAGGTATAACAGGTCTTTATGGTCAGATAATGACTCCTTTTTTGGTAATTTTGGTTTGAGTGTGTATAAGGGGTTTGTGGCTCCCTAACGAGTCAAATTGGTCACAATAGGAGTAAATGGGTCATAATGAGTCTGATTAGACCTAATTTGGTGTAATTGAAGTAAACGGGTTTTTGTGGTTCATAATTGGCCCCTTTATGGGTAATTTTGGTCTTATTGGGTATAAGGGTTTGTGGCTCCCTAACGAGTATAATTGATCATAATGAGTCTGATTAGACCTAATTTATTGTAATTGAGGTATAACAATTGTTTATGGTCTGTAATGTCTCCTATTTTGATAATTTTGGTCTTAGTGTGTATAAGGGGTTTGTCGCTGCCTAACGAGTCTAATAGGTCACAATTGGTTACATGGGTCATAAGGAGTCTGATTAGACCTAATTTGGTGTAATTCAAGTATAACAGGTTTTTGTGGTCCATAATTGGCTCCTTTTTGGGTAATTTTTGTGGCTCCCTAACGAGTCTAAATGGTCGTAATAGGTGTAAATGGGTCATAATGAGTTGGATTAAACCTAATTTTGTGTAATTGAAGTATAACGGGTCTTTGTGGTCCATAATTGTCTCATTTATGGGTAATTTTAGTCTTATTGGGTATAAGGGGTGTGTGGCCCCCTAACGAGTCTAATTGAACATAATGGAAGTAAATGGGTCATAATGAGTCTGATTAGACCTAATTTGGTGTATTTGAGGTATAACAAGTGTTTATGGTCTGTAATGTCTCCTATTTTGATAATTTTGGTCTTAGTGTGTGTATAAGGGGTTTGTGGCTGCCTAACGAGTCTAATAGGCCACAATTGGTTACATGGAACATAATGAGTCTGATTAGACCTAATTTGGTGTAATTGAAGTAAAACAGGTTTTTGTGGTCCATAATTGGCTCCTTTTTGTGTAATTTTTCTCTTATACCCATAAGGGGTTTGTGGCTCCCTAACGAGTCTAATTGGTCGTAATATGGGTAAATGGGTCATAATGAATCGGATTAGACCAAATTTGTGTAATTAAAGTATAACGGGTCTTTGTGGTCCATAATTGGCTCCTTTTTGCGTAATTTTGGTCTTATTGGGTATAAGGGGTTTGTGGCTCACTAACGAGTTTAGTTGATCATAATGGGAGTAAATGGATCATAATGAGTCTGATTAGACCAAATTTGGTGTAATTGAGGTATAACAGGTCTTTATGGTCAGATAATGTCTCATTTTTTGGTAATTTTGGTCTTAGTGTGTATAAGGGTTTGTGGCTCCCTAACGAGTCTAATTGGTCACAATAGGAGTAAATGGGTCAAAATGAATCTGATTAGACCTAATTTGGTGTAATTGAAGTAAACGGGTTTTTGTGGTCCATAATCGGCTCATTTTTGGGTCATTTTGGTCTTATTGGGTATTAGGGGTTTTGGCTCCCTAACAAGTCTAATTGGTCATAATAGGGATAAATGGGTCATAATGAGTCTGATTAGACCTAACTTGGTGTAATTGTGGTATAACAGGGGTTTATGGTCTGTAATGTCTCTCCTATTTTGATATTTTTGGTCTTAGTGTGTATAAGGGGTTTGTGGTTGACTAACGAGTCTAATAGGTCACAATCGGTTACATGGGTCATAATGAGTCTGATTAGTCCTAATTTGGTGTAGTTGAGGTATAATAGGTGTTTATGGTCTATAATGTCTCCTATTTTGATAATTTTGGTCTTAGTGTGTATTAGGGGTTTGTGGCTGCCTAACGAGTCTAATTGGTCACAAATGGTTACATGGGTCATAATGAGTCTGATTAGACCTAATTTGGTCCATAAGTGGCTCCTTTTTGGGTAATTTTTGTCTTATTAGGTATAAGGGGTTTGTGGCTCACTAACGAGTTTAGTTGATCATAATGGGAGTAAATGGGTCATAAAGAGTCTGATTAGAACAAATTTGGTGTAATTGAGGTATAACAGGTCTTTATGGTCAGATAATGACTCCTTTTTTGGTAAATTTGGTTTGAGTGTGTATAAGGGGTTTGTGGCTCCCTAACGAGTCTAATTGGTCACAATAGGAGTAAATGGGTCATAATGAGTCTGATTAGACCTAATTTGGTGTAATTGAAGTAAACGGGTTTTTGTGGTCCATAATTGGCTCCTTTATGGGTAATTTTGGTCTTATTGGGTATAAGGGTTTTGTGGCTCCCTAACGAGTATAATTGATCATAATGAGTCTGATTAGACCTAATTTATTGTAATTGAGGTATAACAATTGTTTATGGTCTGTAATGTCTCCTATTTTGATAATTTTGGTCTTAGTGTGTATAAGGGGTTTGTCGCTGCCTAACGAGTCTAATAGGTCACAATTGGTTACATGGGTCATAAGGAGTCTGATTAGACCTAATTTGGTGTAATTCAAGTATAACATGTTTTTGTGGTCCATAATTGGCTCCTTTTTGTGTAATTTTTCTCTTATTAGGTATAAGGGGTTTGTGGCTCCCTAACGAATCTAATTGGTCGTAATATGGGTAAATGGGTCATAATCAATCGGATTAGACCTAATTTGTGTAATTAAAGTATAACGGGTCTTTGTGGTCCATAATTGGCTCCTTTTTGCGTAATTTTGGTCTTACTGGGTATAAGGGGTTTGTGGCTCACTAACGAGTTTAGTTGATCATAATGGGAGTAAATGGGTCATAATGAGTCTGATTAGACCAAATTTTGGTGTAATTGAGGTATAACAGGTCTTTATGGTCAGATAATGTTTCCTTTTTTGGTAATTTTGGTCTTAGTGTGTATAAGGGTTTGTGGCTCCCTAACGAGTCTAATTTGGTGTAATTGAAGTAAACGGGTTTTTGTGGTCCATAATCGGCTCATTTTTGGGTCATTTTGGTTTTATTGGGTATTAGGGGTTTTGGCTCCCTAACAAGTCTAATTGGTCATAATAGGGATAAATGGGTCATAATGAGTCTGATTAGACCTAACTTCGTGTAATTGTGGTATAACAGGGGTTTATGGTCTGTAATGTCTCTCCTATTTTGATAATTTTGGTCTTAGTATGTATAAGGGGTTTGTGGTTGCCTAACGAGTCTAATAGGTCACAATTGGCTACATGGGTCATAATGAGTCTGATTAGACCTAATTTGGTGTAGTTGAGGTATAATAGGTGTTTATGGTCTATAATGTCTCCTATTTTGATAATTTTGGTCTTAGTGTGTATTAGGGGTTTGTGGCTGCCTAACGAGTCTAATTGGTCACATATGGTTACATGGGTCATAATGAGTCTGATTAGACCTAATTTGGTGTAATTGAAGTAAACGGTTTTTTTGGTCCATAAATGGCTCCTTTTTGGGTAATTTTTGTCTTATTAGGTGTTTGTGGCTCCCTAACAAATTTGGTGTAATTGAGGTATAACAGGTCTTTATGGTCAGATAATGACTCCTTTTTTGGTAATTTTGGTTTGAGTGTGTATAAGGGGTTTGTGGCTCCCTAACGAGTCTAATTGGTCACAATAGGAGTAAATGGGTCATAATGAGTCTGATTAGACCTAATTTGGTGAAATTGAAGTAAACGGGTTTTTGTGGTCCATAATTGGCTCCTTTATGGGTAATTTTGGTCTTATTGGGTATAAGGGTTTGTGGCTCCCTAACGAGTATAATTGATCATAATGAGTCTGATTAGACCTAATTTATTGTAATTGAGGTATAACAATTGTTTATGGTCTGTAATGTCTCCTATTTTGATAATTTTGGTCTTAGTGTGTATAAGGGGTTTGTCGCTGCCTAACGAGTCTAATAGGTCACAATTGGTTACATGGGTCATAAGGAGTCTGATTAGACCTAATTTGGTGTAATTCAAGTGTAACAGGTTTTTGTGGTCCATAATTGGCTCCTTTTTGGGTAATTTTTGTGGCTCCCTAACGAGTCTAAATGGTCGTAATAGGTGTAAATGGGTCATAATGAGTTGGATTAAACCTAATTTGGTGTAATTGAAGTATAACGGGTCTTTGTGGTCCATAATTGTCTCCTTTATGGGTAATTTTGGTGTTATTGGGTATAAGGGGTGTGTGTCTCCCTAACGAGTCTAATTGAACATAATGGGAGTAAATGGGTCATAATGAGTCTGATTAGACCTAATTTGGTGTATTTGAGGTATAACAAGTGTTTATGGTCTGTAATGTCTCCTATTTTGATAATTTTGGTCTTAGTGTGTGTATAAGGGGTTTGTGGCTGCCTAACGAGTCTAATAGGTCACAATTGGTTACATGGAACATAATGAGTCTGATTAGACCTTATTTGGTGTAATTGAAGTAAAACAGGTTTTTGTGGTCCATAATTGGCTCCTTTTTGTGTAATTTTTCTCTTATTGGGTATAAGGGGTTTGCGGCTCCCTAACGAGTCTAATTGGTCGTAATATGGGTAAATGGGTCATAATGAATCGGATTAGACCAAATTTGTGTAATTAAAGTATAACGGGTCTTTGTGGTCCATAATTGGCTCCTTTTTGCGTAATTTTGGTCTTATTGGGTATAAGGGGTTTGTGGCTCACTAACGAGTTTAGTTGATCGTAATGGGAGTAAATGGGTCATAATGAGTCTGATTAGACCAAATTTTGGTGTAATTGAGGTATAACAGGTCTTTATGGTCAGATAATGTCTTCTTTTTTGGTAATTTTGGTCTTAGTGTGTATAAGGGTTTGTGGCTCCCTAATGAGTCTAATTTGGTGTAATTGAAGTAAACGGGTTTTTGTGGTCCATAATCGGCTCATTTTTTGGTCATTTTGGTCTTATTGGGAATTAGGGGTTTTGGCTCCCTAAGAAGTCTAATTGGTCATAATAGGGATAAATGGGTCATAATGAGTCTGATTAGACCTAACTTCGTGTAATTGTGGTATAACAGGGGTTTACGGTCTGTAATGTCTCTCCTATTTTGATAATTTTGGTCTTAGTTTGTATAAGGGGTTTGTGGTTGCCTAACGAGTCTAATAGGTCACAATTGGTTACATGGGTCATAATGAGTCTGATTAGACCTAATTTGGTGTAGTTGAGGTATAATAGGTGTTTATGGTCTATAATGTCTCCTATTTTGATAATTTTGGTCTTAGTGTGTATTAGGGGTTTGTGGCTGCCTAACGAGTCTAATTGGTCACAAATGGTTACATGGGTCATAATGAGTCTGATTAGACCTAATTTGGTGTAATTGAAGTAAACAGTTTTTTTGGTCCATAAATGGCTCCTTTTTGAGTAATTTTTGTCTTATTAGGTGTTTGTGGCTCCCTAACAAATTTGGTGTAATTGAGGTATAACAGGTCTTTATGGTCAGATAATGACTCATTTTTTGGTAATTTTGGTTTGAGTGTGTATAAGGGGTTTGTGGCACCCTAACGAGTCTAATTGGTCACAATAGGAGTAAATGGGTCATAATGAGTCTGATTAGACCTAATTTGGTGTAATTGAAGTAAACGGGTTTTTGTGGTCCATAATTGGCTCCTTTATGGGTAATTTTGGTCTTATTGCGTATAAGGGGTTTGTGGCTCCCTAACGAGTATAATTGATCACAATGAGTCTGATTAGACCTAATTTATTGTAATTGAGGTATAACAATTGTTTATGGTCTGTAATGTCTCCTATTTTGATAATTTTGGTCTTAGTGTGTATAAGGGGTTTGTCGCTGCCTAACGAGTCTAATAGGTCACAATTGGTTACATGGGTCATAAGGAGTCTGATTAGACCTAATTTGGTGTAATTCAAGTATAACAGGTTTTTGTGGTCCATAATTGGCTCCTTTTTGGGTAATTTTTGTGGCTCCCTAACGAGTCTAAATGGTCGTAATAGGTGTAAATGGGTCATAATGAGTTGGATTAAACCTAATTTGGTGTAATTGAAGTATAACGGGTCTCTGTGGTCCATAATTGTCTCCTTTATGGGTAATTTTGGTGTTATTGGGTATAAGGGGTGTGTGTCTCCCTAACGAGTCTAATTGAACATAATGGGAGTAAATGGGTCATAATGAGTCTGATTAGACCTAATTTGGTGTATTTGAGGTATAACAAGTGTTTATGGTCTGTAATGTCTCCTATTTTGATAATTTTGGTCTTAGTGTGTGTATAAGGGGTTTGTGGCTGCCTAACGAGTCTAATAGGTCACAATTGGTTACATGGAACATAATGAGTCTGATTAGACCTTATTTGGTGTAATTGAAGTAAAACAGGTTTTTGTGGTCCATAATTGGCTCCTTTTTGTGTAATTTTTCTCTTATTGGGTATAAGGGGTTTGTGGCTCCCTAACGAGTCTAATTGGTCGTAATATGGGTAAATGGGTCATAATGAATCGGATTAGACCAAATTTGTGTAATTAAAGTATAACGGGTCTTTGTGGTCCATAATTGGCTCCTTTTTGCGTAATTTTGGTCTTATTGGGTATAAGGGGTGTGTGGCCCCCTAACGAGTCTAATTGATCATAATGGGAGTAAATTGGTCATAATGAGTCTGATTAGACCTAATTTGGTGTAATTGAGGTATAACAAGTGTTTATGGTCTGTAATGTCTCCTATTTTGATAATTTTGGTCTTAGTATGTATAAGGGGTTTGTGGTTGCCTAACGAGTCTAATAGGTCACAATTGGCTACATGGGTCATAATGAGTCTGATTAGACCTAATTTGGTGTAGTTGAGGTATAATAGGTGTTTATGGTCTATAATGTCTCCTATTTTGATAATTTTGGTCTTAGTGTGTATTAGGGGTTTGTGGCTGCCTAACGAGTCTAATTGGTCACATATGGTTACATGGGTCATAATGAGTCTGATTAGACCTAATTTGGTGTAATTGAAGTAAACGGTTTTTTTGGTCCATAAATGGCTCCTTTTTGGGTAATTTTTGTCTTATTAGGTGTTTGTGGCTCCCTAACAAATTTGGTGTAATTGAGGTATAACAGGTCTTTATGGTCAGATAATGACTCCTTTTTTGGTAATTTTGGTTTGAGTGTGTATAAGGGGTTTGTGGCTCCCTAACGAGTCTAATTGGTCACAATAGGAGTAAATGGGTCATAATGAGTCTGATTAGACCTAATTTGGTGAAATTGAAGTAAACGGGTTTTTGTGGTCCATAATTGGCTCCTTTATGGGTAATTTTGGTCTTATTGGGTATAAGGGTTTGTGGCTCCCTAACGAGTATAATTGATCATAATGAGTCTGATTAGACCTAATTTATTGTAATTGAGGTATAACAATTGTTTATGGTCTGTAATGTCTCCTATTTTGATAATTTTGGTCTTAGTGTGTATAAGGGGTTTGTCGCTGCCTAACGAGTCTAATAGGTCACAATTGGTTACATGGGTCATAAGGAGTCTGATTAGACCTAATTTGGTGTAATTCAAGTGTAACAGGTTTTTGTGGTCCATAATTGGCTCCTTTTTGGGTAATTTTTGTGGCTCCCTAACGAGTCTAAATGGTCGTAATAGGTGTAAATGGGTCATAATGAGTTGGATTAAACCTAATTTGGTGTAATTGAAGTATAACGGGTCTTTGTGGTCCATAATTGTCTCCTTTATGGGTAATTTTGGTGTTATTGGGTATAAGGGGTGTGTGTCTCCCTAACGAGTCTAATTGAACATAATGGGAGTAAATGGGTCATAATGAGTCTGATTAGACCTAATTTGGTGTATTTGAGGTATAACAAGTGTTTATGGTCTGTAATGTCTCCTATTTTGATAATTTTGGTCTTAGTGTGTGTATAAGGGGTTTGTGGCTGCCTAACGAGTCTAATAGGTCACAATTGGTTACATGGAACATAATGAGTCTGATTAGACCTTATTTGGTGTAATTGAAGTAAAACAGGTTTTTGTGGTCCATAATTGGCTCCTTTTTGTGTAATTTTTCTCTTATTGGGTATAAGGGGTTTGCGGCTCCCTAACGAGTCTAATTGGTCGTAATATGGGTAAATGGGTCATAATGAATCGGATTAGACCAAATTTGTGTAATTAAAGTATAACGGGTCTTTGTGGTCCATAATTGGCTCCTTTTTGCGTAATTTTGGTCTTATTGGGTATAAGGGGTTTGTGGCTCACTAACGAGTTTAGTTGATCATAATGGGAGTAAATGGGTCATAATGAGTCTGATTAGACCAAATTTTGGTGTAATTGAGGTATAACAGGTCTTTATGGTCAGATAATGTCTTCTTTTTTGGTAATTTTGGTCTTAGTGTGTATAAGGGTTTGTGGCTCCCTAATGAGTCTAATTTGGTGTAATTGAAGTAAACGGGTTTTTGTGGTCCATAATCGGCTCATTTTTTGGTCATTTTGGTCTTATTGGGAATTAGGGGTTTTGGCTCCCTAAGAAGTCTAATTGGTCATAATAGGGATAAATGGGTCATAATGAGTCTGATTAGACCTAACTTCGTGTAATTGTGGTATAACAGGGGTTTACGGTCTGTAATGTCTCTCCTATTTTGATAATTTTGGTCTTAGTTTGTATAAGGGGTTTGTGGTTGCCTAACGAGTCTAATAGGTCACAATTGGTTACATGGGTCATAATGAGTCTGATTAGACCTAATTTGGTGTAGTTGAGGTATAATAGGTGTTTATGGTCTATAATGTCTCCTATTTTGATAATTTTGGTCTTAGTGTGTATTAGGGGTTTGTGGCTGCCTAACGAGTCTAATTGGTCACAAATGGTTACATGGGTCATAATGAGTCTGATTAGACCTAATTTGGTGTAATTGAAGTAAACAGTTTTTTTGGTCCATAAATGGCTCCTTTTTGGGTAATTTTTGTCTTATTAGGTGTTTGTGGCTCCCTAACAAATTTGGTGTAATTGAGGTATAACAGGTCTTTATGGTCAGATAATGACTCATTTTTTGGTAATTTTGGTTTGAGTGTGTATAAGGGGTTTGTGGCACCCTAACGAGTCTAATTGGTCACAATAGGAGTAAATGGGTCATAATGAGTCTGATTAGACCTAATTTGGTGTAATTGAAGTAAACGGGTTTTTGTGGTCCATAATTGGCTCCTTTATGGGTAATTTTGGTCTTATTGCGTATAAGGGGTTTGTGGCTCCCTAACGAGTATAATTGATCACAATGAGTCTGATTAGACCTAATTTATTGTAATTGAGGTATAACAATTGTTTATGGTCTGTAATGTCTCCTATTTTGATAATTTTGGTCTTAGTGTGTATAAGGGGTTTGTCGCTGCCTAACGAGTCTAATAGGTCACAATTGGTTACATGGGTCATAAGGAGTCTGATTAGACCTAATTTGGTGTAATTCAAGTATAACAGGTTTTTGTGGTCCATAATTGGCTCCTTTTTGGGTAATTTTTGTGGCTCCCTAACGAGTCTAAATGGTCGTAATAGGTGTAAATGGGTCATAATGAGTTGGATTAAACCTAATTTGGTGTAATTGAAGTATAACGGGTCTCTGTGGTCCATAATTGTCTCCTTTATGGGTAATTTTGGTGTTATTGGGTATAAGGGGTGTGTGTCTCCCTAACGAGTCTAATTGAACATAATGGGAGTAAATGGGTCATAATGAGTCTGATTAGACCTAATTTGGTGTATTTGAGGTATAACAAGTGTTTATGGTCTGTAATGTCTCCTATTTTGATAATTTTGGTCTTAGTGTGTGTATAAGGGGTTTGTGGCTGCCTAACGAGTCTAATAGGTCACAATTGGTTACATGGAACATAATGAGTCTGATTAGACCTTATTTGGTGTAATTGAAGTAAAACAGGTTTTTGTGGTCCATAATTGGCTCCTTTTTGTGTAATTTTTCTCTTATTGGGTATAAGGGGTTTGTGGCTCCCTAACGAGTCTAATTGGTCGTAATATGGGTAAATGGGTCATAATGAATCGGATTAGACCAAATTTGTGTAATTAAAGTATAACGGGTCTTTGTGGTCCATAATTGGCTCCTTTTTGCGTAATTTTGGTCTTATTGGGTATAAGGGGTGTGTGGCCCCCTAACGAGTCTAATTGATCATAATGGGAGTAAATTGGTCATAATGAGTCTGATTAGACCTAATTTGGTGTAATTGAGGTATAACAAGTGTTTATGGTCTGTAATGTCTCCTATTTTGATAATTTTGGTCTTAGTGTGTGTATAAGGGGTTTGTGGCTGCCTAACGAGTCTAATAGGTCACAATTGGTTACATGGAACATAATGAGTCTGATTAGACCTAATTTGGTGTAATTGAAGTAAAACAGGTTTTTGTGGTCCATAATTGGCTCCTTTTTGTGTAATTTTTCTGTTATTGGGTATAAGGGGTTTGTGGCTCCCTAACGAGTCTAATTGGTCGTAATATGGGTAAATGGGTCATAATGAATCGGATTAGACCTAATTTGTGTAATTAAAGTATAACGGGTCTTTGTGGTCCATAATTGGCTCCTTTTTGCGTAATTTTGGTCTTATTGGGTATAAGGGGTTTGTGGCTCACTAACGAGTTTAGTTGATCATAATGGGAGTAAATGGGTCATAATGAGTCCGATTAGACCTAATTTGGTGTAATCGAGGTATAACAAGTGTTTATGGTCTGTAATGTTTCCTATTTGGATAATTTTGGTCTTAGTGTGTATAAGGGGTTTGTCGCTGCCTAACGAGTCTAATAGGTCACAATTGGTTACATGGGTCATAAAGAGTCTGATTAGACCTAATTTGGTGTAATTCAAGTATAACAGGTTTTTGTGGTCCATAATTGGCTCCTTTTTGGGTAATTTTTGTGGCTCCCTAACGAGTCTAATTGGTCGTAATAGGTGTAAATGGGTCATAATGAGTTGGATTAAACCTAATTTGGTGTAATTGAAGTATAACGGGTCTTTGTGGCCATAATTGTCTCCTTTAAGGGTAATTTTGGTCTTATTGGGTATAAGGGGTGTGTGGCCCCATAACGAGTCTAATTGAACATATTGGGTCATAATGAGTCTGATTAGACCTAATTTGGTGTATTTGAGGTATAACAAGTGTTTATGGTCTGTAATGTCTCCTATTTTGATAATTTTGGTCTTAGTGTGTGTATAAGGGGTTTGTGGCTGCCTAACGAGTCTAATAGGTCACAATTGGTTACATGGAGCATAATGAGTCGGATTAGACCTAATTTGGTGTAATTGAAGTAAAACAGGTTTTTGTGGTCCATAATTGGCTCCTTTTTGTCTAATTGGTCGTAATATGGGTAAATGGGTCATAATGAATCGGATTAGACCAAATTTGTGTAATTAAAGTATAACGGGTCTTTGTGGTCCATAATTGGCTCCTTTTTGCGTAATTTTGGTCTTATTGGGTATAAGGGGTTTGTGGCTCACTAACGAGTTTAGTTGATCATAATGGGAGTAAATGGGTCATAATGAGTCTGATTAGACCAAATTTGGTGTAATTGAGGTATAACAGGTCTTTATGGTCAGATAATGTCTTCTTTTTTGGTAATTTTGGTCTTAGTGTGTATAAGGGTTTGTGGCTCCCTAATGAGTCTAATTTGGTGTAATTGTGGTATAACAGGGGTTTATGGTCTGTAATGTCTCTCCTATTTTGATAATTTTGGTCTTAGTTTGTATAAGGGGTTTGTGGTTGCCTAACGAGTCTAATAGGTCACAATTGGTTACATGGGTCATAATGAGTCTGATTAGACCTAATTTGGTGTAGTTGAGGTATAATAGGTGTTTATGGTCTATAATGTCTCCTATTTTGATAATATTGGTCTTAGTGTGTATTAGGGGTTTGTGGCTGCCAAACGAGTCTAATTGGTCACAAATGGTTACATGGGTCATAATGAGTCTGATTAGACCTAATTTGGTGTAATTCAAGTATAACAGGTTTTTGTGGTCCATAATTGGCTCCTTTTTGGGTAATTTTTGTGGCTCCCTAACGAGTCTAAATGGTCGTAATTGGTGTAAATGGGTCATAATGAGTTGGATTAAACCTAATTTGGTGTAATTGAAGTATAACGGGTCTTTGTGGTCCATAATTGTCTCCTTTATGGGTAATTTTGGTGTTATTGGGTATAAGGGGTGTGTGTCTCCCTAACGAGTCTAATTGAACATAATGGGAGTAAATGGGTCATAATGAGTCTGATTAGACCTAATTTGGTGTAGTTGAGGTATAATAGGTGTTTATGGTCTATAATGTCTCCTATTTTGATAATTTTGGTCTTAGTGTGTGTATAAGGGGTTTGTGGCTGCCTAACGAGTCTAATAGGTCACAATTGGTTACATGGAACATAATGAGTCTGATTAGACCTTATTTGGTGTAATTGAAGTAAAACAGGTTTTTGTGGTCCATAATTGGCTCCTTTTTGTGTAATTTTTCTCTTATTGGGTATAAGGGGTTTGTGGCTCCCTAACGAGTCTAATTGGTCGTAATATGGGTAAATGGGTCATAATGAATCGGATTAGACCAAATTTGTGTAATTAAAGTATAACGGGTCTTTGTGGTCCATAATTGGCTCCTTTTTGCGTAATTTTGGTCTTATTGGGTATAAGGGGTGTGTGGCCCCCTAACGAGTCTAATTGATCATAATGGGAGTAAATTGGTCATAATGAGTCTGATTAGACCTAATTTGGTGTAATTGAGGTATAACAAGTGTTTATGGTCTGTAATGTCTCCTATTTTGATAATTTTGGTCTTAGTGTGTGTATAAGGGGTTTGTGGCTGCCTAACGAGTCTAATAGGTCACAATTGGTTACATGGAACATAATGAGTCTGATTAGACCTAATTTGGTGTAATTGAAGTAAAACAGGTTTTTGTGGTCCATAATTGGCTCCTTTTTGTGTAATTTTTCTCTTATTGGGTATAAGGGGTTTGTGGCTCCCTAACGAGTCTAATTGGTCGTAATATGGGTAAATGGGTCATAATGAATCGGATTAGACCTAATTTGTGTAATTAAAGTATAACGGGTCTTTGTGGTCCATAATTGGCTCCTTTTTGCGTAATTTTGGTCTTATTGGGTATAAGGGGTTTGTGGCTCACTAACGAGTTTAGTTGATCATAATGGGAGTAAATGGGTCATAATGAGTCCGATTAGACCTAATTTGGTGTAATCGAGGTATAACAAGTGTTTATGGTCTGTAATGTTTCCTATTTGGATAATTTTGGTCTTAGTGTGTATAAGGGGTTTGTCGCTGCCTAACGAGTCTAATAGGTCACAATTGGTTACATGGGTCATAAAGAGTCTGATTAGACCTAATTTGGTGTAATTCAAGTATAACAGGTTTTTGTGGTCCATAATTGGCTCCTTTTTGGGTAATTTTTGTGGCTCCCTAACGAGTCTAATTGGTCGTAATAGGTGTAAATGGGTCATAATGAGTTGGATTAAACCTAATTTGGTGTAATTGAAGTATAACGGGTCTTTGTGGCCATAATTGTCTCCTTTAAGGGTAATTTTGGTCTTATTGGGTATAAGGGGTGTGTGGCCCCATAACGAGTCTAATTGAACATATTGGGTCATAATGAGTCTGATTAGACCTAATTTGGTGTATTTGAGGTATAACAAGTGTTTATGGTCTGTAATGTCTCCTATTTTGATAATTTTGGTCTTAGTGTGTGTATAAGGGGTTTGTGGCTGCCTAACGAGTCTAATAGGTCACAATTGGTTACATGGAGCATAATGAGTCGGATTAGACCTAATTTGGTGTAATTGAAGTAAAACAGGTTTTTGTGGTCCATAATTGGCTCCTTTTTGTCTAATTGGTCGTAATATGGGTAAATGGGTCATAATGAATCGGATTAGACCAAATTTGTGTAATTAAAGTATAACGGGTCTTTGTGGTCCATAATTGGCTCCTTTTTGCGTAATTTTGGTCTTATTGGGTATAAGGGGTTTGTGGCTCACTAACGAGTTTAGTTGATCATAATGGGAGTAAATGGGTCATAATGAGTCTGATTAGACCAAATTTGGTGTAATTGAGGTATAACAGGTCTTTATGGTCAGATAATGTCTTCTTTTTTGGTAATTTTGGTCTTAGTGTGTATAAGGGTTTGTGGCTCCCTAATGAGTCTAATTTGGTGTAATTGTGGTATAACAGGGGTTTATGGTCTGTAATGTCTCTCCTATTTTGATAATTTTGGTCTTAGTTTGTATAAGGGGTTTGTGGTTGCCTAACGAGTCTAATAGGTCATAATTGGTTACATGGGTCATAATGAGTCTGATTAGACCTAATTTGGTGTAGTTGAGGTATAATAGGTGTTTATGGTCTATAATGTCTCCTATTTTGATAATATTGGTCTTAGTGTGTATTAGGGGTTTGTGGCTGCCAAACGAGTCTAATTGGTCACAAATGGTTACATGGGTCATAATGAGTCTGATTAGACCTAATTTGGTGTAATTCAAGTATAACAGGTTTTTGTGGTCCATAATTGGCTCCTTTTTGGGTAATTTTTGTGGCTCCCTAACGAGTCTAAATGGTCGTAATTGGTGTAAATGGGTCATAATGAGTTGGATTAAACCTAATTTGGTGTAATTGAAGTATAACGGGTCTTTGTGGTCCATAATTGTCTCCTTTATGGGTAATTTTGGTGTTATTGGGTATAAGGGGTGTGTGTCTCCCTAACGAGTCTAATTGAACATAATGGGAGTAAATGGGTCATAATGAGTCTGATTAGACCTAATTTGGTGTAGTTGAGGTATAATAGGTGTTTATGGTCTATAATGTCTCCTATTTTGATAATTTTGGTCTTAGTGTGTGTATAAGGGGTTTGTGGCTGCCTAACGAGTCTAATAGGTCACAATTGGTTACATGGAACATAATGAGTCTGATTAGACCTAATTTGGTGTAATTGAAGTAAAACAGGTTTTTGGGGTCCTTAATTGGCTCCTTTTTGTGTAATTTTTCTCTTATTGGGTATAGGGGTTTGTGGCTCCCTAACGAGTCTAATTGGTCGTAATATGGGTAAATGGGTCATAATGAATCGGATTAGACCTAATTTGTGTAATTAAAGTATAACGGGTCTTTGTGGTCCATAATTGGCTCCTTTTTGCGTAATTTTGGTCTTATTGGGTATAAGGGGTTTGTGGCTCACTAACGAGTTTAGTTGATCATAATGGGAGTAAATGGGTCATAATGAGTCTGATTAGACCAAATTTGGTGTAATTGAGGTATAACAGGTCTTTATGGTCAGATAATGTCTCCTTTTTTGGTAATTTTGGTCTTAGTACATAAGGGTTTTTGGCTCCCTAACGAGTCTAATTGGTCACAATAGGAGTAAATGGGTCAAAATGAGTCTGATTAGACCTAATTTGGTGTAATTGAAGTAAACGGGTTTTTGTGGTCCATAATCGGCTCATTTTTGGGTCATTTTGGTCTTATTGGGTATTAGGGGTTTTGGCTCCCTAACAAGTCTAATTGGTCATAATAGGGATAAATGGGTCATAATGAGTCTGATTAGACCTAACTTGGTGTAATTGTGGTATAACAGGGGTTTATGGTCTGTAATGTCTCTCCTATTTTGATAATTTTGGTCTTAGTGTGTATAAGGGGTTTGTGGTTGCCTAACGAGTCTAATAGGTCACAATTGGTTACATGGGTCATAATGAGTCTGATTAGACCTAATTTCGTGTAGTTGAGGTATAATAGGTGTTTATGGTCTATAATGTCTCCTATTTTGATAATTTTGGTGTTAGTGTGTATTAGGGGTTTGTGGCTGCCTAACGAGTCTAATTGGTCACAAATGGTTACATGGGTCATAATGAGTCTGATTAGACCTAATTTGGTGTAATTGAAGTAAACGGTTTTTTTGGTCCATAAGTGGCTCCTTTTTGGGTAATTTTTGTCTTATTGGGTATAAGGGGTTTGTGGCTCCCTAACGAGTTTAGTTGCTCATAATGGGAGTAAATGACCCATAAAGAGTGGATCATAATTGGCTCCTTTTTGTGTAATTTTTCTCTTATTGAAGTAAACGGGTTTTTGTGGTCCATAATTGGCTCCTTTATGGGTAATTTTGGTCTTATTGGGTATAAGGGTTTGTGGCTCCCTAACGAGTATAATTGATCATAATGAGTCTGATTAGACCTAATTTATTGTAATTGAGGTATAACAATTGTTTATGGTCTGTAATGTCTCCTATTTTGATAATTTTGGTCTTAGTGTGTATAAGGGGTTTGTCGCTGCCTAACGAGTCTAATAGGTCACAATTGGTTACATGGGTCATAAGGAGTCTGATTAGACCTAATTTGGTGTACTTCAAGTATAACAGGTTTTTGTGGTCCATAATTGGCTCCTTTTTGGGTAATTTTTGTGGCTCCCTAACGAGTCTAATCGGTCGTAATAGGTGTAAATGGGTCATAATGAGTTGTATTAGACCTAATTTGGTGTAATTGAAGTATAACGGGTCTTTGTGGTCCATAATTGTCTCCTTTATGGGTAATTTTGGTCTTATTGGGTTTAAGGGGTGTGTGGCCCCCTAATGAGTCTAATTGATCATAATGGGAGTAAATGGGTCATAATGAGTCTGATTAGACCTAATTTGGTGTAATTGAGGTATAACAAGGGTTCATGGTCTGTAATGTCTCCTATTTTGATAATTTTGGTCTTAGTGTGTGTATAAGGGGTTTGTGGCTGCCTAACGAGTCTAATAGGTCACAATTGGTTACATGGAACATAATGAGTCTGATTAGACCTAATTTGGTGTAATTGAAGTAAAACAGGTTTTTGCGGTCCATAATTGGCTCCTTTTTGTGTAATTTTTCTCTTATTGGGTATAAGGGGTTTGTGGCTCCCTAACGAGTCTAATTGATCGTAATATGGGTAAATGGGTCATAATGAATCGGATTAGACCTAATTTGTGTAATTAAAGTATAACGGGTCTTTGTGGTCCATAATTGGCTCCTTTTTGCGTAATTTTGGTCTTATTGGGTATAAGGGGTTTGTGGCTCACTAACGAGTTTAGTTGATCATAATGGGAGTAAATGGGTCATAATGAGTCCGATTAGACCTAATTTGGTGTAATCGAGGTATAACAAGTGTTTATGGTCTGTAATGTTTCCTATTTTGATAATTTTGGTCTTAGTGTGTATAAGGGGTTTGTCGCTGCCTAACGAGTCTAATAGGTCACAATTGGTTACATGGGTCATAAAGAGTCTGATTAGACCTAATTTGGTGTAATTCAAGAATAACAGGTTTTTGTGGTCCATAATTGGCTCCTTTTTGGGTAATTTTTGTGGCTCCCTAACGAGTCTAATTGGTCGTAATAGGTGTAAATGGGTCAAAATGAGTTGGATTAAACCTAATTTGGTGTAATTGAAGTATAACGGGTCTTTGTGGTCCATAATTGTCTCCTTTAAGGGTAATTTTGGTCTTATTGGGTATAAGGGGTGTGTGGCCCCATAACGAGTCTAATTGAACATATTGGGTCATAATGAGTCTGATTAGACCTAATTTGGTGTATTTGAGGTATAACAAGTGTTTATGGTCTGTAATGTCTCCTATTTTGATAATTTTGGTCTTAGTGTGTGTATAAGGGGTTTATGGCTGCCTAACGAGTCTAATAGGTCACAATTGGTTACATGGAGCATAATGAGTCTGATTAGACCTAATTTGGTGTAATTGAAGTAAAACAGGTTTTTGTGGTCCATAATTGGCTCCTTTTTGTCTAATTGGTCGTAATATGGGTAAATGGGTCATAATGAATCGGATTAGACCAAATTTGTGTAATTAAAGTATAACGGGTCTTTGTGGTCCATAATTGGCTCCTTTTTGCGTAATTTTGGTCTTATTGGGTATAAGGGGTTTGTGGCTCACTAACGAGTTTAGTTGATCATAATGGGAGTAAATGGGTCATAATGAGTCTGATTAGACCAAATTTGGTGTAATTGAGGTATAACAGGTCTTTATGGTCAGATAATGTCTTCTTTTTTGGTAATTTTGGTCTTAGTGTGTATAAGGGTTTGTGGCTCCCTAATGAGTCTAATTTGGTGTAATTGTGGTATAACAGGGGTTTATGGTCTGTAATGTCTCTCCTATTTTGATAATTTTGGTTTTAGTTTGTATAAGGGGTTTGTGGTTGCCTAACGAGTCTAATAGGTCACAATTGGTTACATGGGTCATAATGAGTCTGATTAGACCTAATTTGGTGTAGTTGAGGTATAATAGGTGTTTATGGTCTATAATGTCTCCTATTTTGATAATATTGGTCTTAGTGTGTATTAGGGGTTTGTGGCTGCCAAACGAGTCTAATTGGTCACAAATGGTTACATGGGTCATAATGAGTCTGATTAGACCTAATTTGGTGTAATTCAAGTATAACAGGTTTTTGTGGTCCATAATTGGCTCCTTTTTGGGTAATTTTTGTGGCTCCCTAACGAGTCTAAATGGTCGTAATTGGTGTAAATGGGTCATAATGAGTTGGATTAAACCTAATTTGGTGTAATTGAAGTATAACGGGTCTTTGTGGTCCATAATTGTCTCCTTTATGGGTAATTTTGGTGTTATTGGGTATAAGGGGTGTGTGTCTCCCTAACGAGTCTAATTGAACATAATGGGAGTAAATGGGTCATAATGAGTCTGATTAGACCTAATTTGGTGTAGTTGAGGTATAATAGGTGTTTATGGTCTATAATGTCTCCTATTTTGATAATTTTGGTCTTAGTGTGTGTATAAGGGGTTTGTGGCTGCCTAACGAGTCTAATAGGTCACAATTGGTTACATGGAACATAATGAGTCTGATTAGACCTAATTTGGTGTAATTGAAGTAAAACAGGTTTTTGGGGTCCTTAATTGGCTCCTTTTTGTGTAATTTTTCTCTTATTGGGTATAGGGGTTTGTGGCTCCCTAACGAGTCTAATTGGTCGTAATATGGGTAAATGGGTCATAATGAATCGGATTAGACCTAATTTGTGTAATTAAAGTATAACGGGTCTTTGTGGTCCATAATTGGCTCCTTTTTGCGTAATTTTGGTCTTATTGGGTATAAGGGGTTTGTGGCTCACTAACGAGTTTAGTTGATCATAATGGGAGTAAATGGGTCATAATGAGTCTGATTAGACCAAATTTGGTGTAATTGAGGTATAACAGGTCTTTATGGTCAGATAATGTCTCCTTTTTTGGTAATTTTGGTCTTAGTGTGTATAAGGGTTTTTGGCTCCCTAACGAGTCTAATTGGTCACAATAGGAGTAAATGGGTCAAAATGAGTCTGATTAGACCAAATTTGGTGTAATTGAAGTAAACGGGTTTTTGTGGTCCATAATCGGCTCATTTTTGGGTCATTTTGGTCTTATTGGGTATTAGGGGTTTTGGCTCCCTAACAAGTCTAATTGGTCATAATAGGGATAAATGGGTCATAATGAGTCTGATTAGACCTAACTTGGTGTAATTGTGGTATAACAGGGGTTTATGGTCTGTAATGTCTCTCCTATTTTGATAATTTTGGTCTTAGTGTGTATAAGGGGTTTGTGGTTGCCTAACGAGTCTAATAGGTCACAATTGGTTACATGGGTCATAATGAGTCTGATTAGACCTAATTTCGTGTAGTTGAGGTATAATAGGTGTTTATGGTCTATAATGCCTCCTATTTTGATAATTTTGGTCTTAGTGTGTATTAGGGGTTTGTGGCTGCCTAACGAGTCTAATTGGTCACAAATGGTTACATGGATCATAATGAGTCTGATTAGACCTAATTTGGTGTAATTGAAGTAAACGGTTTTTTTGGTCCATAAGTGGCTCCTTTTTGGGTAATTTTTGTCTTATTGGGTATAAGGGGTTTGTGGCTCCCTAACGAGTTTAGTTGCTCATAATGGGAGTAAATGACCCATAAAGAGTGGATCATAATTGGCTCCTTTTTGTGTAATTTTTCTCTTATTGAAGTAAACGGGTTTTTGTGGTCCATAATTGGCTCCTTTATGGGTAATTTTGGTCTTATTGGGTATAAGGGTTTGTGGCTCCCTAACGAGTATAATTGATCATAATGAGTCTGATTAGACCTAATTTATTGTAATTGAGGTATAACAATTGTTTATGGTCTGTAATGTCTCCTATTTTGATAATTTTGGTCTTAGTGTGTATAAGGGGTTTGTCGCTGCCTAACGAGTCTAATAGGTCACAATTGGTTACATGGGTCATAAGGAGTCTGATTAGACCTAATTTGGTGTACTTCAAGTATAACAGGTTTTTGTGGTCCATAATTGGCTCCTTTTTGGGTAATTTTTGTGGCTCCCTAACGAGTCTAATTGGTCGTAATAGGTGTAAATGGGTCATAATGAGTTGTATTAGACCTAATTTGGTGTAATTGAATTATAACGGGTCTTTGTGGTCCATAATTGTCTCCTTTATGGGTAATTTTGGTCTTATTGGGTATAAGGGGTGTGTGGCCCCCTAATGAGTCTAATTGATCATAATGGGAGTAAATGGGTCATAATGAGTCTGATTAGACCTAATTTGGTGTAACTGAGGTATAACAAGGGTTTATGGTCTGTAATGTCTCCTATTTTGATAATTTTGGTCTTAGTGTGTGTATAAAGGGTTTGTGGCTGCCTAACGAGTCTAATAGGTCACAATTGGTTACATGGAACATAATGAGTCTGATTAGACCTAATTTGGTGTAATTGAAGTAAACGGTTTTTTTGGTCCATAAGTGGCTCCTTTTTGGGTAATTTTTGTCTTATTGGGTATAAGGGGTTTGTGGCTCCCTAACGAGTTTAGTTGTTCATAATGGGAGTAATTGGGTCATAAAGAGTCTGATTAGAACAAATTTGGTGTAATTGAGGTATAACAGGTCTTTATGGTCAGATAATGACTCATTTTTTGGTAATTTTGGTTTGAGTGTGTATAAGGGGTTTGTGGCTCCCTAACGAGTCTAATTGGTCACAATAGGAGTAAATGGGTCATAATGAGTCTGATTAGACCTAATTTGGTGTAATTGAAGTAAACGGGTTTTTGTGGTCCATAATTGGCTCCTTTATGGGTAATTTTGGTCTTATTGCGTATAAGGGGTTTGTGGCTCCCTAACGAGTATAATTGATCATAATGAGTCTGATTAGACCTAATTTATTATAATTGAGGTATAACAATTGTTTATGGTCTGTAATGTCTCCTATTTTGATAATTTTGGTCTTAGTGTGTATAAGGGGTTTGTCGCTGCCTAACGAGTCTAATAGGTCACAATTGGTTACATGGGTCATAAGGAGTCTGATTACACCTAATTTGGTGTACTTCAAGTATAACAGGTTTTTGTGGTCCATAATTGGCTCCTTTTTGGGTAATTTTTATGGCTCCCTAACGAGTCTAATTGGTCGTAATAGGTGTAAATGGGTCATAATGAGTCTGATTAGACCAAATTTGGTGTAATTGAGGTATAACAGGTCTTTATGGTCAGATAATGACTCATTTTTTAGTAATTTTGGTTTGAGTGTGTATAAGGGGTTTGTGGCTCCCTAACGAGTCTAATTGGTCACAATAGGAGTAAATGGGTCAAAATGAGTCAAAACGAGTCTGATTAGACCTAATTTGGTGTAATTGAAGTAAACGGGTTTTTGTGGTCCATAATCGACTCATTTTTGGGTCATTTTGTTCTTATTGGGTATTAGGGGTTTTGGCTCCCTAACAAGTCTAAATGGTCATAATAGGGATAAATGGGTCATAATGAGTCTGATTTGACCTAACTTGGTGTAATTGTGGTATAACAGGGGTTTATGGTCTGTAATGTCTCTCCTATTTTGATAATTTTGGTCTTAGTGTGTATAAGGGGTTTGTGGTTGCCTAACGAGTCTAATAGGTCACAATTGGTTACATGGGTCATAATGAGTCTGATTAGACCTAATTTCGTGTAGTTGAGGTATAATAGGTGTTTATGGTCTATAATGTCTCCTATTTTGATAATTTTGGTCTTAGTGTGTATTAGGGGTTTGTGGCTGCCTAACGAGTCTAATTGGTCACAAATGGTTACATGGGTCATAATGAGTCTGATTAGACCTAATTTGGTGTAATTCAAGTATAACAGGTTTTTGTGGTCCATAATTTGCTCCTTTTTGGGTAATTTTTGTGGCTCCCTAACGAGTCTAAATGGTCGTAATTGGTGTAAATGGGTCATAATGAGTTGGATTAAACCTAATTTGGTGTAATTGAAGTATAACGGGTCTTTGTGGTCCATAATTGTCTCCTTTATGGGTAATTTTGGTGTTATTGGGTATAAGGGGTGTGTGTCTCCCTAACGAGTCTAATTGAACATAATGGGAGTAAATGGGTCATAATGAGTCTGATTAGACCTAATTTGGTGTAGTTGAGGTATAATAGGTGTTTATGGTCTATAATGTCTCCTATTTTGATAATTTTGGTCTTAGTGTGTGTATAAGGGGTTTGTGGCTGCCTAACGAGTCTAATAGGTCACAATTGGTTACATGGAACATAATGAGTCTGATTAGACCTAATTTGGTGTAATTGAAGTAAAACAGGTTTTTGGGGTCCTTAATTGGCTCCTTTTTGTGTAATTTTTCTCTTATTGGGTATAGGGGTTTGTGGCTCCCTAACGAGTCTAATTGGTCGTAATATGGGTAAATGGGTCATAATGAATCGGATTAGACCTAATTTGTGTAATTAAAGTATAACGGGTCTTTGTGGTCCATAATTGGCTCCTTTTTGCGTAATTTTGGTCTTATTGGGTATAAGGGGTTTGTGGCTCACTAACGAGTTTAGTTGATCATAATGGGAGTAAATGGGTCATAATGAGTCTGATTAGACCAAATTTGGTGTAATTGAGGTATAACAGGTCTTTATGGTCAGATAATGTCTCCTTTTTTGGTAATTTTGGTCTTAGTGTGTATAAGGGTTTTTGGCTCCCTAACGAGTCTAATTGGTCACAATAGGAGTAAATGGGTCAAAATGAGTCTGATTAGACCAAATTTGGTGTAATTGAAGTAAACGGGTTTTTGTGGTCCATAATCGGCTCATTTTTGGGTCATTTTGGTCTTATTGGGTATTAGGGGTTTTGGCTCCCTAACAAGTCTAATTGGTCATAATAGGGATAAATGGGTCATAATGAGTCTGATTAGACCTAACTTGGTGTAATTGTGGTATAACAGGGGTTTATGGTCTGTAATGTCTCTCCTATTTTGATAATTTTGGTCTTAGTGTGTATAAGGGGTTTGTGGTTGCCTAACGAGTCTAATAGGTCACAATTGGTTACATGGGTCATAATGAGTCTGATTAGACCTAATTTCGTGTAGTTGAGGTATAATAGGTGTTTATGGTCTATAATGCCTCCTATTTTGATAATTTTGGTCTTAGTGTGTATTAGGGGTTTGTGGCTGCCTAACGAGTCTAATTGGTCACAAATGGTTACATGGGTCATAATGAGTCTGATTAGACCTAATTTGGTGTAATTGAAGTAAACGGTTTTTTTGGTCCATAAGTGGCTCCTTTTTGGGTAATTTTTGTCTTATTGGGTATAAGGGGTTTGTGGCTCCCTAACGAGTTTAGTTGCTCATAATGGGAGTAAATGACCCATAAAGAGTGGATCATAATTGGCTCCTTTTTGTGTAATTTTTCTCTTATTGAAGTAAACGGGTTTTTGTGGTCCATAATTGGCTCCTTTATGGGTAATTTTGGTCTTATTGGGTATAAGGGTTTGTGGCTCCCTAACGAGTATAATTGATCATAATGAGTCTGATTAGACCTAATTTATTGTAATTGAGGTATAACAATTGTTTATGGTCTGTAATGTCTCCTATTTTGATAATTTTGGTCTTAGTGTGTATAAGGGGTTTGTCGCTGCCTAACGAGTCTAATAGGTCACAATTGGTTACATGGGTCATAAGGAGTCTGATTAGACCTAATTTGGTGTACTTCAAGTATAACAGGTTTTTGTGGTCCATAATTGGCTCCTTTTTGGGTAATTTTTGTGGCTCCCTAACGAGTCTAATTGGTCGTAATAGGTGTAAATGGGTCATAATGAGTTGTATTAGACCTAATTTGGTGTAATTGAATTATAACGGGTCTTTGTGGTCCATAATTGTCTCTTTTATGGGTAATTTTGGTCTTATTGGGTATAAGGGGTGTGTGGCCCCCTAATGAGTCTAATTGATCATAATGGGAGTAAATGGGTCATAATGAGTCTGATTAGACCTAATTTGGTGTAATTGAGGTATAACAAGGGTTTATGGTCTGTAATGTCTCCTATTTTGATAATTTTGGTCTTAGTGTGTGTATAAAGGGTTTGTGGCTGCCTAACGAGTCTAATAGGTCACAATTGGTTACATGGAACATAATGAGTCTGATTAGACCTAATTTGGTGTAATTGAAGTAAACGGTTTTTTTGGTCCATAAGTGGCTCCTTTTTGGGTAATTTTTGTCTTATTGGGTATAAGGGGTTTGTGGCTCCCTAACGAGTTTAGTTGTTCATAATGGGAGTAATTGGGTCATAAAGAGTCTGATTAGAACAAATTTGGTGTAATTGAGGTATAACAGGTCTTTATGGTCAGATAATGACTCATTTTTTGGTAATTTTGGTTTGAGTGTGTATAAGGGGTTTGTGGCTCCCTAACGAGTCTAATTGGTCACAATAGGAGTAAATGGGTCATAATGAGTCTGATTAGACCTAATTTGGTGTAATTGAAGTAAACGGGTTTTTGTGGTCCATAATTGGCTCCTTTATGGGTAATTTTGGTCTTATTGCGTATAAGGGGTTTGTGGCTCCCTAACGAGTATAATTGATCATAATGAGTCTGATTAGACCTAATTTATTATAATTGAGGTATAACAATTGTTTATGGTCTGTAATGTCTCCTATTTTGATAATTTTGGTCTTAGTGTGTATAAGGGGTTTGTCGCTGCCTAACGAGTCTAATAGGTCACAATTGGTTACATGGGTCATAAGGAGTCTGATTACACCTAATTTGGTGTACTTCAAGTATAACAGGTTTTTGTGGTCCATAATTGGCTCCTTTTTGGGTAATTTTTATGGCTCCCTAACGAGTCTAATTGGTCGTAATAGGTGTAAATGGGTCATAATGAGTCTGATTAGACCAAATTTGGTGTAATTGAGGTATAACAGGTCTTTATGGTCAGATAATGACTCATTTTTTAGTAATTTTGGTTTGAGTGTGTATAAGGGGTTTGTGGCTCCCTAACGAGTTTAATTGGTCACAATAGGAGTAAATGGGTCAAAATGAGTCAAAACGAGTCTGATTAGACCTAATTTGGTGTAATTGAAGTAAACGGGTTTTTGTGGTCCATAATCGACTCATTTTTGGGTCATTTTGTTCTTATTGGGTATTAGGGGTTTTGGCTCCCTAACAAGTCTAAATGGTCATAATAGGGATAAATGGGTCATAATGAGTCTGATTTGACCTAACTTGGTGTAATTGTGGTATAACAGGGGTTTATGGTCTGTAATGTCTCTCCTATTTTGATAATTTTGGTCTTAGTGTGTATAAGGGGTTTGTGGTTGCCTAACGAGTCTAATAGGTCACAATTGGTTACATGGGTCATAATGAGTCTGATTAGACCTAATTTCGTGTAGTTGAGGTATAATAGGTGTTTATGGTCTATAATGTCTCCTATTTTGATAATTTTGGTCTTAGTGTGTATTAGGGGTTTGTGGCTGCCTAACGAGTCTAATTGGTCACAAATGGTTACATGGGTCATAATGAGTCTGATTAGACCTAATTTGGTGTAATTGAAGTAATCGGTTTTTTTGGTCCATAAGTGGCTCCTTTTTGGGTAATTTTTGTCTTATTGGGTATAAGGGGTTTGTGGCTCCCTAACGAGTTTAGTTGATCATAATGGGAGTAAATGGGTCATAAAGAGTCTGATTAGACCAAATTTGGTGTAATTGAGGTATAACAGGTCTTTATGGTCAGATAATGACTCATTTTTTGGTAATTTTGGTTTGAGTGTGTATAAGGGGTTTGTGGCTCCCTAACGAGTCAAATTGGTCACAATAGGAGTAAATGGGTCATAATGAGTCTGATTAGACCTAATTTGGTGTAATTGAAGTAAACGGGTTTTTGTGGTCCATAATTGGCTCCTTTATGGGTAATTTTGGTCTTATTGCGTATAAGGGGTTTGTGGCTCCCTAACGAGTATAATTGATCATAATGAGTCTGATTAGACCTAATTTATTGTAATTGAGGTATAACAATTGTTTATGGTCTGTAATGTCTCCTATTTTGATAGTTTTCGTCTTAGTGTGTATAAGGGGTTTGTCGCTGCCTAACGAGTCTAATAGGTCACAATTGGTTACATGGGTCATAAGGAGTCTGATTAGACCTAATTTGGTGTACTTCAAGTATAACAGGTTTTTGTGGTCCATAATTGGCTCCTTTTTGGGTAATTTTTGTGGCTCCCTAACGAGTCTAATTGGTCGTAATAGGTGTAAATGGGTCATAATGAGTTGTATTAGACCTAATTTGGTGTAATTGAAGTATAACGGGTCTTTGTGGTCCATAATTGTCTCCTTTATGGGTAATTTTGGTCTTATTGGGTGTAAGGGGTGTGTGGCCCCCTAACGAGTCTAATTGATCATAATGGGAGTAAATGGGTCATAATGAGTCTGATTAGACCTAATTTGGTGTAATTGAGGTATAACAAGGGTTTATGGTCTGTAATGTCTCCTATTTTGATAATTTTGGTCTTAGTGTGTGTATAAGGGGTTTGTGGCTGCCTAACGAGTCTAATAGGTCACAATTGGTTACATGGAACATAATGAGTCTGATTAGACCTAATTTGGTGTAATTGAAGTAAAACAGGTTTTTGTGGTCCATAATTGGCTCCTTTTTGTGTAATTTTTCTCTTATTGGGTATAAGGGGTTTGTGGCTCCCTAATGAGTCTAATTGGTCGTAATATGGGTAAATGGGTCATAATGAATCGGATTAGACCTAATTTGTGTAATTAAAGTTTAACGGGTCTTTGTGGTCCATAATTGGCTCCTTTTTGCGTAATTTTGGTCTTATTGGGTATAAGGGGTTTGTGGCTCACTAACGAGTTTAGTTGATCATAATGGGAGTAAATGGGTCATAATGAGTCTGATTAGACCAAATTTGGTGTAATTGAGGTATAACAGGTCTTTATGGTCAGATAATGACTCCTTTTTTGGTAATTTTGGTTTGAGTGTGTATAAGGGGTTTGTGGCTCCCTAACGAGTCTAATTGGTCACAATAGGAGTAAATGGGTCAAAATGAGTCTGGTTAGACCTAATTTGGTGTAATTGAAGTAAACGGGTTTTTGTGGTCCATAATCGGCTCATTTTTGGGACATTTTGGTCTTATTGGGTATTAGGGGTTTTTGCTCCCTAACAAGTCTAATTGGTCATAATAGGGATAAATGGGTCATAACGAGTCTGATTAGACCGAACTTGGTGTAATTGTGGTATAACAGGGGTTTATGGTCTGTAATGTCTCTCTTATTTTGATAATTTTGGTCTTAGTGTGTATAAGGGGTTTGTGGTTGCCTAACGAGTCTAATAGGTCACAATTGGTTACATGGGTCATAAAGAGTCTGATTAGACCTAATTTGGTGTAGTTGAGGTATAATAGGTGTTTATGGTCTATAATGTCTCCTATTTTGATAATTTTGGTCTTAGTGTGTATTAGGGGTTTGTGGCTGCCTAATGAGTCTAATTGGTCACAAATGGTTACATGGGTCATAATGAGTCTGATTAGACCTAATTTGGTGTAATTGAAGTAAACGGTTTTTTTGGTCCATTAGTGGCTCCTTTTTGGGTAATTTTTGTCTTATTGGGTATAAGGGGTTTGTGGCTTCCTAACGAGTTTAGTTGATCATAATGGGAGTAAATGGGTCATAAAGAGTCTGATTAGACCAAATTTGGTGTAATTGAGGTATAACAGGTCTTTATGGTCAGATAATGACTCATTTTTTGGTAATTTTGGTTTGAGTGTGTATAAGGGGTTTGTGGCTCCCTAACGAGTCTAATTGGTCACAATAGGAGTAAATGGGTCATAATGAGTCTGATTAGACCTAATTTGGTGTAATTGAAGTAAACGGGTTTTTGTGGTCCATAATTGGCTCCTTTATGGGTAATTTTGGTCTTATTGCGTATAAGGGGTTTGTGGCTCCCTAACGAGTATAATTGATCATAATGAGTCTGATTAGACCTAACTTGGTGTAATTGTGGTATAACAGGGGTTTATGGTCTGTAATGTCTCTCCTATTTTGATAATTTTGGTCTTAGTGTGTATAAGGGGTTTGTGGTTGCCTAATGAGTCTAATAGGTCACAATTGGTTACATGGGTCATAATGAGTCCGATTAGACCTAATTTCGTCTAGTTGAGGTATAATAGGTGTTTATGGTCTATATTGTCTCCTATTTTGATAATTTTGGTCTTAGTGTTAGGGGTTTGTGGCTGCCTAACGAGTCTAATTGGTCACAAATGGTTACATGGGTCATAATGAGTCTGATTAGACCTAATTTGGTGTAATTGAAGTAAACGGTTTTTTTGGTCCATAAGTGGCTCCTTTTCGGGTAATTTTTGTCTTATTGGGTATAAGGGGTTTGTGGCTCCCTAACAAGTTTAGTTGATCAGTAAATGCGTCATAAAGAGTCTGATTAGAACAAATTTGGTGTAATTGAGGTATAACAGGTCTTTATGGTCAGTTAATGACTCCTTTTTTGGTAATTTGGATTTGAGTGTGTATAAGGTGTTTGTGGCTCCCTAACGAGTCTAATTGCTCACAATAGGAGTAAATGGGTCATAATGAGTCTGATTAGACCTAATTTGGTGTAATTGAAGTAAACGGGTTTTTGTGGTCTATAATTGGCTCCTTTATGGGTAATTTTGGTCTTATTGGGTATAAGGGGTTTGTGGCTCCCTAACGAGTATAATTGATCATAATGAGTCTGATTAGACCTAATTTATTGTAATTGAGGTATAACAATTGTTTATGATCTGTAATGTCTCCTATTTTGATAATTTTGGTCTTAGTGTGTATAAGGGGTTTGTGGCTGCCTAACGAGTCTAATAGGTCACAATTGGTTACATGGAACATAATGAGTCTGATTAGACCTAATTTGGTGTAATTGAAGTAAAACAGGTTTTTGTGGTCCATAATTGGCTCCTTTTTGGGTAATTTTTGTGGCTCCCTAACGAGTCTAATTGGTCGTAATAGGTGTAAATGGGTCATAATGAGTTGTATTAGACCTAATTTGGTGTAATTGAAGTATAACGGGTCTTTGTGGTCCATAATTGTCTCCTTTATGGGTAATTTTGGTCTTATTGGGTGTAAGGGGTGTGTGGCCCCCTAACGAGTCTAATTGATCATAATGGGAGTAAATGGGTCATAATGAGTCTGATTAGACCTAATTTGGTGTAATTGAGGTATAACAAGGGTTTATGGTCTGTAATGTCTCCTATTTTGATAATTTTGGTCTTAGTGTGTGTATAAGGGGTTTGTGGCTGCCTAACGAGTCTAATAGGTCACAATTGGTTACATGGAACATAATGAGTCTGATTAGACCTAATTTGGTGTAATTGAAGTAAAACAGGTTTTTGTGGTCCATAATTGGCTCCTTTTTGTGTAATTTTTCTCTTATTGGGTATAAGGGGTTTGTGGCTCCCTAATGAGTCTAATTGGTCGTAATATGGGTAAATGGGTCATAATGAATCGGATTAGACCTAATTTGTGTAATTAAAGTTTAACGGGTCTTTGTGGTCCATAATTGGCTCCTTTTTGCGTAATTTTGGTCTTATTGGGTATAAGGGGTTTGTGGCTCACTAACGAGTTTAGTTGATCATAATGGGAGTAAATGGGTCATAATGAGTCTGATTAGACCAAATTTGGTGTAATTGAGGTATAACAGGTCTTTATGGTCAGATAATGACTCCTTTTTTGGTAATTTTGGTTTGAGTGTGTATAAGGGGTTTGTGGCTCCCTAACGAGTCTAATTGGTCACAATAGGAGTAAATGGGTCAAAATGAGTCTGGTTAGACCTAATTTGGTGTAATTGAAGTAAACGGGTTTTTGTGGTCCATAATCGGCTCATTTTTGGGACATTTTGGTCTTATTGGGTATTAGGGGTTTTTGCTCCCTAACAAGTCTAATTGGTCATAATAGGGATAAATGGGTCATAACGAGTCTGATTAGACCGAACTTGGTGTAATTGTGGTATAACAGGGGTTTATGGTCTGTAATGTCTCTCTTATTTTGATAATTTTGGTCTTAGTGTGTATAAGGGGTTTGTGGTTGCCTAACGAGTCTAATAGGTCACAATTGGTTACATGGGTCATAAAGAGTCTGATTAGACCTAATTTGGTGTAGTTGAGGTATAATAGGTGTTTATGGTCTATAATGTCTCCTATTTTGATAATTTTGGTCTTAGTGTGTATTAGGGGTTTGTGGCTGCCTAATGAGTCTAATTGGTCACAAATGGTTACATGGGTCATAATGAGTCTGATTAGACCTAATTTGGTGTAATTGAAGTAAACGGTTTTTTTGGTCCATTAGTGGCTCCTTTTTGGGTAATTTTTGTCTTATTGGGTATAAGGGGTTTGTGGCTTCCTAACGAGTTTAGTTGATCATAATGGGAGTAAATGGGTCATAAAGAGTCTGATTAGACCAAATTTGGTGTAATTGAGGTATAACAGGTCTTTATGGTCAGATAATGACTCATTTTTTGGTAATTTTGGTTTGAGTGTGTATAAGGGGTTTGTGGCTCCCTAACGAGTCTAATTGGTCACAATAGGAGTAAATGGGTCATAATGAGTCTGATTAGACCTAATTTGGTGTAATTGAAGTAAACGGGTTTTTGTGGTCCATAATTGGCTCCTTTATGGGTAATTTTGGTCTTATTGCGTATAAGGGGTTTGTGGCTCCCTAACGAGTATAATTGATCATAATGAGTCTGATTAGACCTAACTTGGTGTAATTGTGGTATAACAGGGGTTTATGGTCTGTAATGTCTCTCCTATTTTGATAATTTTGGTCTTAGTGTGTATAAGGGGTTTGTGGTTGCCTAATGAGTCTAATAGGTCACAATTGGTTACATGGGTCATAATGAGTCCGATTAGACCTAATTTCGTCTAGTTGAGGTATAATAGGTGTTTATGGTCTATATTGTCTCCTATTTTGATAATTTTGGTCTTAGTGTTAGGGGTTTGTGGCTGCCTAACGAGTCTAATTGGTCACAAATGGTTACATGGGTCATAATGAGTCTGATTAGACCTAATTTGGTGTAATTGAAGTAAACGGTTTTTTTGGTCCATAAGTGGCTCCTTTTCGGGTAATTTTTGTCTTATTGGGTATAAGGGGTTTGTGGCTCCCTAACAAGTTTAGTTGATCAGTAAATGCGTCATAAAGAGTCTGATTAGAACAAATTTGGTGTAATTGAGGTATAACAGGTCTTTATGGTCAGTTAATGACTCCTTTTTTGGTAATTTGGATTTGAGTGTGTATAAGGTGTTTGTGGCTCCCTAACGAGTCTAATTGCTCACAATAGGAGTAAATGGGTCATAATGAGTCTGATTAGACCTAATTTGGTGTAATTGAAGTAAACGGGTTTTTGTGGTCTATAATTGGCTCCTTTATGGGTAATTTTGGTCTTATTGGGTATAAGGGGTTTGTGGCTCCCTAACGAGTATAATTGATCATAATGAGTCTGATTAGACCTAATTTATTGTAATTGAGGTATAACAATTGTTTATGATCTGTAATGTCTCCTATTTTGATAATTTTGGTCTTAGTGTGTATAAGGGGTTTATCGCTGCCTAACGAGTCTAATAGGTCACAATTGGTTACATGGGTCATAAGGAGTCTGATTAGACCTAACTTGGTGTACTTCAAGTATAACAGGTTTTTGTGGTCCATAATTGGCTCCTTTTTGGGTAATTTTTGTGGCTCCCTAACGAGTCTAATTGGTTGTAATAGGTGTAAATGGGTCATAATGAGTTGTATTAGACCTAATTTGGTGTAATTGAAGTATAATGGGTCTTTGTGGTCCATAATTGTCTCCTTTATGGGTAATTTTGGTTTTATTGGGTATAATGGGTGTGTGGCCCCCTAACAAGTCTAATTGGTCATAATAGCGAAAAATGGGTCATAATGACTCTGATTAGACCTAACTTGGTGTAATTGTGGTATAACATGGGTTTATGGTCTGTAATGTCTCTCCTATTTTGATAATTTTGGTCTTAGTGTGTATAAGGGGTTTGTGGTTGCCTAACGAGTCTAATAGGTCACAATTGGTTACATGGGTCATAATGAGTCTGATTAGACCTAATTTGGTGTAGTTGAGGTATAATAGGTGTTTATGGTCTATAATGTCTCCTATTTTGATAATTTTGGTCTTAGTGTGTATTATGGGTTTGTGGCTGCCTAACGAGTCTAATTGGTCACAAATGGTTACATGGGTCATAATGAGTCTGATTAGACCTAATTTGGTGTAATTGAAGTAAACGGTTTTTTTGGTCCATAAGTGGCTCCTTTTTGGGTAATTTTTGTCTTATTGGGTATAAGGGGTTTGTGGCTCCCTAACGAGTTTAGTTGATCATAATGGGAGTAAATGGGTCATAAAGAGTCTGATTAGACCAAATTTGGTGTAATTGAGGTATAACAGGTCTTTATGATCAGATAATGTCTCCTTTTTTGGTAATTTTGGTCTTAGTGTGTATAAGGGTTTGTGGCTCCGTAACGAGTCTAATTGGTCACAATAGGAGTAAATGGGTCAAAATGAGTCTGATTAGACCTAATTTGGTGTTATTGAAGTAAACGGGTTTTTGTGGTCCATAATCGGCTAATTTTTGGGTCATTTTGGTCTTATTGGGTATTAGGGGTTTTGGCTCCCTAACAAGTCTAATTGAATAGGGATAAATGGGTCATAATGACTCTGATTAGACCTAACTTGGTGTAATTGTGGTATAACAGGGGTTTATGGTCTGTAATGTCTCTCCTATTTTGATAATTTTGGTCTTAGTGTGTATAAGGGGTTTGTTGTTGCCTAACGAGTCTAATAGGTCACAATTGGTTACATGGGTCATAATGAGTCTGATTAGACCTAATTTGGTGTAGTTGAGGTATAATAGGTGTTTATGGTCTATAATGTCTCCTATTTTGATAATTTTGGTCTTAGTGTGTATTAGGGGTTTGTGGCTGCCTAACGAGTCTAATTGGTCACAAATGGTTACATGGGTCATAATGAGTCTGATTAAGACCTAATTTGGGGTAATTGAAGTAAATGGTTTTTTTGGTCCATAAGTGGCTCCTTTTTGGGTAATTTTTGTCTTATTGGGTATAAGGGGTTTGTGGCTCCCTAACGAGTTTAGTTGATCATAATGGGAGTAAATGGGTCATAAAGAGTCTGATTAGACCAAATTTGGTGTAATTGAGGTATAACAGGTCTTTATGGTCAGATAATGACTCATTTTTTGGTAATTTTGGTTTGAGTGTGTATAAGGGGTTTGTGGCTCCCTAACGAGTCAAATTGGTCACAATAGGAGTAAATGGGTCATAATGAGTCTGATTAGACCTAATTTGGTGTAATTGAAGTAAACGGGTTTTTGTGGTCCATAATTGGCTCCTTTATGGGTAATTTTGGTCTTATTGCGTATAAGGGGTTTGTGGCTCCCTAACGAGTATAATTGATCATAATGAGTCTGATTAGACCTAATTTATTGTAATTGAGGTATAACAATTGTTTATGGTCTGTAATGTCTCCTATTTTGATAGTTTTCGTCTTAGTGTGTATAAGGGGTTTGTCGCTGCCTAACGAGTCTAATAGGTCACAATTGGTTACATGGGTCATAAGGAGTCTGATTAGACCTAATTTGGTGTACTTCAAGTATAACAGGTTTTTGTGGTCCATAATTGGCTCCTTTTTGGGTAATTTTTGTGGCTCCCTAACGAGTCTAATTGGTCGTAATAGGTGTAAATGGGTCATAATGAGTTGTATTAGACCTAATTTGGTGTAATTGAAGTATAACGGGTCTTTGTGGTCCATAATTGTCTCCTTTATGGGTAATTTTGGTCTTATTGGGTGTAAGGGGTGTGTGGCCCCCTAACGAGTCTAATTGATCATAATGGGAGTAAATGGGTCATAATGAGTCTGATTAGACCTAATTTGGTGTAATTGAGGTATAACAAGGGTTTATGGTCTGTAATGTCTCCTATTTTGATAATTTTGGTCTTAGTGTGTGTATAAGGGGTTTGTGGCTGCCTAACGAGTCTAATAGGTCACAATTGGTTACATGGAACATAATGAGTCTGATTAGACCTAATTTGGTGTAATTGAAGTAAAACAGGTTTTTGTGGTCCATAATTGGCTCCTTTTTGTGTAATTTTTCTCTTATTGGGTATAAGGGGTTTGTGGCTCCCTAATGAGTCTAATTGGTCGTAATATGGGTAAATGGGTCATAATGAATCGGATTAGACCTAATTTGTGTAATTAAAGTTTAACGGGTCTTTGTGGTCCATAATTGGCTCCTTTTTGCGTAATTTTGGTCTTATTGGGTATAAGGGGTTTGTGGCTCACTAACGAGTTTAGTTGATCATAATGGGAGTAAATGGGTCATAATGAGTCTGAATAGACCAAATTTGGTGTAATTGAGGTATAACAGGTCTTTATGGTCAGATAATGACTCCTTTTTTGGTAATTTTGGTTTGAGTGTGTATAAGGGGTTTGTGGCTCCCTAACGAGTCTAATTGGTCACAATAGGAGTAAATGGGTCAAAATGAGTCTGGTTAGACCTAATTTGGTGTAATTGAAGTAAACGGGTTTTTGTGGTCCATAATCGGCTCATTTTTGGGACATTTTGGTCTTATTGGGTATTAGGGGTTTTTGCTCCCTAACAAGTCTAATTGGTCATAATAGGGATAAATGGGTCATAACGAGTCTGATTAGACCGAACTTGGTGTAATTGTGGTATAACAGGGGTTTATGGTCTGTAATGTCTCTCTTATTTTGATAATTTTGGTCTTAGTGTGTATAAGGGGTTTGTGGTTGCCTAACGAGTCTAATAGGTCACAATTGGTTACATGGGTCATAAAGAGTCTGATTAGACCTAATTTGGTGTAGTTGAGGTATAATAGGTGTTTATGGTCTATAATGTCTCCTATTTTGATAATTTTGGTCTTAGTGTGTATTAGGGGTTTGTGGCTGCCTAATGAGTCTAATTGGTCACAAATGGTTACATGGGTCATAATGAGTCTGATTAGACCTAATTTGGTGTAATTGAAGTAAACGGTTTTTTTGGTCCATTAGTGGCTCCTTTTTGGGTAATTTTTGTCTTATTGGGTATAAGGGGTTTGTGGCTTCCTAACGAGTTTAGTTGATCATAATGGGAGTAAATGGGTCATAAAGAGTCTGATTAGACCAAATTTGGTGTAATTGAGGTATAACAGGTCTTTATGGTCAGATAATGACTCATTTTTTGGTAATTTTGGTTTGAGTGTGTATAAGGGGTTTGTGGCTCCCTAACGAGTCTAATTGGTCACAATAGGAGTAAATGGGTCATAATGAGTCTGATTAGACCTAATTTGGTGTAATTGAAGTAAACGGGTTTTTGTGGTCCATAATTGGCTCCTTTATGGGTAATTTTGGTCTTATTGCGTATAAGGGGTTTGTGGCTCCCTAACGAGTATAATTGATCATAATGAGTCTGATTAGACCTAACTTGGTGTAATTGTGGTATAACAGGGGTTTATGGTCTGTAATGTCTCTCCTATTTTGATAATTTTGGTCTTAGTGTGTATAAGGGGTTTGTGGTTGCCTAATGAGTCTAATAGGTCACAATTGGTTACATGGGTCATAATGAGTCCGATTAGACCTAATTTCGTCTAGTTGAGGTATAATAGGTGTTTATGGTCTATATTGTCTCCTATTTTGATAATTTTGGTCTTAGTGTTAGGGGTTTGTGGCTGCCTAACGAGTCTAATTGGTCACAAATGGTTACATGGGTCATAATGAGTCTGATTAGACCTAATTTGGTGTAATTGAAGTAAACGGTTTTTTTGGTCCATAAGTGGCTCCTTTTCGGGTAATTTTTGTCTTATTGGGTATAAGGGGTTTGTGGCTCCCTAACAAGTTTAGTTGATCAGTAAATGCGTCATAAAGAGTCTGATTAGAACAAATTTGGTGTAATTGAGGTATAACAGGTCTTTATGGTCAGTTAATGACTCCTTTTTTGGTAATTTGGATTTGAGTGTGTATAAGGTGTTTGTGGCTCCCTAACGAGTCTAATTGCTCACAATAGGAGTAAATGGGTCATAATGAGTCTGATTAGACCTAATTTGGTGTAATTGAAGTAAACGGGTTTTTGTGGTCTATAATTGGCTCCTTTATGGGTAATTTTGGTCTTATTGGGTATAAGGGGTTTGTGGCTCCCTAACGAGTATAATTGATCATAATGAGTCTGATTAGACCTAATTTATTGTAATTGAGGTATAACAATTGTTTATGATCTGTAATGTCTCCTATTTTGATAATTTTGGTCTTAGTGTGTATAAGGGGTTTATCGCTGCCTAACGAGTCTAATAGGTCACAATTGGTTACATGGGTCATAAGGAGTCTGATTAGACCTAACTTGGTGTACTTCAAGTATAACAGGTTTTTGTGGTCCATAATTGGCTCCTTTTTGGGTAATTTTTGTGGCTCCCTAACGAGTCTAATTGGTTGTAATAGGTGTAAATGGGTCATAATGAGTTGTATTAGACCTAATTTGGTGTAATTGAAGTATAATGGGTCTTTGTGGTCCATAATTGTCTCCTTTATGGGTAATTTTGGTTTTATTGGGTATAATGGGTGTGTGGCCCCCTAACAAGTCTAATTGGTCATAATAGCGAAAAATGGGTCATAATGACTCTGATTAGACCTAACTTGGTGTAATTGTGGTATAACATGGGTTTATGGTCTGTAATGTCTCTCCTATTTTGATAATTTTGGTCTTAGTGTGTATAAGGGGTTTGTGGTTGCCTAACGAGTCTAATAGGTCACAATTGGTTACATGGGTCATAATGAGTCTGATTAGACCTAATTTGGTGTAGTTGAGGTATAATAGGTGTTTATGGTCTATAATGTCTCCTATTTTGATAATTTTGGTCTTAGTGTGTATTATGGGTTTGTGGCTGCCTAACGAGTCTAATTGGTCACAAATGGTTACATGGGTCATAATGAGTCTGATTAGACCTAATTTGGTGTAATTGAAGTAAACGGTTTTTTTGGTCCATAAGTGGCTCCTTTTTGGGTAATTTTTGTCTTATTGGGTATAAGGGGTTTGTGGCTCCCTAACGAGTTTAGTTGATCATAATGGGAGTAAATGGGTCATAAAGAGTCTGATTAGACCAAATTTGGTGTAATTGAGGTATAACAGGTCTTTATGATCAGATAATGTCTCCTTTTTTGGTAATTTTGGTCTTAGTGTGTATAAGGGTTTGTGGCTCCGTAACGAGTCTAATTGGTCACAATAGGAGTAAATGGGTCAAAATGAGTCTGATTAGACCTAATTTGGTGTTATTGAAGTAAACGGGTTTTTGTGGTCCATAATCGGCTAATTTTTGGGTCATTTTGGTCTTATTGGGTATTAGGGGTTTTGGCTCCCTAACAAGTCTAATTGAATAGGGATAAATGGGTCATAATGACTCTGATTAGACCTAACTTGGTGTAATTGTGGTATAACAGGGGTTTATGGTCTGTAATGTCTCTCCTATTTTGATAATTTTGGTCTTAGTGTGTATAAGGGGTTTGTTGTTGCCTAACGAGTCTAATAGGTCACAATTGGTTACATGGGTCATAATGAGTCTGATTAGACCTAATTTGGTGTAGTTGAGGTATAATAGGTGTTTATGGTCTATAATGTCTCCTATTTTGATAATTTTGGTCTTAGTGTGTATTAGGGGTTTGTGGCTGCCTAACGAGTCTAATTGGTCACAAATGGTTACATGGGTCATAATGAGTCTGATTAAGACCTAATTTGGGGTAATTGAAGTAAATGGTTTTTTTGGTCCATAAGTGGCTCCTTTTTGGGTAATTTTTGTCTTATTGGGTATAAGGGGTTTGTGGCTCCCTAACGAGTTTAGTTGTTCATAATGGGAGTAATTGGGTCATAAAGAGTCTGATTAGAACAAATTTGGTGTAATTGAGGTATAACAGGTCTTTATGGTCAGATAATGACTCATTTTTTGGTAATTTTGGTTTGAGTCTGTATAAGGGGTTTGTGGCTCCCTAACGAGTCTAATTGGTCACAATAGGAGTAAATCGGTCATAATGAGTCTGATTAGACCTAATTTGGTGTAATTGAAGTAAACGGGTTTTTGTGGTCCATAATTGGCTCCTTTAGGGGTAATTTTGGTCTTATTGCGTATAAGGGGTTTGTGGCTCCCTAACGAGTATAATTGATCATAATGAGTCTGATTAGACCTAATTTATTGTAATTGAGGTATAACAATTGTTTATGGTCTGTAATGTCTCCTATTTTGATAATTTTGGTCTTAGTGTGTATAAGGGGTTTGTCGCTGCCTAACGAGTCTAATAGGTCACAATTGGTTACATGGGTCATAAGGAGTCTGATTAGACCTAATTTGGTGTACTTCAAGTATAACAGGTTTTTGTGGTCCATAATTGGCTCCTTTTTGGGTAATTTTTGTGGCTCCCTAACGAGTCTAATTGGTCGTAATAGGTGGAAATGGTTCATAATGAGTTGGATTAGACCTAATTTGGTGTAATTGAAGTATAACGGGTCTTCGTGGTCCATAATTGTCTCCTTTATGGGTAATTTTGGTCTTATTGGGTATAAGGGGTGTGTGGCCCCCTAACGAGTCTAATTGATCATAATGGGAGTAAATGGGTCATAATGAGTCTGATTAGACCTAATTTGGTGTAATTGAGGTATAACAAGGGTTTATGGTCTGTAATGTCTCCTATTTTGATAATTTTGGTCTTAGTGTGTGTATAAGGGGTTTGTGGGCTGCCTAACGAGTCTAATAGGTCACAATTGGTTACATGGAACATAATGAGTCTGATTAGACCTAATTTGGTGTAATTGAAGTAAAACAGGTTTTTGTGGTCCATAATTGGCTCCTTTTTGTGTAATTTTTTCTCTTATTGGGTATAAGGGGTTTGTGGCTCCCTAACGAGTCTAATTGGTCGTAATATGGGTAAATGGGTCATAATGAATCGGATTAGACCTAATTTCTGTAATTAAAGTATAACGGGTCTTTGTGGTCCATATTTGGCTTTTTTTTGCGTAATTTTGGTCTTATTGGGTATAAGGGGTTTGTGGCTCACTAACGAGTTTAGTTGATCATAATGGGAGTAAATGGGTCATAATGAGTCTGATTAGACCAAATTCTGTGTAATTGAGGTATAACAGGTCTTTATGGTCAGATGATGACTCCTTTTTTGGTAATTTTGGTTTGAGTGTGTATAAGGGGTTTGTGGCTCCCTAACGAGTCTAATTGGTCACAATAGGAGTAAATGGATCAAAATGAGTCTGGTTAGACCTAATTTGGTGTAATTGAAGTAAACGGGGTTTTGTGGTCCATAATCGGCTCATTTTTGGGTCATTTTGGTCTTATTCGGTATTAGGGGTTTTGGCTCCCTAACAAGTCTAATTGGTCATAATAAGGATAAATGGGTCATAATGAGTCTGATTAGACCTAACTTGGTGTAATTGTGGTATAACAGGGGTTTATGGTCTGTAATGTCTCTCCTATTTTGATAATTTTGGTCTTAGTGTGTTATAAGGGGTATGTGGTTGCCTAACGAGTCTAATAGGTCACAATTGGTTACATGGGTCATAATGAGTCTGATTAGACCTAATTTCGTGTAGTTGAGGTATAATAGGTGTTTATGGTCTATATTGTCTCCTATTTTGATAATTTTGGTCTTAGTGTGTATTAGGGGTTTGTGGCTGCCTAACGAGTCTAATTGGTCACAAATGGTTACATGGGTCATAATGAGTCTGATTAAGACCTAATTTGGGGTAATTGAAGTAAATGGTTTTTTTGGTCCATAAGTGGCTCCTTTTTGGGTAATTTTTGTCTTATTGGGTATAAGGGGTTTGTGGCTCCCTAACGAGTTTAGTTGTTCATAATGGGAGTAAATGGGTCATAAAGAGTCTGATTAGAACAAATTTGGTGTAATTGAGGTATAACAGGTCTTTATGGTCAAATAATGACTCATTTTTTGGTAATTTTGGTTTTAGTGTGTATAAGGGGTTTGTGGCTCCCTAACGAGTCTAATTGGTCACAATAGGAGTAAATGGGTCATAATGAGTCTGATTAGACCTAATTTGGTGTAATTGAAGTAAACGGGTTTTTGTGGTCCATAATTGGCTCCTTTATGGGTAATTTTGGTCTTATTGCGTATAAGGGGTTTGTGGCTCCCTAACGAGTATAATTGATCATAATGAGTCTGATTAGACCTAACTTGGTGTAATTGTGGTATAACAGGGGTTTATGGTCTGTAATGTCTCTCCTATTTTGATAATTTTGGTCTTAGTGTGTATAAGGGGTTTGTGGTTGCCTAATGAGTCTAATAGGTCACAATTGGTTACATGGGTCATAATGAGTCCGATTAGACCTAATTTCGTCTAGTTGAGGTATAATAGGTGTTTATGGTCTATATTGTCTCCTATTTTGATAATTTTGGTCTTAGTGTTAGGGGTTTGTGGCTGCCTAACGAGTCTAATTGGTCACAAATGGTTACATGGGTCATAATGAGTCTGATGAGACCTAATTTGGTGTAATTGAAGTAAACGGTTTTTTTGGTCCATAAGTGGCTCCTTTTCGGGTAATTTTTGTCTTATTGGGTATAAGGGGTTTGTGGCTCCCTAACAAGTTTAGTTGATCAGTAAATGCGTCATAAAGAGTCTGATTAGAACAAATTTGGTGTAATTGAGGTATAACAGGTCTTTATGGTCAGTTAATGACTCCTTTTTTGGTAATTTGGATTTGAGTGTGTATAAGGGGTTTGTGGCTCCCTAACGAGTCTAATTGCTCACAATAGGAGTAAATGGGTCATAATGAGTCTGATTAGACCTAATTTGGTGTAATTGAAGTAAACGGGTTTTTGTGGTCTATAATTGGCTCCTTTATGGGTAATTTTGGTCTTATTGGGTATAAGGGGTTTGTGGCTCCCTAACGAGTATAATTGATCATAATGAGTCTGATTAGACCTAATTTATTGTAATTGAGGTATAACAATTGTTTACGATCTGTAATGTCTCCTATTTTGATAATTTTGGTCTTAGTGTGTATAAGGGGTTTGTCGCTGCCTAACGAGTCTAATAGGTCACAATTGGTTACATGGGTCATAAGGAGTCTGATTAGACCTAACTTGGTGTACTTCAAGTATAACAGGTTTTTGTGGTCCATAATTGGCTCCTTTTTGGGTAATTTTTGTGGCTCCCTAACGAGTCTAATTGGTTGTAATAGGTGTAAATGGGTCATAATGAGTTGTATTAGACCTAATTTGGTGTAATTGAAGTATAATGGGTCTTTGTGGTCCATAATTGTCTCCTTTATGGGTAATTTTGGTTTTATTGGGTATAATGGGTGTGTGGCCCCCTAACAAGTCTAATTGGTCATAATAGCGAAAAATGGGTCATAATGACTCTGATTAGACCTAACTTGGTGTAATTGTGGTATAACATGGGTTTATGGTCTGTAATGTCTCTCCTATTTTGATAATTTTGGTCTTAGTGTGTATAAGGGGTTTGTGGTTGCCTAACGAGTCTAATAGGTCACAATTGGTTACATGGGTCATAATGAGTCTGATTAGACGTAATTTGGTGTAGTTGAGGTATAATAGGTGTTTATGGTCTATAATGTCTCCTATTTTGATAATTTTGGTCTTAGTGTGTATTATGGGTTTGTGGCTGCCTAACGAGTCTAATTGGTCACAAATGGTTACATGGGTCATAATGAGTCTGATTAGACCTAATTTGGTGTAATTGAAGTAAACGGTTTTTTTGGTCCATAAGTGGCTCCTTTTTGGGTAATTTTTGTCTTATTGGGTATAAGGGGTTTGTGGCTCCCTAACGAGTTTAGTTGATCATAATGGGAGTAAATGGGTCATAAAGAGTCTGATTAGACCAAATTTGGTGTAGTTGAGGTATAACAGGTCTTTATGGTCAGATAATGTCTCCTTTTTTGGTAATTTTGGTCTTAGTGTGTATAAGGGTTTGTGGCTCCGTAACGAGTCTAATTGGTCACAATAGGAGTAAATGGGTCAAAATGAGTCTGATTAGACCTAATTTGGTGTTATTGAAGTAAACGGGTTTTTGTGGTCCATAATCGGCTAATTTTTGGGTCATTTTGGTCTTATTGGGTATTAGGGGTTTTGGCTCCCTAACAAGTCTAATTGAATAGGGATAAATGGGTCATAATGACTCTGATTAGACCTAACTTGGTGTAATTGTGGTATAACAGGGGTTTATGGTCTGTAATGTCTCTCCTATTTTGATAATTTTGGTCTTAGTGTGTATAAGGGGTTTGTTGTTGCCTAACGAGTCTAATAGGTCACAATTGGTTACATGGGTCATAATGAGTCTGATTAGACCTAATTTGGTGTAGTTGAGGTATAATAGGTGTTTATGGTCTATAATGTCTCCTATTTTGATAATTTTGGTCTTAGTGTGTATTAGGGGTTTGTGGCTGCCTAACGAGTCTAATTGGTCACAAATGGTTACATGGGTCATAATGAGTCTGATTAAGACCTAATTTGGGGTAATTGAAGTAAATGGTTTTTTTGGTCCATAAGTGGCTCCTTTTTGGGTAATTTTTGTCTTATTGGGTATAAGGGGTTTGTGGCTCCCTAACGAGTTTAGTTGTTCATAATGGGAGTAATTGGGTCATAAAGAGTCTGATTAGAACAAATTTGGTGTAATTGAGGTATAACAGGTCTTTATGGTCAGATAATGACTCATTTTTTGGTAATTTTGGTTTGAGTCTGTATAAGGGGTTTGTGGCTCCCTAACGAGTCTAATTGGTCACAATAGGAGTAAATCGGTCATAATGAGTCTGATTAGACCTAATTTGGTGTAATTGAAGTAAACGGGTTTTTGTGGTCCATAATTGGCTCCTTTAGGGGTAATTTTGGTCTTATTGCGTATAAGGGGTTTGTGGCTCCCTAACGAGTATAATTGATCATAATGAGTCTGATTAGACCTAATTTATTGTAATTGAGGTATAACAATTGTTTATGGTCTGTAATGTCTCCTATTTTGATAATTTTGGTCTTAGTGTGTATAAGGGGTTTGTCGCTGCCTAACGAGTCTAATAGGTCACAATTGGTTACATGGGTCATAAGGAGTCTGATTAGACCTAATTTGGTGTACTTCAAGTATAACAGGTTTTTGTGGTCCATAATTGGCTCCTTTTTGGGTAATTTTTGTGGCTCCCTAACGAGTCTAATTGGTCGTAATAGGTGTAAATGGTTCATAATGAGTTGGATTAGACCTAATTTGGTGTAATTGAAGTATAACGGGTCTTCGTGGTCCATAATTGTCTCCTTTATGGGTAATTTTGGTCTTATTGGGTATAAGGGGTGTGTGGCCCCCTAACGAGTCTAATTGATCATAATGGGAGTAAATGGGTCATAATGAGTCTGATTAGACCTAATTTGGTGTAATTGAGGTATAACAAGGGTTTATGGTCTGTAATGTCTCCTATTTTGATAATTTTGGTCTTAGTGTGTGTATAAGGGGTTTGTGGGCTGCCTAACGAGTCTAATAGGTCACAATTGGTTACATGGAACATAATGAGTCTGATTAGACCTAATTTGGTGTAATTGAAGTAAAACAGGTTTTTGTGGTCCATAATTGGCTCCTTTTTGTGTAATTTTTCTCTTATTGGGTATAAGGGGTTTGTGGCTCCCTAACGAGTCTAATTGGTCGTAATATGGGTAAATGGGTCATAATGAATCGGATTAGACCTAATTTGTGTAATTAAAGTATAACGGGTCTTTGTGGTCCATATTTGGCTTTTTTTTGCGTAATTTTGGTCTTATTGGGTATAAGGGGTTTGTGGCTCACTAACGAGTTTAGTTGATCATAATGGGAGTAAATGGGTCATAATGAGTCTGATTAGACCAAATTTGGTGTAATTGAGGTATAACAGGTCTTTATGGTCAGATGATGACTCCTTTTTTGGTAATTTTGGTTTGAGTGTGTATAAGGGGTTTGTGGCTCCCTAACGAGTCTAATTGGTCACAATAGGAGTAAATGGGTCAAAATGAGTCTGATTAGACCTAAGTTGGTGTAATTGAAGTAAACGGGTTTTTGTGGTCCATAATCGGCCCATTTTTAGGTCATTTTGGTCTTATTGGGTATTAGGGGTTTTGGCTCCCAAACAAGTCTAATTGGTCATAATTGGGATAAATGGGTCATAATGAGTCTGGTTAGACCTAACTTGGTGTAATTGTGGTATAACAGGGGTTTATGGTCTGTAATGTCTCTCCTATTTTGATAATTTTGGTCTTATTGTGTATAAGGGGTTTGTTGTTGCCTAACGAGTCTAATAGGTCACAATTGGTTACATGGGTCATAATGAGTCTGATTAGACCTAAGTTGGTGTAGTTGAGGTATAATAGGTGTTTATGGTCAATAATGTCTCCTATTTTGATAATTTTGGTCTTAGTGTGTATTATGGGTTTGTGGCTGCCTAACGAGTCTAATTGGTCACAAATGGTTACATGGGTCATAATGAGTCTGATTAGACCTAATTTGGTGTAATTGAAGTAAACGGTTTTTTTGGTCCATAAGTGGCTCCTTTTTGGGTAATTTTTGTCTTATTGGGTATAAGGGGTTTGTGGCTCCCTAACGAGTTTAGTTGATCATAATGGGAGTAAATGGGTCATATAGAGTCTGATTAGACCAAATTTGGTGTAATTGAGGTATAACAGGTCTTTATGGTCAGATAATGTCTCCTTTTTTGGTAATTTTTGTCTTAGTGTGTATAAGGGTTTGTGGCTCCCTAACGAGTCTAATTGGTCACAATAGGAGTAAATCGGTCATAATGAGTCTGATTAGACCTAATTTGGTGTAATTGAAGTAAACGGGTTTTTGTGGTCCATAATTGGCTCCTTTATGGGTAATTTTGGTCTTATTGCGTATAAGGGGTTTGTGGCTCCCTAACGAGTATAATTGATCATAATGAGTCTGATTAGACCTAATTTATTGTAATTGAGGTATAACAATTGTTTATGGTCTGTAATGTCTCCTATTTTGATAATTTTGGTCTTAGTGTGTATAAGGGGTTTGTCGCTGCCTAACGAGTCTAATAGGTCACAATTGGTTACATGGGTCATAAGGAGTCTGATTAGACCTAATTTGGTGTACTTCAAGTATAACAGGTTTTTGTGGTCCATAATTGGCTCCTTTTTGGGTAATTTTTGTGGCTCCCTAACGAGTCTAATTGGTCGTAATAGGTGTAAATGGGTCATAATGAGTTGGATTAGACCTAATTTGGTGTAATTGAAGTATAACGGGTCTTTGTGGTCCATAATTGTCTCCTTTATGGGTAATTTTGGTCTTATTGGGTGTAAGGGGTGTGTGGCCCCCTAACGAGTCTAATTGATCATAATGGGAGTAAATGGGTCATAATGAGTCTGATTAGACCTAATTTGGTGTAATTGAGGTATAACAAGGGTTTATGGTCTGTAATGTCTCCTATTTTGATAATTTTGGTCTTAGTGTGTGTATAAGGGGTTTGTGGGCTGCCTAACGAGTCTAATAGGTCACAATTGGTTACATGGGTCATAATGAGTCTGATTAGACCTAAGTTGGTGTAGTTGAGGTATAATAGGTGTTTATGGTCTATAATGTCTCCTATTTTGATAATTTTGGTCTTAGTGTGTATTATGGGTTTGTGGCTGCCTAACGAGTCTAATTGGTCACAAATGGTTACATGGGTCATAATGAGTCTGATTAGACCTAATTTGGTGTAATTGAAGTAAACGGTTTTTTTGGTCCATAAGTGGCTCCTTTTTGGGTAATTTTTGTCTTATTGGGTATAAGGGGTTTGTGGCTCCCTAACGAGTTTAGTTGATCATAATGGGAGTAAATGGGTCATATAGAGTCTGATTAGACCAAATTTGGTCTAATTGAGGTATAACAGGTCTTTATGGTCAGATAATGCCTCCTTTTTTGGTAATTTTTGTCTTAGTGTGTATAAGGGTTTGTGGCTCCCTAACGAGTCTAATTGGTCACAATAGGAGTAAATCGGTCATAATGAGTCTGATTAGACCTAATTTGGTGTAATTGAAGTAAACGGGTTTTTGTGGTCCATAATTGGCTCCTTTATGGGTAATTTTGGTCTTATTGCGTATAAGGGGTTTGTGGCTCCCTAACGAGTATAATTGATCATAATGAGTCTGATTAGACCTAATTTATTGTAATTGAGGTATAACAATTGTTTATGGTCTGTAATGTCTCCTATTTTGATAATTTTGGTCTTAGTGTGTATAAGGGGTTTGTCGCTGCCTAACGAGTCTAATAGGTCACAATTGGTTACATGGGTCATAAGGAGTCTGATTAGACCTAATTTGGTGTACTTCAAGTATAACAGGTTTTTGTGGTCCATAATTGGCTCCTTTTTGGGTAATTTTTGTGGCTCCCTAACGAGTCTAATTGGTCGTAATAGGTGTAAATGGGTCATAATGAGTTGGATTAGACCTAATTTGGTGTAATTGAAGTATAACGGGTCTTTGTGGTCCATAATTGTCTCCTTTATGGGTAATTTTGGTCTTATTGGGTGTAAGGGGTGTGTGGCCCCCTAACGAGTCTAATTGATCATAATGGGAGTAAATGGGTCATAATGAGTCTGATTAGACCTAATTTGGTGTAATTGAGGTATAACAAGGGTTTATGGTCTGTAATGTCTCCTATTTTGATAATTTTGGTCTTAGTGTGTGTATAAGGGGTTTGTGGGCTGCCTAACGAGTCTAATAGGTCACAATTGGTTACATGGAACATAATGAGTCTGATTAGACCTAATTTGGTGTAATTGAAGTAAAACAGGTTTTTGTGGTCCATAATTGGCTCCTTTTTGTGTAATTTTTCTCTTATTGGGTATAAGGGGTTTGTGGCTCCCTAACGAGTCTAATTGGTCGTAATATGGGCAAATGAATCATAATGAATCGGATTAGACCTAATTTGTGTAATTAAAGTATAACGGGTCTTTGTGGTCCATAATTGGCTCCTTTTTGCGTAATTTTGGTCTTATTGGGTATAAGGGGTTTGTGGCTCACTAACGAGTTTAGTTGATCATAATGGGAGTAAATGGGTCATAATGAGTCTGATTAGACCAAATTTGGTGTAATTGAGGTATAACAGGTCTTTATGGTCAGATAATGACTCCTTTTTTGGTAATTTTGGTTTGAGTGTGTATAAGGGGTTTGTGGCTCCCTAACGAGTCTAATTGGTCACTATAGGAGTAAATGGGTCAAAATGAGTCTGATTAGACCTAAGTTGGTGTAATTGAAGTAAACGGGTTTTTGTGGTCCATAATCGGCTCATTTTTAGGTCATTTTGGTCTTATTGGGTATTAGGGGTTTTGGCTCCCAAACAAGTCTAATTGGTCATAATAGGGATAAATGGGTCATAATGAGTCTGATTAGACCTAACTTGGTGTAATTGTGGTATAACAGGGGTTTATGGTCTATAATGTCTCTCCTATTTTGATAATTTTGGTCTTAGTGTGTATAAGGGGTTTGTTGTTGCCTAACGAGTCTAATAGGTCACAATTGGTTACATGGGTCATAATGAGTCTGATTAGACCTAATTTGGTGTAGTTGAGGTATAATAGGTGTTTATGGTCTATAATGTCTCCTATTTTGATAATTTTGGTCTTAGTGTGTATTAGGGGTTTGTGGCTGCCTAACGAGTCTAATTGGTCACAAATGGTTACATGGGTCATAATGAGTCTGATTAAGACCTAATTTGGGGTAATTGAAGTAAATGGTTTTTTTGGTCCATAAGTGGCTCCTTTTTGGGTAATTTTTGTCTTATTGGGTATAAGGGGTTTGTGGCTCCCTAACGAGTTTAGTTGTTCATAATGGGAGTAATTGGGTCATAAAGAGTCTGATTAGAACAAATTTGGTGTAATTGAGGTATAACAGGTCTTTATGGTCAGATAATGACTCATTTTTTGGTAATTTTGGTTTGAGTCTGTATAAGGGGTTTGTGGCTCCCTAACGAGTCTAATTGGTCACAATAGGAGTAAATCGGTCATAATGAGTCTGATTAGACCTAATTTGGTGTAATTGAAGTAAACGGGTTTTTGTGGTCCATAATTGGCTCCTTTATGGGTAATTTTGCTCTTACTGCGTATAAATGGGTTTGTGGCTCCCTAACGAGTATAATTGATCATAATGAGTCTGATTAGACCTAATTTATTGTAATTGAGGTATAACAATTGTTTATGGTCTGTAATGTCTCCTATTTTGATAATTTTGGTCTTAGTGTGTATAAGGGGTTTGTCGCTGCCTAACGAGTCTAATAGGTCACAATTGGTTACATGGGTCATAAGGAGTCTGATTAGACCTAATTTGGTGTACTTCAAGTATAACAGGTTTTTGTGGTCCATAATTGGCTCCTTTTTGGGTAATTTTTGTGGCTCCCTAACGAGTCTAATTGGTCGTAATAGGTGTAAATGGGTCATAATGAGTTGGATTAGACCTAATTTGGTGTAATTGAAGTATAACGGGTCTTTGTGGTCCATAATTGTCTCCTTTATGGGTAATTTTGGTCTTATTGGGTGTAAGGGGTGTGTGGCCCCCTAACGAGTCTAATTGATCATAATGGGAGTAAATGGGTCATAATGAGTCTGATTAGACCTAATTTGGTGTAATTGAGGTATAACAAGGGTTTATGGTCTGTAATGTCTTCTATTTTGATAATTTTGGTCTTAGTGTGTGTATAAGGGGTTTGTGGGCTGCCTAACGAGTCTAATAGGTCACAATTGGTTACATGGAACATAATGAGTCTGATTAGACCTAATTTGGTGTAATTGAAGTAAAACAGGTTTTTGTGGTCCATAATTGGCTCCTTTTTGTGTAGTTTTTCTCTTATTGGGTATAAGGGGTTTGTGGCTCCCTAAAGAGTCTAATTGGTCGTAATATGGGCAAATGAATCATAATGAATCGGATTAGACCTAATTTGTGTAATTAAAGTATAACGGGTCTTTGTGGTCCATATTTGGCTTTTTTTTGCGTAATTTTGGTCTTATTGGGTATAAGGGGTTTGTGGCTCACTAACGAGTTTAGTTGATCATAATGGGAGTAAATGGGTCATAATGAGTCTGATTAGACCAAATTTGGTGTAATTGAGGTATAACAGGTCTTTATAGTCAGATGATGACTCCTTTTTTGGTAATTTTGGCTTGAGTGTGTATAAGGGGTTTGTGGCTCCCTAACGAGTCTAATTGGTCACAATAGGAGTAAATGGGTCAAAATGAGTCTGATTAGACCTAAGTTGGTGTAATTGAAGTAAACGGGTTTTTGTGGTCCATAATCGGCTCATTTTTAGGTCATTTTGGTCTTATAGGGTATTAGGGGTTTTGGCTCCCAAACAAGTCTAATTGGTCATAATAGGGATAAATGGGTCATAATGAGTCTGGTTAGACCTAACTTGGTGTAATTGTGGTATAACAGGGGTTTATGGTCTGTAATGTCTCTCATATTTTGATAATTTTGGTCTTATTGTGTATAAGGGGTTTGTTGTTGCCTAACGAGTCTAATAGGTCACAATTGGTTACATGGGTCATAATGAGTCTGATTAGACCTAAGTTGGTGTAGTTGAGGTATAATAGGTGTTTATGGTCTATAATGTCTCCTATTTTGATAATTTTGGTCTTAGTGTGTATTATGGGTTTGTGGCTGCCTAACGAGTCTAATTGGTCACAAATGGTTACATGGGTCATAATGAGTCTGATTAGACCTAATTTGGTGTAATTGAAGTAAACGGTTTTTTTGGTCCATAAGTGGCTCCTTTTTGGGTAATTTTTGTCTTATTGGGTATAAGGGGTTTGTGGCTCCCTAACGAGTTTAGTTGATCATAATGGGAGTAAATGGGTCATAAAGAGTCTGATTAGACCAAATTTGGTGTAATTGAGGTATAACAGGTCTTTATGGTCAGATAATGTCTCCTTTTTTGGTAATTTTTGTCTTAGTGTGTATAAGGGTTTGTGGCTCCCTAACGAGTCTAATTTGTCACAATAGGAGTAAATCGGTCATAATGAGTCTGATTAGACCTAATTTGGTGTAATTGAAGTAAAACAGGTTTTTGTGGTCCATAATTGGCTCCTTTTTGTGTAATTTTTCTCTTATTGGGTATAAGGGGTTTGTGGCTCCCTAACGAGTCTAATTGGTCGTAATATGGGTAAATGGGTCATAATGAATCGGATTAGACCTAATTTGTGTAATTAAAGTATAACGGGTCTTTGTGGTCCATAATTGGCTCCTTTTTGCGTAATTTTGGTCTTATTGGGTATAAGGGGTTTGTGGCTCACTAACGAGTTTAGTTGATCATAATGGGAGTAAATGGGTCATAATGAGTCTGATTAGACCAAATTGGGTGTAATTGAGGTATAACAGGTCTTTATGGTCAGATAATGACTCCTTTTTTGGTAATTTTGGTTTGAGTGTGTATAAGGGGTTTGTGGCTCCCTAACGAGTCTAATTGGTCACTATAGGAGTAAATGGGTCAAAATGAGTCTGATTAGACCTAAGTTGGTGTAATTGAAGTAAACGGGTTTTTGTGGTCCATAATCGGCTCATTTTTAGGTCATTTTGGTCTTATTGGGTATTAGGGGTTTTGGCTCCCAAACAAGTCTAATTGGTCATAATAGGGATAAATGGGTCATAATGAGTCTGATTAGACCTAACTTGGTGTAATTGTGGTATAACAGGGGTTTATGGTCTGTAATGTCTCTCCTATTTTGATAATTTTGGTCTTAGTGTGTATAAGGGGTTTGTTGTTGCCTAACGAGTCTAATAGGTCACAATTGGTTACATGGGTCATAATGAGTCTGATTAGACCTAAGTTGGTGTAGTTGAGGTATAATAGGTGTTTTTGGTCTATAATGTCTCCTATTTTGATAATTTTGGTCTTAGTGTGTATTAGGGGTTTGTGGCTGCCTAACGAGTCTAATTGGTCACAAATGGTTACATGGGTCATAATGAGTCTGATTAAGACCTAATTTGGGGTAATTGAAGTAAATGGTTTTTTTGGTCCATAAGTGGCTCCTTTTTGGGTAATTTTTGTCTTATTGGGTATAAGGGGTTTGTGGCTCCCTAACGAGTTTAGTTGTTCATAATGGGAGTAATTGGGTCATAAAGAGTCTGATTAGAACAAATTTGGTGTAATTGAGGTATAACAGGTCTTTATGGTCAGATAATGACTTATTTTTTGGTAATTTTGGTTTGAGTCTGTATAAGGGGTTTGTGGCTCCCTAACGAGTCTAATTGGTCACAATAGGAGTAAATCGGTCATAATGAGTCTGATTAGACCTAATTTGGTGTAATTGAAGTAAACGGGTTTTTGTGGTCCATAATTGGCTCCTTTATGGATAATTTTGGTCTTACTGCGTATAAAGGGGTTTGTGGCTCCCTAACGAGTATAATTGATCATAATGAGTCTGATTAGACCTAATTTATTGTAATTGAGGTATAACAATTGTTTATGGTCTGTAATGTCTCCTATTTTGATAATTTTGGTCTTAGTGTGTATAAGGGGTTTGTCGCTGCCTAACGAGTCTAATAGGTCACAATTGGTTACATGGGTCATAAGGAGTCTGATTAGACCTAATTTGGTGTACTTCAAGTATAACAGGTTTTTGTGGTCCATAATTGGCTCCTTTTTGGGTAATTTTTGTGGCTCCCTAACGAGTCTAATTGGTCGTAATAGGTGTAAATGGGTCATAATGAGTTGGATTAGACCTAATTTGGTGTAATTGAAGTATAACGGGTCTTTGTGGTCCATAATTGTCTCCTTTATGGGTAATTTTGGTCTTATTGGGTGTAAGGGGTGTGTGGCCCCCTAACGAGTCTAATTGATCATAATGGGAGTAAATGGGTCATAATGAGTCTGATTAGACCTAATTTGGTGTAATTGAGGTATAACAAGGGTTTATGGTCTGTAATGTCTTCTATTTTGATAATTTTGGTCTTAGTGTGTGTATAAGGGGTTTGTGGGCTGCCTAACGAGTCTAATAGGTCACAATTGGTTATATGGAACATAATGAGTCTGATTAGACCTAATTTGGTGTAATTGAAGTAAAACAGGTTTTTGTGGTCCATAATTGGCTCCTTTTTGTGTAATTTTTCTCTTATTGGGTATAAGGGGTTTGTGGCTCCCTAAAGAGTCTAATTGGTCGTAATATGGGCAAATGAATCATAATGAATCGGGTTAGACCTAATTTGTGTAATTAAAGTATAACGGGTCTTTGTGGTCCATAATTGGCTCCCTTTTGCGTAATTTTGGTCTTATTGGGTATAAGGGGTTTGTGGCTCACTAACGAGTTTAGTTGATCATAATGGGAGTAAATGGGTCATAATGAGTCTGATTAGACCAAATTTGGTGTAATTGAGGTATAACAGGTCTTTATGGTCAGATAATGTCTCCTCTTTTGGTAATTTTGGTCTTAGTGTGTATAAGGGTTTGTGGCTCCCTAACGAGTCTAATTGGTCACAATAGGAGTAAATGGGTCAAAATGAGTCTGATTAGACCTAATTTGGTGTAATTGAAGTAAACGGGTTTTTGTGGTCCATAATCGGCTAATTTTTGGGTCATTTTGGTCTTATTGGGTATTAGGGGTTTTGGCTCCTAACAAGTCTAATTGGTCATAATAGGGATAAATGGGTCATAATGACTCTGATTAGACCCAACTTGGTGTAATTGTGGTATAACAGGGGTTTATGGTCTGTAATGTCTCTCCTGTTTTGATAATTTTGGTCTTAGTGTGTATAAGGGGTTTGTTGTTGCCTAGCGAGTCTAATAGGTCACAATTGGTTACATGGGTCATAATGAGTCTGATTAGACCTAATTTGGTGTAGTTGAGGTATAATAGGTGTTTATGGTCTATAATGTCTCCTATTTTGATAATTTTGGTCTTAGTGTGTATTAGGGGTTTGTGGCTGCCTAACGAGTCTAATTGGTCACAAATGGTTACATGGGTCATAATGAGTCTGATTAAGACCTAATTTGGGCTAATTGAAGTAAATGGTTTTTTTGGTCCATAAGTGGCTCCTTTTTGGGTAATTTTTGTCTTATTGGGTATAAGGGGTTTGTGGCTCCCTAACGAGTTTAGTTGTTCATAATGGGAGTAAATGGGTCATAAAGAGTCTGATTAGAACAAATTTGGTGTAATTGAGGTATAACAGGTCTTTATGGTCAGATAATGACTCATTTTTTGGTAATTTTGGTTTGAGTGTGTATAAGGGGTTTGTCGCTGCCTATCGAGTCTAATAGGTCACAATTGGTTACATGGGTCATAAGGAGTCTGATTAGACCTAATTTGGTGTACTTCAAGTATAACAGGTTTTTGTGGTCCATAATTGGTTCCTTTTTGGGTAATTTTTGTGGCTCCCTAACGAGTCTAATTGGTCGTAATAGGTGTAAATGGGTCATAATGAGTTGGATTAGACCTAATTTGGTGTAATTGAAGTATAACGGGTCTTTGTGGTCCATAATTGTCTCCTTTATGGGTAATTTTGGTCTTATTGGGTATAAGGGGTGTGTGGCCCCCTAACGAGTCTAATTGATCATAATGGAAGTAAATGGGTCATAATGAGTCTGATTAGACCTTATTTGGTGTAATTGAGGTATAACAAGGGTTTATGGTCTGTAATGTCTCCTATTTTGATAATTTTGGTCTTAGTGTGTGTATAAGGGGTTTGTGGGCTGCCTAACGAGTCTAATAGGTCACAATTGGTTACATGGAACATAATGAGTCTGATTAGACCTAATTTGGTGTAATTGAAGTAAAACAGGTTTTTGTGGTCCATAATTGGCTCCTTTTTGTGTAATTTTTCTCTTATTGGGTATAAGGGGTTTGTGGCTCCCTAACGAGTCTAATTGGTCGTAATATGGGCAAATGAATCATAATGAATCGGATTAGACCTAATTTGTGTAATTAAAGTATAACGGGTCTTTGTGGTCCATAATTGGCTCCTTTTTGCGTAATTTTGGTCTTATTGGGTATAAGGGGTTTGTGGCTCACTAACGAGTTTAGTTGATCATAATGGGAGTAAATGGGTCATAATGAGTCTGATTAGACCAAATTTGGTGTAATTGAGGTATAACAGGTCTTTATGGTCAGATAATGACTCCTTTTTTGGTAATTTTGGTTTGAGTGTGTATAAGGGGTTTGTGGCTCCCTAACGAGTCTAATTGGTCACAATAGGAGTAAATGGGTCAAAATGAGTCTGATTAGACCTAAGTTGGTGTAATTGAAGTAAACGGGTTTTTGTGGTCCATAATCGGCTCATTTTTAGGTCATTTTGGTCTTATTGGGTATTAGGGGTTTTGGCTCCCAAACAAGTCTAATTGGTCATAATAGGGATAAATGGGTCATAATGAGTCTGATTAGACCTAACTTGGTGTAATTGTGGTATAACAGGGGTTTATGGTCTGTAATGTCTCTCCTATTTTGATAATAAGGGGTTTGTGGTTGCCTAACGAGTCTAATAGGTCACAATTGGTTACATGGGTCATAATGAGTCTGATTAGACCTAATTTGGTGTAGTTGAGGTATAATAGGTGTTTATGGTCTATAATGTCTCCTATTTTGATAATTTTGGTCTTAGTGTGTATTATGGGTTTGTGGCTGCCTAACGAGTCTAATTGGTCACAAATGGTTACATGGGTCATAATGAGTCTGATTAGACCTAATTTGGTGTAATTGAAGTAAACGGTTTTTTTGGTCCATAAGTGGCTCCTTTTTGGGTAATTTTTGTCTTATTGGGTATAATGGGTTTGTGGCTCCCTAACGAGTTTAGTTGATCATAATGGGAGTAAATGGGTCATAAAGAGTCTGATTAGACCAAATTTGGTGTAATTGAGGTATAACAGGGCTTTATGGTCAGATAATGTCTCCTTTTTTGGTAATTTTGGTCTTAGTGTGTATAAGGGTTTGTGGCTCCCTAACGAGTCTAATTGGTCACAATAGGAGTAAATGGGTCAAAATGAGTCTGATTAGACCTAATTTGGTGTAATTGAAGTAAACGGGTTTTGGTGGTCCATAATCGGCTCATTTTTGTGTCATTTTGGTCTTATTGGGTATTAGGGGTTTTGGCTCCCTAACAAGTCTAATTGGTCATAATAGGGATAAATGGGTCATAATGACTCTGATTAGACCTAACTTGGTGTAATTGTGGTATAACAGGGGTTTATGGTCTGTAATGTCTCTCCTATTTTGATAATAAGGGGTTTATGGTTGCCTAACGAGTCTAATAGGTCACAATTGGTTACATGGGTCATAATGAGTCTGATTAGACCTAATTTGGTGTAGTTGAGGTATAATAGGTGTTTATGGTCTATAACGTCTCCTATTTTGATAATTTTGGTCTTAGTGTGTATTAGGGGTTTGTGGCTGCCTAACGAGTCTAATTGGTCACAAATGGTTACATGGGTCATAATGAGTCTGATTAAGACCTAATTTGGGGTAATTGAAGTAAATGGTTTTTTTGGTCCATAAGTGGCTCCTTTTTGGGTAATTTTTGTCTTATTGGGTATAAGGGGTTTGTGGCTCCCTAACGAGTTTAGTTGTTCATAATGGGAGTAAATGGGTCATAAAGAGTCTGATTAGAACAAATTTGGTGTAATTGAGGTATAACAGGTCTTTATGGTCAGATAATGACTCATTTTTTGGTAATTTTGGTTTGAGTGTGTATAAGGGGTTTGTGGCTCCCTAACGAGTCTAATTGGTCACAATAGGAGTAAATGGGTCATAATGAGTCTGATTAAACCTAATTTGGTGTAATTGAAGTAAATGGGTTTTTGTGGTCCATAATTGGCTCCTTTATGGGTAATTTTGGTCTTATTGCGTATAAGGAGTTTGTGGCTCCCTAACGAGTATAATTGATCATAATGAGTCTGATTAGACCTAATTTATTGTAATTGAGGTATAACAATTGTTTATGGTCTGTAATGTCTCCTATTTTGATAATTTTGGTCTTAGTGTGTATAAGGGGTTTGTCGCTGCCTAACGAGTCTAATAGGTCACAATTGGTTACATGGGTCATAAGGAGTCTGATTAGACCTAATTTGGTGTACTTCAAGTATAACAGGTTTTTGTGGTCCATAATTGGTTCCTTTTTGGGTAATTTTTGTGGCTCCCTAACGAGTCTAATTGGTCGTAATAGGTGTAAATGGGTCATAATGAGTTGGATTAGACCTAATTTGGTGTAATTGAAGTATAACGGGTCTTTGTGGTCCATAATTGTCTCCTTTATGGGTAATTTTGGTCTTATTGGGTATAAGGGGTGTGTGGCCCCCTAACGAGTCTAATTGATCATAATGGAAGTAAATGGGTCATAATGAGTCTGATTAGACCTTATTTGGTGTAATTGAGGTATAACAAGGGTTTATGGTCTGTAATGTCTCCTATTTTGATAATTTTGGTCTTAGTGTGTGTATAAGGGGTTTGTGGCTGCCTAACTAGTCTAATAGGTCACAATTGGTTACATGGAACATAATGAGTCTGATTAGACCTAATTTGGTGTAATTGAAGTAAAACAGGTTTTTGTGGTCCATAATTGGCTCGTTTTTGTGTAATTTTTCTCTTATTGGGTATAAGGGGTTTGTGGCTCCCTAACGAGTGTAATTGGTCGTAATATGGGTAAATGGGTCATAATGAATCGGATTAGACCTAATTTGTGTAATTAAAGTATAACGGGTCTTTGTGGTCCATAATTGGGTCCTTTTTGCGTAATTTTGGTCTTATTGGGTATAAGGGGGTTTGTGGCTCACTAACGAGTTTAGTTGATCATAATGGGAGTAAATGGGTCAAAATGAGTCTGATTAGACCTAAGTTGGTGTAATTGAAGTAAACGGGTTTTTGTGGTCCATAATCGGCTCATTTTTAGGTCATTTTGGTCTTATTGGGGGGTTTTGGCTCCCAAACAAGTCTAATTGGTCATAATAGGGATAAATGGGTCATAATGAGTCCGATTAGACCTAACTTGGTGTAATTGTGGTATAACAGGGGTTTATGGTCTGTAATGTCTCTCCTATTTTGAAAATAAGGGGTTTGTGGTTGCCTAACGAGTCTAATAGGTCACAATTGGTTACATGGGTCATAATGAGTCTGATTAGACCTAATTTGGTGTAGTTGAGGTATAATAGGTGTTTATGGTCTATAATGTCTCCTATTTTGATAATTTTGGTCTTAGTGTGTATTATGGGTTTGTGGCTGCCTAACGAGTCTAATTGGTCACAAATGGTTACATGGGTCATAATGAGTCTGATTAGACCTAATTTGGTGTAATTGAAGTAAACGTTTTTTTTGGTCCATAAGTGGCTCCTTTTTGGGTAATTTTTTTCTTATTGGGTATAATGGGTTTGTGGCTCCCTAACGAGTTTAGTTGATCATAATGGGAGTAAATGGGTCATAAAGAGTCTGATTAGACCAAATTTGGTGTAATTGAGGTATAACAGGTCTTTATGGTCAGATAATGTCTCATTTTTTGGTAATTTTGGTCTTAGTGTGTATAAGGGTTTGTGGCTCCCTAACGAGTCTAATTGGTCACAATAGGAGTAAATGGGTCAAAATGAGTCTGATTAGACCTAATTTGGTGTAATTGAAGTAAACGGGTTTTTGTGGTCCATAATCGGCTAATTTTTGGGTCATTTTGGTCTTATTGGGTATTAAGTGTTTTGGCTCCCTAACAAGTCTAATTGGTCATAATAGGGGTAAATGGGTCATAATGACTCTGATTTGACCTTACTTGGTGTAATTGTGGTATAAGAGGGGTTTATGGTCTGTAATGTCTCTCCTATTTTGATAATTTTGGTCTTAGTGTGTATAAGGGGTTTGTTGTTGCCTAACGAGTCTAATAGGTCACAATTGGTTACATGGGTCATAATGAGTCTGATTAGACCTAATTTGGTGTAGTTGAGGTATAATAGGTGTTTATGGTCTATAATGTCTCCTATTTTGATAATTTTGGTCTTAGTGTGTATTAGGGGTTTGTGGCTGCCTAACGAGTCTAATTGGTCACAAATGGTTACATGGGTCATAATGAGTCTGATTAAGACCTAATTTGGGGTAATTGAAGTAAATGGTTTTTTTGGTCCATAAGTGGCTCCTTTTTGGGTAATTTTTGTCTTATTGGGTATAAGGGGTTTGTGGCTACCTAACGAGTTTAGTTGAACATAATGGGAGTAAATGGGTCATAAAGAGTCTGATTAGACCAAATGTGGTGTAATTGAGGTATAACAGGTCTTTATGGTCAGATAATGTCTCCTTTTTTGGTAATTTTGGTCTTAGTGTGTATAAGGGTTTGTGGCTCCCTAACGAGTCTAATTGGTCACAATAGGAGTAAATGGGTCAAAATGAGTCTGATTAGACCTAATTTGGTGTAATTGAAGTAAACGGGTTTTTGTGGTCCATAATCGGCTAATTTTTGGGTCATTTTGGTCTTATTGGGTATTAGGGGTTTTGGCTCCCTAACAAGTCTAATTGGTCATAATAGGGATAAATGGGTCATAATGACTCTGATTAGACCTAACTTGGTGTAATTGTGGTATAACAGGAGTTTATGGTCTGTAATGTCTCTCCTATTTTGATAATTTTGGTCTTAGTGTGTATAAGGGGTTTGTTGTTGCCTAACGAGTCTAATAGGTCACAATTGGTTACATGGGTCATAATGAGTCTGATTAGACCTAATTTGGTGTAGTTGAGGTATAATAGGTGTTTATGGTCTATAATGTCTCCTATTTTAATAATTTTGGTCTTAGTTTGTATTAGGGGTTTGTGGCTGCCTAACGAGTCTAATTGGTCACAAATGGTTACATGGGTCATAATGAGTCTGATTAAGACCTAATTTGGGGTAATTGAAGTAAATGGGTTTTTTGGTCCATAAGTGGCTCCTTTTTGGGTAATTTTTGTCTTATTGGGTATAAGGGGTTTGTGGCTCCCTAACGAGTTTAGTTGTTCATAATGGGAGTAAATGGGTCATAAAGAGTCTGATTAGAACAAATTTGGTGTAATTGAGGTATAACAGGTCTTTATGGTCAGATAATGACTCATTTTTTGGTAATTTTGGTTTGAGTGTGTATAAGTGGTTTGTGGCTCCCTAACGAGTCTAATTGGTCACAATAGGAGTAAATGGGTCATAATGAGTCTGATTAGACCTAATTTGGTGTAATTGAAGTAAATGGGTTTTTGAGGTCCATAATTGGCTCCTTTATGGGTAATTTTGGTCTTATTGCGTATAAGGAGTTTGTGGCTCCCTAACGAGTATAATTGATCATAATGAGTCTGATTAGACCTAATTTATTGTAATTGAGGTATAACAATTGTTTATGGTCTGTAATGTCTCCTATTTTGATAATTTTGGTCTTAGTGTGTATAAGGGGTTTGTCGCTGCCTAACGAGTCTAATAGGTCACAATTGGTTACATGGGTCATAAGGAGTCTGATTAGACCTAATTTGGTGTACTTCAAGTATAACAGGTTTTTGTGGTCCATAATTGGCTCCTTTTTGGGAATATTTTGTGGCTCCCTAACGAGTCTAATTGGTCGTAATAGGTGTAAATGGGTCATAATGAGTTGGATTAGACCTAATTTGGTGTAATTGAAGTATAACGGGTCTTTGTGGTCCATAATTGTCTCCTTTATGGGTAATTTTGGTCTTATTGGGTATAAGGGGTGTGTGGCCCCCTAACGAGTCTAATTGATCATATTGGAAGTAAATGGGTCATAATGAGTCTGATTAGACCTTATTTGGTGTAATTGAGGTATAACAAGGGTTTATGGTCTGTAATGTCTCCTATTTTGATAATTTTGGTCTTAGTGTGTGTATAAGGGGTTTGTGGCTGCCTAACGAGTCTAATAGGTCACAATTGGTTACATGGAACATAATGAGTCTGATTAGACCTAATTTGGTGTAATTGAAGTAAAACAGGTTTTTGTGGTCCATAATTGGCTCATTTTTGTGTAATTTTTCTCTTATTGGGTATAAGGGGTTTGTGGCTCCCTAACGAGTCTAATTGGTCGTAATATGGGTAAATGGGTCATAATGAATCGGATTAGACCTAATTTGTGTAATTAAAGTATAACGGGTCTTTGTGGTCCATAATTGGGTCCTTTTTGCGTAATTTTGGTCTTATTGGGTATAAGGGGTTTGTGGCTCACTAACGAGTTTAGTTGATCATAATGGGAGTAAATGGGTCATAATGAGTCTGATTAGACCAAATTTGGTGTAATTGAGGTATAACAGGTCTTTATGGTCAGATAATGACTCCTTTTTTGGTAATTTTGGTTTGAGTGTGTATAAGGGGTTTGTGGCTCCCTAACGAGTCTAATTGGTCACAATAGGAGTAAATGGGTCAAAATGAGTCTGATTAGACCTAAGTTGGTGTAATTGAAGTAAACGGGTTTTTGTGGTCCATAATCGGCTCATTTTTAGGTCATTTTGGTCTTATTGGGGGTTTTGGCTCCCAAACAAGTCTAATTGGTCATAATAGGGATAAATGGGTCATAATGAGTCTGATTAGACCTAACTTGGTGTAATTGTGGTATAACAGGGGTTTATGGTCTGTAATGTCTCTCCTATTTTGATAATAAGGGGTTTGTGGTTGCCTAACGAGTCTAATAGGTCACAATTGGTTACATGGGTCATAATGAGTCTGATTAGACCTAATTTGGTGTAGTTGAGGTATAATAGGTGTTTATGGTCTATAATGTCTCCTATTTTGATAATTTTGGTCTTAGTGTGTATTATGGGTTTGTGGCTGCCTAACGAGTCTAATTGGTCACAAATGGTTACATGGGTCATAATGAGTCTGATTAAGACCTAATTTGGGGTAATTGAAGTAAATGGTTTTTTTGGTCCATAAGTGGCTCCTTTTTGGGTAATTTTTGTCTTATTGGGTATAAGGGGTTTGTGGCTCCCTAACGAGTTTAGTTGTTCATAATGGGAGTAAATGGGTCATAAAGAGTCTGATTAGAACAAATTTGGTGTAATTGAGGTATAGCAGGTCTTTATGGTCAGATAATGACTCATTTTTTGGTAATTTTGGTTTGAGTGTGTATAAGGGGTTTGTGGCTCCCTAACGAGTTTAATTGGTCACAATAGGAGTAAATGGGTCATAATGAGTCTGATTAGACCTAATTTGGTGTAATTGAAGTAAACGGGTTTTTGTGGTCCATAATTGGCTCCTTTATGGGTAATTTTGGTCTTATTGCGTATAAGGGGTTTGTGGCTCCCTAACGAGAATAATTGATCATAATGAGTCTGATTAGACCTAATTTATTGTAATTGAGGTATAACAATTGTTTATGGTCTGTAATGTCTCCTATTTTGATAATTTTGGTCTTAGTGTGTATAAGGGGTTTGTCGCTGCCTAACGAGTGTTACGTGGGTCATAAGGAGTCTGATTAGACCTAATTTGGTGTACTTCAAGTATAACAGGTTTTTGTGGTCCATAATTGGCTCCTTTTTGGGTAATTTTTGTGGCTCCCTAACGAGTCTAATTGGTCGTAATAGGTGTAAATGGGTCATAATGAGTTGGATTAGACCTAATTTGGTGTAATTGAAGTATAACGGGTCTTTGTGGTCCATAATTGTCTCCTTTATGGGTACTTTTGGTCTTATTGGGTATAAGGGGTGTGTGGCCCCCTAACGAGTCTAATTGATCATAATGGGAGTAAATGGGTCATAATGAGTCTGATTAGACCTAATTTGGTGTAATTGAGGTATAACAAGGGTTTATGGTCTGTAATGTCTCATATTTTGATAATTTTGGTCTTAGTGTGTGTATAAGGGGTTTGTGGCTGCCTAACGAGTCTAATAGGTCACAATTGGTTACATGGAACATAATGAGTCTGATTAGACCTAATTTGGTGTAATTGAAGTAAAACAGGTTTTTGTGGTCCATAATTGGCTCCTTTTTGTGTAATTTTTCTCTTATTGGGTATAAGGGGTTTGTGGCTGCCTAACGAGTCTAATTGGTCGTAATATGGGTAAATGGGTCATAATGAATCGGATTAGACCTAATTTGTGTAATTAAAGTATAACGGGTCTTTGTGGTCCATAATTGGCTCCTTTTTGCGTAATTTTGGTCTTATTGGGTATAAGGGGTTTGTGGCTCACTAACGAGTTTAGTTGATCATAATGGGAGTAAATGGGTCATAATGAGTCTGATTAGACCAAATTGGGTGTAATTGAGGTATAACAGGTCTTTATGGTCAGATAATGACTCCTTTTTTGGTAATTTTGGTTTGAGTGTGTATAAGGGGTTTGTGGCTCCCTAACGAGTCTAATTGGTCACAATAGGAGTAAATGGGTCAAAATGAGTCTGATTAGACCTAAGTTGGTGTAATTGAAGTAAACGGGTTTTTGTGGTCCATAATCGGCTCATTTTTAGGTCATTTTTGTCTTATTGGGTATTAGGGGTTTTGGCTCCCAAACAAATCTAATTGGTCATAATAGGGATAAATGGGTCATAATGAGTCTGATTAGACCTAACTTGGTGTAATTGTGGTATAACAGGGGTTTATGGTCTGTAATGTCTCTCCTATTTTGATAATAAGGGGTTTGTGGTTGCCTAACGAGTCTAATAGGTCACAATTGGTTACATGGGTCATAATGAGTCTGATTAGACCTAATTTGGTGTAGTTGAGGTATAATAGGTGTTTATGGTCTATAATGTCTCATATTTTGATAATTTTGGTCTTAGTGTGTATTATGGGTTTGTGGCTGCCTAACGAGTCTAATTGGTCACAAATGGTTACATGGGTCATAATGAGTCTGATTAGACCTAATTTGGTGTAATTGAAGTGAACGGTTTTTTTGGTCCATAAGTGGCTCCTTTTTGGGTAATTTTTGTCTTATTGGGTATAATGGGTTTGTGGCTCCCTAACAAGTTTAGTTGATCATAATGGGAGTAAATGGGTCATAAAGAGTCTGATTAGATGTAAATGGGTCATAATGAGTTGGATTAGACCTAATTTGGTGTAATTGAAGTATAACGGGTCTTTGTGGTCCATAATTGTCTCCTTTATGGGTAATTTTGGTCTTATTGGGTATAAGGGGTGTGTGGCCCCCTAACGAGTCTAATTGATCATAATAGGGATAAATGGGTCATAATGACTCTGATTAGATCTAACTTGGTGTAATTGTGGTATAACAGGAGTTTATGGTCTGTAATGTCTCTCCTATTTTGATAATTTTGGTCTTAGTGTGTATAAGGGGTTTGTTGTTGCCTAACGAGTCTAATAGGTCACAATTGGTTACATGGGTCATAATGAGTCTGATTAAACCTAATTTGGTGTAGTTGAGGTATAATAGGTGTTTATGGTCTATAATGTCTCCTATTTTGATAATTTTGGTCTTAGTGTGTATTAGGGGTTTGTGGCTGCCTAACGAGTCTAATTGGTCACAAATGGTTACATGGGTCATAATGAGTCTGATTAAGACCTAATTTGGGGTAATTGAAGTAAATGGTTTTTTTGGTCCATAAGTGGCTCCTTTTTAGGTAATTTTTGTCTTATTGGGTATAAGGGGTTTGTGGCTCCCTAACGAGTTTAGTTGTTCATAATGGGAGTAAATGGGTCATAAAGAGTCTGATTAGAACAAATTTGGTGTAATTGAGGTATAACAGGTCTTTATGGTCAGATAATGACTCATTTTTTGGTAATTTTGGTTTGAGTGTGTATAAGGGGTTTGTGGCTCCCTAACGAGTCTAATTGGTCACAATAGGAGTAAATGGGTCATAATGAGTCTGATTAGACCTAATTTGGTGTAATTGAAGTAAATGGGTTTTTGTGGTCCATAATTGGCTCCTTTATGGGTAATTTTGGTCTTATTGCGTATAAGGAGTTTGTGGCTCCCTAACGAGTATAATTGATCATAATGAGTCTGATTAGACCTAATTTATTGTATTTGAGGTATAACAATTGTTTATGGTCTGTAATGTCTCCTATTTTGATAATTTTGGTCTTAGTGTGTATAAGGGGTTTGTCGCTGCCTAACGAGTCTAATAGGTCACAATTGGTTACATGGGTCATAAGGAGTCTGATTAGACCTAATTTGGTGTACTTCAAATATAACAGGTTTTTGTGGTCCATAATTGGCTCCTTTTTGGGTATATTTTGTGGCTCCCTAACGAGTCTAATTGGTCGTAATAGGTGTAAATGGGTCATAATGAGTTGGATTAGACCTAATTTGGTGTAATTGAAGTATAACGGGTCTTTGTGGTCCATAATTGTCTCCTTTATGGGTAATTTTGGTCTTATTGGGTATAAGGGGTGTGTGGCCCCCTAACGAGTCTAATTGATCATATTGGAAGTAAATGGGTCATAATGAGTCTGATTAGACCTTATTTGGTGTAATTGAGGTATAACAAGGGTTTATGGTCTGTAATGTCTCCTATTTTGATAATTTTGGTCTTAGTGTGTGTATAAGGGGTTTGTGGCTGCCTAACGAGTCTAATAGGTCACAATTGGTTACATGGAACATAATGAGTCTGATTAGACCTAATTTGGTGTAATTGAAGTAAAACAGGTTTTTGTGGTCCATAATTGGCTCCTTTTTGTGTAATTTTTCTCTTATTGGGTATAAGGGGTTTGTGGCTCCCTAACGAGTCTAATTGGTCGTAATATGGGTAAATGGGTCATAATGAATCGGATTAGACCTAATTTGTGTAATTAAAGTATAACGGGTCTTTGTGGTCCATAATTGGGTCCTTTTTGCGTAATTTTGGTCTTATTGGGTATAAGGGGTTTGTGGCTCACTAACGAGTTTAGTTGATCATAATGGGAGTAAATGGGTCATAATGAGTCTGATTAGACCAAATTTGGTGTAATTGAGGTATAACAGGTCTTTATGGTCAGATAATGACTCCTTTTTTGGTAATTTTGGTTTGAGTGTGTATAAGGGGTTTGTGGCTCCCTAACGAGTCTAATTGGTCACAATAGGAGTAAATGGGTCAAAATGAGTCTGATTAGACCTAAGTTGGTGTAATTGAAGTAAACGGGTTTTTGTGGTCCATAATCGGCTCATTTTTAGGTCATTTTGGTCTTATTGGGGGTTTTGGCTCCCAAACAAGTCTAATTGGTCATAATAGGGATAAATGGGTCATAATGAGTCTGATTAGACCTAACTTGGTGTAATTGTGGTATAACAGGGGTTTATGGTCTGTAATGTCTCTCCTATTTTGATAATAAGGGGTTTGTGGTTGCCTAACGAGTCTAATAGGTCACAATTGGTTACATGGGTCATAATGAGTCTGATTAGACCTAATTTGGTGTAGTTGAGGTATACTAGGTGTTTATGGTCTATAATGTCTCCTATTTTGATAATTTTGGTCTTAGTGTGTATTATGGGTTTGTGGCTGCCTAACGAGTCTAATTGGTCACAAATGGTTACATGGGTCATAATGAGTCTGATTAAGACCTAATTTGGGGTAATTGAAGTAAATGGTTTTTTTGGTCCATAAGTGGCTCCTTTTTGGGTAATTTTTGTCTTATTGGGTATAAGGGGTTTGTGGCTCCCTAACGAGTTTAGTTGTTCATAATGGGAGTAAATGGGTCATAAAGAGTCTGATTAGAACAAATTTGGTGTAATTGAGGTATAGCAGGTCTTTATGGTCAGATAATGACTCATTTTTTGGTAATTTTGGTTTGAGTGTGTATAAGGGGTTTGTGGCTCCCTAACGAGTTTAATTGGTCACAATAGGAGTAAATGGGTCATAATGAGTCTGATTAGACCTAATTTGGTGTAATTGAAGTAAACGGGTTTTTGTGGTCCATAATTGGCTCCTTTATGGGTAATTTTGGTCTTATTGCGTATAAGGGGTTTGTGGCTCCCTAACGAGAATAATTGATCATAATGAGTCTGATTAGACCTAATTTATTGTAATTGAGGTATAACAATTGTTTATGGTCTGTAATGTCTCCTATTTTGATAATTTTGGTCTTAGTGTGTATAAGGGGTTTGTCGCTGCCTAACGAGTGTTACGTGGGTCATAAGGAGTCTGATTAGACCTAATTTGGTGTACTTCAAGTATAACAGGTTTTTGTGGTCCATAATTGGCTCCTTTTTGGGTAATTTTTGTGGCTCCCTAACGAGTCTAATTGGTCGTAATAGGTGTAAATGGGTCATAATGAGTTGGATTAGACCTAATTTGGTGTAATTGAAGTATAACGGGTCTTTGTGGTCCATAATTGTCTCCTTTATGGGTACTTTTGGTCTTATTGGGTATAAGGGGTGTGTGGCCCCCTAACGAGTCTAATTGATCATAATGGGAGTAAATGGGTCATAATGAGTCTGATTAGACCTAATTTAGTGTAATTGAGGTATAACAAGGGTTTATGGTCTGTAATGTCTCATATTTTGATAATTTTGGTCTTAGTGTGTGTATAAGGGGTTTGTGGCTGCCTAACGAGTCTAATAGGTCACAATTGGTTACATGGAACATAATGAGTCTGATTAGACCTAATTTGGTGTAATTGAAGTAAAACAGGTTTTTGTGGTCCATAATTGGCTCCTTTTTGTGTAATTTTTCTCTTATTGGGTATAAGGGGTTTGTGGCTCCCTAACGAGTCTAATTGGTCGTAATATGGGTAAATGGGTCATAATGAATCGGATTAGACCTAATTTGTGTAATTAAAGTATAACGGGTCTTTGTGGTCCATAATTGGCTCCTTTTTGCGTAATTTTGGTCTTATTGGGTATAAGGGGTTTGTGGCTCACTAACGAGTTTAGTTGATCATAATGGGAGTAAATGGGTCATAATGAGTCTGATTAGACCAAATTGGGTGTAATTGAGGTATAACAGGTCTTTATGGTCAGATAATGACTCCTTTTTTGGTAATTTTGGTTTGAGTGTGTATAAGGGGTTTGTGGCTCCCTAACGAGTCTAATTGGTCACAATAGGAGTAAATGGGTCAAAATGAGTCTGATTAGACCTAAGTTGGTGTAATTGAAGTAAACGGGTTTTTGTGGTCCATAATCGGCTCATTTTTAGGTCATTTTGGTCTTATTGGGTATTAGGGGTTTTGGCTCCCAAACAAATCTAATTGGTCATAATAGGGATAAATGGGTCATAATGAGTCTGATTAGACCTAACTTGGTGTAATTGTGGTATAACAGGGGTTTATGGTCTGTAATGTCTCTCCTATTTTGATAATAAGGGGTTTGTGGTTGCCTAACGAGTCTAATAGGTCACAATTGGTTACATGGGTCATAATGAGTCTGATTAGACCTAATTTGGTGTAGTTGAGGTATAATAGGTGTTTATGGTCTATAATGTCTCATATTTTGATAATTTTGGTGTTAGTGTGTATTATGGGTTTGTGGCTGCCTAACGAGTCTAATTGGTCACAAATGGTTACATGGGTCATAATGAGTCTGATTAGACCTAATTTGGTGTAATTGAAGTGAACGGTTTTTTTGGTCCATAAGTGGCTCCTTTTTGGGTAATTTTTGTCTTATTGGGTATAATGGGTTTGTGGCTCCCTAACAAGTTTAGTTGATCATAATGGGAGTAAATGGGTCATAAAGAGTCTGATTAGATGTAAATGGGTCATAATGAGTTGGATTAGACCTAATTTGGTGTAATTGAAGTATAACGGGTCTTTGTGGTCCATAATTGTCTCCTTTATGGGTAATTTTGGTCTTATTGGGTATAAGGGGTGTGTGGCCCCCTAACGAGTCTAATTGATCATAATGGGAGTAAATGGGTCATATTGAGTCTGATTAGACCTAATTTGGTGTAATTGAGGTACAACAAGTGTTTATGGTCTGTAATGTCTCCTATTTTGATAATTTTGATCTTAGTGTGTGTATAAGGGGTTTGTGGCTGCCTAACGAGTCTAATAGGTCACAATTGGTTACATGGAACATAATGAGTCTGATTAGACCTAATTTGGTGTAATTGATGTAAAACAGGTTTTTGTGGTCCATAATTGGCTCCTTTTTGTGTAATTTTTCTCTTATTGGGTATAAGGGGTTTGTGGCTCCCTAACGAGTCTAATTGGTCGTAATATGGGTAAATGGGTCATAATGAATCAGATTAGACCTAATTTGTGTAATTAAAGTATAACGGGTCTTTGTGGTCCATAATTGGCTCCTTTTTGCGTAATTTTGGTCTTATTGGGTATAAGGGGTTTGTGGCTCACTAACGAGTTTAGTTGATCATAATGGGAGTAAATGGGTCATAATGAGTCTGATTAGACCTAATTTGGTGTAGTTGAGGTATAATAGGTGTTTATGGTCTATAATGTCTCCTATTTTGATAATTTTGGTCTTAGTGTGTATTAGGGGTTAGTGGCTGCCTAACGAGTCTAATTGGTCACAAATGGTTACATGGGTCATAATGAGTCTGATTAGACCTAATTTGGTGAAATTGAAGTAAACGGTTTTTTTGGTCCATAAGTGGCTCCTTTTTGGGTAATTTTTGTCTTATTGGGTATAAGGGGTTTGTGGCTCCCTAACGAGTTTAGTTGTTCATAATGGGAGTAAATGGGTCATAAAGAGTCTGATTAGAACAAATTTGGTGTAATTGAGGTATAACAGGTCTTTATGGTCAGATAATGACTCATTTTTTGGTAATTTTGGTTTGAGTGTGTATAAGGGGTTTGTGGCTCCCTAACGAGTCTAATTTGTCACAATAGGAGTAAATGGGTCATAATGAGTCTGATTAGACCTAATTTGGTGTAATTGAAGTAAACGGGTTTTTGTGGTCCATAATTGGCTCCTTTATGGGTAATTTTGGTCTTATTGAGTATAAGGGGTTTGTGGCTCCCTAACGAGTATAATTGATCATAATGCGTCTGATTAGACCTAATTTGTTGTAATTGAGGTATAACAATTGTTTATGGTCTGTAATGTCTCCTATTTTGATAATTTTGGTCTTAGTGTGCATAAGGGGTTTGTCGCTTCCTAACGAGTCTAATAGGTCACAATTGGTTACATGGGTCATAAGGAGTCTGATTAGACCTAATTTGGTGTACGTCAAGTATAACAGGTTTTTGTGGTCCATAATTGGCTCCTTTTTGGGTAATTTTTGTGGCTCCCTAACGAGTCTAATTGGTCGTAATAGGTGTAAATGGGTCATAATGAGTTGGATTAGACCTAATTTGGTGTAATTGAAGTATAACGGGTCTTTGTGGTCCATAATTGTCTCCTTTATGGGTAATTTTGGTCTTATTGGGTATAAGGGGTGTGTGGCCCCCTAACGAGTCTAATTGATCATAATGGGAGTAAATGGGTCATAATGAGTCTGATTAGACCTAATTTGGTGTAATTGAGGTATAACAAGTGTTTATGGTCTGTAATGTCTCCTATTTTGATAATTTTGGTCTTAGTGTGTGTATAAGGGGTTTGTGGCTGCCTAACGAGTCTAATAGGTCACAATTGGTTACATGGAACATAATGAGTCTGATTAGACCTAATTTGGTGTAATTGATGTAAAATAGGTTTTTGTGGTCCATAATTGGCTCCTTTTTGTGTAATTTTTTTCTTATTGGGTATAAAGGGGTTTGTGGCTCCCTAACGAGTCTAATTGGTCGTAATATGGGTAAATGGGTCATAATGAATCAGATTAGACCTAATTTGTGTAATTAAAGTATAACGGGTCTTTGTGGTCCATAATTGGCTCCTTTTTGCGTAATTTTGGTCTTATTGGGTATAAGGGGTTTGTGGCTCACTAACGAGTTTAGTTGATCATAATGGGAGTAAATGGGTCATAATGAGTTTGATTAGACCAAATTTGGTGTAATTGAGGTATAACAGGTCTTTATGGTCAGATAATGTCTCCTTTTTTGGAAATTTTGGTCTTAGTGTGTATAAGGGTTTGTGGCTCCCTAACGAGTCAAATTGGTCACAATAGGATTAAATGGGTCATAATGAGTCTGATTAGACCTAATTTGGTGTAATTGAAGTAAACGGGTTTTTGTGGTCCATAATCGGCTCATTTTTGGGTCATTTTGGTCTTATTGGGTATTAGGGGTTTTGGCTCCCTAACAAGTCTAATTGGTCATAATAGGGATAAATGGGTCATAATGAATCTGATTAGACCTAACTTGGTGTAATTGTGGTATAACAGGGGTTTATGGTCTGTAATGTCTCTCCTATTTTGATAATTTTGGTCTTAGTGTGTATAAGGGGTTTGTGGTTGCCTAACGAGTCTAATAGGTCATAATTGGTTACATGGGTCATAATGAGTCTGATTAGACCTAATTTGGTGTAGTTGAGGTACAATAGGTGTTTATGGTCTATAATGTCTTCTATTTTGATAATTTTGGTCTTAGTGTGTATTAGGGGTTTGTGGCTGCCTAACGAGTCTAATTGGTCACAAATGGTTACATGGGTCATAATGAGTCTGATTAAGACCTAATTTGGGGTAATTGAAGTAAATGGTTTTTTTGGTCCATAAGTGGCTCCTTTTTGGGTAATTTTTGTCTTATTGGGTATAAGGGGTTTGTGGCTCCCTAACGAGTTTAGTTGTTCATAATGGGAGTAAATGGGTCATAAAGAGTCTGATTAGAACAAATTTGGTGTAATTGAGGTATAGCAGGTCTTTATGGTCAGATAATGACTCATTTTTTGGTAATTTTGGTTTGAGTGTGTATAAGGGGTTTGTGGCTCCCTAACGAGTTTAATTGGTCACAATAGGAGTAAATGGGTCATAATGAGTCTGATTAGACCTAATTTGGTGTAATTGAAGTAAACGGGTTTTTGTGGTCCATAATTGGCTCCTTTATGGGTAATTTTGGTCTTATTGCGTATAAGGGGTTTGTGGCTCCCTAACGAGAATAATTGATCATAATGAGTCTGATTAGACCTAATTTATTGTAATTGAGGTATAACAATTGTTTATGGTCTGTAATGTCTCCTATTTTGATAATTTTGGTCTTAGTGTGTATAAGGGGTTTGTCGCTGCCTAACGAGTGTTACGTGGGTCATAAGGAGTCTGATTAGACCTAATTTGGTGTACTTCAAGTATAACAGGTTTTTGTGGTCCATAATTGGCTCCTTTTTGGGTAATTTTTGTGGCTCCCTAACGAGTCTAATTGGTCGTAATAGGTGTAAATGGGTCATAATGAGTTGGATTAGACCTAATTTGGTGTAATTGAAGTATAACGGGTCTTTGTGGTCCATAATTGTCTCCTTTATGGGTACTTTTGGTCTTATTGGGTATAAGGGGTGTGTGGCCCCCTAACAAGTCTAATTGATCATAATGGGAGTAAATGGGTCATAATGAGTCTAATTAGACCTAATTTGGTGTAATTGAGGTATAACAAGGGTTTATGGTCTGTAATGTCTCATATTTTGATAATTTTGGTCTTAGTGTGTGTATAAGGGGTTTGTGGCTGCCTAACGAGTCTAATAGGTCACAATTGGTTACATGGAACATAATGAGTCTGATTAGACCTAATTTGGTGTAATTGAAGTAAAACAGGTTTTTGTGGTCCATAATTGGCTCCTTTTTGTGTAATTTTTCTCTTATTGGGTATAAGGGGTTTGTGGCTCCCTAACGAGTCTAATTGGTCGTAATATGGGTAAATGGGTCATAATGAATCGGATTAGACCTAATTTGTGTAATTAAAGTATAACGGGTCTTTGTGGTCCATAATTGGCTCCTTTTTGCGTAATTTTGGTCTTATTGGGTATAAGGGGTTTGTGGCTCACTAACGAGTTTAGTTGATCATAATGGGAGTAAATGGGTCATAATGAGTCTGATTAGACCAAATTGGGTGTAATTGAGGTATAACAGGTCTTTATGGTCAGATAATGACTCCTTTTTTGGTAATTTTGGTTTGAGTGTGTATAAGGGGTTTGTGGCTCCCTAACGAGTCTAATTGGTCACAATAGGAGTAAATGGGTCAAAATGAGTCTGATTAGACCTAAGTTGGTGTAATTGAAGTAAACGGGTTTTTGTGGTCCATAATCGGCTCATTTTTAGGTCATTTTGGTCTTATTGGGTATTAGGGGTTTTGGCTCCCAAACAAATCTAATTGGTCATAATAGGGATAAATGGGTCATAATGAGTCTGATTAGACCTAACTTGGTGTAATTGTGGTATAACAGGGGTTTATGGTCTGTAATGTCTCTCCTATTTTGATAATAAGGGGTTTGTGGTTGCCTAACGAGTCTAATAGGTCACAATTGGTTACATGGGTCATAATGAGTCTGATTAGACCTAATTTGGTGTAGTTGAGGTATAATAGGTGTTTATGGTCTATAATGTCTCCTATTTTGATAATTTTGGTCTTAGTGTGTATTATGGGTTTGTGGCTGCCTAACGAGTCTAATTGGTCACAAATGGTTACATGGGTCATAATGAGTCTGATTAAGACCTAATTTGGGGTAATTGAAGTAAATGGTTTTTTTGGTCCATAAGTGGCTCCTTTTTGGGTAATTTTTGTCTTATTGGGTATAAGGGGTTTGTGGCTCCCTAACGAGTTTAGTTGTTCATAATGGGAGTAAATGGGTCATAAAGAGTCTGATTAGAACAAATTTGGTGTAATTGAGGTATAGCAGGTCTTTATGGTCAGATAATGACTCATTTTTTGGTAAATTTGGTTTGAGTGTGTATAAGGGGTTTGTGGCTCCCTAACGAGTTTAATTGGTCACAATAGGAGTAAATGGGTCATAATGAGTCTGATTAGACCTAATTTGGTGTAATTGAAGTAAACGGGTTTTTGTGGTCCATAATTGGCTCCTTTATGGGTAATTTTGGTCTTATTGCGTATAAGGGGTTTGTGGCTCCCTAACGAGAATAATTGATCATAATGAGTCTGATTAGACCTAATTTATTGTAATTGAGGTATAACAATTGTTTATGGTCTGTAATGTCTCCTATTTTGATAATTTTGGTCTTAGTGTGTATAAGGGGTTTGTCGCTGCCTAACGAGTGTTACGTGGGTCATAAGGAGTCTGATTAGACCTAATTTGGTGTACTTCAAGTATAACAGGTTTTTGTGGTCCATAATTGGCTCCTTTTTGGGTAATTTTTGTGGCTCCCTAACGAGTCTAATTGGTCGTAATAGGTGTAAATGGGTCATAATGAGTTGGATTAGACCTAATTTGGTGTAATTGAAGTATAACGGGTCTTTGTGGTCCATAATTGTCTCCTTTATGGACTTTTGGTCTTATTGGGTATAAGGGGTGTGTGGCCCCCTAACGAGTCTAATTGATCATAATGGGAGTAAATGGGTCATAATGAGTCTGATTAGACCTAATTTGGTGTAATTGAGGTATAACAAGGGTTTATGGTCTGTAATGTCTCATATTTTGATAATTTTGGTCTTAGTGTGTGTATAAGGGGTTTGTGGCTGCCTAACGAGTCTAATAGGTCACAATTGGTTACATGGAACATAATGAGTCTGATTAGACCTAATTTGGTGTAATTGAAGTAAAACAGGTTTTTGTGGTCCATAATTGGCTCCTTTTTGTGTAATTTTTCTCTTATTGGGTATAAGGGGTTTGTGGCTCCCTAACGAGTCTAATTGGTCGTAATATGGGTAAATGGGTCATAATGAATCGGATTAGACCTAATTTGTGTAATTAAAGTATAACGGGTCTTTGTGGTCCATAATTGGCTCCTTTTTGCGTAATTTTGGTCTTATTGGGTATAAGGGGTTTGTGGCTCACTAACGAGTTTAGTTGATCATAATGGGAGTAAATGGGTCATAATGAGTCTGATTAGACCAAATTGGGTGTAATTGAGGTATAACAGGTCTTTATGGTCAGATAATGACTCCTTTTTTGGTAATTTTGGTTTGAGTGTGTATAAGGGGTTTGTGGCTCCCTAACGAGTCTAATTGGTCACAATAGGAGTAAATGGGTCAAAATGAGTCTGATTAGACCTAAGTTGGTGTAATTGAAGTAAACGGGTTTTTGTGGTCCATAATAGCATCATTTTTAGGTCATTTTGGTCTTATTGGGTATTAGGGGTTTTGGCTCCCAAACAAATCTAATTGGTCATAATAGGGATAAATGGGTCATAATGAGTCTGATTAGACCTAACTTGGTGTAATTGTGGTATAACAGGGGTTTATGGTCTGTAATGTCTCTCCTATTTTGATAATAAGGGGTTTGTGGTTGCCTAACGAGTCTAATAGGTCACAATTGGTTACATGGGTCATAATGAGTCTGATTAGACCTAATTTGGTGTAGTTGAGGTATAATAGGTGTTTATGGTCTATAATGTCTCATATTTTGATAATTTTGGTGTTAGTGTGTATTATGGGTTTGTGGCTGCCTAACGAGTCTAATTGGTCACAAATGGTTACATGGGTCATAATGAGTCTGATTAGACCTAATTTGGTGTAATTGAAGTGAACGGTTTTTTTGGTCCATAAGTGGCTCCTTTTTGGGTAATTTTTGTCTTATTGGGTATAATGGGTTTGTGGCTCCCTAACAAGTTTAGTTGATCATAATGGGAGTAAATGGGTCATAAAGAGTCTGATTAGATGTAAATGGGTCATAATGAGTTGGATTAGACCTAATTTGGTGTAATTGAAGTATAACGGGTCTTTGTGGTCCATAATTGTCTCCTTTATGGGTAATTTTGGTCTTATTGGGTATAAGGGGTGTGTGGCCCCCTAACGAGTCTAATTGATCATAATGGGAGTAAATGGGTCATATTGAGTCTGATTAGACCTAATTTGGTGTAATTGAGGTACAACAAGTGTTTATGGTCTGTAATGTCTCCTATTTTGATAATTTTGGTCTTAGTGTGTGTATAAGGGGTTTGTGGCTGCCTAACGAGTCTAATAGGACACAATTGGTTACATGGAACATAATGAGTCTGATTAGACCTAATTTGGTGTAATTGATGTAAAACAGGTTTTTGTGGTCCATAATTGGCTCCTTTTTGTGTAATTTTTCTCTTATTGGGTATAAGGGGTTTGTGGCTCCCTAACGAGTCTAATTGGTCGTAATATGGGTAAATGGGTCATAATGAATCAGATTACACCTAATTTGTGTAATTAAAGTATAACGGGTCTTTGTGGTCCATAATTGGCTCCTTTTTGCGTAATTTTGGTCTTATTGGGTATAAGGGGTTTGTGGCTCACTAACGAGTTTAGTTGATCATAATGGGAGTAAATGGGTCATAATGAGTCTGATTAGACCTAATTTGGTGTAGCTGAGGTATAATAGGTGTTTATGGTCTATAATTTTGGTCTTAGTGTGTATTAGGGGTTAGTGGCTGCCTAACGAGTCTAATTGGTCACAAATGGTTACATGGGTCATAATGAGTCTGATTAGACCTAATTTGGTGTAATTGAAGTAAACGGTTTTTTTGGTCCATAAGTGGCTCCTTTTTGGGTAATTTTTGTCTTATTGGGTATAAGGGGTTTGTGGCTCCCTAACGAGTTTAGTTGTTCATAATGGGAGTAAATGGGTCATAAAGAGTCTGATTAGAACAAATTTGGTGTAATTGAGGTATAACAGGTCTTTATGGTCAGATAATGACTCATTTTTTGGTAATTTTGGTTTGAGTGTGTATAAGGGGTTTGTGGCTCCCTAACGAGTCTAATTTGTCACAATAGGAGTAAATGGGTCATAATGAGTCTGATTAGACCTAATTTGGTGTAATTGAAGTAAACGGGTTTTTGTGGTCCATAATTGGCTCCTTTATGGGTAATTTTGGTCTTATTGAGTATAAGGGGTTTGTGGCTCCCTAACGAGTATAATTGATCATAATGCGTCTGATTAGACCTAATTTGTTGTAATTGAGGTATAACAATTGTTTATGGTCTGTAATGTCTCCTATTTTGATAATTTTGGTCTTAGTGTGCATAAGGGGTTTGTCGCTTCCTAACGAGTCTAATAGGTCACAATTGGTTACATGGGTCATAAGGAGTCTGATTAGACCTAATTTGGTGTACGTCAAGTATAACAGGTTTTTGTGGTCCATAATTGGCTCCTTTTTGGGTAATTTTTGTGGCTCCCTAACGAGTCTAATTGGTCGTAATAGGTGTAAATGGGTCATAATGAGTTGGATTAGACCTAATTTGGTGTAATTGAAGTATAACGGGTCTTTGTGGTCCATAATTGTCTCCTTTATGGGTAATTTTGGTCTTATTGGGTATAAGGGGTGTGTGGCCCCCTAACGAGTCTAATTGATCATAATGGGAGTAAATGGGTCATAATGAGTCTGATTAGACCTAATTTGGTGTAATTGAGGTATAACAAGTGTTTATGGTCTGTAATGTCTCCTATTTTGATAATTTTGGTCTTAGTGTGTGTATAAGGGGTTTGTGGCTGCCTAACGAGTCTAATAGGTCACAATTGGTTACATGGAACATAATGAGTCTGATTAGACCTAATTTGGTGTAATTGATGTAAAATAGGTTTTTGTGGTCCATAATTGGCTCCTTTTTGTGTAATTTTTTTCTTATTGGGTATAAAGGGGTTTGTGGCTCCCTAACGAGTCTAATTGGTCGTAATATGGGTAAATGGGTCATAATGAATCAGATTAGACCTAATTTGTGTAATTAAAGTATAACGGGTCTTTGTGGTCCATAATTGGCTCCTTTTTGCGTAATTTTGGTCTTATTGGGTATAAGGGGTTTGTGGCTCACTAACGAGTTTAGTTGATCATAATGGGAGTAAATGGGTCATAATGAGTTTGATTAGACCAAATTTGGTGTAATTGAGGTATAACAGGTCTTTATGGTCAGATAATGTCTCCTTTTTTGGAAATTTTGGTCTTAGTGTGTATAAGGGTTTGTGGCTCCCTAACGAGTCAAATTGGTCACAATAGGATTAAATGGGTCATAATGAGTCTGATTAGACCTAATTTGGTGTAATTGAAGTAAACGGGTTTTTGTGGTCCATAATCGGCTCATTTTTGGGTCATTTTGGTCTTATTGGGTATTAGGGGTTTTGGCTCCCTAACAAGTCTAATTGGTCATAATAGGGATAAATGGGTCATAATGAATCTGATTAGACCTAACTTGGTGTAATTGTGGTATAACAGGGGTTTATGGTCTGTAATGTCTCTCCTATTTTGATAATTTTGGTCTTAGTGTGTATAAGGGGTTTGTGGTTGCCTAACGAGTCTAATAGGTCATAATTGGTTACATGGGTCATAATGAGTCTGATTAGACCTAATTTGGTGTAGTTGAGGTACAATAGGTGTTTATGGTCTATAATGTCTCCTATTTTGATAATTTTGGTCTTAGTGTGTATTAGGGGTTTGTGGCTGCCTAACGAGTCTAATTGGTCACAAATGGTTACATGGGTCATAATGAGTCTGATTAGACCTAATTTGGTGTAATTGAAGTAAACGGTTTTTTTGGTGCATAAGTGGCTCCTTTTTGGGTAATTTTTGTCTTATTGGGTATAAGGGGTTTGTGGCTCCCTAACGAGTTTAGTTGTTCATAATGGGAGTAAATGGGTCATAAAGAGTCTGATTAGAACAAATTTGGTGTAATTGAGGTATAACAGGTCTTTATGGTTAGATAACGACTCATTTTTTGGTAATCTTGGTTTGAGTGTGTATAAGGGGTTTGTGGCTCCCTAACGAGTCCAATTGGTCACAATAGGAGTAAATGGGTCATAATGAGTCTGATTTGACCTAATTTGGTGTAATTGAAGTAAACGGGTATTTGTGGTCCATAATTGGCTCCTTTATGGGTAATTTTGGTCTTATTGCGTATAAGGGGTTTGTGGCTCCCAAACGAGTATAATTGATCATAATGAGTCTGATTAGACCTAATTTATTGTAATTGAGGTATAACATTTGTTTATGGTCTGTAATGTCTCCTATTTTAATAATTTTGGTCTTAGTGTGTATAAGGGGTTTGTCGCTGCCTAACGAGTCTAATAGGTCACAATTGGTTACATGGGTCATAAGGAGTCTGATTAGACCTAATTTGGTGTACTTCAAGTATAACAGGTTTTTGTGGTCCATAATTGGCTCCTTTTTGGGTAATTTTTGTGGCTCCCTAACGAGTCTAATTGGTCGTAATAGGTGTAAATGGGTCATAATGAGTTGGATTAGACCTAATTTGGTGTAATTGAAGTATAACGGGTCTTTGTGGTCCATAATTGGCTCCTTTATGGGTAATTTTGGTCTTATTGCGTATAAGGGGTTTGTGGCTCCCAAACGAGTATAATTGATCATAATGAGTCTGATTAGACCTAATTTATTGTAATTGAGGTATAACATTTGTTTATGGTCTGTAATGTCTCCTATTTTAATAATTTTGGTCTTAGTGTGTATAAGGGGTTTATCGCTGCCTAACGAGTCTAATAGGTCACAATTGGTTACATGGGTCATAAGGAGTCTGATTAGACCTAATTTGGTGTACTTCAAGTATAACAGGTTTTTGTGGTCCATAATTGGCTCCTTTTTGGGTAATTTTTGTGGCTCCCTAACGAGTCTAATTGGTTGTAATAGGTGTAAATGGGTCATAATGAGTTGGATTAGACCTAATTTGGTGTAATTGAAGTATAACGGGTCTTTGTGGTCCATAATTGTCTCCTTTATGGGTAATTTTGGTCTTATTGGGTATAAGGGGTGTGTGGCCCCCTAACGAGTCTAATTGATCATAATGGGAGTAAATGGGTCATAATGAGTCTGATTAGACCTAATTTATTGTAATTGAGGTATAACAAGTGTTTATGGTCTGTAATGTCTCCTATTTTGATAATTTTGGTGTTAGTGTGTGTATAAGGGGTTTGTGGCTGCCTAACGAGTCTAATAGGTCACAATTGGTTACATGGAACATAATGAGTCTGATTAGACCTAATTTGGTGTAATTGATGTAAAACAGGTTTTTGTGGTCCATAATTGGCTCCTTTTTGTGTAATTTTTCTCTTATTGGGTATAAGGGGTTTGTGGCTCCCTAACGAGTCTAATTGGTCGTAATATGGGTAAATGGGTCATAATGAATCAGATTAGACCTAATTTGTGTAATTAAAGTATAACGGGTCTTTGTGGTCCATAATTGGCTCCTTTTTGCGTAATTTTGGTCTTATTGGGTATAAGGGGTTTGTGGCTCACTAACGAGTTTAGTTGATCATAATGGGAGTAAATGGGTCATAATGAGTCTGATTAGACCTAATTTGGTGTAGTTGAGGTATAATAGGTGTTTATGGTCTATAATGTCTCCTATTTTGATAATTTTGGTCTTAGTGTGTATTAGGGGTTAGTGGCTGCCTAACGAGTCTAATTGGTCACAAATGGTTACATGGGTCATAATGAGTCTGATTAGACCTAATTTGGTGTAATTGAAGTAAACGGTTTTTTTGGTCCATAAGTGGCTCCTTTTTGGGTAATTTTTGTCTTATTGGGTATAAGGGGTTTGTGGCTCCCTAACGAGTTTAGTTGTTCATAATGGGAGTAAATGGGTCATAAAGAGTCTGATTAGAACAAATTTGGTGTAATTGAGGTATAACAGGTCTTTATGGTCAGATAATGACTCATTTTTTGGTAATTTTGGTTTGAGTGTGTATAAGGGGTTTGTGGCTCCCTAACGAGTCTAATTTGTCACAATAGGAGTAAATGGGTCATAATGAGTCTGATTAGACCTAATTTGGTGTAATTGAAGTAAACGGGTTTTTGTGGTCCATAATTGGCTCCTTTATGGGTAATTTTGGTCTTATTGAGTATAAGGGGTTTGTGGCTCCCTAACGAGTATAATTGATCATAATGCGTCTGATTAGACCTAATTTGTTGTAATTGAGGTATAACAATTGTTTATGGTCTGTAATGTCTCCTATTTTGATAATTTTGGTCTTAGTGTGCATAAGGGGTTTGTCGCTTCCTAACGAGTCTAATAGGTCACAATTGGTTACATGGGTCATAAGGAGTCTGATTAGACCTAATTTGGTGTACGTCAAGTATAACAGGTTTTTGTGGTCCATAATTGGCTCCTTTTTGGGTAATTTTTGTGGCTCCCTAACGAGTCTAATTGGTCGTAATAGGTGTAAATGGGTCATAATGAGTTGGATTAGACCTAATTTGGTGTAATTGAAGTATAACGGGTCTTTGTGGTCCATAATTGTCTCCTTTATGGGTAATTTTGGTCTTATTGGGTATAAGGGGTGTGTGGCCCCCTAACGAGTCTAATTGATCATAATGGGAGTAAATGGGTCATAATGAGTCTGATTAGACCTAATTTGGTGTAATTGAGGTATAACAAGTGTTTATGGTCTGTAATGTCTCCTATTTTGATAATTTTGGTCTTAGTGTGTGTATAAGGGGTTTGTGGCTGCCTAACGAGTCTAATAGGTCACAATTGGTTACATGGAACATAATGAGTCTGATTAGACCTAATTTGGTGTAATTGATGTAAAATAGGTTTTTGTGGTCCATAATTGGCTCCTTTTTGTGTAATTTTTCTCTTATTGGGTATAAAGGGGTTTGTGGCTCCCTAACGAGTCTAATTGGTCGTAATATGGGTAAATGGGTCATAATGAATCAGATTAGACCTAATTTGTGTAATTAAAGTATAACGGGTCTTTGTGGTCCATAATTGGCTCCTTTTTGCGTAATTTTGGTCTTATTGGGTATAAGGGGTTTGTGGCTCACTAACGAGTTTAGTTGATCATAATGGGAGTAAATGGGTCATAATGAGTTTGATTAGACCAAATTTGGTGTAATTGAGGTATAACAGGTCTTTATGGTCAGATAATGTCTCCTTTTTTGGAAATTTTGGTCTTAGTGTGTATAAGGGTTTGTGGCTCCCTAACGAGTCAAATTGGTCACAATAGGATTAAATGGGTCATAATGAGTCTGATTAGACCTAATTTGGTGTAATTGAAGTAAACGGGTTTTTGTGGTCCATAATCGGCTCATTTTTGGGTCATTTTGGTCTTATTGGGTATTAGGGGTTTTGGCTCCCTAACAAGTCTAATTGGTCATAATAGGGATAAATGGGTCATAATGAATCTGATTAGACCTAACTTGGTGTAATTGTGGTATAACAGGGGTTTATGGTCTGTAATGTCTCTCCTATTTTGATAATTTTGGTCTTAGTGTGTATAAGGGGTTTGTGGTTGCCTAACGAGTCTAATAGGTCATAATTGGTTACATGGGTCATAATGAGTCTGATTAGACCTAATTTGGTGTAGTTGAGGTACAATAGGTGTTTATGGTCTATAATGTCTCCTATTTTGATAATTTTGGTCTTAGTGTGTATTAGGGGTTTGTGGCTGCCTAACGAGTCTAATTGGTCACAAATGGTTACATGGGTCATAATGAGTCTGATTAGACCTAATTTGGTGTAATTGAAGTAAACGGTTTTTTTGGTGCATAAGTGGCTCCTTTTTGGGTAATTTTTGTCTTATTGGGTATAAGGGGTTTGTGGCTCCCTAACGAGTTTAGTTGTTCATAATGGGAGTAAATGGGTCATAAAGAGTCTGATTAGAACAAATTTGGTGTAATTGAGGTATAACAGGTCTTTATGGTTAGATAACGACTCATTTTTTGGTAATCTTGGTTTGAGTGTGTATAAGGGGTTTGTGGCTCCCTAACGAGTCTAATTGGTCACAATAGGAGTAAATGGGTCATAATGAGTCTGATTTGACCTAATTTGGTGTAATTGAAGTAAACGGGTTTTTGTGGTCCATAATTGGCTCCTTTATGGGTAATTTTGGTCTTATTGCGTATAAGGGGTTTGTGGCTCCCAAACGAGTATAATTGATCATAATGAGTCTGATTAGACCTAATTTATTGTAATTGAGGTATAACATTTGTTTATGGTCTGTAATGTCTCCTATTTTAATAATTTTGGTCTTAGTGTGTATAAGGGGTTTGTCGCTGCCTAACGAGTCTAATAGGTCACAATTGGTTACATGGGTCATAAGGAGTCTGATTAGACCTAATTTGGTGTACTTCAAGTATAACAGGTTTTTGTGGTCCATAATTGGCTCCTTTTTGGGTAATTTTTGTAGCTCCCTAACGAGTCTAATTGGTCGTAATAGGTGTAAATGGGTCATAATGAGTTGGATTAGACCTAATTTGGTGTAATTGAAGTATAACGGGTCTTTGTGGTCCATAATTGGCTCCTTTATGGGTAATTTTGGTCTTATTGCGTATAAGGGGTTTGTGGCTCCCAAACGAGTATAATTGATCATAATGAGTCTGATTAGACCTAATTTATTGTAATTGAGGTATAACATTTGTTTATGGTCTGTAATGTCTCCTATTTTAATAATTTTGGTCTTAGTGTGTATAAGGGGTTTGTCGCTGCCTAACGAGTCTAATAGGTCACAATTGGTTACATGGGTCATAAGGAGTCTGATTAGACCTAATTTGGTGTACTTCAAGTATAACAGGTTTTTGTGGTCCATAATTGGCTCCTTTTTGGGTAATTTTTGTGGCTCCCTAACGAGTCTAATTGGTTGTAATAGGTGTAAATGGGTCATAATGAGTTGGATTAGACCTAATTTGGTGTAATTGAAGTATAACGGGTCTTTGTGGTCCATAATTGTCTCCTTTATGGGTAATTTTGGTCTTATTGGGTATAAGGGGTGTGTGGCCCCCTAACGAGTCTAATTGATCATAATGGGAGTAAATGGGTCATAATGAGTCTGATTAGACCTAATTTGGTGTAATTGAGGTATAACAAGTGTTTATGGTCTGTAATGTCTCCTATTTTGATAATTTTGGTCTTAGTGTGTGTATAAGGGGTTTGTGGCTGCCTAACGAGTCTAATAGGTCACAATTGGTTCCATGGAACATAATGAGTCTGATTAGACCTAATTTGGTGTAATTGAAGTATAACAGGTGTTTATGGTCTGTAATGTCTCCTATTTTGATAATTTTGGTCTTAGTGTGTATTAGGGGTTTGTGGCTGCCTAACGAGTCTAATTGGTCGTAATATGGGTAAATAGGTCATAATGAATCAGATTAGACCTAATTTGTGTAATTAAAGTATAACGGGTTTTTGTGGTCCATAATTGGCTCCTTTTTGCGTAATTTTGGTCTTATTGGGTATAAGGGGTTTGTGGCTCACTAACGAGTTTAGTTGATCATAATGGGAGTAAATGGGTCATAACGAGTCTAATAGGTCCCTAATTTGTCACAATAGGAGTAAATGGGTCATAATGAGTCTGATTAGACCTAATTTGGTGTAATTGAAGTAAACGGGTTTTTGTGGTCCATAATTGGCTCCTTTATGGGTAATTTTGGTCTTATTGCGTATAAGGGTTTGTGGCTCCCTAACGAGTATAATTGATCATAACGAGTCTGATTAGACCTAATTTATTGTAATTGAGGTATAACAAATGTTTATGGTCTGTAATGTCTTCTATTTTGATAATTTTGGTCTTAGTGTGTATAAGGGGTTTGTGGCTGCCTAACGAGTCTAATAGGTCACAATTGGTTACATGGGTCATAAAGAGTCTGATTAGACCTAATTTGGTGTACTTCAAGTATAACAGGTTTTTGTGGTCCTTAATTGGCTCCTTTTTGGGTCATTTTTGTGGCTCCCTAACGAGTCTAATTGGTCGTAATAGGTGTAAATGGGTCATAATGAGTTGGATTAGACCTAATTTGGTGTAATTGAAGTATAACGGGTCTTTGTGGTCCATAATTGTCTCCTTTATGGGTAATTTTGGTCTTATTGGGTATAAGGGGTGTGTGGCCCCCTAACGAGTCTAATTGATCATAATGGGAGTAAATGGGTCATAATGAGTCTGATTAGACCTAATTTGGTGTAATTGAGGTATAACAAGTGTTTATGGTCTGTAATGTCTCCTATTTTGATAATTTTGGTCTTAGTGTGTGTATAAGGGGTTTGAGGCTGCCTAACGAGTCTAATAGGTCACAATTGGTTACATGGAACATAATGAGTCTGATTAGACCTAATTTGGTGTAATTGAAGTAAAACAGGTTTTTGTGGTCCATAATTGGCTCCTTTTTGTGTAATTTTTCTCTTATTGGGTATAAGGGGTTTGTGGCTCCCTAACGAGTCTAATTGGTCGTAATATGGGTAAATGGGTCATAATGAATCCGATTAGACCTAATTTGTGTAATTAAATTATAACGGGTCTTTATGGTCCATAATTGGCTCCTTTTTGCGTAATTTTGGTCTTATTGGGTATAAGGGGTTTGTGGCTCACTAACGAGTTTAGTTGATCATAATGGGAGTAAATGGGTCATAATGAGGCTGATTAGACCAAATTTGGTGTAATTGAGGTATAACAGGTCTTTATGGTCAGATAATGTCTCCTTTTTTGGTAATTTTGGTCTTAGTGTGTATAAGGGTTTGTGGTCAGATAATGTGGCTCCCTAACGAGTCTAATTGGTCACAATAGGAGTAAATGGGTCATAATGAGTCTGATTAGACCTAATTTGGTGTAATTGAAGTAAACGGGTTTTTGTGGTCCATAATCGGCTCATTTTTGGGTCATTTTGGTCTTATTGGGTATTAGGGGTTTTGGCTCCCTAACAAGTCTAATTGGTCATAATAGGGATAAATGGGTCATAATGAGTCTGATTAGACCTAACTTGGTGTAATTGTGGTATAACAGGGGTTTATGGTCTGTAATGTCTCTCCTATTTTGATAATAAGGGGTTTGTGGTTGCCTAACGAGTCTAATAGGTCACAGTTGGTTACATGGGTCATAATGAGTCTGATTAGACCTAATTTGGTGTAGTTGAGGTATTATAATAGGTGTTTATGGTCTATAATGTCTAATATTTTGATATTTTTGGTCTTAGTGTGTATTATGGGTTTGTGGCTGCCTAACGAGTCTAATAGGTCACAATTGGTTACATGGAACATAATGAGTCTGATTAGACCTAATTTGGTGTAATTGAAGTAAAACAGGTTTTTGTGGTCCATAATTGGCTCCTTTTTGTGTAATTTTTCTCTTATTGGTTATAAGGGGTTTGTGGCTCCCTAACGAGCCTAATTGGTCGTAATATGGGTAAATGGGTCATAATGAATCATATTAGACCTAATTTGTGTAATTAAAGTATAACGGGTCTTTGTGGTCCATAATTGGCTCCTTTTTGCGTAATTTTGGTCTTATTGGGTATAAGGGGTTTGTGGCTCCCTAACGAGTTTAGTTGATCATAATGGGAGTAAATGGGTCAAAATGAGTCTGATTAGACATAATTTGGTGTAATTGAGGTATAACAAGTGTTTATGGTCTGTAATGTCTCCTATTTTGATAATTTTGGTCTTAGTGTGTATAAGGGGTTTGTGGTTGCCTAACGAGTCTAATAGGTCATAATTGGTTACATGGGTCATAATGAGTCTGATTAGACCTAATTTGGTGTAGTTGAGGTATAATAGGTGTTTATGGTCTATAATGTCTCCTATTTTGATAATTTTGGTCTTTGTGTGTATTAGGGGTTTGTGGCTGCCTAACGAGTCTAATTGGTCACAAATGGTTACATGGGTCATAATGAGTCTGATTAGACCTAATTTGGTGTAATTGAAGTAAACGGTTTTTTTGGTCCATAAGTGGCTCCTTTTTGGGTAATTTTTATCTTATTGGGTATAAGGGGTTTGTGGCTCCCTAACGAGTTTAATTAATCATAATGGGAGTAAATGGGTCATAAAGAGTCTGATTAGAACAAATTTGGTGTAATTGAGGTATAACAGGTCTTTATGGTCAGATAATGACTCCTTTTTTGGTAATTTTGGTTTGAGTGAGTATAAGGGGTTTGTGGCTCACTAACGAGTTTAGTTGATCATAATGGGAGTAAATGGGTCATAATGAGTCTGATTAGACCAAATTTGGTGTAATTGAGGTATAACAGGTCTTTATGGTCCGATAATGTCTCATTTTTTGGTAATTTTGGTCTTAGTGTGTATAAGGGTTTGTGGCTCCCTAACGAGTCAAATTGGTCACAATAGGATTAAATGGGTCATAATGAGTCTGATTAGACCTAATTTGGTGTAATTGAAGTAAACGGGTTTTTGTGGTCCTTAATCGGCTCATTTTTGGGTCATTTTGGTCTTATTGGGTATTAGGGGTTTTGGCTCCCTAACATGTCTAATTGGTCACAATAGGGATAAATGGGTCATAATGAATCTGATTAGACCTAACTTGGTGTAATTGTGGTATAACAGGGGTTTATGGTCTGTAATGTCTCTCCTATTTTGATAATTTTGGTCTTAGTGTGTATAAGGGGTTTGTGGTTGCCTAACGAGTCTAATAGGTCATAATTGGTTACATGGGTCATAATGAGTCTGATTAGACCTAATTTGGTGTAGTTGAGCTACAATAGGTGTTTATGGTCTATAATGTCTCCTATTTTGATAATTTTGGTCTTAGTGTGTATTAGGGGTTAGTGGCTGCCTAACGAGTCTAATTGGTCACAAATGGTTACATGGGTCATAATGAGTCTGATTAGACCTAATTTGGTGTAATTGAAGTAAACGGTTTTTTTGGTCCAGAAGTGGCTCCTTTTTGGGTAATTTTTGTCTTATTGGTATAAGGGGTTTATGGCTCCCTAACGAGTTTAGTTGTTCATAATGGGAGTAAATGGGTCATAAAGAGTCTGATTAGAACAAATTTGGTGTAATTGAGGTATAACAGGTCTTTATGGTCAGATAATGACTCATTTTTTGGTAATTTTGGTTTGAGTGTGTGTAAGGGGTTTGTGGCTCCCTAGCGAGTCTAATTTGTCACAATAGGAGTAAATGGGTCATAATGAGTCTGATTAGACCTAATTTGGTGTAATTGAAGTAAACGGGTTTTTGTGGTCCATAATTGGCTCCTTTATGGGTAATTTTGGTCTTATTGAGTATAAGGGGTTTGTGGCTCCCTAACGAGTATAATTGATCATAATGCGTCTGATTAGACCTAATTTATTGTAATTGAGGTATAACAATTGTTTATGGTCTGTAATGTCTCCTATTTTGATAATTTTGGTCTTAGTGTGTATAAGGGGTTTGTCGCTGCCTAACGAGTCTAATAGGTCACAATTGGTTACATGGGTCATAAAGAGTCTGATTAGACCTAATTTGGTGTACTTCAAGTATAACAGGTTTTTGTGGTCCATAATTGGCTCCTTTTTGGGTAATTTTTGTGGCTCCCTAACGAGTCTAATTGGTCGTAATAGGTGTAAATGGGTCATAATGAGTTGGATTAGACCTAATTTGGTGTAATTGAAGTATAACGGGTCTTTGTGGTCCATAATTGTCTCCTTTATGGGTAATTTTGGTCTTATTGGGTATAAGGGGTGTGTGGCCCCCTAACGAGTCTAATTGATCATAATGGGAGTAAATGGGTCATAATGAGTCTGATTAGACCTAATTTGGTGTAATTGACGTATAACAAGTGTTTATGGTCTGTAATGTCTCCTATTTTGATAATTTTGGTCTTAGTGTGTGTATAAGGGGTTTGTGGCTGCCTAACGAGTCTAATAGGTCACAATTGGTTACATGGAACATAATGAGTCTGATTAGACCTAATTTGGTGTAATTGATGTAAAACAGGTTTTTGTGGTCCATAATTGGCTCCTTTTTGTGTAATTTTTCTCTTATTGGGTATAAGGGGTTTGTGGCTCCCTAACGAGTCTAATTGGTCGTAATATGGGTAAATGGGTCATAATGAATCAGATTAGACCTAATTTGTGTAATTAAAGTATAACGGGTCTTTGTGGTCCATAATTGGCTCCTTTTTGCGTAATTTTGGTCTTATTGGGTATAAGGGGTTTGTGGCTCACTAACGAGTTTAGTTGATCATAATGGGAGTAAATGGGTCATAATGAGTCTGATTAGACCAAATTTGGTGTAATTGAGGTATAACAGGTCTTTATGGTCAGATAATGTCTCCTTTTTTGGAAATTTTGGTCTTAGTGTGTATAAGGGTTTGTGGCTCCCTAACGAGTCAAATTGGTCACAATAGGATTAAATGGGTCATAATGAGTCTGATTAGACCTAATTTGGTGTAATTGAAGTAAACGGGTTTTTGTGGTCCATAATCGGCTCATTTTTGGGTCATTTTGGTCTTATTGGGTATTAGGGGTTTTGGCTCCCTAACATGTCTAATTGGTCATAATAGGGATAAATGGGTCATAATGAATCTGATTAGACCTAACTTGGTGTAATTGTGGTATAACAGGGGTTTATGGTCTGTAATGTCTCTCCTATTTTGATAATTTTGGTCATAGTGTGTATAAGGGGTTTGTGGTTGCCTAACGAGTCTAATAGGTCATAATTGGTTACATGGGTCATAATGAGTCTGATTAGACCTAATTTGGTGTAGTTGAGGTATAATAGGTGTTTATGGTCTATAATGTCTCCTATTTTGATAATTTTGGTCTTAGTGTGTATTAGGGGTTAGTGGCTGCCTAACGAGTCTAATTGGTCACAAATGGTTACATGGGTCATAATGAGTCTGATTAGACCTAATTTGGTGTAATTGAAGTAAACGGTTTTTTTGGTCCATAAGTGGCTCCTTTTTGGGTATTTTTTGTCTTATTGGGTATAAGGGGTTTGTGGCTCCCTAACGAGTTTAGTTGTTCATAATGGGAGTAAATGGTTCATAAAGAGTCTGATTAGAACAAATTTGGTGTAATTGAGGTATAACAGGTCTTTATGGTCAGATAATGACTCATTTTTTGGTAATTTTGGTTTGAGTGTGTATAAGGGGTTTGTGGCTCCCTAACGAGTCTAATTTGTCACAATAGGAGTAAATGGGTCATAATGAGTCTGATTAGACCTAATTTGGTGTAATTGAAGTAAACGGGTTTTTGTGGTCCATAATTGGCTCCTTTATGGGTAATTTTGGTCTTATTGAGTATAAGGGGTTTGTGGCTCCCTAACGAGTATAATTGATCATAATGCGTCTGATTAGACCTAATTTATTGTAATTGAGGTATAACAAGTGTTTATGGTCTGTAATGTCTCCTATTTTGATAATTTTGGTCTTAGTGTGTGTATAAGGGGTTTGTGGTTGCCTAACGAGTCTAATAGGTCACAATTGGTTACATGGAACATAATGAGTCTGATTAGACCTAATTTGGTGTAATTGATGTAAAACAGGTTTTTGTGGTCCATAATTGGCTCCTTTTTGTGTAATTTTTCTCTTATTGGGAATAAGGGGTTTGTGGCTCCCAAACGAGTCTAATTGGTTGTAATAGGTGTAAATGGGTCATAATGAGTTGGATTAGACCTAATTTGGTGTAATTGAAGTATAACGGGTCTTTGTGGTCCATAATTGTCTCCTTTATGGGTAATTTTGGTCTTATTGGGTATAAGGGGTGTGTGGCCCCCTAACGAGTCTAATTGATCATAATGGGAGTAAATGGGTCATAATGAGTCTGATTAGACCTAATTTGGTGTAATTGAGGTATAACAAGTGTTTATGGTCTGTAATGTCTCCTATTTTGATAATTTTGGTCTTAGTGTGTGTATAAGGGGTTTGTGGCTGCCTAACGAGTCTAATAGGTCACAATTGGTTCCATGGAACATAATGAGTCTGATTAGACCTAATTTGGTGTAATTGAAGTATAACAGGTGTTTATGGTCTGTAATGTCTCCTATTTTGATAATTTTGGTCTTAGTGTGTATTAGGGGTTTGTGGCTGCCTAACGAGTCTAATTGGTCGTAATATGGGTAAATAGGTCATAATGAATCAGATTAGACCTAATTTGTGTAATTAAAGTATAACGGGTCTTTGTGGTCCATAATTGGCTCCTTTTTGCGTAATTTTGGTCTTATTGGGTATAAGGGGTTTGTGGCTCACTAACGAGTTTAGTTGATCATAATGGGAGTAAATGGGTCATAACGAGTCTAATAGGTCCCTAATTTGTCACAATAGGAGTAAATGGGTCATAATGAGTCTGATTAGACCTAATTTGGTGTAATTGAAGTAAACGGGTTTTTGTGGTCCATAATTGGCTCCTTTATGGGTAATTTTGGTCTTATTGCGTATAAGGGTTTGTGGCTCCCTAACGAGTATAATTGATCATAACGAGTCTGATTAGACCTAATTTATTGTAATTGAGGTATAACAAATGTTTATGGTCTGTAATGTCTTCTATTTTGATAATTTTGGTCTTAGTGTGTATAAGGGGTTTGTGGCTGCCTAACGAGTCTAATAGGTCACAATTGGTTACATGGGTCATAAGGAGTCTGATTAGACCTAATTTGGTGTACTTCAAGTATAACAGGTTTTTGTGGTCCTTAATTGGCTCCTTTTTGGGTCATTTTTGTGGCTCCCTAACGAGTCTAATTGGTCGTAATAGGTGTAAATGGGTCATAATGAGTTGGATTAGACCTAATTTGGTGTAATTGAAGTATAACGGGTCTTTGTGGTCCATAATTGTCTCCTTTATGGGTAATTTTGGTCTTATTGGGTATTAGGGGTGTGTGGCCCCCTAACGAGTCTAATTGATCATAATGGGAGTAAATGGGTCATAATGAGTCTGATTAGACCTAATTTGGTGTAATTGAGGTATAACAAGTGTTTATGGTCTGTAATGTCTCCTATTTTGATAATTTTGGTCTTAGTGTGTGTATAAGGGGTTTGAGGCTGCCTAACGAGTCTAATAGGTCACAATTGGTTACATGGAACATAATGAGTCTGATTAGACCTAATTTGGTGTAATTGAAGTAAAACAGGTTTTTGTGGTCCATAATTGGCTCCTTTTTGTGTAATTTTTCTCTTATTGGGTATAAGGGGTTTGTGGCTCCCTAACGAGTCTAATTGGTCGTAATATGGGTAAATGGGTCATAATGAATCCGATTAGACCTAATTTGTGTAATTAAATTATAACGGGTCTTTATGGTCCATAATTGGCTCCTTTTTGCGTAATTTTGGTCTTATTGGGTATAAGGGGTTTGTGGCTCACTAACGAGTTTAGTTGATCATAATGGGAGTAAATGGGTCATAATGAGGCTGATTAGACCAAATTTGGTGTAATTGAGGTATAACAGGTCTTTATGGTCAGATAATGTCTCCTTTTTTGGTAATTTTGGTCTTAGTGTGTATAAGGGTTTGTGGTCAGATAATGTGGCTCCCTAACGAGTCTAATTGGTCACAATAGGAGTAAATGGGTCATAATGAGTCTGATTAGACCTAATTTGGTGTAATTGAAGTAAACGGGTTTTTGTGGTCCATAATCGGCTCATTTTTGGGTCATTTTGGTCTTATTGGGTATTAGGGGTTTTGGCTCCCTAACAAGTCTAATTGGTCATAATAGGGATAAATGGGTCATAATGAGTCTGATTAGACCTAACTTGGTGTAATTGTGGTATAACAGGGGTTTATGGTCTGTAATGTCTCTCCTATTTTGATAATAAGGGGTTTGTGGTTGCCTAACGAGTCTAATAGGTCACAGTTGGTTACATGGGTCATAATGAGTCTGATTAGACCTAATTTGGTGTAGTTGAGGTATTATAATAGGTGTTTATGGTCTATAATGTCTAATATTTTGATATTTTTGGTCTTAGTGTGTATTATGGGTTTGTGGCTGCCTAACGAGTCTAATAGGTCACAATTGGTTACATGGAACATAATGAGTCTGATTAGACCTAATTTGGTGTAATTGAAGTAAACCAGGTTTTTGTGGTCCATAATTGGCTCCTTTTTGTGTAATTTTTCTCTTATTGGTTATAAGGGGTTTGTGGCTCCCTAACGAGCCTAATTGGTCGTAATATGGGTAAATGGGTCATAATGAATCATATTAGACCTAATTTGTGTAATTAAAGTATAACGGGTCTTTGTGGTCCATAATTGGCTCCTTTTTGCGTAATTTTGGTCTTATTGGGTATAAGGGGTTTGTGGCTCCCTAACGAGTTTAGTTGATCATAATGGGAGTAAATGGGTCACAATGAGTCTGATTAGACATAATTTGGTGTAATTGAGGTATAACAAGTGTTTATGGTCTGTAATGTCTCCTATTTTGATAATTTTGGTCTTAGTGTGTATAAGGGGTTTGTGGTTGCCTAACGAGTCTAATAGGTCATAATTGGTTACATGGGTCATAATGAGTCTGATTAGACCTAATTTGGTGTAATTGAAGTAAACGGTTTTTTTGGTCCATAAGTGGCTCCTTTTTGGGTAATTTTTATCTTATTGGGTATAAGGGGTTTGTGGCTCCCTAACGAGTTTAATTAATCATAATGGGAGTAAATGGGTCATAAAGAGTCTGATTAGAACAAATTTGGTGTAATTGAGGTATAACAGGTCTTTATGGTCAGATAATGACTCCTTTTTTGGTAATTTTGGTTTGAGTGAGTATAAGGGGTTTGTGGCTCACTAACGAGTTTAGTTGATCATAATCGGAGTAAATGGGTCATAATGAGTCTGATTAGACCAAATTTGGTGTAATTGAGGTATAACAGGTCTTTATGGTCAGATAATGTCTCATTTTTTGGTAATTTTGGTCTTAGTGTGTATAAGGGTTTGTGGCTCCCTAACGAGTCAAATTGGTCACAATAGGATTAAATGGGTCATAATGAGTCTGATTAGACCTAATTTGGTGTAATTGAAGTAAACGGGTTTTTGTGGTCCTTAATCGGCTCATTTTTGGGTCATTTTGGTCTTATTGGGTATTAGGGGTTTTGGCTCCCTAACATGTCTAATTGGTCATAATAGGGATAAATGGGTCATAATGAATCTGATTAGACCTAACTTGGTGTAATTGTGGTATAACAGGGGTTTATGGTCTGTAATGTCTCTCCTATTTTGATAATTTTGGTCTTAGTGTGTATAAGGGGTTTGTGGTTGCCTAACGAGTCTAATAGGTCATAATTGGTTACATGGGTCATAATGAGTCTGATTAGACCTAATTTGGTGTAGTTGAGGTACAATAGGTGTTTATGGTCTATAATGTCTCCTATTTTGATAATTTTGGTCTTAGTGTGTATTAGGGGTTAGTGGCTGCCTAACGAGTCTAATTGGTCACAAATGGTTACATGGGTCATAATGAGTCTGATTAGACCTAATTTGGTGTAATTGAAGTAAACGGTTTTTTTGGTCCAGAAGTGGCTCCTTTTTGGGTAATTTTTGTCTTATTGGTATAAGGGGTTTGTGGCTCCCTAACGAGTTTAGTTGTTCATAATGGGAGTAAATGGGTCATAAAGAGTCTGATTAGAACAAATTTGGTGTAATTGAGGTATAACAGGTCTTTATGGTCAGATAATGACTCATTTTTTGGTAATTTTGGTTTGAGTGTGTATAAGGGGTTTGTGGCTCCCTAGCGAGTCTAATTTGTCACAATAGGAGTAAATGGGTCATAATGAGTCTGATTAGACCTAATTTGGTGTAATTGAAGTAAACGGGTTTTTGTGGTCCATAATTGGCTCCTTTATGGGTAATTTTGGTCTTATTGAGTATAAGGGGTTTGTGGCTCCCTAACGAGTATAATTGATCATAATGCGTCTGATTAGACCTAATTTATTGTAATTGAGGTATAACAATTGTTTATGGTCTGTAATGTCTCCTATTTTGATAATTTTGGTCTTAGTGTGTATAAGGGGTTTGTCGCTGCCTAACGAGTCTAATAGGTCACAATTGGTTACATGGGTCATAAGGAGTCTGATTAGACCTAATTTGGTGTACTTCAAGTATAACAGGTTTTTGTGGTCCATAATTGGCTCCTTTTTGGGTAATTTTTGTGGCTCCCTAACGAGTCTAATTGGTCGTAATAGGTGTAAATGGGTCATAATGAGTTGGATTAGACCTAATTTGGTGTAATTGAAGTATAACGGGTCTTTGTGGTCCATAATTGGCTCCTTTATGGGTAATTTTGGTCTTATTGGGTATAAGGGGTTTGTGGCTCACTAACGAGTTTAGTTGATCATAATGGGAGTAAATGGGTCATAATGAGTCTGATTAGACCAAATTTGGTGTAATTGAGGTATAACAGGTCTTTATGGTCAGATAATGTCTCCTTTTTTGGAAATTTTGGTCTTAGTGTGTATAAGGGTTTGTGGCTCCCTAACGAGTCAAATTGGTCACAATAGGATTAAATGGGTCATAATGAGTCTGATTAGACCTAATTTGGTGTAATTGAAGTAAACGGGTTTTTGTGGTCCATAATCGGCTCATTTTTGGGTCATTTTGGTCTTATTGGGTATTAGGGGTTTTGGCTCCCTAACAAGTCTAATTGGTCATAATAGGGATAAATGGGTCATAATGAATCTGATTAGACCTAACTTGGTGTAATTGTGGTATAACAGGGGTTTATGGTCTGTAATGTCTCTCCTATTTTGATAATTTTGGTCATAGTGTGTATAAGGGGTTTGTGGTTGCCTAACGAGTCTAATAGGTCATAATTGGTTACATGGGTCATAATGAGTCTGATTAGACCTAATTTGGTGTAGTTGAGGTATAATAGGTGTTTATGGTCTATAATGTCTCCTATTTTGATAATTTTGGTCTTAGTGTGTATTAGGGGTTAGTGGCTGCCTAACGAGTCTAATTGGTCACAAATGGTTACATGGGTCATAATGAGTCTGATTAGACCTAATTTGGTGTAATTGAAGTAAACGGTTTTTTTGGTCCATAAGTGGCTCCTTTTTGGGTATTTTTTGTCTTATTGGGTATAAGGGGTTTGTGGCTCCCTAACGAGTTTAGTTGTTCATAATGGGAGTAAATGGTTCATAAAGAGTCTGATTAGAACAAATTTGTTGTAATTGAGGTATAACAGGTCTTTATGGTCAGATAATGACTCATTTTTTGGTAATTTTGGTTTGAGTGTGTATAAGGGGTTTGTGGCTCCCTAACGAGTCTAATTTGTCACAATAGGAGTAAATGGGTCATAATGAGTCTGATTAGACCTAATTTGGTGTAATTGAAGTAAACGGGTTTTTGTGGTCCATAATTGGCTCCTTTATGGGTAATTTTGGTCTTATTGAGTATAAGGGGTTTGTGGCTCCCTAACGAGTATAATTGATCATAATGCGTCTGATTAGACCTAATTTATTGTAATTGAGGTATAACAAGTGTTTATGGTCTGTAATGTCTCCTATTTTGATAATTTTGGTCTTAGTGTGTGTATAAGGGGTTTGTGGCTGCCTAACGAGTCTAATAGGTCACAATTGGTTACATGGAACATAATGAGTCTGATTAGACCTAATTTGGTGTAATTGATGTAAAACAGGTTTTTGTGGTCCATAATTGGCTCCTTTTTGTGTAATTTTTCTCTTATTGGGTATAAGGGGTTTGTGGCTCCCAAACGAGTCTAATTGGTCACAATAGGAGTAAATGGGTCATAATGAGTCTGATTTGACCTAATTTGGTGTAATTGAAGTAAACGGGTCTTTGTGGTCCATAATTGGTTCCTTTATGGGTAATTTTGGTCTTATTGCGTATAAGGGGTTTGTGGCTCCCAAACGAGTATAATTGATCATAATGAGTCTGATTAGACCTAATTTATTGTAATTGAGGTATAACATTTGTTTATGGTCTGTAATGTCTCCTATTTTAATAATTTTGGTCTTAGTGTGTATAAGGGGTTTGTCGCTGCCTAACGAGTCTAATAGGTCACAATTGGTTACATGGGTCATAAGGAGTCTGATTAGACCTAATTTGGTGTACTTCAAGTATAACAGGTTTTTGTGGTCCATAATTGGCTCCTTTTTGGGTAATTTTTGTGGCTCCCTAACGAGTATAACTGGTCGTAATAGGTGTAAATGGGTCATAATGAGTTGGATTAGACCTAATTTGGTGTAATTGAAGTATAACGGGTCTTTGTGGTCCATAATTGTCTCCTTTATGGGTAATTTTGGTCTTATTGGGTATAAGGGGTGTGTGGCCCCCTAACGAGTCTAATTGATCATAATGGGAGTAAATGGGTATGATGAGTCTGATTAGACCTAATTTGGTGTAATTGAGGTATAACAAGTGTTTATGGTCTGTAATGTCTCCTATTTTGATAATTTTGGTCTTAGTGTGTGTATAAGGGGTTTGTGGCTGCCTAACGAGTCTAATAGGTCACAATTGGTTACATGGAACATAATGAGTCTGATTAGACCTAATTTGGTGTAATTGAAGTATAACAGGTGTTTATGGTCTGTAATGTCTCCTATTTTGATAATTTTGGTCTTAGTGTGTATTAGGGGTTTGTGGCTGCCTAACGAGTCTAATTGGTCGTAATATGGGTAAATAGGTCATAATGAATCAGATTAGACCTAATTTGTGTAATTAAAGTATAACGGGTCTTTGTGGTCCATAATTGGCTCCTTTTTGCGTAATTTTGGTCTTATTGGGTATAAGGGGTTTGTGGCTCACTAACGAGTTTAGTTGATCATAATGGGAGTAAATGGGTCATAACGAGTCTAATAGGTCCCTAATTTGTCACAATAGGAGTAAATGGGTCATAATGAGTCTGATTAGACCTAATTTGGTGTAATTGAAGTAAACGGGGTTTTGTGGTCCATAATTGGCTCCTTTATGGGTAATTTTGGTCTTATTGCGTATAAGGGTTTGTGGCTCCCTAACGAGTATAATTGATCATAATGAGTCTGATTAGACCTAATTTATTGTAATTGAGGTATAACAAATGTTTATGGTCTGTAATGTCTCCTATTTTGATAATTTTGGTCTTAGTGTGTATAAGGGGTTTGTGGCTGCCTAACGAGTCTAATAGGTCACAATTGGTTACATGGGTCATAAGGAGTCTGATTAGACCTAATTTGGTGTACTTAAAGTATAACAGGTTTTTGTGGTCCATAATTGGCTCCTTTTTGGGTAATTTTTGTGGCTCCCTAACGAGTCTAATTGGTCGTAATAGGTGTAAATGGGTCGTAATGAGTTGGATTAGACCTAATTTGGTGTAATTGAAGTATAACGGGTCTTTGTGGTCCATAATTGTCTCCTTTATGGGTAATTTTGGTCTTATTGGGTATTAGGGGTGTGTGGCCCCCTAACGAGTCTAATTGATCATAATGGGAGTAAATGGGTCATAATGAGTCTGATTAGACCTAATTTGGTGTAATTGAGGTATAACAAGTGTTTATGGTCTGTAATGTCTCCTATTTTGATAATTTTGGTCTTAGTGTGTGTATAAGGGGTTTGTGGCTGCCTAACGAGTCTAGATGGTCGTAATATGGGTCTGATTAGACCTAATTTGGTGTAATTGAAGTAAAACAGGTTTTTGTGGTCCATAATTGGCTCCTTTTTGTGTAATTTTTCTCTTATTGGGTATAAGGGGTTTGTGGCTCCCTAACGAGTCTAGATGGTCGTAATATGGGTAAATGGGTCATAATGAATCCGATTAGACCTAATTTGTGTAATTAAATTATAACGGGTCTTTATGGTCCATAATTGGCTCCTTTTTGCGTAATTTTGGTCTTATTGGGTATAAGGGGTTTGTGGCTCACTAACGAGTTTAGTTGATCATAATGGGAGTAAATGGGTCATAATGAGTCTGATTAGACCAAATTTGGTGTAATTGAGGTATAACAGGTCTTTATGGTCAGATAATGTCTCCTTTTTTGGTAATTTTGGTCTTAGTGTGTATAAGGGTTTGTGGTCAGATAATGTGGCTCCCTAACGAGTCTAATTGGTCACAATAGGAGTAAATGGGTCATAATGAGTCTGATTAGACCTAATTTGGTGTAATTGAAGTAAACGAGTTTTTGTGGTCCATAATCGGCTCATTTTTGGGTCATTTTGGTCTTATTGGGTATTAGGGGTTTTGGCTCCCTAACAAGTCTAATTGGTCATAATAGGGATAAATGGGTCATAATGAGTCTGATTAGACCTAACTTGGTGTAATTGTGGTATAACAGGGGTTTATGGTCTGTAATGTCTCTCCTATTTTGATAATAAGGGGTTTGTGGTTGCCTAACGAGTCTAATAGGTCACAGTTGGTTACATGGGTCATAATGAGTCTGATTAGACCTAATTTGGTGTAGTTGAGGTATTATAATAGGTGTTTATGGTCTATAATGTCTAATATTTTGATATTTTTGGTCTTAGTGTGTATTATGGGTTTGTGGCTGCCTAACGAGTCTAATAGGTCACAATTGGTTACATGGAACATAATGAGTCTGATTAGACCTAATTTGGTGTAATTGAAGTAAAACAGGTTTTTGTGGTCCATAATTGGCTCCTTTTTGTGTAATTTTTCTCTTATTGGGTATAAGGGGGTTGTGGCTCCCTAACGAGTCTAATTGGTCACAATAGGAGTAAATGGGTCAAAATGAGTCTGATTAGACCTAATTTGGTGTAATTGAAGTAAACGGGTTTTTGTGGTCCATAATCGGCTCATTTTGGGTCATTTTGGTCTTATTGGGTATTAGGGGTTTTGGCTCCCTAACAAGTCTAATTGGTCATAATAGGGGTAAATGGGTCATAATGAGTTTGATTAGACCTAACTTGGTGTAATTGTGGTATAACAGGGGTTTATGGTCTGTAATGTCTCTCCTATTTTGATAATTTTGGTCTTAGTGTGTATAAGGGGTTTGTGGTTGCCTAACGAGTCTAATAGGTCATAATTGGTTACATGGGTCATAATGAGTCTGATTAGACCTAATTTGGTGTAGTTGAGGTATAATAGGTGTTTATGGTCTATAATGTCTCCTATTTTGATAATTTTGGTCTTTGTGTGTATTAGGGGTTTGTGGCTGCCTAACGAGTCTAATTGGTCACAAATGGTTACATGGGTCATAATGAGTCTGATTAGACCTAATTTGGTGTAATTGAAGTAAACGGTTTTTTTGGTCCATAAGTGGCTCCTTTTTGGGTAATTTTTATCTTATTGGGTATAAGGGGTTTGTGGCTCCCTAACGAGTTTAATTGATCATAATGGGAGTTAGATGGGTCATAAAGAGTCTGATTAGAACAAATTTGGTGTAATTGAGGTATAACAGGTCTTTATGGTCAGATAATGACTCCTTTTTTGGTAATTTTGGTTTGAGTGTGTATAAGGGGTTTGTGGCTCCCTAACGAGTCTAATTGGTCACAATAGGAGTAAATGGGTCATAATGAGCCTGATTAGACCTAATTTGGTGTAATTGAAGTAAACGGGTTTTTGTGGTCCATAATTGGCTCCTTTATGGGTAATTTTGGTCTTATTGGGTATAAGGGGTTTGTGGCTCCCAAACGAGTATAATTGATCATAATGAGTCTGACTAGACCTAATTTATTATAATTGAGGTATAACAATTGTTTATGGTCTGTAATGTCTCCTATTTTGATAATTTTGGTCTTAGTGTGTATAAGGGGTTTGTCGCTGCCTAACGAGTCTAATAGGTCACAATTGGTTACATGGGTCATAAGGAGTCTGATTAGACCTAATTTGGTGTAATTCAAGTATAACAGGTTTTTGTGGTCCATAATTGCCTCCTTTTTGGGTAATTTTTGTGGCTCCCTAACGAGTCTAATTGGTCGTAATAGGTGTAAATGGGTCATAATGAGTGGGATTAAACCTAATTTGGTGTAATTGAAGTATAACGGGTCTTTGTGGTCCATAATTGTCTCCTTTATGGGTAATTTTAGTCTTATTGGGTATAAGGCGTGTGTGGCCCCTAACGAGTCTAATTGATCATAATGGGAGTAAATGGGTCATAATGAGTCTGATTAGACCTAATTTGGTGTAATTGAGGTATAACAAGGGTTTATGGTCTGTAATGTCTATTATTTTGATAATTTTGGTCTTAGTGTGTGTATATGGGGTTTGTGGCTGCCTAACGAGTCTAATAGGTCACAATTGGTTACATGGAACATAATGAGTCTGATTATACCTAATTTGGTGTAATTGAAGTAAAACAGGTTTTTGTGCTCCATAATTGGCTCCTTTTTGTGTAATTTTTCTCTTATTCGGTATAAGGGGTTTGTGGCTCCCTAACGAGTCTAATTGGTCGTAATATGGGTAAATGGGTCATAATGAATCGGATTAGACCTAATTTGTGTAATTAAAGTATAACGGGTCTTTGTGGTCCATAATTGGCTCCTTTTTGCGTAATTTTGGTCTTATTGGGTATAAGGGGTTTGTGGCTCACTAACGAGTTTAGTTGATCATAATGGGAGTAAATGGGTCATAATGAGTCTGATTAGACCAAATTTGGTGTAATTGAGGTATACCAGGTCTTTATGGTCAGATAATGTCTCCTTTTTTGGTAATTTTGGTCTTAGTGTGTATAAGGGTTTGTGGCTCCCTAACAAGTCTAATTGGTCACAATAGGAGTAAATGGGTCAAAATGAGTCTGATTAGACCTAATTTGGTGTAATTGAAGTAAACGGGTTTTTATGGTCCATAATCGGCTCATTTTGGGTCATTTTGGTCTTATTGGGTATTAGGGGTTTTGGCTCCCTAACAAGTCTAATTGGTCATAATAGGGGTAAATGGGTCATAATGAGTTTGATTAGACCTAACTTGGTGTAATTGTGGTATAACAGGGGTTTATGGTCTGTAATGTCTCTCCTATTTTGATAATTTTGGTCTTAGTGTGTATTAGGGGTTTGTGGCTGCCTAACGAGTCTAATTGGTCACAAATGGTTACATGGGTCATAATGAGTCTGATTAGACCTAATTTGGTGTAATTGAAGTAAACGGGTTTTTGTGGTCCATAATTGGCTCCTTTATGGGTAATTTTGGTCTTGTTGGGTATAAGGGGTTTGTGGCTCCCTAACGAGTATAATTGATCATAATGAGTCTGATTAGACCTAATTTATTGTAATTGAGGTATAACAATTGTTTATGGTCTGTAATGTCTCCTATTTTGATAATTTTGGTCTTAGTGTGTATAAGGGGTTTGTCGCTGCCTAACGAGTCTAATAGGTCACAATTGGTTACATGGGTCATAAGGAGTCTGATTAGACCTAATTTGATGTACTTCAAGTATAACAGGTTTTTGTCGTCCATAATTGGCTCCTTTTTGGGTAATTTTTGTGGCTCCCTAACGAGTCTAATTGGTCGTAATAGGTGTAAATGGGTCATAATGAGTTGGATTAGACCTAATTTGGTGTAATTGAAGTATAACGGGTCTTTGTGGTCCATAATTGTCTCCTATATGGGTAATTTTGGTCTTATTGGGTATAAGGGGTGTGTGGCCCCCTAACGAGTCTAATTGATCATAATGGGAGTAAATGGGTCATAATGAGTCTGATTAGACCTAATTTGGTGTAATTGAGGTATAACAAGGGTTTATGGTCTGTAATGTCTCCTATTTTGATAATTTTGGTCTTAGTGTGTGTATAAGGGGTTTGTGGCTGCCTAACGAGTCTAATAGGTCACAATTGGTTACATGGAACATAATGAGTCTGATTAGACCTAATTTGGTGTAATTAAAGTATAACGGGTCTTTGTGGTCCATAATTGGCTCCTTTTTGCGTAATTTTGGTCTTATTGGGTATAAGGGGTTTGTGGCTCACTAACGAGTTTAGTTGATCATAATGGGAGTAAATGGGTCATAATGAGTCTGATTAGACCAAATTTGGTGTAATTGAGGTATAACAGGTCTTTATGGTCAGATAATGTCTCCTTTTTTGGTAATTTTGGTCTTAGTGTGTGTAAGGGTTTGTGGCTTCCTAACGAGTCTAATAGGTCACAATTGGTTACATGGGTCATAATGAGTCTGATTAGACCTAATTTGGTGTAATTGAAGTATAACGGGTCTTTGTGGTCCATAATTGGCTCCTCTTTGCGTAATTTTGGTCTTATTGGGTATAAGGGGTTTGTGGCTCACTAACGAGTTTAGTTTATCATAATGGGAGTAAATGGGTCATAATGAGTCTGATTAGACCAAATTTGGTGTAATTGAGGTATAACAGGTCTTTATGGTCAGATAATGTCTCCTTTTTTGGTAATTTTGGTCTTAGTGTGTGTAAGGGTTTGTGGCTCCCTAACGAGTCTAATTGGTCACAATAGGAGTAAATGGGTCATAATTAGTGTGATTAGACCTAATTTGGTGTAATTGAAGTAAACGGGTTTTTGTGGTCCATAATGGGCTCATTTTTGGGTCATTTTGGTCTTATTGGGTATTAGGGGTTTGTGGCTGCCTAACGAGTCTAATTGGTCACAATTGGTTACATGGGTCAAAATGAGTCTGATTAGACCTAATTTGGTGTAATTGAAGTTGACAGGTTTTTGTGGTCCATAATTGGCACCTTTTTGGGTAAGTTTTGTCTTATTAGGTATAAGGGGTTTTTGGCTCCCTAACGAGTCTAATTGGTCACAATAGGAGTAAATGGGTCATAATGAGTTTGATTAGACCAAATTTCGTGTAATTGAAGTAAACGGGTTTTTGTGGTCCATAATTGGCTCATTTTTGGTCTTATTGGGTATAAGGGGTTTTGGCTCCCTAACGAGTCTAATTGGTCATAATGGGAGTAAATGGGTCATAATGAGTCTGATTAGACCAAATTTGGTGTAATTGAGGTATAACAGGTCTTTATGGTCAGATAATGACTCCTTTTTTGGTAATTTTGGTCTTAGTGTGTATAAGGCGTTTGTGGCTCCCTAACGAGTCTAATTGGTCACCATAGGAGTAAATGGGTCATAATGAGTCTGATTAGACCTAATTTGGTGTAATTGAAGTAAACGGATTTTTGTGGTTCATAATCGGCTCATTTTTGGGTAATTTTGGTCTTATTGGTTATTAGGTATTTTGGCTCCCTAACAAGTCTAATAATTGGTCATAATAGGGGTAAATGGGTCATAATGAGTCTAATTGGTCATAATGAGTCTGATTAGACCTAACTTGGTGTAATTGAGGTATAATAGGTGTTTATGGTCTGTAATGTCTCCAATTTTGATAATTTTGGTCTTGGTGTGTATAAGGGGTTTGTGGCTGCCTAACGAGTCTAATTGGTCACAATTGGTTACATGGGTCATAATGAGTCTGATTAGACCTAATTTGGTGTGATTGAGGTAAACGGTTTTTTTGGTCCATAAGTGGCTCCTTTTTGGGTAATTTTTGTCTTATTGGCTATAAGGGGTTTGTGAGTCCCTAACGAGTTTAGCTGATCATAATGATTAAATGGGTCATTAAGAGTCTGATTAGACCAAATTTGGTGTAATTGAGGTAACAAGTCTTTAAGGTCAGATAATGTCTCTTTTTTTGGTAATTTTGGTCTTAGTGTGTATAAAGTGTTTGTGGCTCCCTAACGAGTCTAATTGGTCACAATAGGAGTAAATGGGTCATAATGAGTCTTATTAGACCTAATTTGGTGTAAGTGAGGTATAACAAGTGTTTATGGTCTGTAATGTCTCCAATTTTGATAATTTTGGTCTTAGTGTGTATAAGGGGTTTGTGGCTGCCTAACGAGTCTAATAGGTCACAATTGGTTACAAGGGTCATAATGAGTCTGATTAGACCTAATTTGTGGTCCATAATTGGCACCTTTTTGGGTAAGTTTTGTCTTATTAGGTATAAGGGGTTTTTGGCTCCCTAACGAGTATAATTGGTCACCATAGGATTAAATGGGTCATAATGAGTCTCATTAGACCTAATTTCGTGTAATTGTAGTAAACGGGTTTTTGTGGTCCATAATTGGCTCATTTTTGGGTACTTTTGGTCTTATTGGGTATAAGGGGTTTTGGCTCCCTAACGAGTCTAATTGGTCATAATGGGAGTAAATGGGTCATAATGAGTCTGATTAGACCAAATTTGGTGTAATTGAGGTATAACAGGTCTTTATGGTCAGATAATGACTCCTTTTTTGGTAATTTTGGTCTTAGTGTGTATAAGGCGTTTGTGGCTCCCTAACGAGTCTAATTGGTCACAATAGGAGTAAATGGGTCATAATGAGTCTGATTAGACCTAATTTGGTGTAATTGAAGTAAACGGATTTTTGTGGTTCATAATCGGCTCATTTTTGGGTAATTTTGGTCTTATTGGTTATTTGGTATTTTGGCTCCCTAACAAGACTAATAATTGGTCATAATAGGGGTAAATGGGTCATAATGAGTCTAATTGGTCATAATGAGTCTGATTAGACCTAACTTGGTGTAATTTAGGTATAACATGTGTTTATGGTCTGCAATGTCTCCTATTTGATAATTTTGGTCGTGGTGTGTATAAGGGGTTTTTGGCTCCCTAACGAGTCTAATTGGTCACAATAAGAGTAAATGGGTCATAATGAGTATGATTAGACGTATTTTGGTGTAATTGAAGTATAACGGGTCATTGTGGTCCAAAATTGGCTCCTTATTGGGTAATTTTGTTCTTATTGGGTATAAGGGATATGTGGCTCCCTAACGAGTTTAGATGATCATAATGGGAGTAAATGGATCATAATGAGCCTGATTAGACCAAATTTGGTGTAATTGAGGTACAACAGGTCTTTATGGTCAGATAATGTCTCCTTTTTTGGTAATTTTGGTCTTAGAGTTTATAAGGGGGTTGTGGTTCCCTAACGAGTCTAATTGGTCACAATAGGAGTAAATGGGTCATAATGAGTCTGATTAGACCTAATTTGGTGTAATTGAAGTAAACAGGTTTTTGTGGTCCGTAATTGGCTCCTTTATGGGTAATTTTGGTCTTATTGGGTATAAGGGGTTTGTGGCTCCCTAACAAGTATAATTGATCATAATGAGTCTGATTAGACCTAATTTATTGTAATTGAGGTATAACAATTCTTTATGGTCTGTAATGTCTCCTATTTTGATAATTTTGGTCTTAGTGTGTATAAGGGGTTTGTCGCTGCCTAACGAGTCTAATAGGTCACAATTGGTTACATGGGTCATAAGGAGTCTGATTAGACTTAATTTGGTGTAATTCAAGTATAACAGGTTTTTGTGGTCCATAATTGGCTCCTTTTTGGGTAATTTTTGTGGCTCCCTAACGTGTCTAATTGGTCGTAATAGGTATAAATGGGTCATAATGAGTTGGATTAGACCAAATTTGGTGTAATTGAAGTATAACGGGTCTTTGTGGTCCACAATTGTCTTCTTCATGGGTAATTTTGGTCTTATTGGGTATAAGGGGTGTGTGGCCCCCTAACGAGTCTAATTGATCATAATGGGAGTAAATGGGTCATAATGCGTCTGATTAGACCTAATTTGGTGTAATTGAGGTATAACAAGTGTTTATGGTCTGTAATGTCTCCTAGTTTGATAATTTTGGTCTTAGTGTGTGTATAAGGGGTTTGTGGCTGCCTAACAAGTCTAATAGGTCACAATTGGTTACATGGAACATAATGAGTCTGTTTAGACCTAATTTGGTGTAATTGAAGTATAACAGGTTTTTGTGGTCCATAATTGGTTCCTTTTTGTGTAATTTTTCTCTTATTGGGTATAAGGGGTTTGTGGCTCCCTAACGAGTCTAATTGGTCGTAATATGGGTAAATCGGTCATAATGAATCGGATTAGACCTAATTTGTGTAATTAAAGTATAACGGGTCTTTGTGGTCCATAATTGGCTCCTTTTTGCGTAATTTTGGTCTTATTGGGTATAAGGGGTTTGTGGCTCACTAACGAGTTTAGTTGATCATAATGGGAGTAAATGGGTCATAATGAGTCTGATTAGACCAAATTTGATGTAATTGAGGTATAACAGGTCTTTATGGTCAAATAATGTCTCCTTTTTTTGTAATTTTGGTCTTAGTGTGTATAAGGGTTTGTGGCTCCCTAACGAGTCTAATTGGTCACAATAGGAGTAAATGGGTCATAATTAGTCTGATTAGATCTAATTTGGTGTAATTGAAGTAAACGGGTTTTTGTGGTCCATAATCGGCTCATTTTGGTCTTATTGGGTATTAGGGGTTTTGGCTCCTTAACAAGTCTAATTGGTCATAATAGGGATAAATGGGTCATAATGAGTCTGATTAGACCTAACTTGGTGTAATTGTGGTAACAGGGGTTTATGGTCTATAATGTCTCTCCTATTTTGATAATTTTGGTCTTAGTGTTTATAAGGGGTTTGTGGTTGCCTAACGAGTCTAATAGGTCACAATTGGTTACATGGGTCATAATGAGTCTGATTAGACCTAACTTGGTGTAATTGAGGTATAATAGGTGTTTATGGTCTGTAATGTCTCCAATTTTGATAATTTTGGTCTTGGTGTGTATAAGGGGTTTGTGGCTCCCTAACGAGTTTAGTTGATCATAATGGGAGTAAATGGGTCATAAAGAGTCTGATTAGAACAAATTTGGGGTAATTGAGGTATAACAAGTGTTTTTGGCCTGTAATGTCTCCTATTTTGATAATTTTGGTCTTAGTGTGTATAAGGGGTTTATGGCTGCCTAACGAGTTTAGTTTATCATAATGGGAGTAAATAAGTCATTCTGAGTCTGATTAGACCAAATTCGGTCTAATTGAGGTATAACTGGTCTTTATGGTCAGATAATGACTCCTTTTTTGGTAATTTTGGTTTGAGTGTGTATAAGGGGTTTGTGGCGCCCTAACGAGTCTAATTGGTCACAATAGGAGTAAATGGGTCATAATGAGTCTGATTAGACCAAATTTGGTGTAATTGAAGTAAACGGGTTTTTGTGGTCCATAATCGGCTCCTTTTTGGTAATTTTGGTCTTATTGGGTATAAGGGGTTTGTGGCTCCCTAACGAGTCTAATTGGTCATAATATGGGTAAATGGGTCATAATGAGTCGGATTAGACCTAATTTGGTGTAATTGAAGAACAACGGGTCTTTGTGGTCCATAATTGGCTCCTTTTTGTGTAATTTTGGTCTTATTGGATATAAGGGGTTTGTGGCTCCCTAACGAGTCTAATAGGTCACAATTGGTTACATGGGTCATAATGAGTCTTATTAGACCAAATTTGGTGTAATATAAGTATAACAGGTTTTTGTACTCCATAATTGGCTCCTTTTTGGGTAATTTTTGTCTTAATGGGTATAAGAGGTTTGTGGCTCTCAAACGAGTCTAATTGATCATAATGGGAGTAAATGGGTCATAATGAGTCTGATTAGACCAAATTTGGTGTAATTGAGGTATAACAGGTCTTTATGGTCAGATAATGACTCCTTTTTTTGGTAATTTTGGTCTTAGTGTGTATAAGGGGTTTGTGGCTCCCTAACGAGTCTAATTGGTCACAATAGGAGTAAATGGGTCATAATGAGTCTGATTAGACCTAATTTGGTGTAATTGAAGTAAACGGGTTTTTGTGGTTCATAATCGGCTCGTTTTTGGGTAATTTTGGTCTTATTGGTTATTAGGGATATTGGCTCCCTAACAAGTCTAATAATTTGGTCATAATTGGGGTAAATGGGTCATAATGAGTCTAGTTGGTCATAATGAGTCTGATTAGACCTAACTTGGTGTATTTGAGGTATAATAGGTGTTTATGGTCTGTAATGTCTCCAATTTTGATAATTTTGGTCTTGGTGTGTATAAGGGGTTTGTGGCTGCCTAACGAGTCTAATTGGTCACAATTGGTTACATGGGTCATAATGAGTCTGATTAGACCTAATTTGGTGTAATTGAGGTAAACGGTTTTTTTGGTCCATAAGTGGCTCCTTTTTGGGTAATTTTTGTCTTATTGGCTATAAGGGGTTTGTGGCTCCCTAACGAGTTTAGCTGATCATAATGATCAAATGGGTCATAAAGAGTCTGATTAGACCAAATTTGGTGTAATTGAGGTATAACAAGTCTTTATGGTCAGATAATGTCTCTTTTTTTGGTAACTTTGGTCTTACTTGTATAAGGGGTTTTTGGCTCCCTAACGAGTCTAATTGGTCACAATATGAGTAGATGGATATTAATGAGTCTGCTTAGACCTAATTTGGTGTAATTGAAGTAAACGGGTTTTTGTGGTCCATAATCGACTCATTTTTGGGTAATTTTGGTCTTATTGGCTATTAGGGGTTTTGGCTCCCTAACGAGTCTAATTGGTCATAATAGGGGTAAATGGGTCATAATGAGTCGGATTAGACCTAATTTGGTGTAATTGAAGTATAACGGGTCTATGTGGTCCATAATTGTCTCCTTTAGGGTAATTTTTGTCTTATTGGGTATAAGCGGTTTTGGCTCCCTAACGAGTCTAATTGGTCATAATGGGAGTAAATGGGTCATAATGATTCTAATTAGACCAAATTTGGTGTAATTGAGGTATAAGAGGTATTGAAGTATAACGGGTCATTGTGGTCCAAAATTGGCTCCTTATTGGGTAATTTTGGTCTTATTGTATAAGGGATTTGTGGCTCCCTAACGAGTTTAGTTGATCATAATGGGAGTAAATGGGTCATAATGAGCCTGATTAGACCAAATTTGGTGTAATTGAGGTATAACAGGTCTTTATGGTCAGATAATGTCCCCTTTTTTGGTAATTTTGGTCTTAGTGTGTATAAGGGGTTGTGGCTCCGTAACGAGTCTAATTGGTCACAATAGGAGTAAATGGGTCATAATGAGTCTTATTAGACCTAATTTGGTGTAAGTGAGGTATAACAAGTGTTTATGGTTTGTAATGTCTCCTATTTTGATAATTTTGGTCTTAGTGTGTATAAGGAGTTTGTGGCTGCCTAACGAGTCTAATTGGTCACAATTGGTTACATGGGTCATAATGAGTCTGATTAGACCTAATTTGGTGTAATTGAAGTTGACAGGTTTTTGTGGTCCATAATTGGCACCTTTTTGGGTAAGTTTTGTCTTATTAGGAATAAGGGGTTTTTGGCTCCCTAACGAGTCTAATTGGTCACAATAGGAGTAAATGGGTCATAATGAGTCTGATTAGACCTAATTTCGTGTAATTGAAGTAAACGGGTTTTTGTGGTCCATAATTGGCTCATTTTTTGGTATAAGGGGTTTTGGTTCCCTAACGAGTCTAATTGGTCATAATGGGAGTAAATGGGTCATAATGAGTCTGATTAGACCAAATTTGGTGTAATTGAGGTATAACATGTGTTTATGGTCTGCAATGTCTCCTATTTGATAATTTTGGTCTTGGTGTGTATAAGGGGTTTTTGGCTCCCTAACGAGTCTAATTGGTCACAATAAGAGTAAATGGGTCATAATGAGTATGATTAGACGTAATTTGGTGTAATTGAAGTAAACGGGTTTTTGTGGTCCATAATCGGCTCATTTTTGGTTAATTTTGGTCTTATTGGGTATAATGGGTTTTGGCTCCCTAACGAGTCTAATTGGTCATAATGGGAGTACATGGGTCATAATGAGTCTGATTAGACCAAATTTGGTGTAATTGAGGTATAACAGGTATTTATGGTCAGATAATGACTCATTTTTTGGTAATTTTGGTTTGAGTGTGTATAAGGGGTTTGTGGCTCCCTAACAAGTCTAATTGGTCACAATAGGTATAAATGGATCATATTGAGTCTCATTAGACCTAATTTGGTGTAATTGAAGTAAACGGGTCTTTGTGGTCCATAATTGTCTCCTTTATGGGTAATTTTTGTCTTAATGTGGCTCCCTAACGAGTCCAATTGATCATTATGGGAGTAAATGGGTCATAATGAGTCTGATTTGACCTAATTTGGTGTAATTGAGGTATAACAAGTGTTTATGGTATGTAATGTCTCGTATTTTGATAATTTTAGTCTTAGTGTGTATAAGGGGTTTGTGGTTGATAAACAATTGTGACCTATTAGACTCGTTAGGCAGCCACAAACCCCTTATACACGCTAAGACCAAAATTATCAAAATAGGAGACATTACAGACCATAAACACCTGTTATCTCAATTACACCAAATTAGGTCTAATCAGACTCTTTATGACCCATTCACTCCCATTATGATCAATTAGACTCGTTAGAGAGCCAAAAACCACTTATACCCAATAAGACAAAAAATACCCAAAAAGGAGCCAATCATTTACTCCCATTATGATCAATTAGACTCGTTAGAGAGCCAGAAACCCCTTATACCAATAAGACAAAAATTACCCAAAAAGGAGCCAATTATGGACCACAAAAACTTGTTCCACTTCAATTTACACCAAATTAGGTCTAATCAGACTCATTATGACCCATGTAACCAATTGTGACCTATTAGACTCGTTAGGAAGCCACAACCCCCTTATTCACACTAAGACCATATTTATCAAAATAGGAGACATTACAGACCATAAACACCTGTTATACATCAATTACACCAAATTAGGTCTAATCAGACTCATTTTGACCCACTCACTCCCATTATGAACAATTAGACTCGTTAGAGAGCCACAAACCCCTTATACCCAATAAGACAATAATTACCCAAAAAGGAGCCAATTATGAACCACAAAAACCTGTTATACTTCAATTACACCAAATTAGGTCTAATTAGACACATTATGACCTATGTAACCAATTGTGACCTATTAGACTCGTTAGGAAGCCACAAACCCCTTATACACACTAAGACCAAAATTATCAAACACATTACAGACCATAAACACCTGTTATACCTCAATTACACCAAATTTGGTCTAATCAGACTCATTATGACCCATGTAACTGATTCTGATCTAATTAGACTCGTTAGGCAGCCACAAACCCCTTATACACACTAAGACCAAAATTATCAAAATAGGAAACATTACAGACCATAAACACATGTTATACCTCAATTACACCAAATTAGGTTTAATCAGACTCATTATTGACCCATTCACTCCCATTATGATCAATTAGACTCGTTAGAGAGCCACAAACCCATTATACCCAATAAGACAAAAATTACCCAAAAAGGAGCCAATTATGGACCACAAAAACCTGTTCCACTTCAATTACACCAAATTAGGTATAATCAGACTCATTATGACCCATGTAACCAATTGTGACCTATTAGACTCGTTAGGAAGCCACAAGCCCTTATACACACTAAGACCAAAATTATCAAAATAGAAGACATTACAGACCATAAACACCTGTTATACTTCAATTACACCAAACTAGGTCTAATCAGACTCATTATGACCCATGTATCCAATTGTGACCTATTAGACTCGTTAGTCAGCCACAAACCCCTCATACACACTAAGGCCAAAATTATCAAAATAGGAGACATTACAGACCATAAACACTTGTTATACTTCAATTACACCAAATTAGGTCTAATCAGACTCATTAAGACCCACGTAACCAATTGTGACCTATTAGACTCGTTAGGCAGCCACAAACCCCTTATACACACTAAGGCCAAAATTATCAAAATAGGAGACATTACAGACCATAAACACCTGTTATACCTCAATTACACCAAATTAGATCTAATCAGGCTCATTTTGACCTATTTACTCCCATTATGATCTATTAGACTCGTTAGAGAGCCAGAAACCCCTTATACCCAATAAGACAAAAATTACCCAAAAAGGAGCCAATTATGGACCACAAAAACCTGTTCCACTTCAATTACACCAAATTAGGTCTAATCAGACACATTATGACCCATGTAACCAATTGTGACCTATTAGACTCGTTAGGAAGCCACAAACCCCTTATACACACTAAGACCAAAATTATCAAAATAGGAGACATTACAGACCATAAACACCTGTTATACCTTAATTACACCAAATTTGGTCTAATCAGACTCATTATGACCCATGTAACTGATTTTGATCTAATTAGACTCGTTAGGCAGCCACAAACCCCTTATGTACACTAAGACCAAAATTATCAAAATAGGAGACATTACAGACCATAAACACATGTTATACCTTTAATTACACCAAATTAGGTTTAATCAGACTCATTATTGACCCATTCACTCCCATTATGATCAATTAGACTCGTTAGAGAGCCACAAACCCCTTATACCCAATAAGAAAAAAATTACCCAAAAAGGAGCCAATTATGGACCACAAAAACCTGTTCCACTTCAATTACACCAAATTAGGTATAATCAGACTCATTATGACCCATGAAACCAATTGTGACCTATTAGACTCGTTAGGAAGCCAAAACCCCTTATACACACTAAGACCAAAATTATCAAAATAGGAGACATTACAGACCATAAACACCTGTTATACTTCAATTACACCAAATTAGGTCTAATCAGACTCATTATGACCCATGTAACCAATTGTGACCTATTAGACTCGTTAGGCAGCGACAAACCCCTTATACACACTAAGGCCAAAATGATCAAAATAGGAGACATTACAGACCATAAACACCTGTTATACCTCAATTACACCAAATTAGGTCTAATCAGACTTATTATGACCCATTTACTCCCATTATGATCAATTAGACTCGTTAGAGAGCCAAAAACCCCTTATACCCAATAAGACAAAAATTACCCAAAAGGGAGCCAATTATGGACCACAAAAACCTGTTCCACTTCAATTTAAACCAAATTAGGTCAAATCAGACTCATTATGACCCATGTAACCAATTGTGACCAATTAGACTCGTTAGGAAGCCACAAACCCCTTATTCACACTAAGACCATATTTATCAAAATAGGAGACATTACAGACCATAAACACCTGTTATACATAAATTACACCAAATTAGGTTTAATCAGACTCATTATGACCCACTCACTCCCATTATGATCAATTAGACTCGTTAGAGAGCCACAAACCCCTTATAGCCAATAAGACAAAAATTACCCAAAAAGGGGCCAATTATGGACCACAAAAACCTGTTCCACTTCAATTACACCAAATTAGGTCTAATCAGACACATTATGACCCATGTAACCAATTGTGACCTATTAGACTCGTTAGGAAGCTACACACTAAGACCAAAATTATCAAAATAGGAGACATTACAGACCATAAACACCTGTTATACTTCAATTCCACCAAATTAGGTCTAATCACACTCATTATGACCCATGTAACCAATTGTGACCTATTAGACTAGTTATGCAGCCACAAACACACACTAAGGCCAAAATTATCAAAATAGGAGACATTACAGACCATAAACACTTGTTATACTTCAATTACACCAAATTAGGTCTAAATCAGACTCATTATGACCCATGTAACCTATTGTGACCTATTAGACTCGTTAGGCAGCCACAAACCCCTTATACACACTAAGGCCAAAATTATCAAAATAGGAGACATTACAGACCATAAACACCTGTTACACCTCAATTACACCAAATTAGGTCTAATCAGACTTATTATGACCCATTTACTCCCATTATGATCAATTAGACTCGTTAGAGAGCCAGAAACCCCTTATACCCAATAAGACAAAAATTACCCAAAAAGGAGCCAATTATGGACCACAAAAACCTGTTCCACTTCAATTTACACCAAATTAGGTCTAATCAGAATCATTATTACCAATGTAACCAATTGTGACCTATTAGACTCGTTAGGAAGCCACAAACCCCTTATTCACACTAAGACCATATTTATCAAAATAGGAGACATTACAGACCATAAACACCTGTTATACATCAATTACACCAAATTAGGTCTAATCAGACTCATTATGACCCACTCACTCCCATTATGATCAATTTGACTCGTTAGAGAGCCACAAAACCCTTATACCCAATAACTTTTCTCTATGGAAAAAGCGAATGATGCTATTTCTTGAAGGTGCGGATCCTACTATACCTGAATATATAGAAAACGGACCCTATGAACCTGTTAGAATTATAGCTGCTGTTCCCGCCACTGCCACCACTGAAGCTGTCCCTGAACGATATGTCGTTAAGGAAATAAGACAGTGGAGTGATGAAGATAAAAAGAAGGTAGGAATAGATGCAAGAGCAAAGACCATTATTTCAATGGCTCTGCCTGATGAAGTTTTCCATTCCATCATGCATCTGAAAACTTCTAAAGAAATGTGGGAAACCATATGTGTTCAATATGAGGGCACCACTGAAATCCAAGAGACTCGAAAGATTAACTTGGTAAGACAGTATGAAAGTTTCATCGCTGGTAAGAATGAATCTCTTTCTGACGTTCATCAGCGATTTAACTGCCTAATAATTGACCTAAGAACTGTTGGTAGGACATATTCTAATTCTGAGGTCCTAACAAAATTCTTGGAATGTCTTCCTGAAAGCTGGGACAGTTATTCAATATGTCTTAAGTTGACAAAAGACTTACATACTCTCTCCTTAAGCACTCTATATGGAATACTGCTCAACTATGAGCAATCTAATCTACTGAAAAAGAATCTTATAAAAGATTCTAAATACTCTAAAAGCACTCCTGTTGCTTTAGTCTCTTCAGAGATAATTCCATCTCAGCGATCTACTCTCACTATCACTGAGTTAGATTCTGAATCTGAGGATCTATCAGACCCTGATCTTTCAGAGTTTGATGAGTCCTTAGCACTCTTGACAAACTCTTTTAAGAGATTTGCAAGAAAGAGTAACTTCCGAAGAAGTAAACCTCTCTCTATTACTGAAAAGCCAAAATCAACTCCGGTTGATAAGGCTACTGCCACTTGCTATAACTGCGAAAAGATTGGACATTTTGCTAGTGAGTGCAGGTCGAAAAAGGTCTTCAAACCTTCTACCTCAAGAAGATCCAGTGATGACAAATACCATAAGCTGAAGAACAAATATCAAAAGCTGAAAAGCTATCAGCGAAAAGGTAAAGGTCTCATCGCTGAAGAACACGACTGGGCTGAATCAGAAGAATCATCTTCTGATGAAGAAGAAGTCGCTAATCTTTGCCTCATGGCTGAGATTAAAGAAGAAGTGGAAGAACCATCTGAATCTTCTATGAGCTACATATCATCTCAGGTATCTATCTCTACAAATCCCTCTCTACCTGAAGCTGAGAGAAGTCGCGCTGTTGATGTACTGACGATTGACCTTTATAATGCCCTAAACGACAAAACTCAAGCTGAGAACAAAAATGTTCATTTAACTCAAGAGCTGGAGAAATGTCATGAAAAGATCAAAGAACTAAATCTTTTAGAAGAAAAGTTGAAAGATCAAGTCATTATAAATGAAATCATCAGTATTGAACGCGAACAAGCCATCGCTGCTCTAAAAACAGAAAAGGCTCATGTTGAAAAATGGTGCAAATCATCAACAAAGATCTCTGAGATAATAAATGCTCAAACTCCTGATAGTGATAAAACTGGTCTTGGTTTTTGGACACCTCAGGACGATCCTAAGAAAGAGAGTTCCTCGCTTAAGTTTGGAACCTTTGTCACCTCCTTCTTTGACACTTCTTACAATCAACTCTATCCCTGTCCTTCTTCAAATCCCATACCTGAGGAAAAATCCAAAGACACTAAGTCTACGGATAAAGGAAAGTCCATTCTCCTTCCTCAGAAGGCAACCAGGAAAGCAAAACTGAAAGTTCCTTCTAAACCTTCAGCTAAGCAATCCTCTAGCTCTGTGATAGAAATCTTTGATCTCTGTCCTCCAAAGCTAAAGATTGACCTTAAACCTTCCAGATCTGAAGAAATAAAAATTCCTCCCAGATCTCAAGAGAAAAGTCTTCTTGGACCTGGCCCTGCTCATCTTAAACTTGCAAAACCTTCTACTTCTGGTCCTAAAACCATTTTTAGATACAGAAAGTGTTATCACTGTGGTTTTACTGATCATATTGCAAGCAAATGTCCAACTGCCACTAAAGCTGATAAAATAGCTACAGTGAAGAAAAATGCTTCTAAAGCTGAGAAGGTCACCAAGGCTGAAAAATCAACCAAGGTGAAAAATTCCACTAAGGTTAAGAAATTAACCAAAGTGAAGATTACCACTGAATCTGAATTTTCATCAACTGAGAATACTACTGAACTTACCTTATCCACTAACTCTGAAGGACCCATTGAAAAGTGGGTACCAAACAACGCTTAATCTTCCTTATGTGTGCAGGGATCAAAGGGCATCTGGTATCTTGATAGTGGATGTTCTCGTCATATGACTGGACAAAGAGACCTGCTCACTGAATACAAGGAAGAAAAAGGTCCCTCTGTAACCTTTGGTGGAAATGGTAAAGGATTTACCCGAGGGTTTGGTGTCCTCAGCAATGGGACAACTACCTTTCGAAGAGTCGCTTATGTAGATGGACTGAAGCATAATCTTCTAAGCATCAGTCAGCTATGTGATAAAGACTATGAAGTACGCTTTACTAAGAAATCATGTTCAGTGTTAAATGAGAAAGGAAAACTTGCTCTCAGTGGTCATCGCAGAGAAAATGTCTATGTAATAGATATGGACTCTACTATCACTGAAAACTTATGTTTTCTATCTAAAGCCTCTTCTGATGTCAACTGGCTATGGCATAAAAGGCTCTCATCTAAACTTCAAAACCCTGAATTCTCTCTCATCTAAGGAACTGGTTTCTGGTCTTCCTCAGCACTCATATGCTAAAGAATCTCTCTGCTCAACATGTGAAAAAGGAAAACAAACAAAAGCAAGTTTCAAGTCGAAACAAGTTTCCTCAGTGACAAGTCCTCTTCAGCTCTTGCATATGGATCTATTTGGCCCTGTCAACATCCAATCAATAGCTGGAAAGAAATATACACTTGTCATTGTAGATGAATATTCTCGCTACACCTGGGTTATCTTTCTTCGCTGTAAGAGTGATACTCCAGAAGAACTAATATCTTTTGTGAAAAAGATGGAAGTGCTGAACAATCTTACTGTTCGTTCAATAAGAAGTGATCATGGAACTGAATTCAAAAATAGTTCTCTGAACAATTTCTTTGAGAACAAGGGAATCTCTCACAATTTCTCCTCAGTAAGAACACCTCAGCAAAACGGAGTCGCTGAAAGAAGAAACAGAACTATCATAGAAGCTGCTAGATCAATGCTAAGCGATTCTCATCTCCCTACTCAATTTTGGGCTGAAGCTGTAAACACTGCATGTTTTACTCAAAACAGATCGCTGATAATAAAGCAATTTGGGAAGACAGCTTATGAACTTTTTGTTGGAAGGAAGCCTTCTATCAGCTTTCTTCATATCTTTGGTTGTTAGTGTTTTATCTTAAACAACAGAGATCAACTTGGAAAGTTCGACCCAAAAGCTGATGATGGAATATTTCTAGGATATTCCTCCGTCTCCAAAGCCTACAGAGTCTTCAACAAGAGAAGACAAACCGTAGAAGAAACAATTCACGTCACTTTTGATGAAACTCGCGCAGCGAACTCCAAACCAATCGCTGACAATGAAGAATTAAATGCTTGGATGCTTTCTCACTACAGAGAAACTGGACCTTTCTTCTCTAACCATCAGCATTCAGATCCTCCAGTCGCTGATGATGATCCAAACATTATACATCCTACCGCTGAATCCAACTCATGGGTTTCAGCTGAACCTCTAAACACACTTCTTCCATCAAATCTGCCTTCGTCTGAAAACCTCTCCAGTGAATCTACTCAACAGTTAATCGCTGATGAACCTCAATCGTCGTCATCGATAAACATTCAAATTGTTGATCCAACCTCTGAGTTAAGCAATAATGCTCCTGCTCAGCGATGGACCAAAGATCACCCAATAGATCAAATTCTTGGTGATCCAGATGCAGGTATTCAGACACGACGAAGCTCAGGTAATATCTGTCTCTTTGTAAACTTTCTCTCTTTAATAGAACCAAAGAAGACTGATGATGCCCTCAGAGATCCAAACTGGGTCAGTGCTATGCAAGAAGAGCTGACTGAATTCTCTCGAAACAAAGTTTGGAATCTCATTCCTAGACCATCTGATAAAACTGTAATAGGCACCAAATGGGTGTTTAGAAACAAGTTAGATGAACATGGAACTGTAACCCGCAACAAGGCTCGACTTGTTGCTCAGGGATACAGACAAGAGGAAGGCATAGACTATGATGAAACCTTTGCCCCTGTGGCCAGGCTCGAAGCAATTCGACTATTCTTAGCTTATGCAGTCTATAAAGACTTCATCGTCTATCAAATGGACGTAAAATCAGCGTTTCTAAATGGAAAGCTGAATGAAGAAGTCTATGTAGAACAACCACCAGGGTTCTATGACCCTAAGCATCCAAATTATGTGTATAAATTGGATAAGGCTTTCTATGGTCTAAAACAAGCCCCTCGTGCTTGGTATGACACTCTCTCATCTTTTCTTATCTCTGAAAATTTTGAACGTGGCAAGATTGATAATACGTTATTTTTCAGAAAGATAAAAGGTCATATAATTCTTGTACAAATATATGTCGATGACATAATATTTGGTTCTACTAACCCATCTCTGTGTACTCGCTTCACTGAAAGAATGAAGAAAGAATATAAAATGAGTATGATGGGTGAACTGACATATTTTCTTGGTCTTCAGATTAAACAATCTGACAAAGGTACTTTTATCAGCCAAGGTAAATATGTTAAAGATATGTTGAAAAAGTTTGATCTTACTCAAACTTCAGCTATGAAAACTCCTATGGCACCACCCCTGACACTTAACAAAGATCCTTCTGGAAAACCTGTTAATGTCACTGCCTACAGAGGAATGATAGGCTCTCTGTTGTATCTCACAACAAGCCGACCTGACATCATGTACTCTACTTGTTTATGTGCACGCTATCAATCTGAACCCAAGGAATCCCATCTGATCGCTTTAAAGCGAATTTTCAGATATCTGAAAGGAACTCCTAACCTCGGTCTTTGGTATCCCAAAGACTCAGGGTTCGATCTAACTGGTTATTCTGATAGTGATTTTGCAGGATGTAAACTTGACAGAAAGAGTACCACTGGTGGATGTCAACTCTTGGGAGGAAAGCTGGTAAGTTGGACAAGCAAGAAGCAAAATTCTGTGTCCACTTCCACAGCTGAAGCTGAATACGTAGCTGCTGGAAGTTGTTGTTCTCAAATCTTATGGATGAGAAATCAACTATTAGATTATGACCTTCAGCTGTCAAAAATTCCTATCTATTGCGACAGCACTAGTGCTATCGCTATAGCAAATAATCCAGTGCTACATTCAAAGACAAAGCACATAGAGATCAGATATCACTTTATCAGAGATCATGTGATGAATGGTGATATTGAACTTCACTTTATCCCTACTGACTTTCAGCTTGCTGATATATTCACCAAACCTCTTGATGAGACAAGGTTCAACTTTCTCATCAGTGAGCTTGGAATGCTGAATCTTGAAGAATAATTCTTCAGCATTCATGCATTATGTCAGTAATCAAAAGTTCCCATTCCATCATTCTCTGATAAATACTCTGACTCTCAGGTATGATTTCTCAATCCCTACAACTGAATCTTCATCCAGTTAAGATTTAAAAAAAAAAAAAAATCTTAATCACTGAATTTTTCTTCAAATGATTAAAAGCTTTTTGAAATTAAATTTATCACTGATATTTATATTCAGTGATCCTTTTACAAGAAAATCTATCCATATTTTTTTCATCAGGGATACTTTCAAAAAGAAAATTCTATCGCTGATTTTTCTTCAGTGATAATTTCAAAATGGAAAAATGAAACGTCTCTTTCCCATGACGTCATTTGAACGGATAATCCACGACACGCCTTTTCTGACACGTTCATCCGTTGCTCTTCTATCCAATCAACTTTGTGGAACGTGTCAATGTCATGTTGATTTTTTTTCCTCTTCATTCTCTCTCTCTCCTCTATCTCTTTGTATAAAAGGAATTCTTCTCTCCTTTATACGGTTTACGCTTTCAAAACTTTCATAGCAAGAAATACTCTCTTTCAAGAACACTCAAGCAAGTAAACCCAGAATATTGAATCTGCCAATCTTCGTCTTCGAAATAAACAGGTTTATTTCATGTTTATGTGCATTGTTTGTCTGCTTTCTATTTTTTAAAATCCTACTCGTTCTTGTTCTTCATCGATTTTATAATTTATTTTGTTTAAAACTAAAAATCATTCTTTCTGATTTTATGTTTTTTAAATAAAAACCTTTTGGTTTTTAAAGTGTTCTTCATTCTTTATACCCAGAACACTATTTTTCTCTTCCTAAAAATAACTTGATATTCTTCCAGTTTCCCCTCATTTAGAGAAACTGGTAATCATATTATTTTTAAATCATAATCATTTCTTCTATTATGCTTCTTTCCATATCAGAAATGGCACAATCTTCAATCGTTGCTTCCAAGCATGTGCGATTCGCTATCACTGAAGTTGAGATTACTAAAAGTAATCACTTGGGAAGACTCGACTTTAAAGCTGACAAATACCCACATCTGGTGGAAGCTGCTGAATTTCTTAGACAATCATGCATAGCTTACGCGATCACTGTGGATCCTAAGCCTTCAAAGACTCTACTCCAGCAGTTCTGGTTCACTGCTGATGCTACTGAACTCACCAACAAAAAGGATGAACGAGTCCCTGCTATCTCCTTCAGCACGGATTTGGGTCCAGGGAGCATGACCGCTCTTAGCCTCAGGAAATCTTTGAGATTCCCTGACAAACCAAAGAGTGGGTTCGACGCACTCCCCACTGATGCTGAGCTGATCTCCTTTCTGGATGCAATGGGTTATTGTTGGGAAAACAAACCGAGATCTTCTATTCCCAACAAAAAGCTCACCAAGATTCTCAAAGCTCTGATGCCCTCACAACTGAACTTCATCTTCTCCCACATCATTCAGTGCATGAGCGGGAAGAGTGGTTCGCTGGATCAAGCCAGCAAAACACAACTGCAAATGGCCTACTCAGTAATCGCTGGTCAAAACTTTGACTACGCCACTGCCATCTTTGAAGACCTGAGGTCGAGATTAGAGAAGCCTGAACGAGACCCCAAGATCTCGTACGTACGTTTCATATGTACGTACATCAAGTTCCTCTATCCCAACACCTATCCCACCAAAGATGATGGCACTTTTGCCAGGATAGGTCAACGATCACTGGAGGTAAAGCCACTCGCCAACGAGGTAAGTATCTCTCTCCTTCGTTCTCGTCTCTCTCCCCATTCTTCTTTTTCAGCGACCACGCAGACGGTTCCTTCGTCTGCTATCCCTGTCGCTACCACTACTTCCAAACGACCATCAGCTGGTCCGATTGGTCCTTTTAAGAAGGCCAAAAAGACTAAGGAAAGTACACCTTCTAGTACTATACCTGAGGAAGCTTCGCAACAAGCTACCTTAGATGCTTTTGTGGGTCTTTCCTCCACAACTCCAGCAGTCACTCAACCTGCCGTGTCAGCGATTTCAATCGCTGTCACACCATCAGTGACCCCACCTACTATCTCATCCGCTGAGATTAACCCCAACCTTCCTTCTATCCCCATAACTCTTCTCTCTCCTTCTTTGGTCTCTGAACCCGCTACCGCCTCTTTACCTATAGGACCTGAACATCAAACGTTTGAGGAATCTTTGCAGTTCTACAAAATGTTTGATACTTCAGGTAAACCTATTATCCTAAACACTTCTTTTCCCACCTCTCCAAATAAGCCCATATCTGAACTGATATCATTTTCAGGTCCTAGTTTGGCGTCTGTTGACACGCATGTCAACAGTCTGGGAGAAAAGGTGGACGCTCTCACCAACACCATCAACAACACCACCAGCGCAGTTAATCAGGCTGGTGAGGAGCTGAAAAGGTTGACCGCCACCTGCTCATCCAAAGCTGAGAACTCCAAACTTTCAGCTGTGGAAGAACAAGTCGTCCAACTCAGAGAGTCCTCTCAACTCTTTCAGGGGCGATTTGAGTCTCTTACCACTGAAGTTCGAGATCTCTCTTCTAAGGTTGATCTCTGCACGTCCCTTCTACAGCAACTTCTCCAAAAGTTATCTGAAACAGCTCCAGCGCTGCCTCCCTCCTTCACTGAAGATGATCGGACAAATCTCAACATCGCTGTGGAATTCATCCATGATGCCACATGCGACATCCCTGCAGTTGAAGAACGGGTCACGTGTCTGGAGGCTGACATTCAAGTGCTAAAAGCTTCAACAGCTACTCCAACAGTTGAGCAACCCCCTACCGCTGATAATGACAAAGTGGGGGAGAAAGCTGAAGAAACTTCTATTGCTGCTGCTGGGGAAGCTAAGACTTCAAAGAAACCTCCCTCTCAATCTGAGGGGGAGAAGGCGAAAGAACCCTCCTCATCTATTCATTCTCTTCTCTTTGAAGATGATGAGGAAGAAGACGATCAAGAGGAAGATGATCTAGATCTTGTTGATCAAGAAAAGGATCAACCCTCTAATGATGACGACGACGATGAAGAAGACCAATCTATGTGGTTCTCCAAGCCGAACGTTTCATAAGGGACAACTTCGCAAGAGGTTGTCAAAGCAGGGGTGAGAGGTGATACATCTTCAAGCGCTCCTTCGCAGAGCAAAGACAAGCAACCGATCGCTGAAGAATGCTTGAGGACTGGATCACAATCTGAGGGGGAGCATCCTTCTCAGGTATGTCTTTCAATTGTACCACTCTCCTACTCTTTCCAAACCCCTATTTCTTTCTAGCCTTTATCTTTCTTTTTTCTAAAAATATACACTTATCCCTTCTTTCCTTCATTTTCTATTCAGACAGTTCTCACCCCTGCTTAAGGGTTCTGAACTACAAATAATCCCAGTTGCAATCGCTGAAGAAATAATCCCAATCTCTATCGCAGAGATTGATGATGAAGAAGAAGAAGATTCCCTGGTCCATCCAGGAAGGCCCTCTCAACCATCTCATTGGTCAGAGGAAGTGATGAAGAAAAGAGCTGAAATGATCACTCAACTAGAAAGTCAACGGCTGAAAGTCCCTCTTCAAACATCCTTCTCAGAGCTCGACTTCCTCACTAAAGCTGAACGAGAAGAATCTGCCAAAGCTGAGAAACTGATCGCTGAATGCAGACGAGATGCCCAACTCGCTTTAAAGATTCAATTTTCTCAAGTCAAGGACAAGAAGCTGAAAAGAAAGCCTGTGGAAGTTCAAGCTGCACTACTGAAAGAAATTGAAGAGGAACGATCCAAAGAACAAGAGATCAACGATAAGTCCATTGAATGGTGCAAACAGAAGATGGATTATCGCTCTGATCTTCTTCCAATAACAGCCGTGACTATCTCTGGTCACAAGAAGAAGGATCAACTCTCAGTGACCATGGAGATTACCAGAGAGGATGGAACTCAGAAAGCTATGTACGTTTCCAAACTTGAAGGTTTCGGGTTTACAGAGTGGATAGAATTCTGGGATGCGCTGAAGAAATCAAAATCTACATACAGAGGCTACGTTGAAGGACTTCTTAAAGCTCTCATCAACAGAGTCACTTCTGTACTAAATCTGCCATCTCCTATCCCTCCCAATCCCAAGAAACTCAAGAGAAGAATCGGGTCCTCCTCCTCTGAAGACGTCGCCATCATCAGGAATGAAACTTCTATCAAATTTTCAAGAGATGCACTGTTTGGTCCTCCTCCTGATCTTTCAGTTCTGGATTTATCTCTGCCTTCTGGTGGTCCTTTCCAAGCTGGTCAAGTAATTGATCATCCTTATGGAATATTCTTCAGAGATGATGATGAGGAACTCAGATTTCAAAGAGTCTCTGAGATTCCTATCTGTCCTCTGAATCATCTCAAGGATCTATTATGCTTATGGTGTGACTTCTTCCTTGCTGCTGAGAAAATCAAAGAAATTATCAGCCAAGAATCTTTGGAACGAAGACAGAAAGGAGAAGAAATACCTGAGTATATGATAAATCCTCCTAAATCTTCTTATAGCTGATAGATTAGTTTTCTCTTCTGTAATCTATTAGTTGTACTTACAGTAGTTAGTAATTTACTTGTAATTTTCATTCCTTGTAATTCTATTCCTGAATTAATGAAATTTTAGTAAAGTACTTAACTTCATCAGTGCTGTAAAAGATCCCTCAAAATAGTAATTGGGACATGTATGTTACGAGTCCTGATTATCCCATCATTTTGAATAATAAAGTAATTTTCTTCAGTTACTTTGTCATTATCAAATAGGGGGAGATTGTTGATCCAAACTCTCTCAGTAATTTGATAACGACCCTCTTCTATACTTAGTGAAAATTACGTTTTAGTATGTATTAGTGTTTCACCATCAGCGATCAGACTGAGTCTGTTCAGTTATCGCTGATAGTCTTTCTTATAAACATTTCTATGTATTAGTGTTTCACTATCAGTGATCGAAATGAGTCTGTTCAGTTATCACTGATAGTTCCTAAAGTAAACAACCAACGTAATCCCTGAAGACAAGTCTCGCGTCAATAGATGTTCATAGCTGAATCAAAGACGAAGCTGCTGAACAAAGAGAAGCCTACTAGTGACCTGATGCGGATATCAGTGAAGCAAAGACAACTCTACTAATACGCGAAGGAACATGAGAAAAAGCTTCAGCGATAGCTGAACCTCTTTATCTCTGAACTTAGAGATACTCAGCGATCAAACGATCACAAAGCTTATGCCTCAAGTTTCCTTTTGTCTATCCTTGCACAACCTAGTACGATGTGTCAGAACGGACAAGTCTCTGAAAACATTCGTACAACAACTCTGTCTACTACACTGTTCATGACCCGGCCGAAAGCATGTCTCCCAAAAGTCAGTTTATCAAAGCCAATCTGTGAACGCCACGTGTAAAGTATCCTGCCATGCATTTAATGCATAGGGTATAAATAGGAAGTTCACCCCTTCATCTAAGTGGGTGCTTCATCCTTGAACTCAAGATAGAAACCCTTGTTTTCTATATCTCTAATCCCCCATTCTCTGAACTTCTTGTGCAATTATCTTAGTGTTTCTTAAGTTTGTTTAGATTGAGTCTGTCTTAATCTTATTCCGCAACCAACTTGTAAATTGTATTTTGATTTATCAATAAACAATTTATTAAACTTTAAATTCTGTGTTTGTATTCAACCCCCCCCCCCCCCCTTCTACAAACTTGTTTAGCACCTTCGGGACCAACAAGTGGTATCAGAGCAGTTTGTTTAAATCTAATAAACAAGATCTCGCTGTATACTCTTCCTTGCTATTCTAAAATGGCATTAAACACAAACACAAACTAAGACCATATTTATCAAAATAGGAGACATTATAGACCATAAACACCTGTTATACATCAATTACACCAAATTAGGTCTAAACAGACTCATTATGACCCACTCACTCCCATTATGATCAATTAGACTCGTTAGAGAGCCACAAACCCCTTATAAGACTCGTTAGAGAGCCACAAACCCCCAATAAGACAATAATTACCCAAAAAGGAGCCAATTATGAACCACAAAAACCTGTTATACTTCAATTACACCAAATTAGGTCTAATCAAACTCATTAAGACCCACGTAACCAATTGTGACCTATTAGACTCGTTAGGCAGCCACAAACCCCTTATACACACTAAGACCAAAATTATCAAAATAGGAGACATTACAGACCATAAACACCTGTTATACCTCAATTACACCAAATTTGGTCTAATCAGACTCATTATGACCCATGTAACTGATTCTGATCTAATTAGACTCGTTAGGCACCACAAACCCCTTATACACACTAAGACCAAAATTATCAAAATAGGAGACATTACAGATCATAAACACATGTTATACCTCAATTACACCAAATTAGGTTTAATCAGACTCATTATTGACCCATTCACTCCCATTATGATCAATTAGACTCGTTAGAGAGCCAGAAACCCCTTATACCCAATAAGACAAAAATTACCCAAAAAGGAGCCAATTATGGACCACAAAAACCTGTTCCACTTCAATTACACCAAATTAGGTCTAATCAGACTCATTATGACCCATGTAACCAGTTGTGACCTATTAGACTCGTTAGGAAGCCACAAACCCCTTATTCACAGTAAGACCATATTTATCAAAATAGGAGACATTACAAACCACAAACACCTGTTATACTTCAATTACACCAAATTAGGTCTAATCAAACTCATTATGACCCATGTAACCAATTGTGACCTTTTAGACTCGTTAGGCAGCCACAAACCCCTTATACACACTAAGGTCAAAATTATCAAAATAGGAGACATTACAGACCATAAACACCTGTTATACTTCAATTACACCAAATTAGGTCTAATCAGACTCATTAAGACCCACGTAACCAATTGTGACCTATTAGACTCGTTAGGCAGCCACAAACCCCTTATACACACACTAAGACCAAAATTATCAAAATAGGAGACATTACAGACCATAAACACCTGTTATATCTCAATTACGCCAAATTTGGTCTAATCAGACTCATTATGACCCATGTAACTGATTCTGATCTAATTAGACTCGTTAGGCAGCCACAAACCCCTTATACACACTAAGACCAAAATTATCAAAATACGAGACATTACAGACCATAAACACATGTTATACCTCAATTACACCAAATTAGGTTTAATCAGACTCATTATTGACCCATTCACTCCCATTATGATCAATTAGACTCGTTAGAGAGTCAGAAACCCCTTATACCCAATAAGACAAAAATTACCCAAAAAGGAGCCAATTATGGACCACAAAAACCTGTTCCACTTCAATTACACCAAATTAGGTCTAATCAGACAAATTATGACCCATGTAACCAATTGTGACCTATTAGACTCGTTAGGAAGCCACAAACCCCTTATAGACACTAAGACCAAAATTATCAAAATAGAAGACATTATAGACCATTAACACCTGTTATACCTCAATTACACCAAATTTGGTCTAATCAGACTCATTATGACCCATGTAACTGACTCTGATCTAATTAGACTCGTTAGGCAGCCACAAACCCCTTATACACACTAAGACCAAAATTATCAAAATAGGAGACATTACAGACCATAAACACCTGTTACACCTCAATTACACCAAATTAGATCTAATCAGACTTATTATGACCCATTTACTCCCATTATGATCAATTAGACTCGTTAGAGAGCCAGAAACCCCTTATACCCAGTAAGACAAAAATTACCCAAAAAGGAGCCAATTATGGACCACAAAAACCTGTTCCACTTCAATTTACACCAAATTAGGTCTAATCAGACTCATTTTTACCCATGTAACCAATTGTGACCTATTAGACTCGTTAGGAAGCCACAAATCCCTTATTCACACTAAGACCATATTTATCAAAATAGGAGACATTACAGACCATAAACACCTGTTATACATCAATTACACCAAATTAGGTCTAATCAGACTCATTATGACCCACTCACTCCCATTATGATCAATTTGACTCGTTAGAGAGCCACAAACCCCTTATACCCAATAAGACAATAATTACCCAAAAAGGAGCCAATTATGAACCACAAAAACCTGTTATACTTCAATTACACCAAATTAGGTCTAATCAGACTCATTAAGACCCACATAACCAATTGTGACCTATTAGACTCGTTAGGCAGCCACAAACCCCTTATACACACTAAGGCCAAAATTATCAAAATAGGAGACATTACAGACCATAAACACATGTTATACCTCAATTACACCAAATTAGGTTTAATCAGACTCAATATTGACCCATTCACTCCCATTATGATCAATTAGACTCGTTAGAGAGCAAGAAACCCCTTATACCCAATAAGAAAAAAATTACCCAAAAAGGAGCCAATTATGGACCACAAAAACCTGTTCCACTTCAATTACACCAAATATGGTCTAATCAGACACATTATGACCCATGTAACCAATTGTGACCTATTAGACTCGTTAGGAAGCCACAAACCCCTTATACACACTAAGACCATGTTTATCAAAATAGGAGACATTACAGACCATAAACACCTGTTATACCTCAATTACACCAAATTAGATCTAATCACGCTCATTTTGACCTATTTACTCCCATTATGATCTATTAGACTCGTTAGAGAGCCAGAAACCCCTTATACCCAATAAGACAAAAATTATCCAAAAAGGAGCCAATTATGGACCACAAAAACCTGTTCCACTTCAATTACACCAAATTAGGTCTAATCAGACTCATTATGACCCATGTAACCAATTGTGACCTATTAGACTCGTTAGGCAGCCACAAACCCCTTATACACACTAAGGCCAAAATTATCAAAATAGGAGACATTACAGACCATAAACACCTGTTATACCTCAATTACACCAAATTAGGTCTAATCAGACTTATTATGACCCATTTACTCCCATTATGATCAATTAGACTCGTTAGAGAGCCAGAAACCCCTTATACCCAAAAAGACAAAAATTACCCAAAAAGGAGCCAATTATGGACCACAAAAACCTGTTCCACTTCAATTTACACCAAATTAGGTCTAATCAGACTCATTATTACCCATGTAACCAATTGTGACCTATTAGACTCGTTAGGAAGCCACAAACCCCTTACTCACACTAAGACCATATTTATCAAAATAGGAGACATTACAGACCATAAACACCTGTTATACATCAATTACACCAAATTAGGTCTAAACAGACTCATTATGACCCACTCACTCCCATTATGATCAATTAGACTCGTTAGAGAGCCACAAACCCCTTATACCCAATAAGACAAAAATTACCCAAAAAGGAGCCAATTATGGACCACAAAAACCTGTTCCACTTCAGTTACACCAAATTAGGTCTAATCAGACAAATTATGACCCATGTAACCAATTGTGACCTATTAGACTCGTTAGGAAGCCACAAACCCCTTATAGACACTAAGACCAAAATTATCAAAATTGGAGACATTACAGACCATAAACACCTGTTATACCTCAATTACACCAAATTTGGTCTAATCAGACTCATTATGACCCATGTAACTGATTCTGATCTAATTAGACTCGTTAGGCAGCCACAAACCCCTTATACACACTAAGACCAAAATTATCAAAATAGGAGACATTACAGACCATAAACACCTGTTACACCTCAATTACACCAAATTAGGTCTAATCCGACTTATTATGACCCATTTACTCCCATTATGATCAATTAGACTCGTTAGAGAGCCAGAAACCCCTTATACCCAATAAGACAAAAATTACCCAAAAAGGAGCCAATTATGGACCACAAAAACCTGTTCCACTTCAATTACACCAAATTAGGTCTAATCAGACTCATTATGACCCATGTAACCAGTTGTGACCTATTAGACTCGTTAGGAAGCCACAAACCCCTTATTCACAGGAAGACCATATTTATCAAAATAGGAGACATTACAAACCATAAACACCTGTTATACTTCAATTACACCAAATTAGGTCTAATTAGACTCATTATGACCCATGTAACCAATTGTGACCTATTAGACTCGTTAGGCAGCCACAAACCCCTTATACACACTAAGGCCAAAATTATCAAAATAGGAGACATTACAGACCATAAACACTTGTTATACTTCAATTACACCAAATTAGGTCTAATCAGACTCATTATGACCCACGTAACCAATTGTGACCTATTAGACTCGTTAGGCAGCCACAAACCCCTTATACACACTAAGGCCAAAATTATCAAAATAGGAGACATTTACAGACCATAAACACCTGTTATACCTCAATTAGACCAAATTAGGTCTAATCAGACTTATTATGACCCATTTAAGACAAAAATTACCCAAAAAGGAGCCAATTATGAACCACAAAAACCTGTTATACTTCAATTACACCAAATTAGGTCTAATTAGACTCATTAAGACCCACGTAACCAATTGTGACCTATTAGACTCGTTAGGCAGCCACAAACCCCTTATACACACACTAAGGCCAAAATTATCAAAATAGGAGACATTTCAGACCATAAACACCTGTTATTACACCAAATTAGGTCTAATCAGACTCCTTATGACCCATGTAACCAATTGGGACATATTAGACTCGTTAGGAAGCCACAAACCCCTTATACACACTAAGACCAAAATTATCAAAATAGGAGACATTACAGACCATAAACACCTGTTATACCTCAATTACACCAAATTTGGTCTAATCAGACTCATTATGACCCATGTAACTGATTCTGATCTAATTAGACTCGTTAGGCAGCCACAAACCCCTTATACACACTAAGACCAAAATTATCAAAATAGGAGACATTACAGACCATAAACACCTGTTATACATCAATTACAACAAATTAGGGCTAATCAGACTCATTATGACCCACTCACTCCCATTATGATCAATTAGACTCGTTAGAGAGCCACAAACCCTTATACCCAATAAGACAATAATTACCCAAAAAGGAGCCAATTATGAACCACAAAAACCTGTTATACTTCAATTACACCAAATTTGGTCTAATCAGACTCATTAAGACCCACATAACCAATTGTGACCTATTAGACTCGTTAGGCAGCCACAAACCCCTTATACACACTAAGGCCAAAATTATCAAAATTGGAGACATTACAGACCATAAACACATGTTATTCCTCAATTATACCAAATTAGGTTTAATCAGACTCATTATTGACCCATTCACTCCCATTATGATCAATTAGACTCGTTAGAGAGTCACAAACCCCTAATACCCAATAAGACAAAAATTACCCCAAAAGGAGCCAATTATGGACCACAAAAACGTGTTCCACTTCAATTACACCAAATTAGGTCTAATCAAACTCATTAAGACCCACGTAACCAATTGTGACCTATTAGACTCGTTAGGCAGCCACAAACCCCTTATACACACTAAGGCCAAAATTATCAAAATAGGAGACATTACAGACCATAAACACCTGTTATACCTCAATTACACCAAATTTGGTCTAATCAGACTCATTATGACCCATGTAACTGATTATGATCTAATTAGACTCGTTAGGCAGCCACAAACCCCTTATACACACTAAGACCAAAATTATCAAAATAGGAGACATTACAGACCATAAACACATGTTATACCTCAATTACACCAAATTAGGTTTAATCAGACTCATTATTGACCCATTCACTCCCATTATGATCAATTAGACTCGTTAGGAAGCCACAAACCCCTTATTCACACTAGGACCATATTTATCAAAATAGGAGACATTACAGACCATAAACACCTGTTATACTTCAATTACACCAAATTAGGTCTAATCAGACTCAGTATGACCCATGTAACCAATTGTGACGTATTAGACTCATTAGGCAGCCACAAACCCCTTATACACACTAAGGCCAAAATTATCAAAATAGGAGACATTACAGACTATAAACACTTGTTATACTTCAATTACACCAAATTAGGTCTAATCAGACTCATTATGACCCATGTAACCAATTGTGACCTATTAGACTCGTTAGGAAGCCACAAACCCCTTATACACACTAAGACCATATTTATCAAAATAGGAGACATTAAAGACCATAAACACCTGTTCTACATCAATTACACCAAATTAGGGCTAATCAGACTCATTATGACCCACTCACTCCCATTATGATAAATTAGACTCGTTAGAGAGCCACAAACCCCTTATACCCAATAAGACAATAATTACCCAAAAAGGGAGCCAATTATGGACCACAAAAACCTGTTATACTACAATTACACCAAATTAGGTGTAATCAGAGTCATTATGACCCATGTAACCAATTGTGACCTATTAGACTCGTTAGGCAGCCACAAACCCCTTATACACACTAAGGCCAAAATTATCAAAATAGGAGACATTACAGACCATAAACACCTGTTATATCTCAATTACACCAAATTAGGTCTAATCAGACTTATTATGACCCATTTACTCCCATTATGATCAATTAGACTCGTTAGAGAGCCAGAAACCCCTTATACCCAATAAGACAAAAGTTCCCGAAAAAAGAGCCAATTATGGACCACAAAAACCTGTTCCACTTCAATTACACCAAATTAGGTCTAATGAGACTCATTATGACCCATGTAACCAGTTGTGACCTATTAGACTCGTTAGGAAGCCACAAACCCCTTATACCCACCAAGACCAAAATTATCAAAATAGGAGACATTACAGACCATAAACACCTGTTATACCTCAATTACACTAAATTTGGTCTAATCAGACTCATTATGACCCATGTAACTGATTCTGATCTAATTAGACTCGTTAGGCAGCCACAAACCCCTTATACACACTAAGACCAAAATTATCAAAATAGGAGACATTACAGACCATAAACACATGTTATACCTCAATTATACCAAATTAGGTAAATCAGACTCATTATTGACCCATTCACTCCCATTATGATCAATTAGACTCGTTAGAGAGCTAGAAACCCCTTATACCCAATAAGACAAAAATTACCCAAAAAGGAGCCAATTATGGACCACAAAAACCTGTTCCACTTCAATTACACCAAATTAGGTCTAATCAGACTCATTGTGACCCATGTAACCAATTGTGACCTATTAGACTCGTTAGGAAGCCACAACCCCTTATACACAATAAGACCAAAATTATCAAAATAGGAGACATTACATACCATAAACACCTGTTATACTTCAATTACACCAAATTAGGTCTAATCAGACTCATTATGACCCATGTAACCAATTGTGACATATTAGACTCGTTAGGCAGCCACAAACCCCTTATACACACTAAGGCCAAAATTATCAAAATAGGAGACATTACAGACCATAAACACCTGTTATACCTCAATTACACCAAATTAGGTCTAATCAGACTTATTATGACCCATTTACTCCCATTATGATCAATTAGACTCGTTAGAGAGCCAGAAACCCCTTATACCCAATAAGACAAAAGTTACCCAAAAAAGAGCCAATTATGGACCACAAAAACCTGTTCCACTTCAATTACACCAAATTAGGTCTAATCAGACTCATTATGACCCATGTAACCAGTTGTGACCTATTAGACTCGTTAGGAAGCCACAAACCCCTTATTCACACTAAGACCATATTTATCAAAATAGGAGACATTACAGACCATAAACACCTGTTATACCTCAATTACACCAAATTAGGTCTAATCAGGCTCATTTTGACCCATTTACTCCCATTATGATCAATTAGACTCGTTAGAGAGCCAGAAACCCCTTATACCCAATAAGACAAAAGTTACCCAAAAAAGAGCCAATTATGGACCACAAAAACCTGTTCCACTTCAATTACACCAAATTAGGTCTAATCAGACTCATTATGACCCATGTAACCAGTTGTGACCTATTAGACTCGTTAGGAAGCCACAAACCCCTTATTCACACTAAGACCATATTTATCAAAATAGGAGACATTACAGACCATAAACACTTGTTATACTTCAATTACACCAAATTAGGTCTAATCAGACTCATTATGATCCATGTAACCAATTGTGACCTATTAGACTCGTTAGGCAGCCACAAACCCCTTATACACACTAAGGCCAAAATTATCAAAATAGGAGACATTACAGACCATAAACACTTGTTATACTTCAATTACACCAAATTAGGTCTAATCAGACTCATTATGACCCATGTAACCAATTATGACCTATTAGACTCGTTAGGTAGCCACAAACCCCTTATACACACTAAGGCCAAAATTATCAAAATAGGAGACATTACAGACCATAAACACCTGTTATACCTCAATTACACCAAATTAGGTCTAATCAGACTTATAATGACCCATTTACTCCCATTATGATCAATTAGACTCGTTAGAGAGCCAGAAACCCCTTATACCCAATAAGACAAAAATTACCCAAAAAGGAGCCAATTATGGACCACAAAAACCTGTTCCACTTCAATTACACCAAATTAGGTCTAATCAGACTCATTATGACCCATGTAACCAGTTGTGACCTATTAGACTCGTTAGGAAGCCACAAACCCCTTATTCACAGGAAGACCATATTTATCAAAATAGGAGACATTACAAACCATAAACACCTGTTATACTTCAATTACACCAAATTAGGTCTAATTAGACTCATTATGACCCATGTAACCAATTGTGACCTATTAGACTCGTTAGGCAGCCACAAACCCCTTATACACACTAAGGCCAAAATTATCAAAATAGGAGACATTACAGACCATAAACACTTGTTATACTTCAATTACACCAAATTAGGTCTAATCAGACTCATTATGACCCACGTAACCAATTGTGACCTATTAGACTCGTTAGGCAGCCACAAACCCCTTATACACACTAAGGCCAAAATTATCAAAATAGGAGACATTTACAGACCATAAACACCTGTTATACCTCAATTAGACCAAATTAGGTCTAATCAGACTTATTATGACCCATTTAAGACAAAAATTACCCAAAAAGGAGCCAATTATGAACCACAAAAACCTGTTATACTTCAATTACACCAAATTAGGTCTAATTAGACTCATTAAGACCCACGTAACCAATTGTGACCTATTAGACTCGTTAGGCAGCCACAAACCCCTTATACACACACTAAGGCCAAAATTATCAAAATAGGAGACATTTCAGACCATAAACACCTGTTATTACACCAAATTAGGTCTAATCAGACTCCTTATGACCCATGTAACCAATTGTGACATATTAGACTCGTTAGGAAGCCACAAACCCCTTATACACACTAAGACCAAAATTATCAAAATAGGAGACATTACAGACCATAAACACCTGTTATACCTCAATTACACCAAATTTGGTCTAATCAGACTCATTATGACCCATGTAACTGATTCTGATCTAATTAGACTCGTTAGGCAGCCACAAACCCCTTATACACACTAAGACCAAAATTATCAAAATAGGAGACATTACAGACCATAAACACCTGTTATACATCAATTACAACAAATTAGGGCTAATCAGACTCATTATGACCCACTCACTCCCATTATGATCAATTAGACTCGTTAGAGAGCCACAAACCCTTATACCCAATAAGACAATAATTACCCAAAAAGGAGCCAATTATGAACCACAAAAACCTGTTATACTTCAATTACACCAAATTTGGTCTAATCAGACTCATTAAGACCCACATAACCAATTGTGACCTATTAGACTCGTTAGGCAGCCACAAACCCCTTATACACACTAAGGCCAAAATTATCAAAATTGGAGACATTACAGACCATAAACACATGTTATTCCTCAATTATACCAAATTAGGTTTAATCAGACTCATTATGACCCATGTAACTGATTATGATCTAATTAGACTCGTTAGGCAGCCACAAACCCCTTATACACACTAAGACCAAAATTATCAAAATAGGAGACATTACAGACCATAAACACATGTTATACCTCAATTACACCAAATTAGGTTTAATCAGACTCATTATTGACCCATTCACTCCCATTATGATCAATTAGACTCGTTAGGAAGCCACAAACCCCTTATTCACACTAGGACCATATTTATCAAAATAGGAGACATTACAGACCATAAACACCTGTTATACTTCAATTACACCAAATTAGGTCTAATCAGACTCAGTATGACCCATGTAACCAATTGTGACGTATTAGACTCATTAGGCAGCCACAAACCCCTTATACACACTAAGGCCAAAATTATCAAAATAGGAGACATTACAGACTATAAACACTTGTTATACTTCAATTACACCAAATTAGGTCTAATCAGACTCATTATGACCCATGTAACCAATTGTGACCTATTAGACTCGTTAGGAAGCCACAAACCCCTTATACACACTAAGACCATATTTATCAAAATAGGAGACATTAAAGACCATAAACACCTGTTCTACATCAATTACACCAAATTAGGGCTAATCAGACTCATTATGACCCACTCACTCCCATTATGATAAATTAGACTCGTTAGAGAGCCACAAACCCCTTATACCCAATAAGACAATAATTACCCAAAAAGGGAGCCAATTATGGACCACAAAAACCTGTTATACTACAATTACACCAAATTAGGTGTAATCAGAGTCATTATGACCCATGTAACCAATTGTGACCTATTAGACTCGTTAGGCAGCCACAAACCCCTTATACACACTAAGGCCAAAATTATCAAAATAGGAGACATTACAGACCATAAACACCTGTTATATCTCAATTACACCAAATTAGGTCTAATCAGACTTATTATGACCCATTTACTCCCATTATGATCAATTAGACTCGTTAGAGAGCCAGAAACCCCTTATACCCAATAAGACAAAAGTTCCCGAAAAAAGAGCCAATTATGGACCACAAAAACCTGTTCCACTTCAATTACACCAAATTAGGTCTAATGAGACTCATTATGACCCATGTAACCAGTTGTGACCTATTAGACTCGTTAGGAAGCCACAAACCCCTTATACCCACCAAGACCAAAATTATCAAAATAGGAGACATTACAGACCATAAACACCTGTTATACCTCAATTACACTAAATTTGGTCTAATCAGACTCATTATGACCCATGTAACTGATTCTGATCTAATTAGACTCGTTAGGCAGCCACAAACCCCTTATACACACTAAGACCAAAATTATCAAAATAGGAGACATTACAGACCATAAACACATGTTATACCTCAATTATACCAAATTAGGTAAATCAGACTCATTATTGACCCATTCACTCCCATTATGATCAATTAGACTCGTTAGAGAGCTAGAAACCCCTTATACCCAATAAGACAAAAATTACCCAAAAAGGAGCCAATTATGGACCACAAAAACCTGTTCCACTTCAATTACACCAAATTAGGTCTAATCAGACTCATTGTGACCCATGTAACCAATTGTGACCTATTAGACTCGTTAGGAAGCCACAACCCCTTATACACAATAAGACCAAAATTATCAAAATAGGAGACATTACATACCATAAACACCTGTTATACTTCAATTACACCAAATTAGGTCTAATCAGACTCATTATGACCCATGTAACCAATTGTGACATATTAGACTCGTTAGGCAGCCACAAACCCCTTATACACACTAAGGCCAAAATTATCAAAATAGGAGACATTACAGACCATAAACACATGTTATACCTCAATTACACCAAATTAGGTCTAATCAGACTTATTATGACCCATTTACTCCCATTATGATCAATTAGACTCGTTAGAGAGCCAGAAACCCCTTATACCCAATAAGACAAAAGTTACCCAAAAAAGAGCCAATTATGGACCACAAAAACCTGTTCCACTTCAATTACACCAAATTAGGTCTAATCAGACTCATTATGACCCATGTAACCAGTTGTGACCTATTAGACTCGTTAGGAAGCCACAAACCCCTTATTCACACTAAGACCATATTTATCAAAATAGGAGACATTACAGACCATAAACACCTGTTATACCTCAATTACACCAAATTAGGTCTAATCACGCTCATTTTGACCCATTTACTCCCATTATGATCAATTAGACTCGTTAGAGAGCCAGAAACCCCTTATACCCAATAAGACAAAAGTTACCCAAAAAAGAGCCAATTATGGACCACAAAAACCTGTTCCACTTCAATTACACCAAATTAGGTCTAATCAGACTCATTATGACCCATGTAACCAGTTGTGACCTATTAGACTCGTTAGGAAGCCACAAACCCCTTATTCACACTAAGACCATATTTATCAAAATAGGAGACATTACAGACCATAAACACTTGTTATACTTCAATTACACCAAATTAGGTCTAATCAGACTCATTATGATCCATGTAACCAATTGTGACCTATTAGACTCGTTAGGCAGCCACAAACCCCTTATACACACTAAGGCCAAAATTATCAAAATAGGAGACATTACAGACCATAAACACTTGTTATACTTCAATTACACCAAATTAGGTCTAATCAGACTCATTATGACCCATGTAACCAATTATGACCTATTAGACTCGTTAGGTAGCCACAAACCCCTTATACACACTAAGGCCAAAATTATCAAAATAGGAGACATTACAGACCATAAACACCTGTTATACCTCAATTACACCAAATTAGGTCTAATCAGACTTATAATGACCCATTTACTCCCATTATGATCAATTAGACTCGTTAGAGAGCCAGAAACCCCTTATACCCAATAAGACAAAAATTACACAAAAAAGAGCCAATTATGGACCACAAAAACCTATTCCACTTCAATTACACCAATTTAGGTCTAATCAGACTCATTATGACCCATGTAACCAGTTGTGACCTATTAGACTCGTTAGGAAGCCACAAACCCCTTGTTCACACTAAGACCATATTTATCAAAATAGGAGACATTACAGACCATAAACACCTGTTATACCTCAATTACACCAAATTAGGTCTAATCAGGCTCATTTTGACCCATTTACTCCCATTATGATCAATTAGACTTGTTAGAGAGCCAGAAACCCCTTATTCCCGATAAGACAAAAATTACCCAAAAAGGAGCCAATTATGGACCACAAAAACCTGTTCCACTTCAATTACACCAAATTAGGTCTAATCATACACATTATGACCCATGTAACCAATTGTGACCTATTAGACTCGTTAGGAAGCCACAAACCCTTATACACACTAAGACCAAAATTATCAAAATAGGAGACATTACAGACCATAAACACCTGTTATACTTCAATTTCACCAAATTAGGTCTAATCAGACTCATTATCACCCATGTAACCAATTGTGACCTATTAGACTTGTTAGGCAGCCACAAACCCCTTATACACAGTAAGGCCAAAATTATCAAAATAGGAGACATTACAGACCATAAACACTTGTTATACTTCAATTACACCAAATTAGGTCTAATCAGACTCATTATGACCCATGTAACCAATTGTGACCTATTAGACTCGTTAGGAAGCCACAAACCCCTTATACACACTAAGACCATATTTATCAAAATAGGAGACATTACAGACCATAAACACCTGTTATACATCAATTACACCAAATTAGGGCTAATCAGACTCATTATGACCCATGTAACTGATTTTGATCTAATTAGACTCGTTAGGCAGCCACAAACCCCTTATACACACTAAGACCAAAATTGTCAAAATAGGAGACATTACAGACCATAAACACATGTTATACCTCAATTACACCAAACTAGGTTTAATCAGACTTATTATTGACCCATTCACTACCATTATGATCAATTAGACTCGTTAGAGAGCCACAAACCCCTTATACCCAATACGACAAAAATTACACAAAAAGTAGCCAATTATGGACCACAAAAACCTGTTCCACTTCAATTACACCAAATTAGGTGTAATTAGACTCATTATGACCCATGTAACCAATTGTGACCTATTAGACTCATTAGGAAGCCACAAACCCCTTATACACACTAAGACCATATTTAGCAAAATAGGAGACATTACAGACCATAAACACCTGTTATACATCAATTACACCAAATTAGGGCTAATCAGACTCATTATGACCCATGTAACTGATTCTGATCTAATTAGACTCGTTAGGCAGCCACAAACCCCTTATACACACAAAGGCCAAAATTATCAAAATAGGAGACATTTCAGACCATAAACACCTGTTATTACACCAAATTAGGTCTAATCAGACTCCTTATGACCCATGTAACCAATTGTGACATATTAGACTCGTTAGGAAGCCACAAACCCCTTATACACACTAAGACCAAAATGATCAAAATAGGAGACATTACAGACCATAAACACCTGTTATACCTCAATTACACCAAATTAGGTCTAATCAGGCTCATTATGACCCATGTAACCAATTGTGACCTATTAGACTCGTTAGGCAGCCACAAACCCCTTATACACACTAAGGCCAAAATTATCAAAATAGGAGACATTACAGACCATAAACACCTGTTATACCTCAATTACACCAAATTAGGTCTAATCAGACTTATAATGACCCATTTACTCCCATTATGATCAATTAGACTCGTTAGAGAGGCAGAAACCCCTTATACCCAATAAGACAAAAATTACCCAAAAAAGAGCCAATTATGGACCACAAAAACCTGTTCCACTTCAATTACACCAAATTAGGTCTAATCTGACTCATTATGACCCATGTAACCAGTTGTGACCTATTAGACTCGTTAGGAAGCCAGAAACCCCTTATTCACACTAGGACCATATTTATCAAAATAGGAGACATTACAGACCATAAACACCTGTTATACTTCAATTACACCAAATTAGGTCTAATCAGACTCATTATGACCCATGTAACCAATTGTGACCTATTAGACTCGTTAGGCAGCCACAAACCCCTTATACACTAAGGCCAAAATTATCAAAATAGGAGACATTACAGACCATAAACACTTGTTATACTTCAATTACACCAAATTAGGTCTAATCAGACTCATTATGACCCATGTAACCAAATGTGACCTAGTAGACTCGTTAGGCAGCCACAAACCCCTTATGTGTACTAAGGCCTAAATTATCAAAATAGGAGACATTACAGACCATAAACACTTGTTATACCTCAATTACACCAAATTAGATCTAATCAGGCTCATTTTGACCCATTTACTCCCATTATGATCAATTAGACTCGTTAGAGAGCCAGAAACCCCTTATACACACACTAAGACCATATTTATCAAAATAGGAGACATTACAGACCATAAACACCTGTTATACATCAATTACACCAAATTAGGGCTAATCAGACTCATTATGACCCATGTAACTGATTCTGATCTAATTAGACTCGTTAGGCAGCCACAAACCCCTTATACACACTAAGACCAAAATTATCAAAATAGGAGACATTACAGACCATAAACACATGTTATACCTCAATTACACCAAACTAGGATTAATCAGACTCATTATTGACCCATGTAACCAATTGTGACCTATTAGACTCGTTAGGAAGCCACAAACCCCTTATACACACTAAGACCATATTTATCAAAATAGGAGACATTAAAGACCATAAACACCTGTTATACATCAATTACACCAAATTAGGTCTAATCAGACTCATTATGACCCATGTAACCAATTGTGACCTATTAGACTCGTTAGGCAGCCAGAAACCCCATATACACACTAAGGCCAAAATTATCAAAATAGGAGACATTACAGACCATAAACACTTGTTATACTTCAATTACACCAAATTAGGTCTAATCAGACTCATTATGACCCATGTAACCAATTGTGACCTATTAGACTCGTTAGGCAGCCACAAACCCCTTATACACACTAAGGCCAAAATTATCAAAATAGGAGACATTACAGACCATAAACACCTGTTATACCTCAATTACACCAAATAAGGTCTAATCAGACTTATAATGACCCATTTACTCCCATTATGATCAACTAGACTCGTTAGAGAGCCAGAAACCCCTTATACCCAATAAGACAAAAATTACCCAAAAAAGAGCCAATTATGGACCACAAAAACCTGTTCCACTTCAATTACACCAAATTAGGTCTAATCAGACTCATTATGACCCATGTAACCAGTTGTGACCTATTAGACTCGTTAGGAAGCCACAAACCCCTTATTCACACTAAGACCATATATATCAAAATAGGAGACATTACAGACCATAAACACCTGTTATACTTCAATTACACCAAATTAGGTCTAATCAGACTCATTATGACCCATGTAACCAATTGTGACCTATTAGACTCGTTAGGCAGCCACAAACCCCTTATACACACTAAGGCCAAAATTATCAAAATAGGAGACATTACAGACCATAAACACCTGTTATACCTCAATTACACCAAATAAGGTCTAATCAGACTTATAATGACCCATTTACTCCCATTATGATCAATTAGACTCGTTAGAGAGCCAGAAACCCCTTATACCCAATAAGACAAAAGTTACCCAAAAAAGAGCCAATTATGGACCACAAAAACCTGTTCCACTTCAATTACACCAAATTAGGTCTAATCAGACTCATTATGACCCATGTAACCAGTTGTGACCTATTAGACTCGTTAGGAAGCCACAAACCCCTTATACACACTAAGACCAAAATTATCAAAATAGGAGACATTACAAACCATAAACACCTGTTATACCTCAATTACACCAAATTAGGTCTAATCAGACTCATTATGTCCCATGTAACTGATTCTGATCTAATTAGACTCGTTAGGCAGCCACAAACCCCTTATACACACTAAGACCAAAATTATCAAAATAGGAGACATTACAAACCATAAACACCTGTTATACCTCAATTACACCAAATTAGGTCTAATCAGACTCATTGTGACCCAAGTAACCAATTGTGACCTATTAGACTCGTTAGGAAGCCACAACCCCTTATACACACTAAGACCAAAATTATCAAAATAGGAGACATTACAGACCATAAACACCTGTTATACTTCAATTAAACCAAATTAGGTCTAATCAGACTCATTATGACCCATGTAACCAATTGTGACCTATTAGACTTGTTAGGCAGCCACAAACCCCTTATACACACTAAGGCCAAAATTATCAAAATAGGAGACATTACAGACCATAAACACTTGTTATACTTCAATTACACCAAATTAGGTCTAATCAGACTCATTATGACCCATGTAACCAATTAGGACCTATTAGACTCGTTAGGCAGCCACAAACCCCTTATACACACTAAGGCCAAAATTATCAAAATAGGAGACATTACAGACCATAAACACCTGTTATACCTCAATTACACCAAATTAGGTCTAATCAGACTTATAATGACCCATTTACTCCCATTATGATCAATTAGACTCGTTAGAGAGCCAGAAACCCCTTATACCCAATAAGACAAAAATTACCCAAAAAAGAGCCAATTATGGACCACAAAAACCTATTCCACTTCAATTACACCAAATTAGGTCTAATCAGACTTATGACCCATGTAACCAGTTGTGACCTATTAGACTCGTTAGGAAGCCACAAACCCCTTATTCACACTAAGACCAAAATTATCAAAATAGGAGACATTACAGACCATAAACACCTGTTATACTTCAATTTCACCAAATTAGGTCTAATCAGACTCATTATCACCCATGTAACCAATTGTGACCTATTAGACTCGTTAGGCAGCCACAAACCCCTTATACACAGTAAGGCCAAAATTATCAAAATAGGAGACATTACAGACCATAAACACTTGTTATACTTCAATTACACCAAATTAGGTCTAATCAGACTCATTATGACCCATGTAACCAATTGTGACCTATTAGACTCGTTAGGAAGCCACAAACCCCTTATACACACTAAGACCATATTTATCAAAATAGGAGACATTACAGACCATAAACACCTGTTATACATCAATTACACCAAATTAGGGCTAATCAGACTCATTATGACCCATGTAACTGATTTTGATCTAATTAGACTCGTTAGGCAGCCACAAACCCCTTATACACACTAAGACCAAAATTATCAAAATAGGAGACATTACAGACCATAAACACATGTTATACCTCAATTACACCAAACTAGGTTTAATCAGACTTATTATTGACCCATTCACTACCATTATGATCAATTAGACTCGTTAGAGAGCCACAAACCCCTTATACCCAATACGACAAAAATTACACAAAAAGTAGCCAATTATGGACCACAAAAACCTGTTCCACTTCAATTACACCAAATTAGGTGTAATTAGACTCATTATGACCCATGTAACCAATTGTGACCTATTAGACTCATTAGGAAGCCACAAACCCCTTATACACACTAAGACCATATTTAGCAAAATAGGAGACATTACAGACCATAAACACCTGTTATACATCAATTACACCAAATTAGGGCTAATCAGACTCATTATGACCCATGTAACTGATTCTGATCTAATTAGACTCGTTAGGCAGCCACAAACCCCTTATACACACAAAGGCCAAAATTATCAAAATAGGAGACATTACAGACCATAAACACTTGTTATACTTCAATTACACCAAATTAGGTCTAATCAGACTCATTATGACCCATGTAACCAATTGTGACCTATTAGACTCGTTAGGCAGCCACAAACCCCTTATACACACTAAGGCCAAAATTATCAAAATAGGAGACATTACAGACCATAAACACTTGTTATACCTTAATTACACCAAATTAGATCTAATCAGGCTCATTTTGACCCATTTACTCCCATTATGATCAATTAGACTCGTTAGAGAGCCAGAAAGCCCTTATTCCCAATAAGACAAAAATTACCCAAAAAGGAGCCATAAACACTTGTTATACTTCAATTACACCAAATTAGGTCTAATCAGACTCATTTACACCCATGTAACCAATTGTGACCTATTAGACTCGTTAGGCAGCCACAAACCCCTTATACACACTAAGGCCAAAATTATCAAAATAGGAGACATTACAGACCATAAACACCTGTTATACCTCAATTACACCAAATTAGGTCTAATCAGACTTATAATGACCCATTTACTCCCATTATGATCAATTAGACTCGTTAGAGAGCCAGAAACCCCTTATACCCAATAAGACAAAAATTACCCAAAAAAGAGCCAATTATGGACCACAAAAACCTGTTCCACTTCAATTACACCAAATTAGGTCTAATCAGACTCATTATGACCCATGTAACCAGTTGTGACCTATTAGACTCGTTAGGAAGCCAGAAACCCCTTATTCACACTAGGACCATATTTATCAAAATAGGAGACATTACAGACCATAAACACCTGTTATACTTCAATTACACCAAATTAGGTCTAATCAGACTCATTATGACCCATGTAACCAATTGTGACCTATTAGACTCGTTAGGCAGCCACAAACCCCTTATACACTAAGGCCAAAATTATCAAAATTGGAGACATTACAGACCATAAACACTTGTTATACTTCAATTACACCAAATTAGGTCTAATCAGACTCATTATGACCCATGTAATCAATTGTGACCTATTAGACTCGTTAGGCAGCCACAAACCCCTTATACACACTAAGGCCTAAATTATCAAAATAGGAGACATTACAGACCATAAACACTTGTTATACCTCAATTACACCAAATTAGATCTAATCAGGCTCATTTTGACCCATGTAACCAATTATGACCTATTAGACTCGTTAGGTAGCCACAAACCCCTTATACACACTAAGGCCAAAATTATCAAAATAGGAGACATTACAGACCATAAACACCTGTTATACCTCAATTACACCAAATTAGGTCTAATCAGACTTATAATGACCCACTCACTCCCATTATGATAAATTAGACTCGTTAGAGAGCCATAAACCCCTTATACCCAATAAAACAATAATTACCCAAAAAGGAGCCAATTATGGACCACAAAAACCTGTTATATTTCAATTACACCAAATTAGGTCTAATCAGACTTATTATGACCCATTTACTCCCATTATGATCAATTAGACTCGTTAGAGAGCCAGAAACCCCTTATACCCAATAAGACAAAAATTACCCAAAAAGGAGCCAATTATGCACCACAAAAACCTGTTCCACTTCAATTACACCAAATTAGGTCTAATCAGACTCATTGTGACCCATGTAACCAATTGTGACCTATTAGACTCGTTAGGAAGCCACAACCCCTTATACACACTAAAGACCAAAATAATCAAAATAGGAGACATTACAGACCATAAACACCTGTTATACTTCAATTAAACCAAATTAGGTCTAATCAGACTCATTATGACCCATGTAACCAATTGTGACCTATTAGACTCGTTAGGCAGCCACAAACCCCTTATACACACTAAGGCCAAAATTATCAAAATAGGAGACATTACAGACCATAAACACCTGTTATACCTCAATTACACCAAATTAGGTCTAATCAGACTTATTATGACCCATTTACTCCCATTATGATCAATTAGACTCGTTAGAGAGCCAGAAACCCCTTATACCCAATAAGACAAAAGTTACCCAAAAAAGAGCCAATTATGGACCATAAAAACCTGTTCCACTTCAATTACACCAAATTAGGTCTAATCAGACTCATTATGACCCATGTAACCAGTTGTGACCTATTAGACTCGTTAGGAAGCCACAAACCCCTTATTCACACTAAGACCATATTTATCAAAATAGGAGACATTACAGACCATAAACACCTGTTATACTTCAATTACACCAAATTAGGTCTAATCAGACTCATTATGACTCATGTAACCAATTGTGACCTATTAGACTCGTTAGGCAGCCACAAACCCCTTATACACACTAAGGCCAAAATTATCAAAATAGGAGACATTACAGACCATAAACCCTTGTTATACTTCAATTACACCAAATTAGGTCTAATCAGACTCATTATGACCCATGTAACCAATTGTGACCTATTAGACTCGTTAGGCAGCCACAAACCCCTTATACACACTAAGGCCAAAATTATCAAAATAGGAGACATTACAGACCATAAACACCTGTTATACCTCAATTACACCAAATAAGGTCTAATCAGACTTATAATGACCCATTTACTCCCATTATGATCAATTAGACTCGTTAGAGAGCTAGAAACCCCTTATACCCAATAAGACAAAAATTACCCAAAAAAGAGCCAATTATGGACCACAAAAACCTGTTCCACTTCAATTACACCAAATTAGGTCTAATCAGACTCATTATGACCCATGTAACCAGTTGTGACCTATTAGACTCGTTAGGAAGCCACAAACCCCTTATTCACACTAAGACCATATTTATCAAAATAGGAGACATTACAGACCATAAACACCTGTTATACTTCAATTACACCAAATTAGGTCTAATCAGACTCATTATGACCCATGTAACCAATTGTGACCTATTAGACTCGTTAGGAAGCCACAAACCCCTTATACACACTAAGACCAAAATTATCAAAATAGGAGACATTACAAACCATAAACACCTGTTATACCTCAATTACACCAAATTAGGTCTAATCAGACTCATTATGACCCATGTAACTGATTCTGATCTAATTAGACTCGTTAGGCAGCCACAAACCCCTTATACACACTAAGACCAAAATTATCAAAATAGGAGACATTAGAGACCATAAACACATGTTATACCTCAATTATACCAAATTAGGTTTAATCAGACTCATTATTGACCCATTCACTCCCATTATGATCAATTAGACTCGTTAGAGAGCCAGAAACCCCTTATACCCAATAAGACAAAAATTACCCAAAAAGGAGCCAATTATGGACCACAAAAACCTGTTCCACTTCAATTACACCAAATTAGGTCTAATCAGACTCATTGTGACCCAAGTAACCAATTGTGACCTATTAGACTCGTTAGGAAGCCACAACCCCTTATACACACTAAGACCAAAATTATCAAAATAGGAGACATTACAGACCATAAACACCTGTTATACTTCAATTAAACCAAATTAGGTCTAATCAGACTCATTATGACCCATGTAACCAATTGTGACCTATTAGACTCGTTAGGCAGCCACAAACCCCTTATACACACTAAGGCCAAAATTATCAAAATAGGAGACATTACAGACCATAAACACTTGTTATACTTCAATTACACCAAATTAGGTCTAATCAGACTCATTATGACCCATGTAACCAATTATGACCTATTAGACTCGTTAGGCAGCCACAAACCCCTTATACACACTAAGGCCAAAATTATCAGAATAGGAGACATTACAGACCATAAACACTTGTTATACCTCAATTACACCAAATTAGATCTAATCAGGCTCATTTTGACCCATTTACTCCCATTATGATCAATTAGACTCGTTAGAGAGCCAGAAACCCCTTATACCCAATAAGACAAAAGTTACCCAAAAAAGAGCCAATTATGGACCATAAAAACCTGTTCCACTTCAATTACACCAAATTAGGTCTAATCAGACTCATTATGACCCATGTAACCAGTTGTGACCTATTAGACTCGTTAGGAAGCCACAAACCCCTTATTCACACTAAGACCATATTTATCAAAATAGGAGACATTACAGACCATAAACACCTGTTATACTTCAATTACACCAAATTAGGTCTAATCAGACTCATTATGACCCATGTAACCAGTTGTGACCTATTAGACTCGTTAGGAAGCCACAAACCCCTTAATTCACACTAAGACCATATTTATCAAAATAGGAGACATTACAGACCATAAACACCTGTTCCACTTCAATTACACCAAATTAGGTCTAATCAGACTCATTATGACCCATGTAACCAATTATGACCTATTAGACTCGTTAGGCAGCCACAAACCCCTTATACACACTAAGGCCAAAATTATCAAAATAGGAGACATTACAGACCATAAACACCTGTTATACCTCAATTACACCAAATTAGGTCTAATCAGACTTATAATGACCCATTTACTCCCATTATGATCAATTAGACTCGTTAGAGAGCCAGAAACCCCTTATACCCAATAAGACAAAAATTACCCAAAAAAGAGCCAATTATGGACCACAAAAACCTATTCCACTTCAATTACACCAAATTAGGTCTAATCAGACTCATTATGACCCATGTAACCAGTTGTGACCTATTAGACTCGTTAGGAAGCCACAAACCCCTTATTCACACTAAGACCATATTTATCAAAATAAGAGACATTACAGACCATAAACACCTATTATACTTCAATTACACCAAATTAAGTCTAATCAGACTCATTATGACCCATGTAACCAATTGTGACCTATTAGACTCGTTAGGCAGCCACAAACCCCTTATACACACTAAGGCCAAAATTATCAAAATAGGAGACATTACAGACCATAAACACTTGTTATACTTCAATTACACCAAATTAGGTCTAATCAGACTCATTATGACCCATGTAACCAATTATGACCTATTAGACTCGTTAGGTAGCCACAAACCCCTTATACACACTAAGGCCAAAATTATCAAAATAGGAGACATTACAGACCATAAACACCTGTTATACCTCAATTACACCAAATTAGGTCTAATCAGACTTATAATGACCCACTCACTCCCATTATGATAAATTAGACTCGTTAGAGAGCCATAAACCCCTTATACCCAATAAAACAATAATTACCCAAAAAGGAGCCAATTATGGACCACAAAAACCTGTTATATTTCAATTACACCAAATTAGGTCTAATCAGACTTATTATGACCCATTTACTCCCATTATGATCAATTAGACTCGTTAGAGAGCCAGAAACCCCTTATACCCAATAAGACAAAAATTACCCAAAAAGGAGCCAATTATGCACCACAAAAACCTGTTCTACTTCAATTACACCAAATTAGGTCTAATCAGACTCATTGTGACCCATGTAACCAATTGTGACCTATTAGACTCGTTAGGAAGCCACAACCCCTTATACACACTAAGACCAAAATAATCAAAATAGGAGACATTACAGACCATAAACACCTGTTATACTTCAATTAAACCAAATTAGGTCTAATCAGACTCATTATGACCCATGTAACCAATTGTGACCTATTAGACTCGTTAGGCAGCCACAAACCCCTTATACACACTAAGGCCAAAATTATCAAAATAGGAGACATTACAGACCATAAACACCTGTTATACCTCAATTACACCAAATTAGGTCTAATCAGACTTATTATGACCCATTTACTCCCATTATGATCAATTAGACTCGTTAGAGAGCCAGAAACCCCTTATACCAAATAAGACAAAAGTTACCCAAAAAAGAGCCAATTATGGACCATAAAAACCTGTTCCACTTCAATTACACCAAATTAGGTCTAATCAGACTCATTATGACCCATGTAACCAGTTGTGACCTATTAGACTCGTTAGGAAGCCACAAACCCCTTATTCACACTAAGACCATATTTATCAAAATAGGAGACATTACAGACCATAAACACCTGTTATACTTCAATTACACCAAATTAGGTCTAATCAGACTCATTATGACTCATGTAACCAATTGTGACCTATTAGACTCGTTAGGCAGCCACAAACCCCTTATACACACTAAGGCCAAAATTATCAAAATAGGAGACATTACAGACCATAAACCCTTGTTATACTTCAATTACACCAAATTAGGTCTAATCAGACTCATTATGACCCATGTAACCAATTGTGACCTACTAGACTCGTTAGGCAGCCACAAACCCCTTATACACACTAAGGCCAAAATTATCAAAATAGGAGACATTACAGACCATAAACACCTGTTATACCTCAATTACACCAAATAAGGTCTAATCAGACTTATAATGACCCATTTACTCCCATTATGATCAATTAGACTCGTTAGAGAGCCAGAAACCCCTTATACCCAATAAGACAAAAATTACCCAAAAAAGAGCCAATTATAGACCACAAAAACCTGTTCCACTTCAATTACACCAAATTAGGTCTAATCAGACTCATTATGACCCATGTAACCAGTTGTGACCTATTAGACTCGTTAGGAAGCCACAAACATCTTATTCACACTAAGACCATATTTATCAAAATAGGAGACATTACAGACCATAAACACCTGTTATACTTCAATTACACCAAATTAGGTCTAATCAGACTCATTATGACCCATGTAACCAATTGTGACCTATTAGACTCGTTAGGCAGCCACAAACCCCTTATACACTCTAAGGCCAAAATTATCAAAATAGGAGACATTACAGACCATAAACACCTGTTATACCTCAATTACACCAAATAAGGTCTAATCAGACTTATAATGACCCATTTACTCCCATTATGATCAATTAGACTCGTTAGAGAGCTAGAAACCCCTTATACCCAATAAGACAAAAATTACCCAAAAAAGAGCCAATTATGGACCACAAAAACCTGTTCCACTTCAATTACACCAAATTAGGTCTAATCAGACTCATTATGACCCATGTAACCAGTTGTGACCTATTAGACTCGTTAGGAAGCCACAAACCCCTTATTCACACTAAGACCATATTTATCAAAATAGGAGACATTACAGACCATAAACACCTTTATACTTCAATTACACCAAATTAGGTCTAATCAGACTCATTATGACCCATGTAACCAATTGTGACCTATTAGACTCGTTAGGAAGCCACAAACCCCTTATACACACTAAGACCAAAATTATCAAAATAGGAGACATTACAAACCATAAACACCTGTTATACCTCAATTACACCAAATTAGGTCTAATCAGACTCATTATGACCCATGTAACTGATTCTGATCTAATTAGACTCGTTAGGCAGCCACAAACCCCTTATACACACTAAGACCAAAATTATCAAAATAGGAGACATTACAGACCATAAACACATGTTATACCTCAATTATACCAAATTAGGTTTAATCAGACTCATTATTGACCCATTCACTCCCATTATGATCAATTAGACTCGTTAGAGAGCCAGAAACCCCTTATACCCAATAAGACAAAAATTACCCAAAAAGGAGCCAATTATGGACCACAAAAACCTGTTCCACTTCAATTACACCAAATTAGGTCTAATCAGACTCATTGTGACCCAAGTAACCAATTGTGACCTATTAGACTCGTTAGGAAGCCACAACCCCTTATACACACTAAGACCAAAATTATCAAAATAGGAGACATTACAGACCATATACACCTGTTATACTTCAATTAAACCAAATTAGGTCTAATCAGACTCATTATGACCCATGTAACCAATTGTGACCTATTAGACTCGTTAGGCAGCCACAAACCCCTTATACACACTAAGGCCAAAATTATCAAAATAGGAGACATTACAGACCATAAACACTTGTTATACTTCAATTACACCAAATTAGGTCTAATCAGACTCATTATGACCCATGTAACCAATTATGACCTATTAGACTCGTTAGGCAGCCACAAACCCCTTATACACACTAAGGCCAAAATTATCAGAATAGGAGACATTACAGACCATAAACACTTGTTATACCTCAATTACACCAAATTAGATCTAATCAGGCTCATTTTGACCCATTTACTCCCATTATGATCAATTAGACTCGTTAGAGAGCCAGAAACCCCTTATACCCAATAAGACAAAAGTTACCCAAAAAAGAGCCAATTATGGACCATAAAAACCTGTTCCACTTCAATTACACCAAATTAGGTCTAATCAGACTCATTATGACCCATGTAACCAGTTGTGACCTATTAGACTCGTTAGGAAGCCACAAACCCCTTATTCACACTAAGACCATATTTATCAAAATAGGAGTCATTACAGACCATAAACACCTGTTATACTTCAATTACACCAAATTAGGTCTAATCAGACTCATTATGACCCATGTAACCAGTTGTGACCTATTAGACTCGTTAGGAAGCCACAAACCCCTTAATTCACACTAAGACCATATTTATCAAAATAGGAGACATTACAGACCATAAACACCTGTTCCACTTCAATTACACCAAATTAGGTCTAATCAGACTCATTATGACCCATGTAACCAATTATGACCTATTAGACTCGTTAGGCAGCCACAAACCCCTTATACACACTAAGGCCAAAATTATCAAAATAGGAGACATTACAGACCATAAACACCTGTTATACCTCAATTACACCAAATTAGGTCTAATCAGACTTATAATGACCCATTTACTCCCATTATGATCAATTAGACTCGTTAGAGAGCCAGAAACCCCTTATACCCAATAAGACAAAAATTACCCAAAAAAGAGCCAATTATGGACCACAAAAACCTATTCCACTTCAATTACACCAAATTAGGTCTAATCAGACTCATTATGACCCATGTAACCAGTTGTGACCTATTAGACTCGTTAGGAAGCCACAAACCCCTTATTCACACTAAGACCATATTTATCAAAATAGGAGACATTACAGACCATAAACACCTATTATACTTCAATTACACCAAATTAAGTCTAATCAGACTCATTATGACCCATGTAACCAATTGTGACCTATTAGACTCGTTAGGCAGCCACAAACCCCTTATACACACTAAGGCCAAAATTATCAAAATAGGAGACATTACAGACCATAACACTTGTTATACTTCAATTACACCAAATTAGGTCTAATCAGACTCATTATGACCCATGTAACCAATTGTGACCTATTAGACTCGTTAGGCAGCCACAAACCCCTTATACACACTAAGGCCAAAATTATCAAAATAGGAGACATTACAGACCATAAACACTTGTTATACCTCAATTACACCAAATTAGATCTAATCAGGCTCATTTTGACCCATTTACTCCCATTATGATCAATTAGACTCGTTAGAGAGCCAGAAACCCCTTATTCCCAATAAGACAAAAATTACCCAAAAAGGAGCCAATTATGGACCACAAAAACCTGTTCCACTTCAATTACACCAAATTAGGTCTAATCATACACATTATGACCCATGTAACCAATTGTGACCTATTAGACTCGTTAGGAAGCCACAAACCCCTTATACACACTAAGACCAAAATTATCAAAATAGGAGACATTACAGACCATAAACACCTGTTATACTTCAATTTCACCAAATTAGGTCTAATCAGACTCATTATCACCCATGTAACCAATTGTGACCTATTAGACTCGTTAGGCAGCCACAAACCCCTTATACACAGTAAGGCCAAAATTATCAAAATATGAGACATTACAGACCATAAACACTTGTTATACTTCAATTACACCAAATTAGGTCTAATCAGACTCATTATGACCCATGTAACCAATTGTGACCTATTAGACTCGTTAGGAAGCCACAAACCCCTTATACACACTAAGACCATATTTATCAAAATAGGAGATATTACAGACCATAAACACCTGTTATACATCAATTACACCAAATTAGGGCTAATCAGACTCATTATGACCCATGTAACTGATTTTGATCTAATTAGACTCGTTAGGCAGCCACAAACCCCTTATACACTAAGACCAAAATTATCAAAATAGGAGACATTACAGACCATAAACACATGTTATACCTCAATTACACCAAACTAGGTTTAATCAGACTTATTATTGACCCATTCACTACCATTATGATCAATTAGACTCGTTAGAGAGCCACAAACCCCTTATACCCAATAAGACAAAAATTACACAAAAAGTAGCCAATTATGGACCACAAAAACCTGTTCCACTTCAATTACACCAAATTAGGTGTAATTAGACTCATTATGACCCATGTAACCACTTGTGACCTATTAGACTCGTTAGGAAGCCACAAACCCCTTATACACACTAAGACCATATTTAGCAAAATAGGAGACATTACAGACCATAAACACCTGTTATACATCAATTACACCAAATTAGGGCTAATCAGACTCATTATGACCCATGTAACTGATTCTGATCTAATTAGACTCGTTAGGCAGCCACAAACCCCTTATACACACAAAGGCCAAAATTATCAAAATAGGAGACATTACAAACCATAAACACCTGTTATACCTCAATTACACCAAATAAGGTCTAATCAGACTTATAATGACCCATTTACTCCCATTATGATCAATTAGACTCGTTAGAGAGCCAGAAACCCCTTATACCCAATAAGACAAAAATTACCCAAAAAAGAGCCAATTATGGACCACAAAAACCTGTTCCACTTCAATTACACCAAATTAGGTCTAATCAGACTCATTATGACCCATGTAACCAGTTGTGACCTATTAGACTCGTTAGGAAGCCACAAACCCCTTATTCACACTAAGACCATATTTATCAAAATAGGAGACATTACAGACCATAAACACCTGTTATACTTCAATTACACCAAATTAGGTCTAATCAGACTCATTATGACCCATGTAACCAATTGTGACCTATTAGACTCGTTAGGCAGCCACAAACCCCTTATACACACTAAGGCCAAAATTATCAAAATAGGAGACATTACAGACCATAAACACCTGTTATACCTCAATTACACCAAATAAGGTCTAATCAGACTTATAATGACCCATTTACTCCCATTATGATCAATTAGACTCGTTAGAGAGCCAGAAACCCCTTATACCCAATAAGACAAAAATTACCCAAAAAAGAGCCAATTATGGACCACAAAAACCTGTTCCACTTCAATTACACCAAATTAGGTCTAATCAGACTCATTATGACCCATGTAACCAGTTGTGACCTATTAGACTCGTTAGGAAGCCACAAACCCCTTATTCACACTAAGACCATATTTATCAAAATAGGAGACATTACAGACCATAAACACCTGTTATACTTCAATTACACCAAATTAGGTCTAATCAGACTCATTATGACCCATGTAACCAATTGTGACCTATTAGACTCGTTAGGAAGCCACAAACCCGTTATACACACTAAGACCAAAATTATCAAAATAGGAGACATTACAAACCATAAACACCTGTTATACCTCAATTACACCAAATTAGGTCTAATCAGACTCATTATGACCCATGTAACTGATTCTGATCTAATTAGACTCGTTAGGCAGCCACAAACCCCTTATACACACTAAGACCAAAATTATCAAAATAGGAGACATTACAGACCATAAACACATGTTATACCTCAATTATACCAAATTAGGTTTAATCAGACTCATTATTGACCCATTCACTCCCATTATGATCAATTAGACCCGTTAGAGAGCCAGAAACCCCTTATACCCAATAAGACAAAAATTACCCAAAAAGGAGCCAATTATGGACCACAAAAACCTGTTCCACTTCAATTACACCAAATTAGGTCTAATCAGACTCATTGTGACCCAAGTAACCAATTGTGACCTATTAGACTCGTTAGGAAGCCACAACCCCTTATACACACTAAGACCAAAATTATCAAAATAGGAGACATTACAGACCATAAACACCTGTTATACTTCAATTAAACCAAATTAGGTCTAATCAGACTCATTATGACCCATGTAACCAATTGTGACCTATTAGACTCGTTAGGCAGCCACAAACCCCTTATACACACTAAGGGCAAAATTATCAAAATAGGAGACATTACAGACCATAAACACTTGTTATACTTCAATTACACCAAATTAGGTCTAATCAGACTCATTATGACCCATGTAACCAATTATGACCTATTAGACTCGTTAGGCAACCACAAACCCCTTATACACACTAAGGCCAAAATTATCAAAATAGGAGACATTACAGACCATAACACTTGTTATACTTCAATTACACCAAATTAGGTCTAATCAGACTCATTATGACCCATGTAACCAATTGTGACCTATTAGACTCGTTAGGCAGCCACAAACCCCTTATACACACTAAGGCCAAAATTATCAAAATAGGAGACATTACAGACCATAAACACTTGTTATACCTCAATTACACCAAATTAGATCTAATCAGGCTCATTTTGACCCATTTACTCCCATTATGATCAATTAGACTCGTTAGAGAGCCAGAAACCCCTTATTCCCAATAAGACAAAAATTACCCAAAAAGGAGCCAATTATGGACCACAAAAACCTGTTCCACTTCAATTACACCAAATTAGGTCTAATCATACACATTATGACCCATGTAACCAATTGTGACCTATTAGACTCGTTAGGAAGCCACAAACCCCTTATACACACTAAGACCAAAATTATCAAAATAGGAGACATTACAGACCATAAACACCTGTTATACTTCAATTTCACCAAATTAGGGCTAATCAGACTCATTATGACCCATGTAACTGATTTTGATCTAATTAGACTCGTTAGGCAGCCACAAACCCCTTATACACACTAAGACCAAAATTATCAAAATAGGAGACATTACAGACCATAAACACATGTTATACCTCAATTACACCAAACTAGGTTTAATCAGACTTATTATTGACCCATTCACTACCATTATGATCAATTAGACTCGTTAGAGAGCCACAAACCCCTTATACCCAATAAGACAAAAATTACACAAAAAGTAGCCAATTATGGACCACAAAAACCTGTTCCACTTCAATTACACCAAATTAGGTGTAATTAGACTCATTATGACCCATGTAACCACTTGTGACCTATTAGACTCGTTAGGAAGCCACAAACCCCTTATACACACTAAGACCATATTTAGCAAAATAGGAGACATTACAGACCATAAACACCTGTTATACATCAATTACACCAAATTAGGGCTAATCAGACTCATTATGACCCATGTAACTGATTCTGATCTAATTAGACTCGTTAGGCAGCCACAAACCCCTTATACACACAAAGGCCAAAATTATCAAAATAGGAGACATTACAGACCATAAACACTTGTTATACTTCAATTACACCAAATTAGGTCTAATCAGACTCATTATAACCCATGTAACAATTGTGACCTATTAGACTCGTTAGGCAGCGACAAACCCCTTATACACACTAAGGCCAAAATTATCAGAATAGGAGACATTACAGACCATAAACACTTGTTATACCTCAATTACACCAAATTAGATCTAATCAGGCTCATTTTGACCCATTTACTCCCATTATGATCAATTAGACTCGTTAGAGAGCCAGAAACCCCTTATTCCCAATAAGACAAAAATTACCCAAAAAGGAGCCATAAACACTTGTTTATACTTCAATTACACCAAATTAGGTCTAATCAGACTCATTTACACCCATGTAACCAATTGTGACCTATTAGACTCGTTAGGCAGCCACAAACCCCTTATACACACTAAGGCCAAAATTATCAAAATAGGAGACATTACAGACCATAAACACCTGTAATACCTCAATTACACCAAATTAGGTCTAATTAGACTTATAATGACCCATTTACTCCCATTATGATCAATTAGACTCGTTAGAGAGCCAGAAACCCCTTATACCCAATAAGACAAAAATTACCCAAAAAAGAGCCAATTATGGACTACAAAAACCTGTTCCACTTCAATTACACCAAATTAGGTCTAATCAGACTCATTATGACCCATGTAACCAGTTGTGACCTATTAGACTCGTTAGGAAGCCAGAAACCCCTTATTCACACTAGGACCATATTTATCAAAATAGGAGACATTACAGACCATAAACACCTGTTATACTTCAATTACACCAAATTAGGTCTAATCAGACTCATTATGACCCATGTAACCAATTGTGACCTATTAGACTCGTTAGGCAGCCACAAACCCCTTATACACTAAGGCCAAAATTATCTAAATAGGAAACATTACAGACCATAAACACTTGTTATACTTCAATTACACCAAATTAGGTCTAATCAGACTCATTATGACCCATGTAACCAATTGTGACCTATTAGACTCGTTAGGCAGCCACAAACCCCTTATACACACTAAGGCCTAAATTATCAAAATAGGAGACATTACAGACCATAAACACTTGTTATACCTCTATTACACCAAATTAGATCTAATCAGGCTCATTTTGACCCATTTACTCCCATTATGATCAATTAGACTCGTTAGAGAGCCAGAAACCCCTTATACACACACACTAAGACCATATTTATCAAAATAGGAGACATTACAGACCATAAACACCTGTTATACATCAATTACACCAAATTAGGGCTAATCAGACTCATTATGACCCATGTAACTGATTCTGATCTAATTAGACTCGTTAGGCAGCCACAAACCCCTTATACACAGTAAGGCCAAAATTATCAAAATAGGAGACATTACAGACCATAAACACTTGTTATACTTCAATTACACCAAATTAGGTCTAATCAGACTCATTATGACCCATGTAACCAATTGTGACCTATTAGACTCGTTAGGAAGCCACAAACCCCTTATACACACTAAGACCATATTTATCAAAATAGGAGACATTAAAGACCATAAACACCTGTTATACATCAATTAGACCAAATTAGGTCTAATCAGACTTATTATGACCCATTTACTCCCATTATGATCAATTAGACTCGTTAGAGAGCCAGAAACCCCTTATACCCAATAAGACAAAAGTTACCCAAAAAGGAGCCAATTATGGACCACAAAAACCTGTTATACTTCAATTACACCAAATTAGGTCTAATCAGACTTATTATGACCCATTTACTCCCATTATGATCAATTAGACTCGTTAGAGAGCCAGAAACCCCTTATACCCAATAAGACAAAAATTACCCAAAAAGGAGCCAATTATGGACCACAAAAACCTGTTCCACTTCAATTACACCAAATTAGGTCTAATCAGACTTATTATGACCCATTTACTCCCATTATGATCAATTAGACTCATTAGAGAGCCAGAAACCCCTTATACCCAATAAGACAAAAGTTACCCAAAAAGGAGCCAATTATGGACCACAAAAACCTGTTATACTTCAATTACACCAAATTAGGTCTAATCAGACTTATTATGACCCATTTACTCCCATTATGATCAATTAGACTCGTTAGAGAGCCAGAAACCCCTTATACCCAATAAGACAAAAATTACACAAAAAGTAGCCAATTATGGACCACAAAAACCTGTTCCACTTCAATTACACCAAATTAGGTGTAATTAGACTCATTATGACCCATGTAACCACTTGTGACCTATTAGACTCGTTAGGAAGCCACAAACCCCTTATACACACTAAGACCATATTTAGCAAAATAGGAGACATTACAGACCATAAACACCTGTTATACATCAATTACACCAAATTAGGGCTAATCAGACTCATTATGACCCATGTAACTGATTCTGATCTAATTAGACTCGTTAGGCAGCCACAAACCCCTTATACACACAAAGGCCAAAATTATCAAAATAGGAGACATTACAGACCATAAACACTTGTTATACTTCAATTACACCAAATTAGGTCTAATCAGACTCATTATAACCCATGTAACAATTGTGACCTATTAGACTCGTTAGGCAGCCACAAACCCCTTATACACACTAAGGCCAAAATTATCAGAATAGGAGACATTACAGACCATAAACACTTGTTATACCTCAATTACACCAAATTAGATCTAATCAGGCTCATTTTGACCCATTTACTCCCATTATGATCAATTAGACTCGTTAGAGAGCCAGAAACCCCTTATTCCCAATAAGACAAAAATTACCCAAAAAGGAGCCATAAACACTTGTTTATACTTCAATTACACCAAATTAGGTCTAATCAGACTCATTTACACCCATGTAACCAATTGTGACCTATTAGACTCGTTAGGCAGCCACAAACCCCTTATACACACTAAGGCCAAAATTATCAAAATAGGAGACATTACAGACCATAAACACCTGTAATACCTCAATTACACCAAATTAGGTCTAATTAGACTTATAATGACCCATTTACTCCCATTATGATCAATTAGACTCGTTAGAGAGCCAGAAACCCCTTATACCCAATAAGACAAAAATTACCCAAAAAAGAGCCAATTATGGACTACAAAAACCTGTTCCACTTCAATTACACCAAATTAGGTCTAATCAGACTCATTATGACCCATGTAACCAGTTGTGACCTATTAGACTCGTTAGGAAGCCAGAAACCCCTTATTCACACTAGGACCATATTTATCAAAATAGGAGACATTACAGACCATAAACACCTGTTATACTTCAATTACACCAAATTAGGTCTAATCAGACTCATTATGACCCATGTAACCAATTGTGACCTATTAGACTCGTTAGGCAGCCACAAACCCCTTATACACTAAGGCCAAAATTATCTAAATAGGAGACATTACAGACCATAAACACTTGTTATACTTCAATTACACCAAATTAGGTCTAATCAGACTCATTATGACCCATGTAACCAATTGTGACCTATTAGACTCGTTAGGCAGCCACAAACCCCTTATACACACTAAGGCCTAAATTATCAAAATAGGAGACATTACAGACCATAAACACTTGTTATACCTCTATTACACCAAATTAGATCTAATCAGGCTCATTTTGACCCATTTACTCCCATTATGATCAATTAGACTCGTTAGAGAGCCAGAAACCCCTTATACACACACACTAAGACCATATTTATCAAAATAGGAGACATTACAGACCATAAACACCTGTTATACATCAATTACACCAAATTAGGGCTAATCAGACTCATTATGACCCATGTAACTGATTCTGATCTAATTAGACTCGTTAGGCAGCCACAAACCCCTTATACACAGTAAGGCCAAAATTATCAAAATAGGAGACATTACAGACCATAAACACTTGTTATACTTCAATTACACCAAATTAGGTCTAATCAGACTCATTATGACCCATGTAACCAATTGTGACCTATTAGACTCGTTAGGAAGCCACAAACCCCTTATACACACTAAGACCATATTTATCAAAATAGGAGACATTAAAGACCATAAACACCTGTTATACATCAATTAGACCAAATTAGGTCTAATCAGACTTATTATGACCCATTTACTCCCATTATGATCAATTAGACTCGTTAGAGAGCCAGAAACCCCTTATACCCAATAAGACAAAAGTTACCCAAAAAGGAGCCAATTATGGACCACAAAAACCTGTTATACTTCAATTACACCAAATTAGGTCTAATCAGACTTATTATGACCCATTTACTCCCATTATGATCAATTAGACTCGTTAGAGAGCCAGAAACCCCTTATACCCAATAAGACAAAAATTACCCAAAAAGGAGCCAATTATGGACCACAAAAACCTGTTCCACTTCAATTACACCAAATTAGGTCTAATCAGACTCATTGTGACCCATGTAACCAATTGTGACCTATTAGACTCGTTAGGAAGCCACAACCCCTTATACACACTAAGACCAAAATTATCAAAATAGGAGACATTACAGACCATAAACACCTGTTATACTTCAATTAAACCAAATTAGGTCTAATCAGACTCATTATGACCCATGTAACCAATTGTGACCTATTAGACTCGTTAGGCAGCCACAAACCCCTTATACACACTAAGGCCAAAATTATCAAAATAGGAGACATTACAGACCATAAACACCTGTTATACCTCAATTACACCAAATTAGGTCTAATCAGACTTATTATGACCCATTTACTCCCATTATGATCAATTAGACTCGTTAGAGAGCCAGAAACCCCTTATACCCAATAAGACAAAAGTTACCTAAAAAAGAGCCAATTATGGACCACAAAAACCTGTTCCACTTCAATTACACCAAATTAGGTCTAATCAGACTCATTATGACCCACGTAACCAGTTGTGACCTATTAGACTCGTTAGGAAGCCACAAACCCCTTATTCACACTAAGACCATATTTAGCAAAATAGGAGACATTACAGACCATAAACACCTGTTATACTTCAATTACACCAAATTAGGTCTAATCAGACTCATTATGACCCATGTAACCAATTGTGACCTATTAGACTCGTTAGGCAGCCACAAACCCCTTATACACACTAAGGCCAAAATTATCAAAATAGGAGACATTACAGACCATAAACACTTGTTATACCTCAATTACACCAAATTAGATCTAATCAGGCTCATTTTTACCCATTTACTCCCATTATGATCAATTAGACTCGTTAGAGAGCCAGAAACCCCTTATACCCAATAAGACAAAAGTTACCCAAAAAAGAGCCAATTATGGACCACAAAAACCTGTTCCACTTCAATTACACCAAATTAGGTCTAATCAGACTCATTATGACCCATGTAACCAGTTGTGACCTATTAGACTCGTTAGGAAGCCACAAACCCCTTATTCACACTAAGACCATATTTATCAAAATAGGAGACATTACAGACCATAAACACCTGTTATACTTCAATTACACCAAATTAGGTCTAATCAGACTCATTATGACCCATGTAACCAATTGTGACCTATTAGACTCGTTAGGCAGCCACAAACCCCTTATACACACTAAGGCCAAAATTATCAAAATAGGAGACATTACAGACCATAAACACCTGTTATACCTCAATTACACCAAATTAGGTCTAATCAGACTTATAATGACCCATTTACTCCCATTATGATCAATTAGACTTGTTAGAGAGCCAGAAACCCCTTATACCCAATAAGAAAAAAATTACCCAAAAAAGAGCCAATTATGGACCACAAAAACCTGTTCCACTTCAATTACACCAAATTAGGTCTAATCAGACTCATTATGACCCATGTAATCAGTTGTGACCTATTAGACTCGTTAGGAAGCCACAAACCCCTTATTCACACTAAGACCATATTTATCAAAATAGGAGACATTACAGACCATAAACACCTGTAATACTTCAAATACACCAAATTAGGTCTAATCAGACTCATTATGACCCATGTAACCAATTGTGACCTATTAGACTCGTTAGGCAGCCACAAACCCCTTATACACACTAAGGCCAAAATTATCAAAATAGGAGACATTACAGACCATAAACACTTGTTATACCTCAATTACACCAAATTAGATCTAATCAGGCTCATTTTGACCCATTTACTCCCATTATGATCAATTAGACTCGTTAGAGAGCCAGAAACCCCTTATACCCAATAAGACAAAAGTTACCCAAAAAAGAGCCAATTATGGACACCAAAAAAACCTGTTCCACTTCAATTACACCAAATTAGGTCTAATCAGACTCATTATGACCCATGTAACCAGTTGTGACCTATTAGACTACTTAGGAAGCCACAAACCCCTTATACACACTAAGACCAAAATTATCAAAATAGGAGACATTACAAACCATAAACACCTGTTATACCTCAATTACACCAAATTAGGTCTAATCAGACTCATTATGACCCATGTAACTGATTCTGATCTAATTAGACTCGTTAGGCAGCGACAAACCCCTTATACACACTAAGACCAAAATTATCAAAATAGGAGACATTACAAACCATAAACACATGTTATACCTCAATTATACCAAATTAGGTTTAATCAGACTCATTATTGACCCATTCACTCCCATTATGATCAATTAGACTCGTTAGAGAGCCAGAAACCCCTTATACCCAATAAGACAAAAATTACCCAAAAAGGAGCCAATTATGGACCACAAAAACCTGTTCCACTTCAATTACACCAAATTAGGTCTAATCAGACTCATTGTGACCCAAGTAACCAATTGTGACCTATTAGACTCGTTAGGAAGCCACAACCCCTTCTACACACTAAGACCAAAATTATCAAAATAGGAGACATTACAGACCATAAACACCTGTTATACTTCAATTAAACCAAATTAGGTCTAATCAGACTCATTATGACCCATGTAACCAATTGTGACCTATTAGACTCGTTAGGCAGCCACAAACCCCTTATACACACTATGGCCAAAATTATGAAAATAGGAGACATTACAGACCATAAACACCTGTTATACCTCAATTACACCAAATTAGGTCTAACCAGACTTATTATGACCCATTTACTCCCATTATGATCAATTAGACTCGTTAGAGAGCCAGAAACCCCTTATACCCAATAAGACAAAAGTTACCCAAAAAAGAGCCAATTATGGACCACAAAAACCTGTTCCACTTCAATTACACCAAATTAGGTCTAATCAGACTCATTATGACCCATGTAACCAGTTGTGACCTATTAGACTCGTTAGGAAGCCACAAACCCCTTATTCACACTAAGACCATATTTATCAAAATAGGAGACATTACAGACCATAAACACCTGTTATACTTCAATTACACCAAATTAGGTCTAAACAGACTCATTATGACCCATGTAACCAATTGTGACCTATTAGACTCGTTAGGCAGCCACAAACCCCTTATACACACTAAGGCCAAAATTATCAAAATAGGAGACATTACAGACCATAAACACTTGTTATACTTCAATTACACCAAATTAGGTCTAATCAGACTCATTATGACCCATGTAACCAATTGTGACCTATTGGACTCGTTAGGCAGCCACAAACCCCTTATACACACTAAGGCCAAAATTATCAAAATAGGAGACATTACAGACCATAAACACCTGTTATACCTCAATTACACCAAATTAGGTCTAATCAGACTTATAATGACCCATTTACTCCCATTATGATCAATTAGACTTGTTAGAGAGCCAGAAACCCCTTATACCCAATAAGAAAAAAATTACCCAAAAAAGAGCCAATTATGGACCACAAAAACCTGTTCCACTTCAATTACACCAAATTAGGTCTAATCAGACTCATTATGACCCATGTAACCAGTTGTGACCTATTAGACTCGTTAGGAAGCCACAAACCCCTTATTCACACTAAGACCATATTTATCAAAATAGGAGACATTACAGACCATAAACACCTGTTATACTTCAATTACACCAAATTAGGTCTAATCAGACTCATTATGACCCATGTAACCAATTGTGACCTATTAGACTCGTTAGGAAGCCACAAACCCGTTATACACACTAAGACCAAAATTATCAAAATAGGAGACATTACAAACCATAAACACCTGTTATACCTCAATTACACCAAATTAGGTCTAATCAGACTCATTATGACCCATGTAACTGATTCTGATCTAATTAGACTCGTTAGGCAGCCACAAACCCCTTATACACACTAAGACCAAAATTATCAAAATAGGAGACATTACAGACCATAAACACATGTTATACCTCAATTATACCAAATTAGGTTTAATCAGACTCATTATTGACCCATTCACTCCCATTATGATCAATTAGACTCGTTAGAGAGCCAGAAACCCCTTATACCCAATAAGACAAAAATTACCCAAAAAGGAGCCAATTATGGACCACAAAAACCTGTTCCACTTCAATTACACCAAATTAGGTCTAATCAGACTCATTGTGACCCAAGTAACCAATTGTGACCTATTAGACTCGTTAGGAAGCCACAACCCCTTATACACACTAAGACCAAAATTATCAAAATAGGAGACATTACAGACCATAAACACCTGTTATACTTCAATTAAACCAAATTAGGTCTAATCAGACTCATTATGACCCATGTAACCAATTGTGACCTATTAGACTCGTTAGGCAGCCACAAACCCCTTATACACACTAAGGCCAAAATTATCAAAATAGGAGACATTACAGACCATAAACACTTGTTATACTTCAATTACACCAAATTAGGTCTAATCAGACTCATTATGACCCATGTAACCAATTATGACCTATTAGACTCGTTAGGCAGCCACAAACCCCTTATACACACTAAGGCCAAAATTATCAAAATAGGAGACATTACAGACCATAACACTTGTTATACTTCAATTACACCAAATTAGGTCTAATCAGACTCATTATGACCCATGTAACCAATTGTGACCTATTAGACTCGTTAGGCAGCCACAAACCCCTTATACAGACTAAGGCCAAAATTATCAAAATAGGAGACATTACAGACCATAAACACTTGTTATACCTCAATTACACCAAATTAGATCTAATCAGGCTCATTTTGACCCATTTACTCCCATTATGATCAATTAGACTCGTTAGAGAGCCAGAAACCCCTTATTCCCAATAAGACAAAAATTACCCAAAAAGGAGCCAATTATGGACCACAAAAACCTGTTCCACTTCAATTACACCAAATTAGGTCTAATCATACACATTATGACCCATGTAACCAATTGTGACCTATTAGACTCGTTAGGAAGCCACAAACCCCTTATACACACTAAGACCAAAATTATCAAAATAGGAGACATTACAGACCATAAACACCTGTTATACTTCAATTACACCAAATTAGGTCTAATCAGACTCATTATGACCCATGTAACCAATTGTGACCTATTAGACTCGTTAGGCAGCCACAAACCCCTTATACACACTAAGGCCAAAATTATCAAAATAGGAGACATTACAGACCATAAACACTTGTTATACTTCAATTACACCAAATTAGGTCTAATCAGACTCATTATGACCCATGTAACCAATTGTGACCTATTGGACTCGTTAGGCAGCCACAAACCCCTTATACACACTAAGGCCAAAATTATCAAAATAGGAGACATTACAGACCATAAACACCTGTTATACCTCAATTACACCAAATTAGGTCTAATCAGACTTATAATGACCCATTTACTCCCATTATGATCAATTAGACTTGTTAGAGAGCCAGAAACCCCTTATACCCAATAAGAAAAAAATTACCCAAAAAAGAGCCAATTATGGACCACAAAAACCTGTTCCACTTCAATTACACCAAATTAGGTCTAATCAGACTCATTATGACCCATGTAACCAGTTGTGACCTATTAGACTCGTTAGGAAGCCACAAACCCCTTATTCACACTAAGACCATATTTATCAAAATAGGAGACATTACAGACCATAAACACCTGTTATACTTCAATTACACCAAATTAGGTCTAATCAGACTCATTATGACCCATGTAACCAATTGTGACCTATTAGACTCGTTAGGAAGCCACAAACCCGTTATACACACTAAGACCAAAATTATCAAAATAGGAGACATTACAAACCATAAACACCTGTTATACCTCAATTACACCAAATTAGGTCTAATCAGACTCATTATGACCCATGTAACTGATTCTGATCTAATTAGACTCGTTAGGCAGCCACAAACCCCTTATACACACTAAGACCAAAATTATCAAAATAGGAGACATTACAGACCATAAACACATGTTATACCTCAATTATACCAAATTAGGTTTAATCAGACTCATTATTGACCCATTCACTCCCATTATGATCAATTAGACTCGTTAGAGAGCCAGAAACCCCTTATACCCAATAAGACAAAAATTACCCAAAAAGGAGCCAATTATGGACCACAAAAACCTGTTCCACTTCAATTACACCAAATTAGGTCTAATCAGACTCATTGTGACCCAAGTAACCAATTGTGACCTATTAGACTCGTTAGGAAGCCACAACCCCTTATACACACTAAGACCAAAATTATCAAAATAGGAGACATTACAGACCATAAACACCTGTTATACTTCAATTAAACCAAATTAGGTCTAATCAGACTCATTATGACCCATGTAACCAATTGTGACCTATTAGACTCGTTAGGCAGCCACAAACCCCTTATACACACTAAGGCCAAAATTATCAAAATAGGAGACATTACAGACCATAAACACTTGTTATACTTCAATTACACCAAATTAGGTCTAATCAGACTCATTATGACCCATGTAACCAATTATGACCTATTAGACTCGTTAGGCAGCCACAAACCCCTTATACACACTAAGGCCAAAATTATCAAAATAGGAGACATTACAGACCATAACACTTGTTATACTTCAATTACACCAAATTAGGTCTAATCAGACTCATTATGACCCATGTAACCAATTGTGACCTATTAGACTCGTTAGGCAGCCACAAACCCCTTATACAGACTAAGGCCAAAATTATCAAAATAGGAGACATTACAGACCATAAACACTTGTTATACCTCAATTACACCAAATTAGATCTAATCAGGCTCATTTTGACCCATTTACTCCCATTATGATCAATTAGACTCGTTAGAGAGCCAGAAACCCCTTATTCCCAATAAGACAAAAATTACCCAAAAAGGAGCCAATTATGGACCACAAAAACCTGTTCCACTTCAATTACACCAAATTAGGTCTAATCATACACATTATGACCCATGTAACCAATTGTGACCTATTAGACTCGTTAGGAAGCCACAAACCCCTTATACACACTAAGACCAAAATTATCAAAATAGGAGACATTACAGACCATAAACACCTGTTATACTTCAATTTCACCAAATTAGGTCTAATCAGACTCATTATCACCCATGTAACCAATTGTGACCTATTAGACTCGTTAGGCAGCCACAAACCCCTTATACACAGTAAGGCCAAAATTATCAAAATAGGAGACATTACAGACCATAAACACTTGTTATACTTCAATTACACCAAATTAGGTCTAATCAGACTCATTATGACCCATGTAACCAATTGTGACCTATTAGACTCGTTAGGAAGCCACAAACCCGTTATACACACTAAGACCAAAATTATTAAAATAGGAGACATTACAAACCATAAACACCTGTTATACCTCAATTACACCAAATTAGGTCTAATCAGACTCATTATGACCCATGTAACTGATTCTGATCTAATTAGACTCGTTAGGCAGCCACAAACCCCTTATACACACTAAGACCAAAATTATCAAAATAGGAGACATTACAGACCATAAACACATGTTATACCTCAATTATACCAAATTAGGTTTAATCAGACTCATTATTGACCCATTCACTCCCATTATGATCAATTAGACTCGTTAGAGAGCCAGAAACCCCTTATACCCAATAAGACAAAAATTACCCAAAAAGGAGCCAATTATGGACCACAAAAACCTGTTCCACTTCAATTACACCAAATTAGGTCTAATCAGACTCATTGTGACCCAAGTAACCAATTGTGACCTATTAGACTCGTTAGGAAGCCACAACCCCTTATACACACTAAGACCAAATTTATCAAAATAGGAGACATTACAGACCATAAACACCTGTTATACTTCAATTAAACCAAATTAGGTCGAATCAGACTCATTATGACCCATGTAACCAATTGTGACCTATTAGACTCGTTATCACAAACCCCTTATACACACTAAGGCCAAAATTATCAAAATAGGAGACATTACAGACCATAAACACTTGTTATACTTCAATTACACCAAATTAGGTCTAATCAGACTCATTATGACCCATGTAACCAATTATGACCTATTAGACTCGTTAGGCAGCCACAAACCCCTTATACACACTAAGGCCAAAATTATCAAAATAGGAGACATTACAGACCATAACACTTGTTATACTTCAATTACACCAAATTAGGTCTAATCAGACTCATTATGACCCATGTAACCAATTGTGACCTATTAGACTCGTTAGGCAGCCACAAACCCCTTATACAGACTAAGGCCAAAATTATCAAAATAGGAGACATTACAGACCATAAACACTTGTTATACCTCAATTACACCAAATTAGATCTAATCAGGCTCATTTTGACCCATTTTCTCCCATTATGATCAATTAGACTCGTTAGAGAGCCAGAAACCCCTTATTCCCAATAAGACAAAAATTACCCAAAAAGGAGCCAATTATGGACCACAAAAACCTGTTCCACTTCAATTACACCAAATTAGGTCTAATCATACACATTATGACCCATGTAACCAATTGTGACCTATTAGACTCGTTAGGAAGCCACAAACCCCTTATACACACTAAGACCAAAATTATCAAAATAGGAGACATTACAGACCATAAACACCTGTTATACTTCAATTTCACCAAATTAGGTCTAATCAGACTCATTATCACCCATGTAACCAATTGTGACCTATTAGACTCGTTAGGCAGCCACAAACCCCTTATACACAGTAAGGCCAAAATTATCAAAATAGGAGACATTACAGACCATAAACACTTGTTATACTTCAATTACACCAAATTAGGTCTAATCAGACTCATTATGACCCATGTAACCAATTGTGACCTATTAGACTCGTTAGGAAGCCACAAACCCCTTATACACACTAAGACCATATTTATCAAAATAGGAGACATTACAGACCATAAACACCTGTTATACATCAATTACACCAAATTAGGGCTAATCAGACTCATTATGACCCATGTAACTGATTTTGATCTAATTAGACTCGTTAGGCAGCCACAAACCCCTTATACACACTAAGACCAAAATTATCAAAATAGGAGACATTACAGACCATAAACACAAGTTATACCTCAATTACACCAAACTAGGTTTAATCAGACTTATTATTGACCCATTCACTACCATTATGATCAATTAGACTCGTTAGAGAGCCACAAAGCCCTTATACCCAATAAGACAAAAATTACACAAAAAGTAGCCAATTATGGACCACAAAAACCTGTTCCACTTCAATTACACCAAATTAGGTGTAATTAGACTCATTATGACCCATGTAACCACTTGTGACCTATTAGACTCGTTAGGAAGCCACAAACCCCTTATACACACTAAGACCATATTTAGCAAAATAGGAGACATTACAGACCATAAACACCTGTTATACATCAATTACACCAAATTAGGGCTAATCAGACTCATTATGACCCATGTAACTGATTCTGATCTAATTAGACTCGTTAGGCAGCCACAAACCCCTTATACACACAAAGGCCAAAATTATCAAAATAGGAGACATTACAGACCATAAACACTTGTTATACTTCAATTACACCAAATTAGGTCTAATCAGACTCATTATAACCCATGTAACCAATTGTGACCTATTAGACTCGTTAGGCAGCCACAAACCCCTTATACACACTAAGGCCAAAATTATCAGAATAGGAGACATTACAGACCATAAACACTTGTTATACCTCAATTACACCAACTTAGATCTAATCAGGCTCATTTTGACCCATTTACTCCCATTATGATCAATTAGACTCGTTAGAGAGCCAGAAACCCCTTATTCCCAATAAGACAAAAATTACCCAAAAAGGAGCCATAAACACTTGTTTATACTTCAATTACACCAAATTAGGTCTAATCAGACTCATTTACACCCATGTAACCAATTGTGACCTATTAGACTCGTTAGGCAGCCACAAACCCCTTATACACACTAAGGCCAAAATTATCAAAATAGGAGACATTACAGACCATAAACACCTGTTATACCTCAATTACACCAAACTAGGTTTAATCAGACTCATTATTGACCCATTCACTTCCATTATGATCAATTAGACTCGTTAGGAAGCCAGAAACCCCTTATTCACACTAGGACCATATTTATCAAAATAGGAGACATTACAGACCATAAACACCTGTTATACTTCAATTACACCAAATTAGGTCTAATCAGACTCATTATGACCCATGTAACCAATTGTGACCTATTAGACTCGTTAGGCAGCCACAAACCCCTTATACACTAAGGCCAAAATTATCTAAATAGGAGACATTACAGAACATAAACACTTGTTATACTTCAATTACACCAAATTAGGTCTAATCAGACTCATTATGACCCATGTAACCAATTGTGACCTATTAGACTCGTTAGGCAGCCACAAACCCCTTATACACACTAAGGCCTAAATTATCAAAATAGGAGACATTACAGACCATAAACACTTGTTATACCTCAATTACACCAAATTAGATCTAATCAGGCTCATTTTGACCCATTTACTCCCATTATGATCAATTAGACTCGTTAGAGAGCCAGAAACCCCTTATACACACACACTAAGACCATATTTATCAAAATAGGAGACATTACAGACCATAAACACCTGTTATACATCAATTACACCAAATTAGGGCTAATCAGACTCATTATGACCCATGTAACTGATTCTGATCTAATTAGACTCGTTAGGCAGCCACAAACCCCTTATACACAGTAAGGCCAAAATTATGAAAATAGGAGACATTATAGACCATAAACACCTGTTATACTTCAATTACACCAAATTAGGTCTAATCAGACTCATTATGACCCACTCACTCCCACTATGATAAATTAGACTCGTTAGAGAGCCACAAACCCCTTATACACAATAAGACAATAATTACCCAAAAAGGAGCCAATTATGGACCACAAAAACCTGTTATACTTCAATTACACCAAATTAGGTCTAATCAGACTTATTATGACCCATTTACTCCCATTATGATCAATTAGACTCGTTAGAGAGCCAGAAACCCCTTATACCCAATAAGACAAAAATTACCCAAAAAGGAGCCAATTATGGACCACAAAAACCTGTCCACTTCAATTACACCAAATTAGGTCTAATCAGACTCATTGTGACCCATGTAACCAATTGTGACCTATTAGACTCGTTAGGAAGCCACAACCCCTTATACACACTAAGACCAAAATTATCAAAATAGGAGACATTACAGACCATAAACACCTGTTATACTTCAATTAAACCAAATTAGGTCTAATCAGACTCATTATGACCCATGTAACCAATTGTGACCTATTAGACTCGTTAGGCAGCCACAAACCCCTTATACACACTAAGGCCAAAATTATCAAAATAGGAGACATTACAGACCATAAACACCTGTTATACCTCAATTACACCAAATTAGGTCTAATCAGACTTATTATGACCCATTTACTCCCATTATGATCAATTAGACTCGTTAGAGAGCCAGAAACCCCTTATACCCAATAAGACAAAAGTTACCCAAAAAAGAGCCAATTATGGACCACAAAAACCTGTTCCACTTCAATTACACCAAATTAGGTCTAATCAGACTCATTATGACCCACGTAACCAGTTGTGACCTATTAGACTCGTTAGGAAGCCACAAACCCCTTATTCACACTAAGACCATATTTATCAAAATAGGAGACATTACAGACCATAAACACCTGTTATACTTCAATTACACCAAATTAGGTCTAATCAGACTCATTATGACCCATGTAACCAATTGTGACCTATTAGACTCGTTAGGCAGCCACAAACCCCTTATACACACTAAGGCCAAAATTATCAAAATAGGAGACATTACAGACCATAAACACTTGTTATACCTCAATTACACCAAATTAGATCTAATCAGGCTCATTTTTACCCATTTACTCCCATTATGATCAATTAGACTCGTTAGAGAGCCAGAAACCCCTTATACCCAATAAGACAAAAGTTACCCAAAAAAGAGCCAATTATGGACCACAAAAACCTGTTCCACTTCAATTACACCAAATTAGGTCTAATCAGACTCATTATGACCCATGTAACCAGTTGTGACCTATTAGCCTCGTTAGGAAGCCACAAACCCCTTATTCACACTAAGACCATATTTATCAAAATAGGAGACATTACAGACCATAAACACCTGTTATACTTCAATTACACCAAATTAGGTCTAATCAGACTCATTATGACCCATGTAACCAATTGTGACCTATTAGACTCGTTAGGCAGCCACAAACCCCTTATACACACTAAGGCCTAAATTATCAAAATAGGAGACATTACAGACCATAAACACTTGTTATACCTCAATTACACCAAATTAGATCTAATCAGGCTCATTTTGACCCATTTACTCCCATTATGATCAATTAGACTCGTTAGAGAGCCAGAAACCCCTTATACACACACACACACTAAGACCATATTTATCAAAATAGGAGACATTACAGACCATAAACACCTATTATACATCAATTACACCAAATTAGGGCTAATCAGACTCATTATGACCCATGTAACTGATTCTGATCTAATTAGACTCGTTAGGCAGCCACAAACCCCTTATACACAGTAAGGCCAAAATTATGAAAATAGGAGACATTACAGACCATAAACACCTGTTATACTTCAATTACACCAAATTAGGTCTAATCAGACTCATTATGACCCACTCACTCCCATTATGATAAATTAGACTCGTTAGAGAGCCACAAACCCCTTATACACAATAAGACAATAATTACCCCAAAAGGAGCCAATTATGGACCACAAAAACCTGTTATACTTCAATTACACCAAATTAGGTCTAATCAGACTTATTATGACCCATTTACTCCCATTCTGATCAATTAGACTCGTTAGAGAGCCAGAAACCCCTTATACCCAATAAGACAAAAATTACCCAAAAAGGAGCCAATTATGGACCACAAAAACCTGTCCACTTCAATTACACCAAATTAGGTCTAATCAGACTCATTGTGACCCATGTAACCAATTGTGACCTATTAGACTCGTTAGGAAGCCACAAACCCCTTATTCACACTGAGACCATATTTATCAAAATAGGAGACATTACAGACCATAAACACCTGTTATACTTCAATTACACCAAATTAGGTCTAATCAGACTCATTATGACCCATGTAACCAATTGTGACCTATTAGACTCGTTAGGCAGCCACAAACCCCTTATACACACTAAGGCCAAAATTATCAAAATAGGAGACATTACAGACCATAAACACTTGTTATACCTCAATTACACCAAATTAGATCTAATCAGGCTCATTTTTACCCATTTACTCCCATTATGATCAATTAGACTCGTTAGAGAGCCAGAAACCCCTTATACCCAATAAGACAAAAGTTACCCAAAAAAGAGCCAATTATGGACCACAAAAACCTGTTCCACTTCAATTACACCAAATTAGGTCTAATCAGACTCATTATGACCCATGTAACCAGTTGTGACCTATTAGACTCGTTAGGAAGCCACAAACCCCTTATTCACACTAAGACCATATTTATCAAAATAGGAGACATTACAGACCATAAACACCTGTTATACTTCAATTACACCAAATTAGGTCTAATCAGACTCATTATGACCCATGTAACCAATTGTGACCTATTAGACTCGTTAGGCAGCCACAAACCCCTTATACACACTAAGGCCAAATTTATCAAAATAGGAGACATTACAGACCATAAACACTTGTTATACTTCAATTACACCAAATTAGGTCTAATCAGACTCATTATGACCCATGTAACCAATTGTGACCTATTAGACTCGTTAGGCGGCTACAAACCCCTTATACACACTAAGGCCAAAATTATCAAAATAGGAGACATTACAGACCATAAACACCTGTTATACCTCAATTACACCAAATAAGGTCTAATCAGACTTATAATGACCCATTTACTCCCATTATGATCAATTAGACTTGTTAGAGAGCCAGAAACCCCTTATACCCAATAAGAAAAAAATTACCCAAAAAAGAGCCAATTATGGACCACAAAAACCTGTTCCACTTCAATTACACCAAATTAGGTCTAATCAGACTCATTATGACCCATGTAACCAGTTGTGACCTATTAGACTCGTTAGGAAGCCACAAACCCCTTATTCACACTAAGACCATATTTATCAAAATAGGAGACATTACAGACCATAAACACCTGTAATACTTCAAATACACCAAATTAGGTCTAATCAGACTCATTATGACCCATGTAACCAATTGTGACCTATTAGACTCGTTAGGCAGCCACAAACCCCTTCTACACACTAAGGCCAAAATTATCAAAATAGGAGACATTACAGACCATAAACACCTGTTATACCTCAATTACACCAAATTAGGTCTAATCAGACTTATTATGACCCATTTACTCCCATTATGATCAATTAGACTCGTTAGAGAGCCAGAAACCCCTTATACCCAATAAGACAAAAGTTACCCAAAAAAGAGCCAATTATGGACCACAAAAACCTGTTCCACTTCAATTACACCAAATTAGGTCTAATCAGACTCATTATGACCCACGTAACCAGTTGTGACCTATTAGACTCGTTAGGAAGCCACAAACCCCTTATTCACACTAAGACCATATTTATCAAAATAGGAGACATTACAGACCATAAACACCTGTTATACTTCAATTACACCAAATTAGGTCTAATCAGACTCATTATGACCCATGTAACCAATTGTGACCTATTAGACTCGTTAGGCAGCCACAAACCCCTTATACACACTAAGGCCAAAATTATCAAAATAGGAGACATTACAGACCATAAACACTTGTTATACTTCAATTACACCAAATTAGGTCTAATCAGACTCATTATGACCCATGTAACCAATTGTGACCTATTAGACTCGTTAGGCAGCCACAAACCCCTTATAAACACTAAGGCCAAAATTATCAAAATAGGAGACATTACAGACCATAAACACCTGTTATACCTCAATTACACCAAATAAGGTCTAATCAGACTTATAATGACCCATTTACTCCCATTATGATCAATTAGACTTGTTAGAGAGCCAGAAACCCCTTATACCCAATAAGAAAAAAATTACCCAAAAAAGAGCCAATTATGGACCACAAAAACCTGTTCCACTTCAATTACACCAAATTAGGTCTAATCAGACTCATTATGACCCATGTAACCAGTTGTGACCTATTAGACTCGTTAGGAAGCCACAAACCCCTTATTCACACTAAGACCATATTTATCAAAATAGGAGACATTACAGACCATAAACACCTGTAATACTTCAAATACACCAAATTAGGTCTAATCAGACTCATTATGACCCATGTAACCAATTGTGACCTATTAGACTCGTTAGGCAGCCACAAACCCCTTATACACACTAAGGCCAAAATTATCAAAATAGGAGACATTACAGACCATAAACACTTGTTATACCTCAATTACACCAAATTAGATCTAATCAGGCTCATTTTGACCCATTTACTCCCATTATGATCAATTAGACTCGTTAGAGAGCCAGAAACCCCTTATACCCAATAAGACAAAAGTTACCCAAAAAAGAGCCAATTATGGACACCACAAAAACCTGTTCCACTTCAATTACACCAAATTAGGTCTAATCAGACTCATTATGACCCATGTAACCAGTTGTGACCTATTAGACTCGTTAGGAAGCCACAACCCCTTATACACACTAAGACCAAAATTATCAAAATAGGAGACATTACAAACCATAAACACCTGTTATACCTCAATTACACCAAATTAGGTCTAATCAGACTCATTATGACCCATGTAACTGATTCTGATCTAATTAGACTCGTTAGGCAGCCACAAACCCCTTATACACACTAAGACCAAAATTATCAAAATAGGAGACATTACAAACCATAAACACATGTTATACCTCAATTATACCAAATTAGGTTTAATCAGACTCATTATTGACCCATTCACTCCCATTATGATCAATTAGACTCGTTAGAGAGCCAGAAACCCCTTATACCCAATAAGACAAAAATTACCCAAAAAGGAGCCAATTATGGACCACAAAAACCTGTTCCACTTCAATTACACCAAATTAGGTCTAATCAGACTCATTGTGACCCAAGTAACCAATTGTGACCTATTAGACTCGTTAGGAAGCCACAACCCCTTATACACACTAAGACCAAAATTATCAAAATAGGAGACATTACAGACCATAAACACCTGTTATACTTCAATTAAACCAAATTAGGTCTAATCAGACTCATTATGACCCATGTAACCAATTGTGACCTATTAGACTCGTTAGGCGGCCACAAACCCCTTATACACACTATGGCCAAAATTATGAAAATAGGAGACATTACAGACCATAAACACCTGTCATACCTCAATTACACCAAATTAGGTCTAATCAGACTTATTATGACCCATTTACTCCCATTATGATCAATTAGACTCGTTAGAGAGCCAGAAACCCCTTATACCCAATAAGACAAAAGTTACCCAAAAAAGAGCCAATTATGGACCACAAAAACCTGTTCCACTTCAATTACACCAAATTAGGTCTAATCAGACTCATTATGACCCATGTAACCAGTTGTGACCTATTAAACTCGTTAGGAAGCCACAAACCCCTTATTCACACTAAGACCATATTTATCAAAATAGGAGACATTACAGACCATAAACAACTGTTATACTTCAATTACACCAAATTAGGTCTAATCAGACTCATTATGACCCATGTAACCAATTGTGACCTATTAGACTCGTTAGGCAGCCACAAACCCCTTATACACACTAAGGCCAAAATTATCAAAATAGGAGACATTACAGACCATAAACACCTGTTATACCTCAATTACACCAAATTAGGTCTAATCAGACTTATTATGACCCATTTACTCCCATTATGATCAATTAGACTCGTTAGAGAGCCAGAAACCCCTTATACCCAATAAGACAAAAGTTACCCAAAAAAGAGCCAATTATGGACCACAAAAACCTGTTCCACTTCAATTACACCAAATTAGGTCTAATCAGACTCATTATGACCCACGTAACCAGTTGTGACCTATTAGACTCGTTAGGAAGCCACAAACCCCTTATTCACACTAAGACCATATTTATCAAAATAGGAGACATTACAGACCATAAACACCTGTTATACTTCAATTACACCAAATTAGGTCTAATCAGACTCATTATGACCCATGTAACCAATTGTGACCTATTAGACTCGTTAGGCAGCCACAAACCCCTTATACACACTAAGGCCAAAATTATCAAAATAGGAGACATTACAGACCATAAACACTTGTTATACTTCAATTACACCAAATTAGGTCTAATCAGACTCATTATGACCCATGTAACCAATTGTGACCTATTAGACTCGTTAGGCAGCCACAAACCCCTTATAAACACTAAGGCCAAAATTATCAAAATAGGAGACATTACAGACCATAAACACCTGTTATACCTCAATTACACCAAATAAGGTCTAATCAGACTTATAATGACCCATTTACTCCCATTATGATCAATTAGACTTGTTAGAGAGCCAGAAACCCCTTATACCCAATAAGAAAAAAATTACCCAAAAAAGAGCCAATTATGGACCACAAAAACCTGTTCCACTTCAATTACACCAAATTAGGTCTAATCAGACTCATTATGACCCATGTAACCAGTTGTGACCTATTAGACTCGTTAGGAAGCCACAAACCCCTTATTCACACTAAGACCATATTTATCAAAATAGGAGACATTACAGACCATAAACACCTGTAATACTTCAAATACACCAAATTAGGTCTAATCAGACTCATTATGACCCATGTAACCAATTGTGACCTATTAGACTCGTTAGGCAGCCACAAACCCCTTATACACACTAAGGCCAAAATTATCAAAATAGGAGACATTACAGACCATAAACACTTGTTATACCTCAATTACACCAAATTAGATCTAATCAGGCTCATTTTGACCCATTTACTCCCATTATGATCAATTAGACTCGTTAGAGAGCCAGAAACCCCTTATACCCAATAAGACAAAAGTTACCCAAAAAAGAGCCAATTATGGACACCACAAAAACCTGTTCCACTTCAATTACACCAAATTAGGTCTAATCAGACTCATTATGACCCATGTAACCAGTTGTGACCTATTAGACTCGTTAGGAAGCCACAACCCCTTATACACACTAAGACCAAAATTATCAAAATAGGAGACATTACAAACCATAAACACCTGTTATACCTCAATTACACCAAATTAGGTCTAATCAGACTCATTATGACCCATGTAACTGATTCTGATCTAATTAGACTCGTTAGGCAGCCACAAACCCCTTATACACACTAAGACCAAAATTATCAAAATAGGAGACATTACAAACCATAAACACATGTTATACCTCAATTATACCAAATTAGGTTTAATCAGACTCATTATTGACCCATTCACTCCCATTATGATCAATTAGACTCGTTAGAGAGCCAGAAACCCCTTATACCCAATAAGACAAAAATTACCCAAAAAGGAGCCAATTATGGACCACAAAAACCTGTTCCACTTCAATTACACCAAATTAGGTCTAATCAGACTCATTGTGACCCAAGTAACCAATTGTGACCTATTAGACTCGTTAGGAAGCCACAACCCCTTATACACACTAAGACCAAAATTATCAAAATAGGAGACATTACAGACCATAAACACCTGTTATACTTCAATTAAACCAAATTAGGTCTAATCAGACTCATTATGACCCATGTAACCAATTGTGACCTATTAGACTCGTTAGGCGGCCACAAACCCCTTATACACACTATGGCCAAAATTATGAAAATAGGAGACATTACAGACCATAAACACCTGTTATACCTCAATTACACCAAATTAGGTCTAATCAGACTTATTATGACCCATTTACTCCCATTATGATCAATTAGACTCGTTAGAGAGCCAGAAACCCCTTATACCCAATAAGACAAAAGTTACCCAAAAAAGAGCCAATTATGGACCACAAAAACCTGTTCCACTTCAATTACACCAAATTAGGTCTAATCAGACTCATTATGACCCATGTAACCAGTTGTGACCTATTAAACTCGTTAGGAAGCCACAAACCCCTTATTCACACTAAGACCATATTTATCAAAATAGGAGACATTACAGACCATAAACAACTGTTATACTTCAATTACACCAAATTAGGTCTAATCAGACTCATTATGACCCATGTAACCAATTGTGACCTATTAGACTCGTTAGGCAGCCACAAACCCCTTATACACACTAAGGCCAAAATTATCAAAATAGGAGACATTACAGACCATAAACACCTGTTATACCTCAATTACACCAAATTAGGTCTAATCAGACTTATTATGACCCATTTACTCCCATTATGATCAATTAGACTCGTTAGAGAGCCAGAAACCCCTTATACCCAATAAGACAAAAGTTACCCAAAAAAGAGCCAATTATGGACCACAAAAACCTGTTCCACTTCAATTACACCAAATTAGGTCTAATCAGACTCATTATGACCCACGTAACCAGTTGTGACCTATTAGACTCGTTAGGAAGCCACAAACCCCTTATTCACACTAAGACCATATTTATCAAAATAGGAGACATTACAGACCATAAACACCTGTTATACTTCAATTACACCAAATTAGGTCTAATCAGACTCATTATGACCCATGTAACCAATTGTGACCTATTAGACTCGTTAGGCAGCCACAAACCCCTTATACACACTAAGGCCAAAATTATCAAAATAGGAGACATTACAGACCATAAACACTTGTTATACTTCAATTACACCAAATTAGGTCTAATCAGACTCATTATGACCCATGTAACCAATTGTGACCTATTAGACTCGTTAGGCAGCCACAAACCCCTTATAAACACTAAGGCCAAAATTATCAAAATAGGAGACATTACAGACCATAAACACCTGTTATACCTCAATTACACCAAATAAGGTCTAATCAGACTTATAATGACCCATTTACTCCCATTATGATCAATTAGACTTGTTAGAGAGCCAGAAACCCCTTATACCCAATAAGAAAAAAATTACCCAAAAAAGAGCCAATTATGGACCACAAAAACCTGTTCCACTTCAATTACACCAAATTAGGTCTAATCAGACTCATTATGACCCATGTAACCAGTTGTGACCTATTAGACTCGTTAGGAAGCCACAAACCCCTTATTCACACTAAGACCATATTTATCAAAATAGGAGACATTACAGACCATAAACACCTGTAATACTTCAAATACACCAAATTAGGTCTAATCAGACTCATTATGACCCATGTAACCAATTGTGACCTATTAGACTCGTTAGGCAGCCACAAACCCCTTCTACACACTAAGGCCAAAATTATCAAAATAGGAGACATTACAGACCATAAACACCTGTTATACCTCAATTACACCAAATTAGGTCTAATCAGACTTATTATGACCCATTTACTCCCATTATGATCAATTAGACTCGTTAGAGAGCCAGAAACCCCTTATACCCAATAAGACAAAAGTTACCCAAAAAAGAGCCAATTATGGACCACAAAAACCTGTTCCACTTCAATTACACCAAATTAGGTCTAATCAGACTCATTATGACCCACGTAACCAGTTGTGACCTATTAGACTCGTTAGGAAGCCACAAACCCCTTATTCACACTAAGACCATATTTATCAAAATAGGAGACATTACAGACCATAAACACCTGTTATACTTCAATTACACCAAATTAGGTCTAATCAGACTCATTATGACCCATGTAACCAATTGTGACCTATTAGACTCGTTAGGCAGCCACAAACCCCTTATACACACTAAGGCCAAAATTATCAAAATAGGAGACATTACAGACCATAAACACTTGTTATACTTCAATTACACCAAATTAGGTCTAATCAGACTCATTATGACCCATGTAACCAATTGTGACCTATTAGACTCGTTAGGCAGCCACAAACCCCTTATAAACACTAAGGCCAAAATTATCAAAATAGGAGACATTACAGACCATAAACACCTGTTATACCTCAATTACACCAAATAAGGTCTAATCAGACTTATAATGACCCATTTACTCCCATTATGATCAATTAGACTTGTTAGAGAGCCAGAAACCCCTTATACCCAATAAGAAAAAAATTACCCAAAAAAGAGCCAATTATGGACCACAAAAACCTGTTCCACTTCAATTACACCAAATTAGGTCTAATCAGACTCATTATGACCCACGTAACCAGTTGTGACCTATTAGACTCGTTAGGAAGCCACAAACCCCTTATTCACACTAAGACCATATTTATCAAAATAGGAGACATTACAGACCATAAACACCTGTTATACTTCAATTACACCAAATTAGGTCTAATCAGACTCATTATGACCCATGTAACCAATTGTGACCTATTAGACTCGTTAGGCAGCCACAAACCCCTTATACACACTAAGGCCAAAATTATCAAAATAGGAGACATTACAGACCATAAACACTTGTTATACTTCAATTACACCAAATTAGGTCTAATCAGACTCATTATGACCCATGTAACCAATTGTGACCTATTAGACTCGTTAGGCAGCCACAAACCCCTTATAAACACTAAGGCCAAAATTATCAAAATAGGAGACATTACAGACCATAAACACCTGTTATACCTCAATTACACCAAATAAGGTCTAATCAGACTTATAATGACCCATTTACTCCCATTATGATCAATTAGACTTGTTAGAGAGCCAGAAACCCCTTATACCCAATAAGAAAAAAATTACCCAAAAAAGAGCCAATTATGGACCACAAAAACCTGTTCCACTTCAATTACACCAAATTAGGTCTAATCAGACTCATTATGACCCATGTAACCAGTTGTGACCTATTAGACTCGTTAGGAAGCCACAAACCCCTTATTCACACTAAGACCATATTTATCAAAATAGGAGACATTACAGACCATAAACACCTGTAATACTTCAAATACACCAAATTAGGTCTAATCAGACTCATTATGACCCATGTAACCAATTGTGACCTATTAGACTCGTTAGGCAGCCACAAACCCCTTATACACACTAAGGCCAAAATTATCAAAATAGGAGACATTACAGACCATAAACACTTGTTATACCTCAATTACACCAAATTAGATCTAATCAGGCTCATTTTGACCCATTTACTCCCATTATGATCAATTAGACTCGTTAGAGAGCCAGAAACCCCTTATACCCAATAAGACAAAAGTTACCCAAAAAAGAGCCAATTATGGACACCACAAAAACCTGTTCCACTTCAATTACACCAAATTAGGTCTAATCAGACTCATTATGACCCATGTAACCAGTTGTGACCTATTAGACTCGTTAGGAAGCCACAACCCCTTATACACACTAAGACCAAAATTATCAAAATAGGAGACATTACAAACCATAAACACCTGTTATACCTCAATTACACCAAATTAGGTCTAATCAGACTCATTATGACCCATGTAACTGATTCTGATCTAATTAGACTCGTTAGGCAGCCACAAACCCCTTATACACACTAAGACCAAAATTATCAAAATAGGAGACATTACAAACCATAAACACATGTTATACCTCAATTATACCAAATTAGGTTTAATCAGACTCATTATTGACCCATTCACTCCCATTATGATCAATTAGACTCGTTAGAGAGCCAGAAACCCCTTATACCCAATAAGACAAAAATTACCCAAAAAGGAGCCAATTATGGACCACAAAAACCTGTTCCACTTCAATTACACCAAATTAGGTCTAATCAGACTCATTGTGACCCAAGTAACCAATTGTGACCTATTAGACTCGTTAGGAAGCCACAACCCCTTATACACACTAAGACCAAAATTATCAAAATAGGAGACATTACAGACCATAAACACCTGTTATACTTCAATTAAACCAAATTAGGTCTAATCAGACTCATTATGACCCATGTAACCAATTGTGACCTATTAGACTCGTTAGGCGGCCACAAACCCCTTATACACACTATGGCCAAAATTATGAAAATAGGAGACATTACAGACCATAAACACCTGTTATACCTCAATTACACCAAATTAGGTCTAATCAGACTTATTATGACCCATTTACTCCCATTATGATCAATTAGACTCGTTAGAGAGCCAGAAACCCCTTATACCCAATAAGACAAAAGTTACCCAAAAAAGAGCCAATTATGGACCACAAAAACCTGTTCCACTTCAATTACACCAAATTAGGTCTAATCAGACTCATTATGACCCATGTAACCAGTTGTGACCTATTAAACTCGTTAGGAAGCCACAAACCCCTTATTCACACTAAGACCATATTTATCAAAATAGGAGACATTACAGACCATAAACAACTGTTATACTTCAATTACACCAAATTAGGTCTAATCAGACTCATTATGACCCATGTAACCAATTGTGACCTATTAGACTCGTTAGGCAGCCACAAACCCCTTATACACACTAAGGCCAAAATTATCAAAATAGGAGACATTACAGACCATAAACACCTGTTATACCTCAATTACACCAAATTAGGTCTAATCAGACTTATTATGACCCATTTACTCCCATTATGATCAATTAGACTCGTTAGAGAGCCAGAAACCCCTTATACCCAATAAGACAAAAGTTACCCAAAAAAGAGCCAATTATGGACCACAAAAACCTGTTCCACTTCAATTACACCAAATTAGGTCTAATCAGACTCATTATGACCCACGTAACCAGTTGTGACCTATTAGACTCGTTAGGAAGCCACAAACCCCTTATTCACACTAAGACCATATTTATCAAAATAGGAGACATTACAGACCATAAACACCTGTTATACTTCAATTACACCAAATTAGGTCTAATCAGACTCATTATGACCCATGTAACCAATTGTGACCTATTAGACTCGTTAGGCAGCCACAAACCCCTTATACACACTAAGGCCAAAATTATCAAAATAGGAGACATTACAGACCATAAACACTTGTTATACTTCAATTACACCAAATTAGGTCTAATCAGACTCATTATGACCCATGTAACCAATTGTGACCTATTAGACTCGTTAGGCAGCCACAAACCCCTTATAAACACTAAGGCCAAAATTATCAAAATAGGAGACATTACAGACCATAAACACCTGTTATACCTCAATTACACCAAATAAGGTCTAATCAGACTTATAATGACCCATTTACTCCCATTATGATCAATTAGACTTGTTAGAGAGCCAGAAACCCCTTATACCCAATAAGAAAAAAATTACCCAAAAAAGAGCCAATTATGGACCACAAAAACCTGTTCCACTTCAATTACACCAAATTAGGTCTAATCAGACTCATTATGACCCATGTAACCAGTTGTGACCTATTAGACTCGTTAGGAAGCCACAAACCCCTTATTCACACTAAGACCATATTTATCAAAATAGGAGACATTACAGACCATAAACACCTGTAATACTTCAAATACACCAAATTAGGTCTAATCAGACTCATTATGACCCATGTAACCAATTGTGACCTATTAGACTCGTTAGGCAGCCACAAACCCCTTCTACACACTAAGGCCAAAATTATCAAAATAGGAGACATTACAGACCATAAACACCTGTTATACCTCAATTACACCAAATTAGGTCTAATCAGACTTATTATGACCCATTTACTCCCATTATGATCAATTAGACTCGTTAGAGAGCCAGAAACCCCTTATACCCAATAAGACAAAAGTTACCCAAAAAAGAGCCAATTATGGACCACAAAAACCTGTTCCACTTCAATTACACCAAATTAGGTCTAATCAGACTCATTATGACCCACGTAACCAGTTGTGACCTATTAGACTCGTTAGGAAGCCACAAACCCCTTATTCACACTAAGACCATATTTATCAAAATAGGAGACATTACAGACCATAAACACCTGTTATACTTCAATTACACCAAATTAGGTCTAATCAGACTCATTATGACCCATGTAACCAATTGTGACCTATTAGACTCGTTAGGCAGCCACAAACCCCTTATACACACTAAGGCCAAAATTATCAAAATAGGAGACATTACAGACCATAAACACTTGTTATACTTCAATTACACCAAATTAGGTCTAATCAGACTCATTATGACCCATGTAACCAATTGTGACCTATTAGACTCGTTAGGCAGCCACAAACCCCTTATAAACACTAAGGCCAAAATTATCAAAATAGGAGACATTACAGACCATAAACACCTGTTATACCTCAATTACACCAAATAAGGTCTAATCAGACTTATAATGACCCATTTACTCCCATTATGATCAATTAGACTTGTTAGAGAGCCAGAAACCCCTTATACCCAATAAGAAAAAAATTACCCAAAAAAGAGCCAATTATGGACCACAAAAACCTGTTCCACTTCAATTACACCAAATTAGGTCTAATCAGACTCATTATGACCCATGTAACCAGTTGTGACCTATTAGACTCGTTAGGAAGCCACAAACCCCTTATTCACACTAAGACCATATTTATCAAAATAGGAGACATTACAGACCATAAACACCTGTAATACTTCAAATACACCAAATTAGGTCTAATCAGACTCATTATGACCCATGTAACCAATTGTGACCTATTAGACTCGTTAGGCAGCCACAAACCCCTTATACACACTAAGGCCAAAATTATCAAAATAGGAGACATTACAGACCATAAACACTTGTTATACCTCAATTACACCAAATTAGATCTAATCAGGCTCATTTTGACCCATTTACTCCCATTATGATCAATTAGACTCGTTAGAGAGCCAGAAACCCCTTATACCCAATAAGACAAAAGTTACCCAAAAAAGAGCCAATTATGGACACCACAAAAACCTGTTCCACTTCAATTACACCAAATTAGGTCTAATCAGACTCATTATGACCCATGTAACCAGTTGTGACCTATTAGACTCGTTAGGAAGCCACAACCCCTTATACACACTAAGACCAAAATTATCAAAATAGGAGACATTACAAACCATAAACACCTGTTATACCTCAATTACACCAAATTAGGTCTAATCAGACTCATTATGACCCATGTAACTGATTCTGATCTAATTAGACTCGTTAGGCAGCCACAAACCCCTTATACACACTAAGACCAAAATTATCAAAATAGGAGACATTACAAACCATAAACACATGTTATACCTCAATTATACCAAATTAGGTTTAATCAGACTCATTATTGACCCATTCACTCCCATTATGATCAATTAGACTCGTTAGAGAGCCAGAAACCCCTTATACCCAATAAGACAAAAATTACCCAAAAAGGAGCCAATTATGGACCACAAAAACCTGTTCCACTTCAATTACACCAAATTAGGTCTAATCAGACTCATTGTGACCCAAGTAACCAATTGTGACCTATTAGACTCGTTAGGAAGCCACAACCCCTTATACACACTAAGACCAAAATTATCAAAATAGGAGACATTACAGACCATAAACACCTGTTATACTTCAATTAAACCAAATTAGGTCTAATCAGACTCATTATGACCCATGTAACCAATTGTGACCTATTAGACTCGTTAGGCGGCCACAAACCCCTTATACACACTATGGCCAAAATTATGAAAATAGGAGACATTACAGACCATAAACACCTGTTATACCTCAATTACACCAAATTAGGTCTAATCAGACTTATTATGACCCATTTACTCCCATTATGATCAATTAGACTCGTTAGAGAGCCAGAAACCCCTTATACCCAATAAGACAAAAGTTACCCAAAAAAGAGCCAATTATGGACCACAAAAACCTGTTCCACTTCAATTACACCAAATTAGGTCTAATCAGACTCATTATGACCCATGTAACCAGTTGTGACCTATTAAACTCGTTAGGAAGCCACAAACCCCTTATTCACACTAAGACCATATTTATCAAAATAGGAGACATTACAGACCATAAACAACTGTTATACTTCAATTACACCAAATTAGGTCTAATCAGACTCATTATGACCCATGTAACCAATTGTGACCTATTAGACTCGTTAGGCAGCCACAAACCCCTTATACACACTAAGGCCAAAATTATCAAAATAGGAGACATTACAGACCATAAACACCTGTTATACCTCAATTACACCAAATTAGGTCTAATCAGACTTATTATGACCCATTTACTCCCATTATGATCAATTAGACTCGTTAGAGAGCCAGAAACCCCTTATACCCAATAAGACAAAAGTTACCCAAAAAAGAGCCAATTATGGACCACAAAAACCTGTTCCACTTCAATTACACCAAATTAGGTCTAATCAGACTCATTATGACCCACGTAACCAGTTGTGACCTATTAGACTCGTTAGGAAGCCACAAACCCCTTATTCACACTAAGACCATATTTATCAAAATAGGAGACATTACAGACCATAAACACCTGTTATACTTCAATTACACCAAATTAGGTCTAATCAGACTCATTATGACCCATGTAACCAATTGTGACCTATTAGACTCGTTAGGCAGCCACAAACCCCTTATACACACTAAGGCCAAAATTATCAAAATAGGAGACATTACAGACCATAAACACTTGTTATACTTCAATTACACCAAATTAGGTCTAATCAGACTCATTATGACCCATGTAACCAATTGTGACCTATTAGACTCGTTAGGCAGCCACAAACCCCTTATAAACACTAAGGCCAAAATTATCAAAATAGGAGACATTACAGACCATAAACACCTGTTATACCTCAATTACACCAAATAAGGTCTAATCAGACTTATAATGACCCATTTACTCCCATTATGATCAATTAGACTTGTTAGAGAGCCAGAAACCCCTTATACCCAATAAGAAAAAAATTACCCAAAAAAGAGCCAATTATGGACCACAAAAACCTGTTCCACTTCAATTACACCAAATTAGGTCTAATCAGACTCATTATGACCCATGTAACCAGTTGTGACCTATTAGACTCGTTAGGAAGCCACAAACCCCTTATTCACACTAAGACCATATTTATCAAAATAGGAGACATTACAGACCATAAACACCTGTAATACTTCAAATACACCAAATTAGGTCTAATCAGACTCATTATGACCCATGTAACCAATTGTGACCTATTAGACTCGTTAGGCAGCCACAAACCCCTTATACACACTAAGGCCAAAATTATCAAAATAGGAGACATTACAGACCATAAACACTTGTTATACCTCAATTACACCAAATTAGATCTAATCAGGCTCATTTTGACCCATTTACTCCCATTATGATCAATTAGACTCGTTAGAGAGCCAGAAACCCCTTATACCCAATAAGACAAAAGTTACCCAAAAAAGAGCCAATTATGGACCACAAAAACCTGTTCCACTTCAATTACACCAAATTAGGTCTAATCAGACTCATTATGACCCATGTAACCAGTTGTGACCTATTAAACTCGTTAGGAAGCCACAAACCCCTTATTCACACTAAGACCATATTTATCAAAATAGGAGACATTACAGACCATAAACAACTGTTATACTTCAATTACACCAAATTAGGTCTAATCAGACTCATTATGACCCATGTAACCAATTGTGACCTATTAGACTCGTTAGGCAGCCACAAACCCCTTATACACACTAAGGCCAAAATTATCAAAATAGGAGACATTACAGACCATAAACACCTGTTATACCTCAATTACACCAAATTAGGTCTAATCAGACTTATTATGACCCATTTACTCCCATTATGATCAATTAGACTCGTTAGAGAGCCAGAAACCCCTTATACCCAATAAGACAAAAGTTACCCAAAAAAGAGCCAATTATGGACCACAAAAACCTGTTCCACTTCAATTACACCAAATTAGGTCTAATCAGACTCATTATGACCCACGTAACCAGTTGTGACCTATTAGACTCGTTAGGAAGCCACAAACCCCTTATTCACACTAAGACCATATTTATCAAAATAGGAGACATTACAGACCATAAACACCTGTTATACTTCAATTACACCAAATTAGGTCTAATCAGACTCATTATGACCCATGTAACCAATTGTGACCTATTAGACTCGTTAGGCAGCCACAAACCCCTTATACACACTAAGGCCAAAATTATCAAAATAGGAGACATTACAGACCATAAACACTTGTTATACTTCAATTACACCAAATTAGGTCTAATCAGACTCATTATGACCCATGTAACCAATTGTGACCTATTAGACTCGTTAGGCAGCCACAAACCCCTTATAAACACTAAGGCCAAAATTATCAAAATAGGAGACATTACAGACCATAAACACCTGTTATACCTCAATTACACCAAATAAGGTCTAATCAGACTTATAATGACCCATTTACTCCCATTATGATCAATTAGACTTGTTAGAGAGCCAGAAACCCCTTATACCCAATAAGAAAAAAATTACCCAAAAAAGAGCCAATTATGGACCACAAAAACCTGTTCCACTTCAATTACACCAAATTAGGTCTAATCAGACTCATTATGACCCATGTAACCAGTTGTGACCTATTAGACTCGTTAGGAAGCCACAAACCCCTTATTCACACTAAGACCATATTTATCAAAATAGGAGACATTACAGACCATAAACACCTGTAATACTTCAAATACACCAAATTAGGTCTAATCAGACTCATTATGACCCATGTAACCAATTGTGACCTATTAGACTCGTTAGGCAGCCACAAACCCCTTATACACACTAAGGCCAAAATTATCAAAATAGGAGACATTACAGACCATAAACACTTGTTATACCTCAATTACACCAAATTAGATCTAATCAGGCTCATTTTGACCCATTTACTCCCATTATGATCAATTAGACTCGTTAGAGAGCCAGAAACCCCTTATACCCAATAAGACAAAAGTTACCCAAAAAAGAGCCAATTATGGACACCAAAAAAACCTGTTCCACTTCAATTACACCAAATTAGGTCTAATCAGACTCATTATGACCCATGTAACCAGTTGTGACCTATTAGACTCGTTAGGAAGCCACAACCCCTTATACACACTAAGACCAAAATTATCAAAATAGGAGACATTACAAACCATAAACACCTGTTATACCTCAATTACACCAAATTAGGTCTAATCAGACTCATTATGACCCATGTAACTGATTCTGATCTAATTAGACTCGTTAGGCAGCCACAAACCCCTTATACACACTAAGACCAAAATTATCAAAATAGGAGACATTACAAACCATAAACACATGTTATACCTCAATTATACCAAATTAGGTTTAATCAGACTCATTATTGACCCATTCACTCCCATTATGATCAATTAGACTCGTTAGAGAGCCAGAAACCCCTTATACCCAATAAGACAAAAATTACCCAAAAAGGAGCCAATTATGGACCACAAAAACCTGTTCCACTTCAATTACACCAAATTAGGTCTAATCAGACTCATTGTGACCCAAGTAACCAATTGTGACCTATTAGACTCGTTAGGAAGCCACAACCCCTTATACACACTAAGACCAAAATTATCAAAATAGGAGACATTACAGACCATAAACACCTGTTATACTTCAATTAAACCAAATTAGGTCTAATCAGACTCATTATGACCCATGTAACCAATTGTGACCTATTAGACTCGTTAGGCGGCCACAAACCCCTTATACACACTATGGCCAAAATTATGAAAATAGGAGACATTACAGACCATAAACACCTGTTATACCTCAATTACACCAAATTAGGTCTAATCAGACTTATTATGACCCATTTACTCCCATTATGATCAATTAGACTCGTTAGAGAGCCAGAAACCCCTTATACCCAATAAGACAAAAGTTACCCAAAAAAGAGCCAATTATGGACACCAAAAAAACCTGTTCCACTTCAATTACACCAAATTAGGTCTAATCAGACTCATTATGACCCATGTAACCAGTTGTGACCTATTAGACTCGTTAGGAAGCCACAACCCCTTATACACACTAAGACCAAAATTATCAAAATAGGAGACATTACAAACCATAAACACCTGTTATACCTCAATTACACCAAATTAGGTCTAATCAGACTCATTATGACCCATGTAACTGATTCTGATCTAATTAGACTCGTTAGGCAGCCACAAACCCCTTATACACACTAAGACCAAAATTATCAAAATAGGAGACATTACAAACCATAAACACATGTTATACCTCAATTATACCAAATTAGGTTTAATCAGACTCATTATTGACCCATTCACTCCCATTATGATCAATTAGACTCGTTAGAGAGCCAGAAACCCCTTATACCCAATAAGACAAAAATTACCCAAAAAGGAGCCAATTATGGACCACAAAAACCTGTTCCACTTCAATTACACCAAATTAGGTCTAATCAGACTCATTGTGACCCAAGTAACCAATTGTGACCTATTAGACTCGTTAGGAAGCCACAACCCCTTATACACACTAAGACCAAAATTATCAAAATAGGAGACATTACAGACCATAAACACCTGTTATACTTCAATTAAACCAAATTAGGTCTAATCAGACTCATTATGACCCATGTAACCAATTGTGACCTATTAGACTCGTTAGGCGGCCACAAACCCCTTATACACACTATGGCCAAAATTATGAAAATAGGAGACATTACAGACCATAAACACCTGTTATACCTCAATTACACCAAATTAGGTCTAATCAGACTTATTATGACCCATTTACTCCCATTATGATCAATTAGACTCGTTAGAGAGCCAGAAACCCCTTATACCCAATAAGACAAAAGTTACCCAAAAAAGAGCCAATTATGGACCACAAAAACCTGTTCCACTTCAATTACACCAAATTAGGTCTAATCAGACTCATTATGACCCATGTAACCAGTTGTGACCTATTAAACTCGTTAGGAAGCCACAAACCCCTTATTCACACTAAGACCATATTTATCAAAATAGGAGACATTACAGACCATAAACACCTGTTATACTTCAATTACACCAAATTAGGTCTAATCAGACTCATTATGACCCATGTAACCAATTGTGACCTATTAGACTCGTTAGGCAGCCACAAACCCCTTATACACACTAAGGCCAAAATTATCAAAATAGGAGACATTACTGACCATAAACACCTGTTATACCTCAATTACACCAAATTAGGTCTAATCAGACTTATTATGACCCATTTACTCCCATTATGATCAATTAGACTCGTTAGAGAGCCAGAAACCCCTTATACCCAATAAGACAAAAATTACCCAAAAAAGAGCCAATTATGGACCACAAAAACCTGTTCCACTTCAATTACACCAAATTAGGTCTAATCAGACTCATTAAGACCCATGTAACCAGTTGTGACCTATTAGACTCGTTAGGAAGCCACAAACCCCTTATTCACACTAAGACCATATTTATCAAAATAGGAGACATTACAGACCATAAACACCTGTTATACTTCAATTACACCAAACTAGGTCTAATCAGACTCATTATGACCCATGTAACCAATTGTGACCTATTAGACTCGTTAGGCAGCCACAAACCCCTTATACACACTAAGGCCAAAATTATCAAAATAGGAGACATTACAGACCATAAACACTTGTTATACTTCAATTACACCAAATTAGGTCTAATCAGACTCATTATGACCCATGTAACCAATTGTGACCTATTAGACTCGTTAGGCAGCCACAAACCCCTTATACACACTAAGGCCAAAATTATCAAAATAGGAGACATTACAGACCATAAACAATTGTTATACCTCAATTACACCAAATTAGATCTAATCGGGCTCATTTTGACCCATTTACTCCCATTATGATCAATTAGACTCGTTAGAGAGCCATAAACCCCTTATTCCCAATAAGACAAAAATTACCCAAAAAGGAGCCAATTATGGACCACAAAAACCTGTTCCACTTCAATTACACCAAATTAGGTCTAATCATACACATTATGACCCATGTAACCAATTGTGACCTATTAGACTCGTTAGGAAGCCACAAACCCCTTATACACACTAAGACCAAAATTATGAAAATAGGAGACATTACAGACCATAAACACCTGTTATACTTCAATTACACCAAATTAGGTCTAATCAGACTCATTATGACCCATGTAACCAATTGTGACCTATTAGACTCGTTAGGCAGCCACAAACCCCTTATACACAGTAAGGCCAAAATTATCAAAATAGAAGACATTACAGACCATAAACACTTGTTATACTTCAATTACACCAAATTAGGTCTAATCAGACTCATTATGACCCATGTAACCAATTGTGACCTATTAGACTCGTTAGTAAGCCACAAACCCCTTATACACACTAAGACCATATTTATCAAAATAGGAGACATTACAGACCATAAACACCTGTTATACATCAGTTACACCAAATTAGGGCTAATCAGACTCATTATGACCCATGTAACTGATTTTGATCTAATTAGACTCGTTAGGCAGCCACAAACCCCTTATACACACTAAGACCAAAATTATCAAAATAGGAGACATTACAGACCATAAACACATGTTATACCTCAATTACACCAAACTAGGTTTAATCAGACTTATTATTGACCCATTCACTACCATTATGATCAATTAGACTCGTTAGAGAGCCACAAACCCCTTATACCCAATAAGACAAAAATTACACAAAAAGTAGCCAATTATGGACCACAAAAACCTGTTCCACTTCAATTACACCAAATTAGGTCTAATCAGACTCATTATGACCCATGTAACTAATTGTGACCTATTAGACTCGTTAGGAAGCCACAAACCCCTTATACACACTAAGACCATATTTATCAAAATAGGAGACATTACAGACCATAAACACCTGTTATACATCAATTACACCAAATTAGGGCTAATCAGACTCATTATGACCCATGTAACTGATTCTGATCTAATTAGACTCGTTAGGCAGCCACAAACCCCTTATACACACTAAGACCAAAATTATCAAAATAGGAGACATTACAGACCATAAACACATGTTATACCTCAATTACACCAAACTAGGTTTAATCAGACTCATTATTGACCCATTCACTCCCATTATGATCAATTAGACTCGTTAGAGAGCCACAAACCCCTTATACCCAATAAGACAAAAATTACACAAAAAGTAGCCAATTATGGACCACAAAAACCTGTTCCACTTCAATTACACCAAATTAGGTCTAATCAGACTCATTATGACCCATGTAACCAATTGTGACCTATTAGACTCGTTAGGAAGCCACAAACCCCTTATACACACTAAGACCATATTTATCAAAATAGGAGACATTACAGACCATAAACACCTGTTATACATCAATTACACCAAATTAGGGCTAATCAGACTCATTATGACCCATGTAACTGATTCTGATCTAATTAGACTCGTTAGGCAGCCACAAACCCCTTATACACACTAAGACCAAAATTATCAAAATAGGAGACATTACAGACCATAAACACATGTTATACCTCAATTACACCAAACTAGGTCTAATCAGACTCATTATTGACCCATTCACTCCCATTATGATCAATTAGACTCGTTAGAGAGCCACAAACCCCTTATACCCAATAAGACAAAAATTACCCAAAAAGGAGCCAATTATGGACCACAAAAACCTGTTCCACTTCAATTACACCAAATTAGGTCTAATCAGACTCATTATGACCCATGTAACCAATTATGACCTATTAGACTCGTTAGGAAGCCACAAACCCCTTATACACACTAAGACCATATTTATCAAAATAGGAGACATTACAGACCATAAACACTTGTTATACTTCAATTACACCAAATTAGGTCTAATCAGACTCATTATGACCCATGTAACCAATTGTGACCTATTAGACTCGTTAGGAAGCCACAAACCCCTTATTCACAGTAAGACCATATTTATCAAAATAGGAGACATTACAAACAACAAACACCTGTTATACTTCAATTACACCAAATTAGGTCTAATCAGACTCATTAAGACCCACGTAACCAATTGTGACCTATTAGACTCGTTAGCGAGCCAGAAATCCCTTATACCCAATCAGACAAAAATTACCCAAAAAGGAGCCAATTATGGACCACAAAAACCTGTTCCACTTCAATTACACCAAATTAGGTCAAATCAGACACATTATGACCCATGTAACCAATTGTGACCTATTAGACTCGTTAGGAAGCCACAAACCCCTTATACACACTAAGACCAAAATTATCAAAATAGGAGACGTTACAGACCATAAACACCTGTTATACTTCAATTACACCAAATTAGGTCTAATCAAACTCATTATGACCCATGTAACCAATTGTGACCTATTAGACTCGTTAGGCAGCCACAAACCCCTTATACACACTAAGGCCAAAATTATCAAAATAGGAGACATTACAGACCATAAACACTTGTTATACTTCAATTACACCAAATTAGGTCTAATCAGACTCATTAGGACCCATGTAACCAATTGTGACCTATTAGACTCGTTAGGAAGCCACAAACCCCTTATACACACTAAGACCATATTTATCAAAATAGGAGACATTACAGACCATAAACACCTTTATACATCAATTACACCAAATTAGGGCTAATCAGACTCATTATGACCCATGTAACTGATTCTGATCTAATTAGACTCGTTAGGCAGCCACAAACCCCTTATACACACTAAGACCAAAATTATCAAAATAGGAGACATTACAAACCATAAACACTTGTTATACTTCAATTACACCAAGTTAGGTCTAATCAGACTCATTATGACCCATGTAACCAATTGTGACCTATTAGACTCGTTAGGAAGCCACAAACCCCTTATACACACTAAGACCATATTTATCAAAATAGGAGACATTACAGACCATAAACACCTGTTATACATCAATTACACCAAATTAGGGCTAATCGGACTCATTATGACCCACTCACTCCCATTATGATAAATTAGACTCGTTAGAGAGCCACAAACCCCTTATACCCAATAAGACAATAATTACCCAAAAAGGAGCCAATTATGGACCACAAAAACCTGTTATACTTCAATTACACCAAGTTAGGTCTAATCAGACTTATTATGACCCATTTACTTCCATTATGATCAATTAGACTCGTTAGAGAGCCACAAACCCCTTATACCCAATAAGACAAAAATTACCCAAAAAGGAGCCAATTATGGACCACAAAAACCTGTTCCACTTCAATTACACCAAATTAGGTCTAATCAGACTCATTATGACCCATGTAACCAATTGTGACCTATTAGACTCGTTAGGAAGCCACAAACCCCTTATACACACTAAGACCATATTTATCAAAATAGGAGACATTACAGACCATAAACACCTGTTATACATCAATTACACCAAATTAGGGCTAATTAGACTCATTATGACGCACTCACTCCCATTATGATAAATTAGACTCGTTAGAGAGCCACAAACCCCTTATACCTAATAAGACAAAAATTACCCAAAAAGGAGCCAATTATGGACCACAAAAACCTGTTCCACTTCAATTACACCAAATTAGGTCTAATCAGACTCATTATGACCCATGTAACCAATTGTGACCTATTAGACTCGTTAGGAAGCCACAAACCCCTTATTCACACTAAGACCATATTTATCAAAATATGAGACATTACAGACCATAAACACCTGTTATACATCAATTACACCAAATTAGGTCTAATTAGACTCATTATGACCCACTCACTCCCATTATGATCAATTAGACTCGTTAGAGAGCCACAAACCCCTTATACCCAATAAGACAATAATTACCCAAAAAGGAGCCAATTATGAACCACAAAAACCTGTTATACTTCAATTACACCAAATTAGGTCTAATCAGACTCATTAAGACCCACGTAACCAATTGTGACCTATTGGACTCGTTAGGCAGCCACAAACCCCTTATACACACTAAGGCCAAAAGTATCAAAATAGGAGACATTACAGACCATAAACACCTGTTATACCTCAATTACACCAAATTAGATCTAATCAGGCTCATTTTGACCCATTTACTCCCATTATGATCAATTAGACTCGTTAGAGAGCCAGAAACCCCTTATACCCATTCAGACAAAAATTACCCAAAAAGGAGCCAATTATGGACCACAAAAACCTGTTCTACTTCAATTACACCAAATTAGGTCAAATCAGACACATTATGACCCATGTAACCAATTTTGACCTATTAGACTCGTTAGGAAGCCACAAACCCCTTATACACACTAAGACCAAAATTATCAAAATAGGAGACATTATAGACCATAAACACCTGTTATACTTCAATTACACCAAATTAGGTCTAATCAAACTCATTATGACCCATGTAACCTATTGTGACCTATTAGACTCGTTAGGCAGCCACAAACCTCTTATACACACTAAGGCCAAAATTATCAAAATAGGAGACATTACAGACCATAAACACTTGTTATACTTCAATTACACCAAATTAGGTCTAATCAGACTCATTATGACCCATGTAACCAATTGTGACCTATTAGACTCGTTAGGAAGCCACAAACCCCTTATACACACTAAGACCGTATTTATCAAAATAGGAGACATTACAGACCATAAACACCTGTTATACATCAATTACACCAAATTAGGGTTAATCAGACTCATTATGACCCACTCACTCCCATTATGATAAATTAGACTCGTTAGAGAGCCACAAACCCTTTATACCCAATAAGACAATAATTACCCAAAAAGGAGCCAATTATGGACCACAAAAACCTGTTATACTTCAATTACACCAAATTAGGTCTAATCAGACTCATTATGACCCATGTAACCAATTGTGACCTATTAGACTCGTTAGGAAGCCACAAACCCCTTATTCACACTAAGACCATATTTATCAAAATATGAGACATTACAGACCATAAACACCTGTTATACATCAATTACACCAAATTAGGTCTAATTAGACTCATTATGACCCACTCACTCCCATTATGATCAATTAGACTCGTTAGAGAGCCACAAACCCCTTATACCCAATAAGACAATAATTACCCAAAAAGGAGCCAATTATGAACCACAAAAACCTGTTATACTTCAATTACACCAAATTAGGTCTAATCAGACTCATTAAGACCCACGTAACCAATTGTGACCTATTGGACTCGTTAGGCAGCCACAAACCCCTTATACACACTAAGGCCAAAAGTATCAAAATAGGAGACATTACAGACCATAAACACCTGTTATACCTCAATTACACCAAATTAGATCTAATCAGGCTCATTTTGACCCATTTACTCCCATTATGATCAATTAGACTCGTTAGAGAGCCAGAAACCCCTTATACCCATTCAGACAAAAATTACCCAAAAAGGAGCCAATTATGGACCACAAAAACCTGTTCTACTTCAATTACACCAAATTAGGTCAAATCAGACACATTATGACCCATGTAACCAATTTTGACCTATTAGACTCGTTAGGAAGCCACAAACCCCTTATACACACTAAGACCAAAATTATCAATATAGGAGACATTACAGACCATAAACACCTGTTATACTTCAATTACACCAAATTAGGTCTAATCAAACTCATTATGACCCATGTAACCTATTGTGACCTATTAGACTCGTTAGGCAGCCACAAACCTCTTATACACACTAAGGCCAAAATTATCAAAATAGGAGACATTACAGACCATAAACACTTGTTATACTTCAATTACACCAAATTAGGTCTAATCAGACTCATTATGACCCATGTAACCAATTGTGACCTATTAGACTCGTTAGGAAGCCACAAACCCCTTATACACACTAAGACCATATTTATCAAAATAGGAGACATTACAGACCATAAACACCTGTTATACATCAATTACACCAAATTAGGGCTAATCAGACTCATTATGACCCACTCACTTCCATTATGATCAATTAGACTCGTTAGAGAGCCACAAACCCCTTATACCCAATAAGACAATAATTACCCAAAAAGGAGCCAATTATGGACCACAAAAACCTGTTATACTTGAATTACACCAAATTAGGTCTAATCAGACTCATTAAGACCCACGTAACCAATTGTGACCTATTAGACTCGTTAGGCAGCCACAAACCCCTTATACACACTAAGGCCAAAAGTATCAAAATAGGAGATGTTACAGACCATAAACACCTGTTATACCTCAATTACACCAAATTAGATCTAATCAGGCTCATTTTGACCCATTTACTCCCATTATGATCAATTAGACTCGTTAGAGAGCCAGAAACCCCTTATACACACTAAGGCCAAAATTATCAAAATAGGAGACATTACAGACCATAAACACTTGTTATACTTCAATTACACCAAATTAGGTCTAATCAAACTTATTATGACCCATATAACCAATTGTGACCTATTAGACTCGTTAGGAAGCCACAAACCCCTTATAAACACTAAGACCATATTTATCAAAATAGGAGACATTACAGACCATAAACACCTGTTATACATCAATTACACCAAATTAGGGCTAATCAGATTCATTATGACCCACTCACTCCCATTATGATAAATTAGACTCGTTAGAGAGCCACAAACCCCTTATACCCAATAAGACAATAATTACCCAAAAAGGAGCCAATTATGGACCACAAAAACCTGTTATACTTCAATTACACCAAGTTAGGTCTAATCAGACTTATTATGACCCATTTACTCCCATTATGATCAATTAGACTCGTTAGAGAGCTAGAAACCCCTTATACCCAATAAGACAAAAATTACCAATAAGGAGCCAATTATGGACCACAAAAACCTGTTCCACTTCAATTACACCAAATTAGGTCTAATCAGACTCATTATGACCCATGTAACCAATTGTGACCAATTAGACTCGTTAGGAAGCCACAAACCCCTTATTCACACTAAGACCATATTTATCAAAATATGAGACATTACAGACCATAAACACCTGTTATACATCAATTACACCAAATTAGGTCTAATTAGACTCATTATGACCCACTCACTCCCATTATGATCAATTAGACTCGTTAGAGAGCCACAAACCCCTTATACCCAATAAGACAATAATTACCCAAAAAGGAGCCAATTATGAACCACAAAAACCTGTTATACTTCAATTACACCAAATTAGGTCTAATCAGACTCATTAAGACCCACGTAACCAATTGTGACCTATTAGACTCGTTAGCGAGCCAGAAATCCCTTATACCCTATCAGACAAAAATTACCCAAAAAGGAGCCAATTATGGACCACAAAAACCTGTTCCACTTCAATTACACCAAATTAGGTCAAATCAGACACATTATGACCCATGTAACCAATTGTGACCTATTAGACTCGTTAGGAAGCCACAAACCCCTTATATACACTAAGACCAAAATTATCAAAATAGGAGACGTTACAGACCATAAACACCTGTTATACTTCAATTACACCAAATTAGGTCTAATCAAACTCATTATGACCCATGTAACCAATTGTGACCTATTAGACTCGTTAGGCAGCCACAAACCCCTTATACACACTAAGGCCAAAATTATCAAAATAGGAGACATTACAGACCATAAACACTTGTTATACTTCAATTACACCAAATTAGGTCTAATCAGACTCATTATGACCCATGTAACCAATTGTGACCTATTAGACTCGTTAGGAAGCCACAAACCCCTTATACACACTAAGACCATATTTATCAAAATAGGAGACATTACAGACCATAAACACCTGTTATACATCAATTACACCAGATTAGGGCTAATCAGACTCATTATGTCCCATGTAACTGATTTTGATCTAATTAGACTCGTTAGGCAGCCACAAACCCCTTATACACAATATGATGAGAACCCATCCAACGACCCGGATGATGAAGATCCATTGAGATGGAATATTGGACCAATCACAAGGTCAAAAGCTAAGATGTTCAGTGATGCTCTTAATGGTTTGATAAAATCCTGTCGGAAAGAATCAATCATCAATTCATCAAGTAGCCAAGGAGACCTTCGAATTTTGATCCGAATTGAAGGCCAAGATTAGCCCAAGGCTTGGTAGCCCAAGTTGTGATTATTTCATCTAAATATCACCCAGTCCAAGAAAATTCGGCCAAGTCTACACATGGCCCATGTTTTGGTCATAAATCATTCATTTCAAGTCCGAATGGACTCAAATCAAAGCCCACTTAAAGAGTACTCCTTTTTCTACATTTTAATAAGGATCCAAGCCCAAAATAAAGGTGGAATTTCGTCCATGAATCTGCCCAACAATAGATCCAAGTTCAAGTAACTCATAACATTGAATTAGAAGGCATTTTGAAGGGTCCTATCATTATGAAGTCATTTACTTAGAAGATATTAGAAGGTTGCCTCCATTATTGTCTAGAATTTATTTGAGTCCTTTGATTTGTCTTGTGTATCCTATAAATAGGTTGTCTTTGTAATCTTTTGAAAACACTTTTGATTTGAATGAAATTGTGAGTTTTAAACTCTTTTTGTTCTTTGTGAACTATAGAACTTATCAAGTCTTCTTACTTGTGGCGTTCAATACTTATCAATCAACTTGGTGGGTTGATTGTGGCGTATCTTATACCAAGGTTCTTGTCTCACTATAGACAACGGGTCGCGGTTTCACCATTACTATCTCGGGCAACCAATAGACGATCGCAATAATCACATCATTTGGTATCAGAGCTAGCACTATTGGTTTGCATATCATTTCTTTTCTATCTTTCATTCTTGTTAATTTCCTTTACTTGACATCCAATAATCACGTATTGGTAGCGGGTCTTGTCACAAGTTGACACGGTTCCTACTAGTGACTATTGAATTCTCCACTTCAATCTTTCGTTTCTTCAATTTCGTTGGTATATATAGCTTCTAGCAAAAAAAAAAAAAAAAGAAAAGAAAAAAAAAACAATTTGGGCAAAAAAAAGGCATAAAAAAGAAACAATAGAAAGAAAAAAGAACACGAAAAAAAAAAAGTCGTGTTTCATATCTTCTTCTTACATTGTGATTATTTGACAATATCATAGTCAAGTTGTTTGGTAAGTTTGAATCCCTCAAGGCCACAAGCCAAACTTGATAATTGTTTCTTTTGTTCTTTTAGAACTTAAAGAGATTTAAAAGAGTGGTAAAAGGCTGTGTGGTGAGATTAATCGAGGGTAAAAGCCATTTGTGAGATACACGAGGGTTGAGTATATCATTTCTTGAGAGAAACACGTGAGGGAGTGTTGAGAGGAACTAAACTTTATTTTTGCAGAATTTTAAGATGGGGGATGATCAACCCCTTCCGAATCTTCAAATTCAAGCCATAATGGATGAGATGCGGCGGATGATGACCAATGAATTCAACCAAGTTCATGAAAGAATGGATCGAATAGAGGCAAACGCACGAAGACCACCATCTCGTGAAGGTTCCGTTGTGAATGAGGAAGAAAGAAGCGACGAATGGGATAGGGAATCTGAAAGGAGATCGGCTAGGAGGAGGCGACGTATAGACAATAATTTGAGTTCCATAAAGATGAAAGTCCCTTCATTTCAAGGAAAGTCAGATCCGGAAGCATACCTCGATTGGGAGAAGAAAATGGAGTTCATATTTGATTGTCATGAATACTCCAACCGAAAGAAGGTAAAACTTGCTGTCATTGAGTTTTCTGATTATGCACTAACATGGTGGGATCAACTTTTGATTAGCAAGCGAAGAAATGGAGAAAGGCCTATCGAGAGTTGGGAAGAAATGAAGTTGGTCATGAGGAGACGTTTTGTGCCTAGTCACTACTTTCGTGACCTTCACAACAAGCTCCAAAATCTCAAGCAAGGGAACAAGTGTGTGGAAGATTATTTTAAAGAGATGGAGGTTATCTTGATTAGGGCCAACATTGAGGAGGATCGAGAAGCTACAATGGCCAGGTTCTTACATGGTTTAAATTTTGAAATACGTGATCGTGTTGAAATGTATCATTATGTTGAAATTGAGGATATGGTTCATATGGCTGTTAAAATTGAGAAACAACTTAAGAGAGGGGGAGGATCACGAAATAGTACTTGGAAGACAAGTTCTTCAAAGAAAATTGAAAGCACATCTTCTTCTTCTTCTAATTCCAAATCTGGTTCTAAAGATATAAACTCTTCAAAAGGAAAAACTGATTCTTCTACTCATAAGAATCGTGACATAAAGTGTTTTAAGTGTCAAGGCAGGGGTCATATTGCAAGTCAATGTCCAAACAAGCTTGCAATGGTGATTCGAGAAAATGGGGAAATTGAGACAGATAAATCAGATTCCGAAGACTCACCGGATGGTTTGGATGATGATGAAGAGGTAGCTGTCCAAGGAGACTTGTTGGTGGCTAGAAGAGCCCTAAGTGCCCATTCCAAAGAAGATGATGATGCACAAAGGGAGAACATCTTTCACACTCGATGCTACGTTCAAGGCAAGGTATGTAGTGTTATCATTGACGGGGGGAGTTGTACAAATGTAGCAAGTTCAACTATGGTTGAAAAGCTTGGTCTACCTACTACGAAGCATCAAAAGCCATACAAACTCCAATGGCTTAATGATAGTGGTGAGGTACGAGTTTCAAAACAAGTGTTGGTTTCTTTTCGCATAGGTAAATATGAAGATGAAGTATTGTGTGATGTTGTACCTATGCAAGCAAGTCATATGTTGCTTGGGAGGCCATGGCAGTATGATCGACATGTAAAGCATGACGGCTTTACCAACAAATACACTTTTGTACACAAAGCCAAACCCGTAACTCTTGTACCCATGTCACCTAGTCAAGTTTTTGAAGATCAAGTTAAACTTCAAAATGATGCAAAAAAAATAAATGAGCCAAAAGAAAATAATGAACAAGGCTCAAAAGAAAAAGGAAAGGATAAAAAAACACCCGTGGAAAAAAAAGAGAGTCAATATTGTGCTTTGGCAAAAAAGAGTGAGATAAAAGAAGCTTTAAATTCTGGAATGCTTTTTGTGCTTCTTTTGTTCAAAGAAGCTCAATTAGCCACTAACAACTTGGCCGGTATCATTCCGAGCAATGTTATGTCTATCTTGCAGGAATTTGAAGACTTGTTTCCGGAAGAAGTTCCCGATGGATTGCCACCAATCCGTGGAATTGAACACCAAATTGACTTTGTACCCGGAGCTTCCATCCCAAACAAACCAGCCTATAGAACAAGTCCGGAAGAAACCAAGGAGTTGGAAAGACAAGTTAAAGAATTACTTGCAAGAGGATTGGTTCGAGAAAGCATGAGTCCTTGTGCCGTTCCAGTCTTGTTAGTACCGAAGAAGGACGGCTCATGGAGGATGTGTGTGGATTGTCGCGCCATCAACAATATCACGGTAAAGTATCGTCATCCAATTCCTCGATTAGATGATATGCTTGATGAATTGTATGGTGCAAACTTATTTTCAAAAATTGATTTGAAAAGTGGTTATCACCAAATCCGTATGAGAGAGGGTGATGAGTGGAAAACCGCTTTCAAAACAAAACATGGTTTATATGAATGGTTAGTGATGCCCTTTGGTTTAACTAACGCTCCTAGTACATTCATGAGACTAATGAACCATGTTTTGAGAGATTTCATTGGAAAGTTTGTGGTTGTTTACTTTGATGATATTTTGATTTACTCCAAAAGTTTGGACGATCATCTTGAACATCTAACTTCTGTTTTGAGTGTGCTTAGGAAGGAAAAGCTTTTTGCAAACTTGAAGAAGTGCACCTTTTGTACCAATCATGTTATTTTCCTTGGATACATGGTAAATTCACAAGGAATTTCTGTTGATGAAGAAAAGGTAAAGGCCATCCAAGATTGGCCAACTCCAAAGAGTGTAAGTGAAGTGCGAAGTTTTCATGGTCTTGCAAGTTTTTATCGTAGATTTGTTAAAAACTTTAGCACTTTGGCGTCACCACTCACAGAAGTCATTAAAAAGAACGTCGGTTTTAAATGGGGCAAAGAACAAGAGCAAGCTTTTGAACAACTTAAATTTCATTTAACCCATGCTCCTTTGTTATCTTTGCCCAACTTTGATAAAACCTTTGAAATTGAGTGTGATGCATCAGGTGTTGGAATAGGTGCAGTTTTGATGCAAGAAGGTAAACCATTGGCCTATTTTAGTGAGAAGTTGAATGGGGCGACCTTGAACTACCCCACTTATGACAAAGAACTGTATTCATTGGTCCGTGCATTAAAGACATGGCAACACTATTTGTGGGCCAAAGAGTTTGTGATACATTCTGACCATGAGTCCTTGAAGTACTTAAAGGGACAACATAAGTTAAACAAAAGACATGCTCGATGGATTGAGTTTCTTGAGACATTTCCTTATGTCATCCGATACAAGAAAGGTAAGGAAAATATTGTGGCTGATGCACTTTCACGAAGATACTCTTTACTCTCTTCTCTTGACTGTAAAATTCTTGGTTTTGAACAAATCAAAGAATTGTACCACAATGATACCGATTTTGGACAAATTTTTCAAGCATGCGAAAAATGTTCTTTTGAAAAGTTTTTCAAACATGAGGGGTTTTTGTTTAAGGAATCAAAGCTTTGCGTCCCTAACTCTTCCTTGCGAGAACTTTTGGTTAGGGAAGCGCATGGTGGAGGCCTTATGGGTCATTTTGGCGTGGCAAAAACTTTGGCAATTTTACAAGAACATTTTTATTGGCCAAAAATGAAAGTTGATGTAGGACGAATATGTGAAAATTGTGTTGTTTGCAAACAAGCAAAATCAAAAGTTCAACCTCATGGTTTATATACTCCTTTGCCTATACCAAGTGAACCGTGGGTTGATCTTTCAATGGATTTTGTGTTGGGTTTGCCAAAAACCAAGGGCGGCAAAGACTCAATCTTTGTGGTTGTTGATAGGTTCTCCAAAATGGCTCATTTCATTGCATGCAACCGAACTAATGATGCATCACATATTTCTGATTTGTTTTTCAAAGAAGTAGTGAGGTTGCATGGAATGCCAAGAACCATTGTCTCAGATCGAGACACAAAATTTTTGAGTTACTTTTGGAAAACCTTGTGGGGGAAATTGGGAACAAAACTCTTGTTTTCCACAACGTGCCACCCCCAAACTGATGGGCAAACAGAAGTTGTGAATCGCACTCTTGGTACTTTGTTGCGTTCCATTATTGGAAGAAATGTCAAAACTTGGGAGCAATGCTTACCTCATGTTGAGTTTGCATATAATCGTCATGTTCATTCAGCTACAAAGTTTTCACCTTTTGAAATTGTGTATGGTTTTAAGCCATTAACTCCAATGGATTTAACTCCTTTACCTGTAAGTGAACAAGTGAATTTAGATGGCAAGAAGAAAGCTGAATTTGTTAAACAGATCCATGAGAAGGCGAAAAGCAACATCGAAGAGCGCACCAAGAAGTATGAACAACAAGCAAACAAGGGTAGAAAGATCACATTTGAACCAGGAGATTGGGTGTGGCTTCATTTGAGAAAAGAACGATTCCCAAGTAAACGAAAGTCAAAGTTGATGCCAAGGGGAGATGGGCCATTCCAAATCATGCAGAAAATTAATGACAATGCTTACAAACTTGACTTACCTGTTGAGTATAATGTGCATGATGTCTTCAATGTTTCTGATTTGAGCCCCTTTAATGCAGGTGAAGATTTGAGGACAAATCGCATTCAAGAGAGGGGGAATGATGAGAACCCATCCAACGACCCGGATGATGAAGATCCATTGAGATGGAATATTGGACCAATCACAAGGTCAAAAGCTAAGATGTTCAGTGATGCTCTTAATGGTTTGATAAAATCCTGTCGGAAAGAATCAATCATCAATTCATCAAGTAGCCAAGGAGACCTTCGAATTTTGATCCGAATTGAAGGCCAAGATTAGCCCAAGGCTTGGTAGCCCAAGTTGTGATTATTTCATCTAAATATCACCCAGTCCAAGAAAATTCGGCCAAGTCTACACATGGCCCATGTTTTGGTCATAAATCATTCATTTCAAGTCCGAATGGACTCAAATCAAAGCCCACTTAAAGAGTACTCCTTTTTCTACATTTTAATAAGGATCCAAGCCCAAAATAAAGGTGGAATTTCGTCCATGAATCTGCCCAACAATAGATCCAAGTTCAAGTAACTCATAACATTGAATTAGAAGGCATTTTGAAGGGTCCTATCATTATGAAGTCATTTACTTAGAAGATATTAGAAGGTTGCCTCAATTATTGTCTAGAATTTATTTGAGTCCTTTGATTTGTCTTGTGTATCCTATAAATAGGTTGTCTTTGTAATCTTTTGAAAACACTTTTGATTTGAATGAAATTGTGAGTTTTAAACTCTTTTTGTTCTTTGTGAACTATAGAACTTATCAAGTCTTCTTACTTGTGGCGTTCAATACTTATCAATCAACTTGGTGGGTTGATTGTGGCGTATCTTATACCAAGGTTCTTGTCTCACTATAGACAACGGGTCGCGGTTTCACCATTACTATCTCGGGCAACCAATAGACGATCGCAATAATCACATCACAATAAGACCAAAATTATCAAAATAGGAGACATTACAGACCATAAACACATGTTATACCTCAATTACACCAAACTAGGTTTAATCAGACTCATTATTGACCCATTCACTTCCATTATGATCAATTAGACTCGTTAGAGAGCCACAAACCCCTTATACCCAATAAGACAAAAATTACCCAAAAAGTTGCCAATTATGGACCACAAAAACCTGTTCCACTTCAATTACACCAAATTAGTTCTAATCAGACTCATTATGACCACCCATGTAACCAATTGTGACCTATTAGACTCGTTAGGAAGCCACAAACCCCTTATACACACTAAGACCATATTTATCAAAATAGGAGACATTACAGACCATAAACACCTGTTATACATCAATTACACCAAATTAGGGCTAATCAGACTCATTATGACCCATGTAACTGATTTTGATCTTATTAGACTCGTTAGGCAGCCACAAACCCCTTATACACACTAAGACCAAAATTATCAAAATAGGAGACATTACAGACCATAAACACATGTTATACCTAAATTACACCAAACTAGGTTTAATCAGACTCATTATTGACCCACTCACTCCCATTATGATAAATTAGACTCGTTAGAGAGCCACAAACCCCTTATACCCAATAAGACAATAATTACCCAAAAAGGAGCCAATTATGGACCACAAAAACCTGTTATACTACAATTACACCAAATTAGGTGTAATCAGACTCATTATGACCCATGTAACCAATTGTGAACTATTAGACTCGTTAGGCAGCCACAAACCCCTTATACACACTTAGGCCAAAATTATCAAAATAGGAGACATTACAGACCATAAACACCTGTTATACTTCAATTACACCAAATTAGGTCTAATCAGACTCATTATGACCTATGTAACCAATTGTGACCTATTAGACTCGTTAGGCAGCCACAAACCCCTTATACCCAATAAGACAAAAATTACCCAAAAAGGAGCCAATTTTGGGCCACAAAAACCTGTTCCACTTCAATTACACCAAATTAGGTGTAATCAGACTCATTATGACCCATGTAACCAATTGTGACCTATTAGACTCGTTAGGAAGCCACAAACCCCTTATACACACTAAGACCATATTTATCAAAATAGGAGACATTACAGACCATAAACACCTTTATACATCAATTACACCAGATTAGGGCTAATCAGACTCATTATGACCCATGTAACTGATTCTGATCTAATTAGACTCGTTAGGCAGCCACAAACCCCTTATACACACTAGGACCAAAATTATCAAAATAGGAGACATTAGAGACTATAAACACTTGTTATACCTCAATTACACCAAACTTGGTTTAATCAGACTCATTATTGACCCATTCACTTCCATTATGATCAATTAGACTCGTTAGAGAGCCACAAACCCCTTATACCCAATAAGACAAAAATTACCCAAAAAGGAGCCAATTATGGACCACAAAAACCTGTTCCACTTCAATTACACCAAATTAGGTCTAATCAGACTCATTATGACCCATGTAACCAATTGTGACCTATTAGACTCGTTAGGAAGCCACAAACCCCTTATACACACTAAGACCATATTTATCAAAATAGGAGACATTACAGACCATAAACACCTGTTATACATCAATTACACCAAATTAGGGCTAATCAGACTCATTATGACCCACTCACTCCCATTATGATAAATTAGACTCGTTAGAGAGCCACAAACCCCTTATACCCAATAAGACAATAATTACCCAAAAAGGAGCCAATTATGGACCACAAAAACCTGTTCCACTTCAATTACACCAAATTAGGTCTAATCAGACTCCTTATGACCCATGTAACCAATTGTGACCTATTAGACTCGTTAGGAAGCCACAAACCCTTATTCACACTAAGACCATATTTATCGATATGAGACATTACAGACCATAAACCCCTGTTATACATCAATTACACCAAATTAGGTCTAATTAGACTCATTTTGACCCATTTACTCCCATTATGATCAATTAGACTCGTTAGAGAGCCACAAACCCCTTATACCCAATAAGACAAAAATTACCCAAAAAGGAGCCAATTATGGACCACAAAAACCTGTTCCACTTCAATTACACCAAATTAGGTCTAATCAGACACATTATGACCCATGTAACCAATTGTGACCTATTAGACTTGTTAGGAAGCCACAAACCCCTTGTACACACTAAGACCAAAATTATCAAAATAGGAGACATGGCAGACCATAAACACCTGTTATACTTCAATTACACCAAATCAGGTCTAATCAGACTCATTATGACCCATGTAACCAATTGTGACCTATTAGACTCGTTAGGCAGCCACAAACCCTTTATACACACTCAGGCCAAAATTATCAAAATAGGAGACATTACAGACCATAAACACCTGTTATACCTCAATTACACCAAATTAGATCTAATCAGGCTCATTTTGACCCATGTAACCAATTGTGACCTATTAGACTCGTTAGGAAGCCACAAACCCCTTATACACACTAAGACCATATTTATCAAAATAGGAGACATTACAGACCATAAACACCTTTATACATCAATTACACCAGATTAGGGCTAATCAGACTCATTATGACCCATGTAACTGATTCTGATCTAATTAGACTCGTTAGGCAGCCACAAACCCCTTATACACACTAAGGCCAAAATTATCAAAATAGGAGACATTACAGACCATAAACACTTGTCATACTTCAATTACACCAAATTAGGTCTAATCAGACTCAGTAAGACCCATGTAACCAATTGTGACCTATTAGACTCGTTAGGAAGCCACAAACCCCTTATACACACTAAGACCATATTTATCAAAATAGGAGACATTACAGACCATAAACACCTGTTATACATCAATTACACCAAATTAGGGCTAATCAGACTCATTATGACCCATGTAACTGATTCTGATCTAATTAGACTCGTTAGGCAGCCACAAACCCCTTATACACACTAAGACCAAAATTATCAAAATAGGAGACATTACAAACTATAAACACTTGTTATACCTCAATTACACCAAACTAGGTTTAATCAGACTCATTATTGACCCATTCACTTCCATTATGATCAATTAGACTCGTTAGAGAGCCAGAAACCCCTTATACCCAATAAGACAAAAATTACCCAAAAAGGAGCCAATTATGGACCACAAAAACCTGTTCCACTTCAATTACACCAAATTAGGTCTAATCAGACTCATTATGACACATGTAACCAATTGTAACCTATTAGACTCGTTAGGAAGCCACAAACCCCTTATACACACTAAGACCATATTTATCAAAATAGGAGACATTAAAGACCATAAACACCTGTTATACATCAATTACACCAAATTAGGGCTAATCAGACTCATTATGACCCATGTAACAGATTCTGATCTAATTAGACTCGTTAGGCAGCCACAAACCCCTTATACACACTAAGACCAAAATTATCAAAATAGGAGACATTACAGACCATAAACACATGTTATACCTCAATTACACCAAACTAGGTTTAATCAGACTCATTATTGACCCATTCACTCCCATTATGATCAATTAGACTCGTTAGAGAGCCACAAACCCCTTATACCCAATAAGACAAAAATTACCCAAAAAGGAGCCAATTTTGGACCACAAAAACCTGTTCCACTTCAATTACACCAAATTAGGTGTAATCAGACTCATTATGACCCATGTAACCAATTGTGACCTATTAGACTCGTTAAGAAGCCACAAACCCCTTATACACACTAAGACCATATTTATCAAAATAGGAGACATTACAGACCATAAACACCTTTATACATCAATTACACCAGATTAGGGCTAATCAGACTCATTATGACCCATGTAACTGATTCTGATCTAATTAGACTCGTTAGGCAGCCACAAACCCCTTATACACACTAAGGCCAAAATTATCAAAATAGGAGACATTACAGACCATAAACACTTGTCATACTTCAATTACACCAAATTAGGTCTAATCAGACTCATTAAGACCCATGTAACCAATTGTGACCTATTAGACTCGTTAGGAAGCCACAAACCCCTTATACACACTAAGACCATATTTATCAAAATAGGAGACATTACAGACCATAAACACCTGTTATACATCAATTACACCAAATTAGGGCTAATCAGACTCATTATGACCCATGTAGTCTGATCTAATTAGACTCGTTAGGCAGCCACAAACCCCTTATACACACTAAGACCAAAATTATCAAAATAGGAGACATTACAGACCATAAACACATGTTATACCTCAATTACACCAAACTAGGTTTAATCAGACTCGTTAGAGAGCCACAAACCCCTTATACCCAATAAGACAAAAATTACCCAAAAAGGAGCCAATTTTGGACCACAAAAACCTGTTCCACTTCAATTACACCACATTAGGTCTAATCAGACTCATTATGACCAATGTAACCAATTGTGACCATTTAGACTCGTTAGGAAGCCACAAACCCCTTATACACACTAAGACCATATTTATCAAAATAGGAGACATTAAAGACCATAAACACCTGTTATACATCAATTACACCAAATTAGGTGTAATCAGACTCATTATGACCCATGTAACCAATTGTGACCTATTAGACTCGTTAGGCAGCCACAAACCCCTTATACACACTTAGGCCAAAATTATCAAAATAGGAGACATTACAGACCATAAACACCTGTTATACATCAATTACACCAAATTAGGTCTAATCAGACTCATTATGACCCATGTAACCAATTGTGACCTATTAGACTCGTTAGGCAGCCACAAACCCCTTATACACACTAAGGCCAAAATTATCAAAATAGGAGACATTATAGACCATAAACACCTGTTATACATCAATTACACCAAATTAGGTCTAATCAGACTCATTATGACCCACTCACTCCCATTATGATCAATTAGACTCGTTAGAGAGCCACAAACCCCTTATACCCAATAAGACAATAATTACCCAAAAAGGAGCCAATTATGAACCACAAAAACCTGTTATACTTAAATTACACCAAATTAGGTCTAATCAGACTCATTAAGACCCACGTAACCAATTGTGACCTATTAGACTCGTTAGGCAGCCACAAACCCCTTATACACACTAAGGCCAAAATTATCAAAATAGGAGACATTACAGACCATAAACACCTGTTATACTTCAATTACACCAAATTAGGTCTAATCATTCTCATTATGACCCATGTAACCAATTGTGACCTATTAGACTCGTTAGGCAGCCACAAACCCCTTATACACACTCAGGCCAAAATTATCAAAATAGGAGACATTACAGACCATAAACACCTGTTATACCTCAATTACACCAAATTAGATCTAATCGGGCTCATTTTGACCCATTTACTCCCATTATGATCAATTAGACTCGTTAGAGAGCCAGGAACCCAATAAGACAAAAATTACCCAAAAAGGAGCCAATTATGGACCACAAAAACGTGTTCCACTTCAATTACACCAAATTAGGTCTAATCAGACACATTATGACCCATGTAACCAATTGTGACCTATTAGACTCGTTAGGAAGCCACAAACCCCTTATACACACTAAGACCAAAAATATCAAAATAGGAGACATTACAGACCATAAACACCTGTTATACTTCAATTACACCAAATTAGGTCTAATCAAACTCATTATGACCCATGTAACCAATTGTGACCTATTAGACTCGTTAGGCAGCCACAAACCCCTTATACACATTGAGGCCAAAATTATCAAAATAGGAGACATTACAGACCATAAACACTTGTTATACTTCAATTACACCAAATTAGGTCTAATCAGACTCATTATGACCCATGTAACCAATTGTGACCTATTAGACTCGTTAGGAAGCCACAAACCCCTTATACACACTAAAGACCATATTTATCAAAATAGGAGACATTACAGACCATAAACACCTGTTATACATCAATTACACCAAATTAGGGCTAATCACACTCATTATGACCCATGTACTGATTCTTATCTAATTAGACTCGTTAGGCAGCCACAAACCCCTTATACACACTAAGACCAAAATTATCAAAATAGGAGACATTACAGACCATAAACACATGTTATACCTCAATTACACCAAACTAGGTTTAATCAGACTCATTATTGACCCATTCACTCCCATTATGATCAATTAGACTCGTTAGAGAGCCACAAACCCCTTATACCCAATAAGACAAAAATTACCCAAAAAGGAGCCAATTTTGGACCACAAAAACCTGTTCCACTTCAATTACACCAAATTAGGTGTAATCAGACTCATTATGACCCATGTAACCAATTGTGACCTATTAGACTCGTTAGCGAGCCAGAAATCCCTTATACCCAATCAGACAAAAATTACCCAAAAAGGAGCCAATTATGGACCACAAAAACGTGTTCCACTTCAATTACACCAAATTAGGTCTAATCAGACACATTATGACCCATGTAACCAATTGTGACCTATTAGACTCGTTAGGAAGCCACAAACCCCTTATACACACTAAGACCAAAATTATCAAAATAGGAGACATTACAGACCATAAACACCTGTTATACTTCAATTACACCAAATTAGGTCTAATCAAACTCATTATGACCCATGTAACCAATTGTGACCTATTAGACTCGTTAGGCAGCCACAAACCCCTTATACACACTAAGGCCAAAATTATCAAAATAGGAGACATTACAGACCATAAACACATGTTATACCTCAATTACACCAAATTAGATCTAATCAGGCTCATTTTGACCCATGTAACCAATTGTGACCTATTAGACTCGTTAGGAAGCCACAAACCCCTTATACACACTAAGACCATATTTATCAAAATAGGAGACATTACAGACCATAAACACCTGTTATACATCAATTACACCAAATTAGGGCTAATAAGACTCATTATGACCCATGTAACTGATTTTGATCTAATTAGACTCGTTAGGCAGCCACAAACCCCTTATACACAATAAGACCAAAATTATCAAAATAGGAGACATTACAGACCATAAACACATGTTATACCTCAATTACACCAAACTAGGTTTAATCAGACTCATTATTGACCCATTCACTGCCATTATGATCAATTAGACTCGTTAGAGAGCCACAAACCCCTTATACCCAATAAGACAAAAATTACCTAAAAAGTTGCCAATTATGGACCACAAAAACCTGTTCCACTTCAATTACACCAAATTAGGTCTAATCAGACTCATTATGACCACCCATGTAACCAATTGTGACCTATTAGACTCGTTAGGAAGCCACAAACCCCTTATACACACTAAGACCATATTTATCAAAATAGGAGACATTACAGACCATAAACACCTGTTATACATCAATTACACCAAATTAGGGCTAATCAGACTCATTATGACTCATGTAACTGATTTTGATCTAATTAGACTCGTTAGGCAGCCACAAACCCCTTATACACACTAAGACCAAAATTATCAAAATAGGAGACATTACAGACCATAAACACATGTTATACCTAAATTACACCAAACTAGGTTTAATCAGACTCATTATTGACCCATTCACTCCCATTATGATCAATTAGACTCGTTAGAGAGCCACAAACCCCTTATACCCAATAAGACAAAAATTACCCAAAAAGGAGCCAATTATGGACCACAAAAACCTGTTCCACTTCAATTACACCAAATTAGGTCTAATCAGACTCATTATGACCCATGTAACCAATTGTGACCTATTAGACTTGTTAGGAAGCCACAAACCCCTTATACACACTAAGACCATGTTTATCAAAATAGGAGACATTACAGACCATAAACACCTGTTATACATCAATTACACCAAATTAGGGCTAATTAGACTCATTATGACCCACTCACTCCCATTATGATAAATTAGACTCGTTAGAGAGCCACAAACCCCTTATACCCAATAAGACAATAATTACCCAAAAAGGAGCCAATTATGGACCACAAAAACCTGTTATACTACAATTACACCAAATTAGGTGTAATCAGACTCATTATGACCCATGTAACCAATTGTGACCTATTAGACTCGTTAGGCAGCCACAAACCCCTTATACACACTAAGGCCAAAAGTATCAAAATAGGAGATGTTACAGACCATAAACACCTGTTATACCTCAATTACACCAAATTAAATCTAATCAGGCTCATTTTGACCCATTTACTCCCATTATGATCAATTAGACTCGTTAGAGAGCCAGAAACCCCTTATACACACTAAGGCCAAAATTATCAAAATAGGAGACATTACAGACCATAAACACTTGTTATACTTCAATTACACCAAATTAGGTCTAATCAGACTTATTATGACCCATATAACCAATTGTGACCTATTAGACTCGTTAGGAAGCCACAAACCCCTTATAAACACTAAGACCATATTTATCAAAATAGGAGACATTACAGACCATAAACACCTGTTATACATCAATTACACCAAATTAGGGCTAATCAGATTCATTATGACCCACTCACTCCCATTATGATAAATTAGACTCGTTAGAGAGCCACAAACCCCTTATACCCAATAAGACAATAATTACCCAAAAAGGAGCCAATTATGGACCACAAAAACCTGTTATACTTCAATTACACCAAGTTAGGTCTAATCAGACTTATTATGACCCATTTACTCCCATTATGATCAATTAGACTCGTTAGAGAGCTAGAAACCCCTTATACCCAATAAGACAATAATTACCCAAAAAGGAGCCAATTATGAACCACAAAAACCTGTTATACTTCAATTACACCAAATTAGGTCTAATCAGACTCATTAAGACCCACGTAACCAATTGTGACCTATTAGACTCGTTAGCGAGCCAGAAATCCCTTATACCCAATCAGACAAAAATTACCCAAAAAGGAGCCAATTATGGACCACAAAAACCTGTTCCACTTCAATTACACCAAATTAGGTCAAATCAGACACATTATGACCCATGTAACCAATTGTGACCTATTAGACTCGTTAGGAAGCCACAAACCCCTTATATACACTAAGACCAAAATTATCAAAATAGGAGACGTTACAGACCATAAACACCTGTTATACTTCAATTACACCAAATTAGGTCTAATCAAACTCATTATGACCCATGTAACCAATTGTGACCTATTAGACTCGTTAGGCAGCCACAAACCCCTTATACACACTAAGGCCAAAATTATCAAAATAGGAGACATTACAGACCATAAACACTTGTTATACTTCAATTACACCAAATTAGGTCTAATCAGACTCATTATGACCCATGTAACCAATTGTGACCTATTAGACTCGTTAGGAAGCCACAAACCCCTTATACACACTAAGACCATATTTATCAAAATAGGAGACATTACAGACCATAAACACCTGTTATACATCAATTACACCAGATTAGGGCTAATCAGACTCATTATGTCCCATGTAACTGATTTTGATCTAATTAGACTCGTTAGGCAGCCACAAACCCCTTATACACAATAAGACCAAAATTATCAAAATAGGAGACATTACAGACCATAAACACATGTTATACCTCAATTACACCAAACTAGGTTTAATCAGACTCATTATTGACCCATTCACTTCCATTATGATCAATTAGACTCGTTAGAGAGCCACAAACCCCTTATACCCAATAAGACAAAAATTACCCAAAAAGTTGCCAATTATGGACCACAAAAACCTGTTCCACTTCAATTACACCAAATTAGTTCTAATCAGACTCATTATGACCACCCATGTAACCAATTGTGACCTATTAGACTCGTTAGGAAGCCACAAACCCCTTATACACACTAAGACCATATTTATCAAAATAGGAGACATTACAGACCATAAACACCTGTTATACATCAATTACACCAAATTAGGGCTAATCAGACTCATTATGACCCATGTAACTGATTTTGATCTTATTAGACTCGTTAGGCAGCCACAAACCCCTTATACACACTAAGACCAAAATTATCAAAATAGGAGACATTACAGACCATAAACACATGTTATACCTAAATTACACCAAACTAGGTTTAATCAGACTCATTATTGACCCACTCACTCCCATTATGATAAATTAGACTCGTTAGAGAGCCACAAACCCCTTATACCCAATAAGACAATAATTACCCAAAAAGGAGCCAATTATGGACCACAAAAACCTGTTATACTACAATTACACCAAATTAGGTGTAATCAGACTCATTATGACCCATGTAACCAATTGTGAACTATTAGACTCGTTAGGCAGCCACAAACCCCTTATACACACTAAGGCCAAAATTATCAAAATAGGAGACATTACAGACCATAAACACCTGTTATACTTCAATTACACCAAATTAGGTCTAATCAGACTCATTATGACCTATGTAACCAATTGTGACCTATTAGACTCGTTAGGCAGCCACAAACCCCTTATACCCAATAAGACAAAAATTACCCAAAAAGGAGCCAATTTTGGGCCACAAAAACCTGTTCCACTTCAATTACACCAAATTAGGTGTAATCAGACTCATTATGACCCATGTAACCAATTTGTGACCTATTAGACTCGTTAGGAAGCCACAAACCCCTTATACACACTAAGACCATATTTATCAAAATAGGAGACATTACAGACCATAAACACCTTTATACATCAACTACACCAGATTAGGGCTAATCAGACTCATTATGACCCATGTAACTGATTCTGATCTAATTAGACTCGTTAGGCAGCCACAAACCCCTTATACACACTAGGACCAAAATTATCAAAATAGGAGACATTACAGACTATAAACACTTGTTATACCTCAATTACACCAAACTTGGTTTAATCAGACTCATTATTGACCCATTCACTTCCATTATGATCAATTAGACTCGTTAGAGAGCCACAAACCCCTTATACCCAATAAGACAAAAATTACCCAAAAAGGAGCCAATTATGGACCACAAAAACCTGTTCCACTTCAATTACACCAAATTAGGTCTAATCAGACTCATTATGACCCATGTAACCAATTGTGACCTATTAGACTCGTTAGGAAGCCACAAACCCCTTATACACACTAAGACCATATTTATCAAAATAGGAGACATTACAGACCATAAACACCTGTTATACATCAATTACACCAAATTAGGGCTAATCAGACTCATTATGACCCACTCACTCCCATTATGATAAATTAGACTCGTTAGAGAGCCACAAAGCCCTTATACCCAATAAGACAATAATTACCCAAAAAGGAGCCAATTATGGACCACAAAAACCTGTTCCACTTCAATTACACCAAATTAGGTCTAATCAGACTCCTTATGACCCATGTAACCAATTGTGACCTATTAGACTCGTTAGGAAGCCACAAACCCTTATTCACACTAAGACCATATTTATCGATATGAGACATTACAGACCATAAACCCCTGTTATACATCAATTACACCAAATTAGGTCTAATTAGACTCATTTTGACCCATTTACTCCCATTATGATCAATTAGACTCGTTAGAGAGCCACAAACCCCTTATACCCAATAAGACAAAAATTACCCAAAAAGGAGCCAATTATGGACCACAAAAACCTGTTCCACTTAAATTACACCAAATTAGGTCTAATCAGACACATTATGACCCATGTAACCAATTGTGACCTATTAGACTCGTTAGGAAGCCACAAACCCCTTGTACACACTAAGACCAAAATTATCAAAATAGGAGACATGGCAGACCATAAACACCTGTTATACTTCAATTACACCAAATTAGGTCTAATCAGACTCATTATGACCCATGTAACCAATTGTGACCTATTAGACTCGTTAGGCAGCCACAAACCCTTTATACACACTCAGGCCAAAATTATCAAAATAGGAGACATTACAGACCATAAACACCTGTTATACCTCAATTACACCAAATTAGATCTAATCAGGCTCATTTTGACCCATGTAACCAATTGTGACCTATTAGACTCGTTAGGAAGCCACAAACCCCTTATACACACTAAGACCATATTTATCAAAATAGGAGACATTACAGACCATAAACACCTTTATACATCAATTACACCAGATTAGGGCTAATCAGACTCATTATGACCTATGTAACTGATTCTGATCTAATTAGACTCGTTAGGCAGCCACAAACCCCTTATACACACTTAGGCCAAAATTATCAAAATAGGAGACATTACAGACCATAAACACTTGTCATACTTCAATTACACCAAATTAGGTCTAATCAGACTCAGTAAGACCCATGTAACCAATTGTGACCTATTAGACTCGTTAGGAAGCCACAAACCCCTTATACACACTAAGACCATATTTATCAAAATAGGAGACATTACAGACCATAAACACCTGTTATACATCAATTACACCAAATTAGGGCTAATCAGACTCATTATGACCCATGTAACTGATTCTGATCTAATTAGACTCGTTAGGCAGCCACAAACCCCTTATACACACTAAGACCAAAATTATCAAAATAGGAGACATTACAAACTATAAACACTTGTTATACCTCAATTACACCAAACTAGGTTTAATCAGACTCATTATTGACCCATTCACTTCCATTATGATCAATTAGACTCGTTAGAGAGCCAGAAACCCCTTATACCCATTAAGACAAAAATTACCCAAAAAGGAGCCAATTATGGACCACAAAAACCTGTTCCACTTCAATTACACCAAATTAGGTCTAATCAGACTCATTATGACACATGTAACCAATTGTAACCTATTAGACTCGTTAGGAAGCCACAAACCCCTTATACACACTAAGACCATATTTATCAAAATAGGAGACATTACAGACCATAAACACCTGTTATACATCAATTACACCAAATTAGGGCTAATCAGACTCATTATGACCCATGTAACTGATTCTGATCTAATTAGACTCGTTAGGCAGCCACAAACCCCTTATACACACTAAGACCAAAATTATCAAAATAGGAGACATTACAAACTATAAACACTTGTTATACCTCAATTACACCAAACTAGGTTTAATCAGACTCATTATTGACCCATTCACTTCCATTATGATCAATTAGACTCGTTAGAGAGCCAGAAACCCCTTATACCCATTAAGACAAAAATTACCCAAAAAGGAGCCAATTATGGACCACAAAAACCTGTTCCACTTCAATTACACCAAATTAGGTCTAATCAGACTCATTATGACACATGTAACCAATTGTAATCTATTAGACTCGTTAGGAAGCCACAAACCCCTTATACACACTAAGACCATATTTATCAAAATAGGAGACATTAAAGACCATAAACACCTGTTATACATCAATTACACCAAATTAGGGCTAATCAGACTCATTATGACCCATGTAACAGATTCTGATCTAATTAGACTCGTTAGGCAGCCACAAACCCCTTATACACACTAAGACCAAAATTATCAAAATAGGAGACATTACAGACCATAAACACATGTTATACCTCAATTACACCAAACTAGGTTTAATCAGACTCATTATTGACCCATTCACTCCCATTATGATCAATTAGACTCGTTAGAGAGCCACAAACCCCTTATACCCAATAAGACAAAAATTACCCAAAAAGGAGCCAATTTTGGACCACAAAAACCTGTTCCACTTCAATTACACCACATTAGGTCTAATCAGACTCATTATGACCAATGTAACCAATTGTGACCATTTAGACTCGTTAGGAAGCCACAAACCCCTTATACACACTAAGACCATATTTATCAAAATAGGAGACATTAAAGACCATAAACACCTGTTATACATCAATTACACCAAATTAGGTGTAATCAGACTCATTATGACCCATGTAACCAATTGTGACCTATTAGACTCGTTAGGCAGCCACAAACCCCTTATACACACTTAGGCCAAAATTATCAAAATAGGAGACATTACAGACCATAAACACCTGTTATACATCAATTACACCAAATTAGGTCTAATCAGACTCATTATGACCCATGTAACCAATTGTGACCTATTAGACTCGTTAGGCAGCCACAAACCCCTTATACACACTAAGGCCAAAATTATCAAAATAGGAGACATTATAGACCATAAACACCTGTTATACATCAATTACACCAAATTAGGTCTAATCAGACTCATTATGACCCACTCACTCCCATTATGATCAATTAGACTCGTTAGAGAGCCACAAACCCCTTATACCCAATAAGACAATAATTACCCAAAAAGGAGCCAATTATGAACCACAAAAACCTGTTATACTTAAATTACACCAAATTAGGTCTAATCAGACTCATTAAGACCCACGTAACCAATTGTGACCTATTAGACTCGTTAGGCAGCCACAAACCCCTTATACACACTAAGGCCAAAATTATCAAAATAGGAGACATTACAGACCATAAACACCTGTTATACTTCAATTACACCAAATTAGGTCTAATCATTCTCATTATGACCCATGTAACCAATTGTGACCTATTAGACTCGTTAGGCAGCCACAAACCCCTTATACACACTCAGGCCAAAATTATCAAAATAGGAGACATTACAGACCATAAACACCTGTTATACCTCAATTACACCAAATTAGATCTAATCGGGCTCATTTTGACCCATTTACTCCCATTATGATCAATTAGACTCGTTAGAGAGCCAGGAACCCCTTATACCCAATAAGACAAAAATTACCCAAAAAGGAGCCAATTATGGACCACAAAAACGTGTTCCACTTCAATTACACCAAATTAGGTCTAATCAGACTCATTATGACCCATGTAACCAATTGTGACCTATTAGACTCGTTAGGAAGCCACAAACCCCTTATACACACTAAAGACCATATTTATCAAAATAGGAGACATTACAGACCATAAACACCTGTTATACATCAATTACACCAAATTAGGGCTAATCACACTCATTATGACCCATGTACTGATTCTTATCTAATTAGACTCGTTAGGCAGCCACAAACCCCTTATACACACTAAGACCAAAATTATCAAAATAGGAGACATTACAGACCATAAACACATGTTATACCTCAATTACACCAAACTAGGTTTAATCAGACTCATTATTGACCCATTCACTCCCATTATGATCAATTAGACTCGTTAGAGAGCCACAAACCCCTTATACCCAATAAGACAAAAATTACCCAAAAAGGAGCCAATTTTGGACCACAAAAACCTGTTCCACTTCAATTACACCAAATTAGGTGTAATCAGACTCATTATGACCCATGTAACCAATTGTGACCTATTAGACTCGTTAGCGAGCCAGAAATCCCTTATACCCAATAAGACAAAAATTACCCAAAAAGGAGCCAATTATGGACCACAAAAACCTGTTCCACTTCAATTACACCAAATTAGGTCAAATCAGACACATTATAACCCATGTAACCAATTGTGACCTATTAGACTCGTTAGGAAGCCACAAACCCCTTATACACACTAAGACCAAAATTATCAAAATAGGAGACATTACAGACCATAAACACCTGTTATACTTCAATTACACCAAATTAGGTCTAATCAAACTCATTATGACCCATGTAACCAATTGTGACCTATTAGACTCGTTAGGCAGCCACAAACCCCTTATACACACTAAGGCCAAAATTATCAAAATAGGAGACATTACAGACCATAAACACATGTTATACCTCAATTACACCAAATTAGATCTAATCAGGCTCATTTTGACCCATGTAACCAATTGTGACCTATTAGACTCGTTAGGAAGCCACAAACCCCTTATACACACTAAGACCATATTTATCAAAATAGGAGACATTACAGACCATAAACACCTGTTATACATCAATTACACCAAATTAGGGCTAATCAGACTCATTATGACCCATGTAACTGATTTTGATCTAATTAGACTCGTTAGGCAGCCACAAACCCCTTATACACACTCAGGCCAAAATTATCAAAATAGGAGACATTACAGACCATAAACACCTGTTATACCTCAATTACACCAAATTAGATCTAATCGGGCTCATTTTGACCCATTTACTCCCATTATGATCAATTAGACTCGTTAGAGAGCCAGGAACCCCTTATACCCAATAAGACAAAAATTACCCAAAAAGGAGCCAATTATGGACCACAAAAACGTGTTCCACTTCAATTACACCAAATTAGGTCTAATCAGACACATTATGACCCATGTAACCAATTGTGACCTATTAGACTCGTTAGGAAGCCACAAACCCCTTATACACACTAAGACCAAAATTATCAAAATAGGAGACATTACAGACCATAAACACCTGTTATACTTCAATTACACCAAATTAGGTCTAATCAAACTCATTATGACCCATGTAACCAATTGTGACCTATTAGACTCGTTAGGCAGCCACAAACCCCTTATACACATTGAGGCCAAAATTATCAAAATAGGAGACATTACAGACCATAAACACTTGTTATACTTCAATTACACCAAATTAGGTCTAATCAGACTCATTATGACCCATGTAACCAATTGTGACCTATTAGACTCGTTAGGAAGCCACAAACCCCTTATACACACTAAAGACCATATTTATCAAAATAGGAGACATTACAGACCATAAACACCTGTTATACATCAATTACACCAAATTAGGGCTAATCACACTCATTATGACCCATGTACTGATTCTTATCTAATTAGACTCGTTAGGCAGCCACAAACCCCTTATACACACTAAGACCAAAATTATCAAAATAGGAGACATTACAGACCATAAACACATGTTATACCTCAATTACACCAAACTAGGTTTAATCAGACTCATTATTGACCCATTCACTCCCATTATGATCAATTAGACTCGTTAGAGAGCCACAAACCCCTTATACCCAATAAGACAAAAATTACCCAAAAAGGAGCCAATTTTGGACCACAAAAACCTGTTCCACTTCAATTACACCAAATTAGGTGTAATCAGACTCATTATGACCCATGTAACCAATTGTGACCTATTAGACTCGTTAGCGAGCCAGAAATCCCTTATACCCAATAAGACAAAAATTACCCAAAAAGGAGCCAATTATGGACCACAAAAACCTGTTCCACTTCAATTACACCAAATTAGGTCAAATCAGACACATTATAACCCATGTAACCAATTGTGACCTATTAGACTCGTTAGGAAGCCACAAACCCCTTATACACACTAAGACCAAAATTATCAAAATAGGAGACATTACAGACCATAAACACCTGTTATACTTCAATTACACCAAATTAGGTCTAATCAAACTCATTATGACCCATGTAACCAATTGTGACCTATTAGACTCGTTAGGCAGCCACAAACCCCTTATACACACTAAGGCCAAAATTATCAAAATAGGAGACATTACAGACCATAAACACATGTTATACCTCAATTACACCAAATTAGATCTAATCAGGCTCATTTTGACCCATGTAACCAATTGTGACCTATTAGACTCGTTAGGAAGCCACAAACCCCTTATACACACTAAGACCATATTTATCAAAATAGGAGACATTACAGACCATAAACACCTGTTATACATCAATTACACCAAATTAGGGCTAATCAGACTCATTATGACCCATGTAACTGATTTTGATCTAATTAGACTCGTTAGGCAGCCACAAACCCTTATACACAATAAGACCAAAATTATCAAAATAGGAGACATTACAGACCATAAACACATGTTATACCTCAATTACACCAAACTAGGTTTAATCAGACTCATTATTGACCCATTCACTGCCATTATGATCAATTAGACTCGTTAGAGAGCCACAAACCCCTTATACCCAATAAGACAAAAATTACCCAAAAAGTTGCCAATTATGGACCACAAAAACCTGTTCCACTTCAATTACACCAAATTAGGTCTAATCAGACTCATTATGACCACCCATGTAACCAATTGTGACCTATTAGACTCGTTAGGAAGCCACAAACCCCTTATACACACTAAGACCATATTTATCAAAATAGGAGACATTACAGACCATAAACACCTGTTATACATCAATTACACCAAATTAGGGCTAATCAGACTCATTATGACTCATGTAACTGATTTTGATCTAATTAGACTCGTTAGGCAGCCACAAACCCCTTATACACACTAAGACCAAAATTATCAAAATAGGAGACATTACAGACCATAAACACATGTTATACCTAAATTACACCAAACTAGGTTTAATCAGACTCATTATTGACCCATTCACTCCCATTATGATCAATTAGACTCGTTAGAGAGCCACAAACCCCTTATACCCAATAAGACAAAAATTACCCAAAAAGGAGCCAATTATGGACCACAAAAACCTGTTCCACTTCAATTACACCAAATTAGGTCTAATCAGACTCATTATGACCCATGTAACCAATTGTGACCTATTAGACTTGTTAGGAAGCCACAAACCCCTTATACACACTAAGACCATGTTTATCAAAATAGGAGACATTACAGACCATAAACACCTGTTATACATCAATTACACCAAATTAGGGCTAATTAGACTCATTATGACCCACTCACTCCCATTATGATAAATTAGACTCGTTAGAGAGCCACAAACCCCTTATACCCAATAAGACAATAATTACCCAAAAAGGAGCCAATTATGGACCACAAAAACCTGTTATACTACAATTACACCAAATTAGGTGTAATCAGACTCATTATGACCCATGTAACCAATTGTGAACTATTAGACTCGTTAGGCAGCCACAAACCCCTTATACACACTTAGGCCAAAATTATCAAAATAGGAGACATTACAGACCTTAAACACCTGTTATACTTCAATTACACCAAATTAGGTCTAATCAGACTCATTATGACCTATGTAACCAATTGTGACCTATTAGACTCGTTAGGCAGCCACAAACCTTATACACACTAAGGCCAAAATTATAAAAATAGGAGACATTACAGACCATAAACACTTGTTATACTTCAATTACACCAAATTAGGTCTAATCAGACTCATTATGACCCATGTAACCAATTGTGACCTATTAGACTCGTTAGGAAGCCACAAACCCCTTATACACACTAAGACCATATTTATCAAAATAGGAGACATTACAGACCATAAACACCTTTATACATCAATTACACCAGATTAGGGCTAATCAGACTCATTATGACCCATGTAACTGATTCTGATCTAATTAGACTCGTTAGGCAGCCACAAACCCCTTATACACACTAAGACCAAAATTATCAAAATAGGAGACATTACAGACTATAAACACTTGTTATACCTCAATTACACCAAACTAGGTTTAATCAGACAAATTATTGACCCATTCACTTCCATTATGATCAATTAGACTCGTTAGAGAGCCATAAACCCCTTATACCCAATAAGACAAAAATTACCCAAAAAGGAGCCAATTATGGACCACAAAAACCTGTTCCACTTCAATTACACCAAATTAGGTCTAATCAGACTCATTATGACCCATGTAACCAATTGTAACCTATTAGACTCGTTAGGAAGCCACAAACCCCTTATACACACTAAGACCATATTTATCAAAATAGGAGACATTACAGACCATAAACACCTGTTGTACATCAATTACACCAAACTAGGTTTAATCAGACTCATTATTGACCCATTCACTCCCATTATGATCAATTAGACTCGTTAGAGAGCCACAAACCCCTTATACCCAATAAGACAAAAATTACCCAAAAAGGAGCCAATTTTGGACCACAAAAACCTGTTCCACTTCAATTACACCAAATTAGGTGTAATCAGACTCATTATGACCCATGTAACCAATTGTGACCTATTAGACTCGTTAGGAAGCCACAAACCCCTTATACACACTAAGACCATATTTATCAAAATAGGAGACATTACAGACCATAAACACCTTTATACATCAATTACACCAGATTAGGGCTAATCAGACTAATTATGACCCATGTAACTGATTCTGATCTACTTAGACTCGTTAGGCAGCCACAAACCCCTTATACACACTAGGACCAAAATTATCAAAATAGGAGACATTACAGACTATAAACACTTGTTATACCTCAATTACACCAAACTTGGTTTAATCAGACTCATTATTGACCCATTCACTTCCATTATGATCAATTAGACTCGTTAGAGAGCCACAAACCCCTTATACCCAATAAGACAAAAATTACCCAAAAAGGAGCCAATTATGGACCACAAAAACCTATTCCACTTCAATTACACCAAATTAGGTCTAATCAGACTCATTATGACCCATGTAACCAATTGTGACCTATTAGACTCGTTAGGAAGCCACAAACCCCTTATACACACTAAGACCATATTTATCAAAATAGGAGACATTACAGACCATAAACACTTGTTATACATCAATTACACCAAATTAGGGCTAATCAGAGTCATTATGACCCACTCACTCCCATTATGATCAATTAGACTCGTTAGAGAGCCACAAACCCCTTATACCCAATAAGACAATAATTACCCAAAAAGGAGCCAATTATGGACCACAAAAACCTGTTCCACTTCAATTACACCAAATTAGGTCTAATCAGACTCATTATGACCCTTGTAACCAATTGTGACCTATTAGACTCGTTAGGAAGCCACAAACCCTTATTCACACTAAGACCATATTTATCGATATGAGACATTACAGACCATAAACCCCTGTTATACATCAATTACACCAAATTAGGTCTAATTAGACTCATTTTGACCCATTTACTCCCATTATGATCAATTAGACTCGTTAGAGAGCCACAAACCCCTTATACCCAATAAGACAAAAATTACCCAAAAAGGAGCCAATTATGGACCACAAAAACCTGTTCCACTTCAATTACACCAAATTAGGTCTAATCAGACACATTATGACCCATGTAACCAATTGTGACCTATTAGACTCGTTAGGAAGCCACAAACCCCTTATACACACTAAGACCATATTTATCAAAATAGGAGACATTACAGACCATAAACACCTTTATACATCAATTACACCAGATTAGGGCTAATCAGACTCATTATGACCCATGTAACTGATTCTGATCTAATTAGACTCGTTAGGCAGCCACAAACCCCTTATACACACTAAGACCAAAATTATCAAAATAGGAGACATTACAGACTATAAACACTTGTTATACCTCAATTACACCAAACTAGGTTTAATCAGACAAATTATTGACCCATTCACTTCCATTATGATCAATTAGACTCGTTAGAGAGCCATAAACCCCTTATACCCAATAAGACAAAAATTACCCAAAAAGGAGCCAATTATGGACCACAAAAACCTGTTCCACTTCAATTACACCAAATTAGGTCTAATCAGACTCATTATGACCCATGTAACCAATTGTAACCTATTAGACTCGTTAGGAAGCCACAAACCCCTTATACACACTAAGACCATATTTATCAAAATAGGAGACATTACAGACCATAAACACCTGTTGTACATCAATTACACCAAATTAGGGCTAATCAGACTCATTATGACCCTTGTAACTGATTCTGATCTAATTAGACTCGTTAGGCAACCACAAACCCCTTATACACACTAAGACCAAAATTATCAAAATAGGAGACATTACAGACCATAAACACATGTTATACCTCAATTACACCAAACTAGGTTTAATCAGACTCATTATTGACCCATTCACTCCCATTATGATCAATTAGACTCGTTAGAGAGCCACAAACCCCTTATACCCAATAAGACAAAAATTACCCAAAAAGGAGCCAATTTTGGACCACAAAAACCTGTTCCACTTCAATTACACCAAATTAGGTGTAATCAGACTCATTATGACCCATGTAACCAATTGTGACCTATTAGACTCGTTAGGAAGCCACAAACCCCTTATACACACTAAGACCATATTTATCAAAATAGGAGACATTACAGACCATAAACACCTTTATACATCAATTACACCAGATTAGGGCTAATCAGACTAATTATGACCCATGTAACTGATTCTGATCTACTTAGACTCGTTAGGCAGCCACAAACCCCTTATACACACTAGGACCAAAATTATCAAAATAGGAGACATTACAGACTATAAACACTTGTTATACCTCAATTACACCAAACTTGGTTTAATCAGACTCATTATTGACCCATTCACTTCCATTATGATCAATTAGACTCGTTAGAGAGCCACAAACCCCTTATACCCAATAAGACAAAAATTACCCAAAAAGGAGCCAATTATGGACCACAAAAACCTATTCCACTTCAATTACACCAAATTAGGTCTAATCAGACTCATTATGACCCATGTAACCAATTGTGACCTATTAGACTCGTTAGGAAGCCACAAACCCCTTATACACACTAAGACCATATTTATCAAAATAGGAGACATTACAGACCATAAACACCTGTTATACATCAATTACACCAAATTAGGGCTAATCAGACTCATTATGACCCACTCACTCCCATTATGATCAATTAGACTCGTTAGAGAGCCACAAACCCCTTATACCTATTAAGACAATAATTACCCAAAAAGGAGCCAATTATGGACCACAAAAACCTGTTCCACTTCAATTACACCAAATTAGGTCTAATCAGACTCATTATGACCCATGTAACCAATTGTGACCTATTAGACTCGTTAGGAAGCCACAAACCCTTATTCACACTAAGACCATATTTATCGATATGAGACATTACAGACCATAAACCCCTGTTATACATCAATTACACCAAATTAGGTCTAATTAGACTCATTTTGACCCATTTACTCCCATTATGATCAATTAGACTCGTTAGAGAGCCACAAACCCCTTATACCCAATAAGACAAAAATTACCCAAAAAGGAGCCAATTATGGACCACAAAAACCTGTTCCACTTCAATTACACCAAATTAGGTCTAATCAGACACATTATGACCCATGTAACCAATTGTGACCTATTAGACTCGTTAGGAAGCCACAAACCCCTTATACACACTAAGACCAAAATTATCAAAATAGGAGACATGGCAGACCATAAACACCTGTTATACTTCAATTACACCAAATTAGGTCTAATCAGACTCATTATGACCCATGTAACCAATTGTGACCTATTAGACTCGTTAGGCAGCCACAAACCCTTTATACACACTCAGGCCAAAATTATCAAAATAGGAGACATTACAGACCATAAACACCTGTTATACCTCAATTACACCAAATTAGATCTAATCAGGCTCATTTTGACCCATGTAACCAATTGTGACCTATTAGACTCGTTAGGAAGCCACAAACCCCTTATACACACTAAGACCATATTTATCAAAATAGGAGACATTACAGACCATAAACACCTTTATACATCAATTACACCAGATTAGGGCTAATCAGACTCATTATGACCCATGTAACTGATTCTGATCTAATTAGACTCGTTAGGCAGCCACAAACCCCTTATACACACTAAGGCCAAAATTATCAAAATAGGAGACATTACAGACCATAAACACTTGTCATACTTCAATTACACTAAATTAGGTCTAATCAGACTCATTAAGACCCATGTAACCAATTGTGACCTATTAGACTCGTTAGGAAGCCACAAACCCCTTATACACACTAAGACCATATTTATCAAAATAGGAGACATTACAGACCATAAACACCTGTTATACATCAATTACACCAAATTAGGGCTAATCAGACTCATTATGACCCATGTAACTGATTCTGATCTAATTAGACTCGTTAGGCAGCCACAAACCCCTTATACACACTAAGACCAAAATTATCAAAATAGGAGACATTACAGACCATAAACATATGTTATACCTCAATTACACCAAACTAGGTTTAATCAGACTCATTATTGACCCATTCACTCCCATTATGATCAATTAGACTCGTTAGAGAGCCACAAACCCCTTATACCCAATAAGACAAAAATTACCCAAAAAGGAGCCAATTTTGGACCACAAAAACCTGTTCCACTTCAATTACACCAAATTAGGTCTAATCAGACTCATTATGACCAATGTAACCAATTGTGACCATTTAGACTCGTTAGGAAGCCACAAACCCCTTATACACACTAAGACCATATTTATCAAAATAGGAGACATTAAAGACCATAAACACCTGTTATACATCAATTACACCAAATTAGATGTAATCAGACTCATTATGACCCATGTAACCAATTGTGACCTATTAGACTCGTTAGGCAGCCACTAACCCCTTATACACACTTAGGCCAAAATTATCAAAATAGGAGACATTACAGACCATAAACACCTGTTATACATCAATTACACCAAATTAGGTCTAATCAGACTCATTATGACCCATGTAACCAATTGTGACCTATTAGACTCCTTAGGCAGCCCCAAACCCCTTATACACACTAAGGCCAAAATTATCAAAATAGGAGACATTATAGACCATAAACACCTGTTATACATCAATTACACCAAATTAGGTCTAATCAGACTCATTATGACCCACTCACTCCCATTATGATCAATTAGACTCGTTAGAGAGCCAGAAACCCCTTATACCCAATAAGACAATAATTACCCAAAAAGGAGCCAATTATGAACCACAAAAACCTGTTATACTTAAATTACACCAAATTAGGTCTAATCAGACTCATTAAGACCCACGTAACCAATTGTGACCTATTAGACTCGTTAGGCAGCCACAAACCCCTTATACACACTAAGGCCAAAATTATCAAAATAGGAGACATTACAGACCATAAACACCTGTTATACTTCAATTACACCAAATTAGGTCTAATCATTCTCATTATGACCCATGTAACCAATTGTGACCTATTAGACTCGTTAGGCAGCCACAAACCCCTTATACACACTCAGGCCAAAATTATCAAAATAGGAGACATTACAGACCATAAACACCTGTTATACCTCAATTACACCAAATTAGATCTAATCAGGCTCATTTTGACCCATTTACTCCCATTATGATCAATTAGACTCGTTAGAGAGCTAGGAACCCCTTATACCCAATAAGACAAAAATTACCCAAAAAGGAGCCAATTATGGACCACAAAAACGTGTTCCACTTCAATTACACCAAATTAGGTCTAATCAGACACATTATGACCCATGTAACCAATTGTGACCTATTAGACTCGTTAGGAAGCCACAAACCCCTTATACACACTGAGGCCAAAATTATAAAAATAGGAGACATTACAAACCATAAACACTTGTTATACTTCAATTACACCAAATTAGGTCTAATCAGACTCATTATGACCCATGTAACCAATTGTGACCTATTAGACTCGTTAGGAAGCCACAAACCCCTTATACACACTAAAGACCATATTTATCAAAATAGGAGACATTACAGACCATAAACACCTGTTATACATCAATTACACCAAATTAGGGCTAATCACACTCATTATGACCCATGTAACTGATTCTGATCTAATTAGACTCGTTAGGCAGCCACAAACCCCCTATACACACTAAGACCAAAATTATCAAAATAGGAGACATTACAGACCATAAACACATGTTATACCTCAATTACACCAAACTAGGTTTAATCAGACTCATTATTGACCCATTCACTCCCATTATGATCAATTAGACTCGTTAGAGAGCCACAAACCCCTTATACCCAATAAGACAAAAATTACCCAAAAAGGAGCCAATTTTGGACCACAAAAACATGTTCCACTTCAATTACACCAAATTAGGTGTAATCAGACTCATTATGACCCATGTAACCAATTGTGACCTATTAGACTCGTTAGGAAGCCACAAACCCCTTATACACACTAAGACCATATTTATCAAAATTGGAGACATTACAGACCATAAACACCTTTATACATCAATTACACCAGATTAGGGCTAATCAGACTCATTATGACCCATGTAACTGATTCTGATCTAATTAGACTCGTTAGGCAGCCACAAACCCCTTATACACACTCAGGCCAAAATTATCAAAATAGGAGACATTACAGACCATAAACACCTGTTATACCTCAATTACACCAAATTAGATCTAATCAGGCTCATTTTGACCCATTTACTCCCATTATGATCAATTAGACTCGTTAGAGAGCCAGGAACCCCTTATACCCAATAAGACAAAAATTACCCAAAAAGGAGCCAATTATGGACCACAAAAACCTGTTCCACTTCAATTACACCAAATTAGGTCTAATCAGACACATTATGACCCATGTAACCAATTGTGACCTATTAGACTCGTTAGGAAGCCACAAACCCCTTATACACACTAAGACCATATTTATCAAAATAGGAGACATTACAGACCATAAACACCTGTTATACTTCAATTACACCAAATTAGGTCTAATCAGACTCATTATGACCCATGTAACCAATTGTGACCTATTAGACTCGTTAGGCAGCCACAAACCCCTTATACACACTAAGGCCAAAATTATCAAAATAGGAGACATTACAGACCATAAACACTTGTTATACTTCAATTACACCAAATTAGGTCTAATCAGACTCATTAAGACCCATGTAACCAATTGTGACCTATTAGACTCGTTAGGAAGCCACAAACCCCTTATACACACTAAGACCATATTTATCAAAATAGGAGACATTACAGACCATAAACACCTGTTATACATCAATTACACCAAATTAGGGCTAATCAGACTCATTATGACCCATGTAACTGATTCTGATCTAATTAGACTCGTTAAGCAGCCACAAACCCCTTATACACACTAAGACCAAAATTATCAAAATAGGAGACATTACAGACCATAAACACATGTTATACCTCAATTACACCAAACTAGGTTTAATCAGACTCATTATTGACCCATTCACTCCCATTATGATCAATTAGACTCGTTAGAGAGCCACAAACCCCTTATACCCATTAAGACAAAAATTACCCAAAAAGGAGCCAATTTTGGACCACAAAAACCTGTTCCACTTCAATTACACCAAATTAGGTGTAATCAGACTCATTATGACCAATGTAACCAATTGTGACCATTTAGAGTCGTTAGGAAGCCACAAACCCCTTATACACACTAAGACCATATTTATCAAAATAGGAGACATTAAAGACCATAAACACCTGTTATACATCAATTACACCAAATTAGGTGTAATCAGACTCATTATGACCCATGTAACCAATTGTGACCTATTAGACTCGTTAGGCAGCCACAAACCCCTTATACACACTTAGGCCAAAATTATCAAAATAGGAGACATTACAGACCATAAACACCTGTTATACATCAATTACACCAAATTAGGTCTAATCAGACTCATTATGACCCATGTAACCAATTGTGACCTATTAGACTCGTTAGGCAGCCACAAACCCCTTATACACATTAAGGCCAAAATTATCAAAATAGGAGACATTATAGACCATAAACACCTGTTATACATCAATTACACCAAATTAGGTCTAATCAGACTCATTATGACCCACTCATTCCCATTATGATCAATTAGACTCGTTAGAGAACCACAAACCCCTTATACCCAATAAGACAATAATTACCCAAATAGGAGCCAATTATGAACCACAAAAACCTGTTATACTTAAATTACACCAAATTAGGTCTAATCAGACTCATTAAGACCCACGTAACCAATTGTGACCTATTAGACTCGTTAGGCAGCCACAAACCCCTTACACACACTAAGGCCAAAATTATCAAAATAGGAGACATTACAGACCATAAACACCTGTTATACTTCAATTACACCAAATTAGGTCTAATCAGACTCATTATGACCCATGTAACCAATTGTGACCTATTAGACTCGTTAGGCAGCCACAACCCCCTTATACACACTCAGGCCAAAATTATCAAAATAGGAGACATTACAGACCACAAACACATGTTTTACCTCAATTACACCAAACTAGGTTTAATCAGACTCATTATTGAGCCATTCACTCCCATTATGATCAATTAGACTCGTTAGAGAGCCACAAACCCCTTATACCCAATAAGACAAAAATTACCCAAAAAGGAGCCAATTATGGACCACAAAAACCTGTTCCACTTCAATTACACCAAATTAGGTCTAATCAGACTCATTATGACCCATGTAACCAATTGTGACCTATTAGACTCGTTAGGAAGCCACAAACCCCTTATACACACTAAGACCATATTTATCAAAATAGGAGACATTACAGACCATAAACACCGGTTATACATCAATTACACCAAATTAGGGCTAATCGTATTATGACCTATGTAACCAATTGTGACCTATTAGACTCGTTAGGCAGCCTCTTATACACACTAAGGCCAAAATTATCAAAATAGGAGACATTACAGACCATAAACACTTGTTATACTTCAATTACACCAAATTAGGTCTAATCAGACTCATTATGACCCATGTAACCAATTGTGACCTATTAGACTCGTTAGGAAGCCACAAACCCCTTATACACACTAAGACCATATTTATCAAAATAGGAGACATTACAGACCATAAACACCTGTTATACATCAATTACACCAAATTAGGTCTAATTAGACTCATTATGACCCACTCACTCCCATTATGATCAATTAGACTCGTTAGAGAGCCACAAACCCCTTATACCCAATAAGACAATAATTACCCAAAAAGGAGCCAATTATGAACCACAAAAACCTGTTATACTTCAATTACACCAAATTAGGTCTAATCAGACTCATTAAGACCCACGTAACCAATTGTGACCTATTAGACTCGTTAGGCAGCCACAAACCCCTTATACACACTAAGGCCAAAATTATCAAAATAGGAGACATTACAGACCATAAACACCTGTTATACCTCAATTACACCAAATTAGATCTAATCAGGCTCATTTTGACCCATTCACTCCCATTATGATCAATTAGACTCGTTAGAGAGCCACAAACCCCTTATACCCAATAAGAAAAAATTACCCAAAAAGGAGCCAATTATGGACCACAAAAACCTGTTCCACTTCAATTACACCAAATTAGGTCTAATCAGACTCATTATGACCCATGTAACCAATTGTGACCTATTAGACTCGTTAGGAAGCCACAAACCCCTTATACACACTAAGACCATATTTATCAAAATAGGAGACATTACAGACCATAAACACCTGTTATACATCAATTACACCAAATTAGGGCTAATCAGACTCATTATGACCCATGTAACTGATTCTGATCTAATTAGACTCGTTAAGCAGCCACAAACCCCTTATACACACTAAGACCAAAATTATCAAAATAGGAGACATTACAGACCATAAACACATGTTATACCTCAATTACACCAAACTAGGTTTAATCAGACTCATTATTGACCCATTCACTCCCATTATGATCAATTAGACTCGTTAGAGAGCCACAAACCCCTTATACCCAATAAGACAAAAATTACCCAAAAAGGAGCCAATTTTGGACCACAAAAACCTGTTCCACTTCAATTACACCAAATTAGGTGTAATCAGACTCATTATGACCAATGTAACCAATTGTGACCATTTAGAGTCGTTAGGAAGCCACAAACCCCTTATACACACTAAGACCATATTTATCAAAATAGGAGACATTAAAGACCATAAACACCTGTTATACATCAATTACACCAAATTAGGTGTAATCAGACTCATTATGACCCATGTAACCAATTGTGACCTATTAGACTCGTTAGGCAGCCACAAACCCCTTATACACACTTAGGCCAAAATTATCAAAATAGGAGACATTACAGACCATAAACACCTGTTATACATCAATTACACCAAATTAGGTCTAATCAGACTCATTATGACCCATGTAACCAATTGTGACCTATTAGACTCGTTAGGCAGCCACAAACCCCTTATACACATTAAGGCCAAAATTATCAAAATAGGAGACATTATAGACCATAAACACCTGTTATACATCAATTACACCAAATTAGGTCTAATCAGACTCATTATGACCCACTCATTCCCATTATGATCAATTAGACTCGTTAGAGAACCACAAACCCCTTATACCCAATAAGACAATAATTACCCAAATAGGAGCCAATTATGAACCACAAAAACCTGTTATACTTAAATTACACCAAATTAGGTCTAATCAGACTCATTAAGACCCACGTAACCAATTGTGACCTATTAGACTCGTTAGGCAGCCACAAACCCCTTACACACACTAAGGCCAAAATTATCAAAATAGGAGACATTACAGACCATAAACACCTGTTATACTTCAATTACACCAAATTAGGTCTAATCAGACTCATTATGACCCATGTAACCAATTGTGACCTATTAGACTCGTTAGGCAGCCACAACCCCCTTATACACACTCAGGCCAAAATTATCAAAATAGGAGACATTACAGACCACAAACACATGTTTTACCTCAATTACACCAAACTAGGTTTAATCAGACTCATTATTGAGCCATTCACTCCCATTATGATCAATTAGACTCGTTAGAGAGCCACAAACCCCTTATACCCAATAAGACAAAAATTACCCAAAAAGGAGCCAATTATGGACCACAAAAACCTGTTCCACTTCAATTACACCAAATTAGGTCTAATCAGACTCATTATGACCCATGTAACCAATTGTGACCTATTAGACTCGTTAGGAAGCCACAAACCCCTTATACACACTAAGACCATATTTATCAAAATAGGAGACATTACAGACCATAAACACCGGTTATACATCAATTACACCAAATTAGGGCTAATCGTATTATGACCTATGTAACCAATTGTGACCTATTAGACTCGTTAGGCAGCCTCTTATACACACTAAGGCCAAAATTATCAAAATAGGAGACATTACAGACCATAAACACTTGTTATACTTCAATTACACCAAATTAGGTCTAATCAGACTCATTATGACCCATGTAACCAATTGTGACCTATTAGACTCGTTAGGAAGCCACAAACCCCTTATACACACTAAGACCATATTTATCAAAATAGGAGACATTACAGACCATAAACACCTGTTATACATCAATTACACCAAATTAGGTCTAATTAGACTCATTATGACCCACTCACTCCCATTATGATCAATTAGACTCGTTAGAGAGCCACAAACCCCTTATACCCAATAAGACAATAATTACCCAAAAAGGAGCCAATTATGAACCACAAAAACCTGTTATACTTCAATTACACCAAATTAGGTCTAATCAGACTCATTAAGACCCACGTAACCAATTGTGACCTATTAGACTCGTTAGGCAGCCACAAACCCCTTATACACACTAAGGCCAAAATTATCAAAATAGGAGACATTACAGACCATAAACACCTGTTATACCTCAATTACACCAAATTAGATCTAATCAGGCTCATTTTGACCCATTCACTCCCATTATGATCAATTAGACTCGTTAGAGAGCCACAAACCCCTTATACCCAATAAGAAAAAATTACCCAAAAAGGAGCCAATTATGGACCACAAAAACCTGTTCCACTTCAATTACACCAAATTAGGTCTAATCAGACTCATTATGACCCATGTAACCAATTGTGACCTATTAGACTCGTTAGGAAGCCACAAACCCCTTATACACACTAAGACCATATTTATCAAAATAGGAGACATTACAGACCATAAACACCTGTTATACATCAATTACACCAAATTAGGGCTAATCAGACTCATTATGACCCACTCACTCCCATTATGATAAATTAGACTCGTTAGAGAGCCACAAACCCCTTATACCCAATAAGACAATAATTACCCAAAAAGGAGCCAATTATGGACCACAAAAACCTGTTATACTTCAATTACACCAAATTAGGTCTAATCAGACTTATTATGACCCATTTACTCCCATTATGATCAATTAGACTCGTTAGAGAGCTAGAAACCCCTTATACCCAATAAGACAAAAATTACCCAAAAAGGAGCCAATTATGGACCACAAAAACCTGTTCCACTTCAATTACACCAAATTAGGTCTAATCAGACTCATTATGACCTATGTAACCAATTGTGACCTATTAGACTCGTTAGGAAGCCACAAGCCCTTTTTCACACTAAGACCATATTTATCAAAATATGAGACATTACAGACCATAAACCCCTGTTATACATCAATTACACCAAATTAGGTCTAATTAGACTCATTTTGACCCATTTACTCCCATTATGATCAATTAGACTCGTTAGAGAGCCACAAACCCCTTATACCCAATAAGACAAAAATTACCCAAAAAGGAGCCAATTATGGACCACAAAAACCTGTTCCACTTCAATTACACCAAATTTGGTCTAATCAGACTCATTATGACCCATGTAACCAATTGTGACCTATTAGACTCGTTAGGAAGCCACAAACCCCTTATACACACTAAGACCATATTTATCAAAATAGGAGACATTACAGACCATAAATACCTTTATACATCAATTACACCAGATTAGGGCTAATCAGACTCATTATGACCCATGTAACTGATTCTGATCTAATTAGACTCGTTAGGCAGCCACAAACCCCTTATACACACTAAGACCAAAATTATCAAAATAGGAGACATTACAGACTATAAACACTTGTTATACCTCAATTACACCAAACTAGGTTTAATCAGACTCATTATTGACCCATTCACTAGCATTATGATCAATTAGACTCGTTAGAGAGCCACAAACCCCTTATACCCAATAAGAAAAAAATTACCCAAAAAGGAGCCAATTATAGACCACAAAAACCTGTTCCACTTCAATTACACCAAATTAGGTCTAATCAGACTCATTAAGACCCATGTAACCAATTGTGACCTATTAGACTCGTTAGGAAGCCACAAACCCCTTATACACACTAAGACCATATTTATCAAAATAGGAGACATTAAAGACCATAAACACCTGTTATACATCAATTACACCAAATTAGGTGTAATCAGACTCATTATGACCCATGTAACCAATTGTGACCTATTAGACTCGTTAGGCAGCCACAAACCCCTTATACACACTTAGGCCAAAATTATCAAAATAGGAGACATTACAGACCATAAACACCTGTTATACATCAATTACACCAAATTAGGTCTAATCAGACTCATTATGACCCATGTAACCAATTGTGACCTATTAGACTCCTTAGGCAGCCACAAACCCCTTATACACACTAAGGCCAAAATTATCAAAATAGGAGACATTACAGACCATAAACACCTGTTATACATCAATTACACCAAATTAGGTGTAATCAGACTCATTATGACCCATGTAACCAATTGTGACCTATTAGACTCGTTAGGCAGCCACAAACCCCTTATACACATTAAGGCCAAAATTATCAAAATAGGAGACATTATAGACCATAAACACCTGTTATACATCAATTACACCAAATTAGGTCTAATCAGACTCATTATGACCCACTCACTCCCATTATGATCAATTAGACTCGTTAGAGAGCCACAAACCCCTTATACCCAATAAGACAATAATTACCCAAAAAGGAGCCAATTATGAACCACAAAAACCTGTTATACTTAAATTACACCAAATTAGGTCTAATCAGACTCATTAAGACCCACGTAACCAATTGTGACCTATTAGACTCGTTAGGCAGCCACAAACCCCTTATACACACTAAGGCCAAAATTATCAAAATAGGAGACATTACAGACCATAAACACCTGTTATACTTCAATTACACCAAATTAGGTCTAATCAGACTCATTATGACCCATGTAACCAATTGTGACCTATTAGACTCGTTAGGCAGCCACAACCCCCTTATACACACTCAGGCCAAAATTATCAAAATAGGAGACATTACAGACCACAAACACATGTTTTACCTCAATTACACCAAACTAGGTTTAATCAGACTCATTATTGAGCCATTCACTCCCATTATGATCAATTAGACTCGTTAGAGAGCCACAAACCCCTTATACCCAATAAGACAAAAATTACCCAAAAAGGAGCCAATTATGGACCACAAAAACCTGTTCCACTTCAATTACACCAAATTAGGTCTAATCAGACTCATTATGACCCATGTAACCAATTGTGACCTATTAGACTCGTTAGGAAGCCACAAACCCCTTATACACACTAAGACCATATTTATCAAAATAGGAGACATTACAGACCATAAACACCTGTTATACATCAATTACACCAAATTAGGGCTAATCAGACTCATTATGACCCACTCACTCCCATTATGATAAATTAGACTCGTTAGAGAGCCACAAACCCCTTATACCCAATAAGACAATAATTACCCAAAAAGGAGCCAATTATGGACCACAAAAACCTGTTATGCTTCAATTACACCAAATTAGGTCTAATCAGACTTATTATGACCCATTTACTCCCATTATGATCAATTAGACTCGTTAGAGAGCTAGAAACCCCTTATACCCAATAAGACAAAAATTACCCAAAAAGGAGCCAATTATGGACCACAAAAACCTGTTCCACTTCAATTACACCAAATTAGGTCTAATCAGACTCATTATGACCTATGTAACCAATTGTGACCTATTAGACTCGTTAGGAAGCCACAAGCCCTTATTCACACTAAGACCATATTTATCAAAATATGAGACATTACAGACCATAAACCCCTGTTATACATCAATTACACCAAATTAGGTCTAATTAGACTCATTTTGACCCATTTACTCCCATTATGATCAATTAGACTCGTTAGAGAGCCACAAACCCCTTATACCCAATAAGACAAAAATTACCCAAAAAGGAGCCAATTATGGACCACAAAAACCTGTTCCACTTCAATTACACCAAATTTGGTCTAATCAGACTCATTATGACCCATGTAACCAATTGTGACCTATTAGACTCGTTAGGAAGCCACAAACCCCTTATACACACTAAGACCATATTTATCAAAATAGGAGACATTACAGACCATAAACACCTTTATACATCAATTACACCAGATTAGGGCTAATCAGACTCATTATGACCCATGTAACTGATTCTGATCTAATTAGACTCGTTAGGCAGCCACAAACCCCTTATACACACTAAGACCAAAATTATCAAAATAGGAGACATTACAGACTATAAACACTTGTTATACCTCAATTACACCAAACTAGGTTTAATCAGACTCATTATTGACCCATTCACTAGCATTATGATCAATTAGACTCGTTAGAGAGCCACAAACCCCTTATACCCAATAAGACAAAAATTACCCAAAAAGGAGCCAATTATAGACCACAAAAACCTGTTCCACTTCAATTACACCAAATTAGGTCTAATCAGACTCATTAAGACCCATGTAACCAATTGTGACCTATTAGACTCGTTAGGAAGCCACAAACCCCTTATACACACTAAGACCATATTTATCAAAATAGGAGACATTACAGACCATAAACACCTGTTATACATCAATTACACCAAATTAGGGCTAATCAGACTCATTATGACCCATGTAACTGATTCTGATCTAATTAGACTCGTTAAGCAGCCACAAACCCCTTATACACACTAAGACCAAAATTATCAAAATAGGAGACATTACAGACCATAAACACATGTTATACCTCAATTACACCAAACTAGGTTTAATCAGACTCATTATTGACCCATTCACTCCCATTATGATCAATTAGACTCGTTAGAGAGCCACAAACCCCTTATACCCAATAAGACAAAAATTACCCAAAAAGGAGCCAATTTTGGACCACAAAAACCTGTTCCACTTCAATTACACCAAATTAGGTCTAATCAGACTCATTATGACCAACGTAACCAATTGTGACCATTTAGACTCGTTAGGAAGCCACAAACCCCTTATACACACTAAGACCATATTTATCAAAATAGGAGACATTAAAGACCATAAACACCTGTTATACATCAATTACACCAAATTAGGTGTAATCAGACTCATTATGACCCATGTAACCAATTGTGACCTATTAGACTCGTTAGGCAGCCACAAACCCCTTATACACACTTAGGCCAAAATTATCAAAATAGGAGACATTACAGACCATAAACACCTGTTATACATCAATTACACCAAATTAGGTCTAATCAGACTCATTATGACCCATGTAACCAATTGTGACCTATTAGACTCGTTAGGCAGCCACAAACCCCTTATACACATTAAGGCCAAAATTATCAAAATAGGAGACATTATAGACCATAAACACCTGTTATACATCAATTACACCAAATTAGGTCTAATCAGACTCATTATGACCCACTCACTCCCATTATGATCAATTAGACTCGTTAGAGAGCCACAAACCCTTATACCCAATAAGACAATAATTACCCAAAAAGGAGCCAATTATGAACCACAAAAACCTGTTATACTTAAATTACACCAAATTAGGTCTAATCAGACTCATTAAGACCCACGTAACCAATTGTGACCTATTAGACTCGTTAGGCAGCCACAAACCCCTTATACACACTAAGGCCAAAATTATCAAAATAGGAGACATTACAGACCATAAACACTTGTTATACTTCGATTACACCAAATTAGGTCTAATCAGACTCATTATGACCCATGTAACCAATTGTGACCTATTAGACTCGTTAGGAAGCCACAAACCCCTTATACACACTAAGACCATATTTATCAAAATAGGAGACATTACAGACCATAAACACCTGTTATACATCAATTACACCAAATTAGGTCTAATTAGACTCATTATGACCCACTCACTCCCATTATGATCAATTAGACTCGTTAGAGAGCCACAAACCCCTTATACCCAATAAGACAATAATTACCCAAAAAGGAGCCAATTATGAACCACAAAAACCTGTTATACTTCAATTACACCAAATTAGGTCTAATCAGACTCATTAAGACCCACGTAACCAATTGTGACCTATTAGACTCGTTAGGCAGCCACAAACCCCTTATACACACTAAGGCCAAAATTATCAAAATAGGAGACATTACAGACCATAAACACCTGTTATACATCAATTACACCAAATTAGGTCTAATTAGACTCATTATGACCCACTCACTCCCATTATGATCAATTAGACTCGTTAGAGAGCCACAAACCCCTTATACCCAATAAGACAAAAATTACCCAAAAAGGTGCCAATTATGGACCACAAAAACCTGTTCCACTTCAATTACACCAAATTTGGTCTAATCAGACTCATTATGACCCATGTAACCAATTGTGACCTATTAGACTTGTTAGGAAGCCACAAACCCCTTATACACACTAAGACCATATTTATCAAAATAGGAGATATTACAGACCATAAACACCTTTATACATCAATTACACCAGATTAGGGCTAATCAGACTCATTATGACCCATGTAACTGATTCTGATCTAATTAGACTCGTTAGGCAGCCACAAACCCCTTATACACACTAAGACCAAAATTATCAAAATAGGAGACATTACAGACTATAAACACTTGTTATACCTCAATTACACCAAACTAGGTTTAATCAGACTCATTATTGACCCATTCACTAGCATTATGATCAATTAGACTCGTTAGAGAGCCACAAACCCCTTATACCCAATAAGACAAAAATTACCCAAAAAGGAGCCAATTATAGACCACAAAAACCTGTTCCACTTCAATTACACCAAATTAGGTCTAATCAGACTCATTATGACCCATGTAACCAATTGTAACCTATTAGACTCGTTAGGAAGCCACAAACCCCTTATACACACTAAGACCATATTTATCAAAATAGGAGACATTACAGACCATAAACACCTGTTATACATCAATTACACCAAATTAGGGCTAATCAGACTCATTATGACCCATGTAACTGATTCTGATCTAATTAGACTCGTTAGGCAGCCACAAACCCCTTATACACACTAAGACCAAAATTATCAAAATAGGAGACATTACAGACCATAAACACATGTTATACCTCAATTACACCAAACTAGGTTTAATCAGACTCATTATTGACCCATTCACTCCCATTATGATCAATTAGACTCGTTAGAGAGCCACAAACCCCTTATACCCAATAAGACAAAAATTACCCAAAAAGGAGCCAATTATGGACCACAAAAACCTGTTCCACTTCAATTACACCAAATTAGGTCTAATCAGACTCATTATGACCCATGTAACCAATTGTGACCTATTAGACTCGTTAGGAAGCCACAAACCCCTTATACACACTAAGACCATATTTATCAAAATAGGAGACATTACAGACCATAAACACCTGTTATACATCAATTACACCAAATTAGGGCTAATCAGACTCATTATGACCCACTCACTCCCATTATGATAAATTAGACTCGTTAGAGAGCCACAAACCCCTTATACCCAATAAGACAATAATTACCCAAAAAGGAGCCAATTATGAACCACAAAAACCTGTTATACTTCAATTACACCAAATTAGGTCTAATCAGACTCATTAAGACCCACGTAACCAATTGTGACCTATTAGACTCGTTAGGCAGCCACAAACCCCTTATACACACTAAGGCCAAAATTATCAAAATAGGAGACATTACAGACCATAAACACCTGTTATACCTCAATTACACCAAATTAGATCTAATCAGGCTCATTTTGACCCATTCACTCCCATTATGATCAATTAGACTCGTTAGAGAGCCACAAACCCCTTATACCCAATAAGACAAAAATTACCCAAAAAGGAGCCAATTATGGACCACAAAAACTTGTTCCACTTCAATTACACCAAATTAGGTCTAATCAGACTCATTATGACCCATGTAACCAATTGTGACCTATTAGACTCGTTAGGAAGCCACAAACCCCTTATACACACTAAGACCATATTTATCAAAATAGGAGACATTACAGACCATAAACACCTGTTATACATCAATTACACCAAATTAGGGCTAATCAGACTCATTATGACCCACTCACTCCCATTATGATAAATTAGACTCGTTAGAGAGCCACAAACCCCTTATACCCAATAAGACAATAATTACCCAAAAAGGAGCCAATTATGGACCACAAAAACCTGTTATACTTCAATTACACCAAATTAGGTCTAATCAGACTTATTATGACCCATTTACTCCCATTATGATCAATTAGACTCGTTAGAGAGCTAGAAACCCCTTATACCCAATAAGACAAAAATTACCCAAAAAGGAGCCAATTATGGACCACAAAAACCTGTTCCACTTCAATTACACCAAATTAGGTCTAATCAGACTCATTATGACCTATGTAACCAATTGTGACCTATTAGACTCGTTAGGAAGCCACAAGCCCTTATTCACACTAAGACCATATTTATCAAAATATGAGACATTACAGACCATAAACCCCTGTTATACATCAATTACACCAAATTAGGTCTAATTAGACTCATTTTGACCCATTTACTCCCATTATGATCAATTAGACTCGTTAGAGAGCCACAAACCCCTTATACCCAATAAGACAAAAATTACCCAAAAAGGAGCCAATTATGGACCACAAAAACCTGTTCCACTTCAATTACACCAAATTTGGTCTAATCAGACTCATTATGACCCATGTAACCAATTGTGACCTATTAGACTCGTTAGGAAGCCACAAACCCCTTATACACACTAAGACCATATTTATCAAAATAGGAGACATTACAGACCATAAACACCTTTATACATCAATTACACCAGATTAGGGCTAATCAGACTCATTATGACCCATGTAACTGATTCTGATCTAATTAGACTCGTTAGGCAGCCACAAACCCCTTATACACACTAAGACCAAAATTATCAAAATAGGAGACATTACAGACTATAAACACTTGTTATACCTCAATTACACCAAACTAGGTTTAATCAGACTCATTATTGACCCATTCACTAGCATTATGATCAATTAGACTCGTTAGAGAGCCACAAACCCCTTATACCCAATAAGACAAAAATTACCCAAAAAGGAGCCAATTATAGACCACAAAAACCTGTTCCACTTCAATTACACCAAATTAGGTCTAATCAGACTCATTATGACCCATGTAACCAATTGTAACCTATTAGACTCGTTAGGAAGCCACAAACCCCTTATACACACTAAGACCATATTTATCAAAATAGGAGACATTACAGACCATAAACACCTGTTATACATCAATTACACCAAATTAGGGCTAATCAGACTCATTATGACCCATGTAACTGATTCTGATCTAATTAGACTCGTTAGGCAGCCACAAACCCCTTATACACACTAAGACCAAAATTATCAAAATAGGAGACATTACAGACCATAAACACATGTTATACCTCAATTACACCAAACTAGGTTTAATCAGACTCATTATTGACCCATTCACTCCCATTATGATCAATTAGACTCGTTAGAGAGCCACAAACCCCTTATACCCAATAAGACAAAAATTACCCAAAAAGGAGCCAATTATGGACCACAAAAACCTGTTCCACTTCAATTACACCAAATTTGGTCTAATCAGACTCATTATGACCCATGTAACCAATTGTGACCTATTAGACTCGTTAGGAAGCCACAAACCCCTTATACACACTAAGACCATATTTATCAAAATAGGAGACATTACAGACCATAAACACCTTTATACATCAATTACACCAGATTAGGGCTAATCAGACTCATTATGACCCATGTAACTGATTCTGATCTAATTAGACTCGTTAGGCAGCCACAAACCCCTTATACACACTAAGACCAAAATTATCAAAATAGGAGACATTACAGACTATAAACACTTGTTATACCTCAATTACACCAAACTAGGTTTAATCAGACTCATTATTGACCCATTCACTAGCATTATGATCAATTAGACTCGTTAGAGAGCCACAAACCCCTTATACCCAATAAGACAAAAATTACCCAAAAAGGAGCCAATTATAGACCACAAAAACCTGTTCCACTTCAATTACACCAAATTAGGTCTAATCAGACTCATTATGACCCATGTAACCAATTGTAACCTATTAGACTCGTTAGGAAGCCACAAACCCCTTATACACACTAAGACCATATTTATCAAAATAGGAGACATTACAGACCATAAACACCTGTTATACATCAATTACACCAAATTAGGGCTAATCAGACTCATTATGACCTATGTAACTGATTCTGATCTAATTAGACTCGTTAGGCAGCCACAAACCCCTTATACACACTAAGACCAAAATTATCAAAATAGGAGACATTACAGACCATAAACACATGTTATACCTCAATTACACCAAACTAGGTTTAATCAGACTCATTATTGACCCATTCACTCCCATTATGATCAATTAGACTCGTTAGAGAGCCACAAACCCCTTATACCCAATAAGACAAAAATTACCCAAAAAGGAGCCAATTATGGACCACAAAAACCTGTTCCACTTCAATTACACCAAATTAGGTCTAATCAGACTCATTATGACCCATGTAACCAATTGTGACCTATTAGACTCGTTAGGAAGCCACAAACCCCTTATACACACTAAGACCATATTTATCAAAATAGGAGACATTACAGACCATAGACACCTGTTATACATCAATTACACCAAATTAGGGCTAATCAGACTCATTATGACCCACTCACTCCCATTATGATAAATTAGACTCGTTAGAGAGCCACAAACCCCTTATACCCAATAAGACAATAATTACCCAAAAAGGAGCCAATTATGGACCACAAAAACCTGTTATACTTCAATTACAGCAAATTAGATCTAATCAGACTTATTATGACCCATTTACTCCCATTATGATTAATTAGACTCGTTAGAGAGCTAGAAACCCCTTATACCCAATAAGACAAAAATTACCCAAAAAGGAGCCAATTATGGACCACAAAAACCTGTTCCACTTCAATTACACCAAATTAGGTCTAATCAGACTCATTATGACCCATGTAACCAATTGTGACCTATTAGACTCGTTAGGAAGCCACAAACCCTTATTCACACTAAGCCCATATTTATCAAAATATGAGACATTACAGACCATAAACCCCTGTTATACATCAATTACACCAAATTAGGTCTAATTAGACTCATTTTGACCCATTTACTCCCATTATGATAAATTAGATTCGTTAGAGAGCCACAAACCCCTTATACCCAATAAGACAAAAATTACCCAAAAAGGAGCCAATTATGGACCACAAAAACCTGTTCCACTTCAATTACACCAAATTAGGTCTAATCAGACACATTATGACCCATGTAACCAATTGTGACCTATTAGACTCGTTAGGAAGCCACAAACCCCTTATACACACTAAGACCAAAATTATCAAAATAGGAGACATGGCAGACCGTAAACACCTGTTATACTTCAATTACACCAAATTAGGTCTAATCAGACTCATTATGACCCATGTAACCAATTGTGACCTATTAGACTCGTTAGGCAGCCACAAACCCCTTATACACACTCAGGCCAAAATTATCAAAATAGGAGACATTACAGACCATAAACACATGTTATACCTCAATTACACCAAACTAGGTTTAATCAGACTCATTATTGACCCATTCACTCCCATTATGATCAATTAGACTCGTTAGAGAGCCACAAACCCCTTATACCCAATAAGACAAAAATTACCCAAAAAGGAGCCAATTATGGACCACAAAAACCTGTTCCACTTCAATTACACCAAATTAGGTCTAATCAGACTCATTATGACCCATGTAACCAATTGTGACCTATTAGACTCGTTAGGGAGCCACAAACCCCTTATACACACTAAGGCCAAAATTATCAAAATATGAGACATTACAGACCATAAACACCTGTTATACCTAAATTACACCAAATTAGATCTAATCAGGCTCATTTTGACCCATTTACTCCCATTATGATCAATTAGACTCGTTAGAGAGCCAGGAACCCCTTATACCCAATAAGACAAAAATTACCCAAAAAGGAGCCAATGATGGACCACAAAAACGTGTTCCACTTCAATTACACCAAATTAGGTCTAATCAGACACATTATGACCCATGTAACCAATTGTGACCTATTAGACTCGTTAGGAAGCCACAAACCCCTTATACACACTAAGACCAAAATTATCAAAATAGGAGACATTACAGACCATAAACACCTGTTATACTTCAATTACACCAAATTAGGTCTAATCAGACTCATTATGACCCATGTAACCAATTGTGACCTATTAGACTCGTTAGGCAACCACAAACCCCTTATACACACTAAGGCCAAAATTATCAAAATAGGAGACATTACAGACCATAAACACTTGTTATACTTCAATTACACCAAATTAGGTCTAATCAGACTCATTAAGACCCATGTAACCAATTGTGACCTATTAGACTCGTTAGGAAGCCACAAACCCCTTATACACACTAAGACCATATTTATCAAAATAGGAGACATTACAGACCATAAACACCTGTTATACATCAATTACACCAAATTAGGGCTAATCAGACTCTTTATGACCCATGTAACTGATTCTGATCTAATTAGACTCGTTAGGCAGCCACAAACCCCTTATACACACTAAGACCAAAATTATCAAAATAGGAGACATTACAGACCAAAAACACATGTTAAACGTCAATTACACCAAACTAGGTTTAATCAGACTCATTATTGACCCATTCACTCCCATTATGATCAATTAGACTCGTTAGAGAGCCACAAACCCCTTATACCCAATAAGACAAAAATTACCCAAAAAGGAGCCAATTTTGGACCACAAAAACCTGTTCCACTTCAATTACACCAAATTAGGTCTAATCAGACTCATTATGACCAATGTAACCAATTGTGACCATTTAGACTCGTTAGGAAGCCACAAACCCCTTATACACACAAAGACCATATTTATCAAAATAGGAGACATTAAAGACCATAAACACCTGTTATACATCAATTACACCAAATTAGGTGTAATCAGACTCATTATGACCCATGTAACCAATTGTGACCTATTAGACTCGTTAGGCAGCCACAAACCCCTTATACACACTTAGGCCAAAATTATCAAAATAGGAGACATTACAGACCATAAACACCTGTTATACATCAATTACAACAAATTAGGTCTAATCAGACTCATTATGACCCATGTAACCAATTGTGACCTATTAGACTCGTTAGGCAGCCACAAACCCCTTATACACACTAAGGCCAAAATTATCAAAATATGAGACATTATAGACCATAAACACCTGTTATACATCAATTACACCAAATTAGGTGTAATCAGACTCATTATGACCCATGTAACCAATTGTGACCTATTAGACTCGTTAGAGAGCCACAAACCCCTTATACACACTAAGGCCAAAATTATCAAAATAGGAGACATTACAGACCATAAACACCTGTTATACATCAATTACACCAAATTAGGTCTAATCAGACTCATTATGACCCATGTAACCAATTGTGACCTATTAGACTCGTTAGGCAGCCACAAACCCCTTATACACACTAAGGCCAAAATTATCAAAATATGAGACATTAAAGACCATAAACACCTGTTATACATCAATTACACCAAATTAGGTGTAATCAGACTCATTATGACCCATGTAACCAATTGTGACCTATTAGACTCGTTAGGCAGCCACAAACCCCTTATACACACTTAGGCCAAAATTATCAAAATAGGAGACATTACAGACCATAAACACCTGTTATACATCAATTACACCAAATTAGGTCTAATCAGACTCATTATGACCCATGTAACCAATTGTGACCTATTAGACTCGTTAGGCAGCCACAAACCCCTTATACACACTAAGGCCAAAATTATCAAAATATGAGACATTAAAGACCATAAACACCTGTTATACATCAATTACACCAAATTAGGTGTAATCAGACTCATTATGACCCATGTAACCAATTGTGACCTATTAGACTCGTTAGGCAGCCACAAACCCCTTATACACACTTAGGCCAAAATTATCAAAATAGGAGACATTACAGACCATAAACACCTGTTATACATCAATTACACCAAATTAGGTCTAATCAGACTCATTATGACCCATGTAACCAATTGTGACCTATTAGACTCGTTAGGCAGCCACAAACCCCTTATACACACTAAGGCCAAAATTATCAAAATATGAGACATTATAGACCATAAACACCTGTTATACATCAATTACACCAAATTAGGTGTAATCAGACTCATTATGACCCATGTAACCAATTGTGACCTATTAGACTCGTTAGAGAGCCACAAACCCCTTATACACACTAAGGCCAAAATTATCAAAATAGGAGACATTACAGACCATAAACACTTGTTATACTTCAATTACACCAAATTAGGTCTAATCAGACTCATTAAGACCCATGTAACCAATTGTGACCTATTAGACTCGTTAGGAAGCCACAAACCCCTTATACACACTAAGACCATATTTATCAAAATAGGAGACATTACAGACCATAAACACCTGTTATACATCAATTACACCAAATTAGGGCTAATCAGACTCATTATGACCCATGTAACTGATTCTGATCTAATTAGACTCGTTAGGCAGCCACAAACCCCATATACACACTAAGACCAAAATTATCAAAATAGGAGACATTACAGACCATAAACACATGTTAAACGTCAATTACACCAAACTAGGTTTAATCAGACTCATTATTGACCCATTCACTCCCATTATGATCAATTAGACTCGTTAGAGAGCCACAAACCCCTTATACCCAATAAGACAAAAATTACCCAAAAAGGAGCCAATTTTGGACCACAAAAACCTGTTCCACTTCAATTACACCAAATTAGGTCTAATCAGACTCATTATGACACATGTAACCAATTGTGACCTATTAGACTCGTTAGGAAGCCACAAACCCCTTATACACACAAAGACCATATTTATCAAAATAGGAGACATTAAAGACCATAAACACCTGTTATACATCAATTACACCAAATTAGGTGTAATCAGACTCATTATGACCCATGTAACCAATTGTGACCTATTAGACTCGTTAGGCAGCCACAAACCCCTTATACACACTTAGGCCAAAATTATCAAAATAGGAGACATTACAGACCATAAACACCTGTTATACATCAATTACACCAAATTAGGTCTAATCAGACTCATTATGACCCATGTAACCAATTGTGACCTATTAGACTCGTTAGGCAGCCACAAACCCCTTATACACACTAAGGCCAAAATTATCAAAATAGGAGACATTATAGACCATAAACACCTGTTATACATCAATTACACCAAATTAGGTCTAATCAGACTCATTATGACCCACTCACTCCCATTATGATCAATTAGACTCGTTAGAGAGCCACAATCCCCTTATACCCAATAAGACAATAATTAGCCAAAAAGGAGCCAATTATGAACCACAAAAACCTGTTATACTTAAATTACACCAAATTAGGTCTAATCAGACTCATTAAGACCCACGTAATTGACCCATTCACTCCCATTATGATCAATTAGACTCGTTAGAGAGCCACAAACCCCTTATACCCAATAAGACAAAAATTACCCAAAAAGGAGCCAATTATGGACCACAAAAACCTGTTCCACTTCAATTACACCAAATTAGGTCTAATCAGACTCATTATGACCCATGTAACCAATTGTGACCTATTAGACTCGTTAGGAAGCCACAAACCCCTTATACACACTAAGACCATATTTATCAAAATAGGAGACATTACAGACCATAAACACCTGTTATACATCAATTACACCAAATTAGGTCTAATTAGACTCATTATGACCCACTCACTCCGATTATGATCAATTAGACTCGTTAGAGAGCCACAAACCCCTTATACCCAATAAGGCAATAATTACCCAAAAAGGAGCCAATTATGAACCACAAAAACCTGTTATACTTCAATTACACCAAATTAGGTCTAATCAGACTCATTATGACACATGTAACCAATTGTGACCTATTAGACTCGTTAGGAAGCCACAAACCCCTTATACACACAAAGACCATATTTATCAAAATAGGAGACATTAAAGACCATAAACACCTGTTATACATCAATTACACCAAATTAGGTGTAATCAGACTCATTATGACCCATGTAACCAATTGTGACCTATTAGACTCGTTAGGCAGCCACAAACCCCTTATACACACTTAGGCCAAAATTATCAAAATAGGAGACATTACAGACCATAAACACCTGTTATACATCAATTACACCAAATTAGGTCTAATCAGACTCATTATGACCCATGTAACCAATTGTGACCTATTAGACTCGTTAGGCAGCCACAAACCCCTTATACACACTAAGGCCAAAATTATCAAAATAGGAGACATTATAGACCATAAACACCTGTTATACATCAATTACACCAAATTAGGTCTAATCAGACTCATTATGACCCACTCACTCCCATTATGATCAATTAGACTCGTTAGAGAGCCACAATCCCCTTATACCCAATAAGACAATAATTACCCAAAAAGGAGCCAATTATGAACCACAAAAACCTGTTATACTTAAATTACACCAAATTAGGTCTAATCAGACTCATTAAGACCCACGTAATTGACCCATTCACTCCCATTATGATCAATTAGACTCGTTAGAGAGCCACAAACCCCTTATACCCAATAAGACAAAAATTACCCAAAAAGGAGCCAATTATGGACCACAAAAACCTGTTCCACTTCAATTACACCAAATTAGGTCTAATCAGACTCATTATGACCCATGTAACCAATTGTGACCTATTAGACTCGTTAGGAAGCCACAAACCCCTTATACACACTAAGACCATATTTATCAAAATAGGAGACATTACAGACCATAAACACCTGTTATACATCAATTACACCAAATTAGGTCTAATTAGACTCATTATGACCCACTCACTCCGATTATGATCAATTAGACTCGTTAGAGAGCCACAAACCCCTTATACCCAATAAGGCAATAATTACCCAAAAAGGAGCCAATTATGAACCACAAAAACCTGTTATACTTCAATTACACCAAATTAGGTCTAATCAGACTCATTATGACCCATGTAACCAATTGTGACCTATTAGACTCGTTAGGCAGCCACAAACCCCTTATACACACTAAGGCCAAAATTATCAAAATAGGAGACATTACAGACCATAAACACTTGTTATACTTCAATTACACCAAATTAGGTCTAATCAGACTCATTAAGACCCATGTAACCAATTGTGACCTATTAGACTCGTTAGGAAGCCACAAACCCCTTATACACACTAAGACCATATTTATCAAAATAGGAGACATTACAGACCATAAACACCTGTTATACATCAATTACACCAAATTAGGGCTAATCAGACTCATTATGACCCATGTAACTGATTCTGATCTAATTAGACTCGTTAGGCAGCCACAAACCCCTTATACACACTAAGACCAAAATTATCAAAATAGGAGACATTACAGACCAAAAACACATGTTAAACGTCAATTACACCAAACTAGGTTTAATCAGACTCATTATTGACCCATTCACTCCCATTATGATCAATTAGACTCGTTAGAGAGCCACAAACCCCTTATACCCAATAAGACAAAAATTACCCAAAAAGGAGCCAATTTTGGACCACAAAAACCTGTTCCACTTCAATTACACCAAATTAGGTCTAATCAGACTCATTATGACCAATGTAACCAATTGTGACCATTTAGACTCGTTAGGAAGCCACAAACCCCTTATACACACAAAGACCATATTTATCAAAATAGGAGACATTAAAGACCATAAACACCTGTTATACATCAATTACACCAAATTAGGTGTAATCAGACTCATTATGACCCATGTAACCAATTGTGACCTATTAGACTCGTTAGGCAGCCACAAACCCCTTATACACACTTAGGCCAAAATTATCAAAATAGGAGACATTACAGACCATAAACACCTGTTATACATCAATTACACCAAATTAGGTCTAATCAGACTCATTATGACCCATGTAACCAATTGTGACCTATTAGACTCGTTAGGCAGCCACAAACCCCTTATACACACTAAGGCCAAAATTATCAAAATATGAGACATTATAGACCATAAACACCTGTTATACATCAATTACACCAAATTAGGTCTAATCAGACTCATTATGACCCACTCACTCCCATTATGATCAATTAGACTCGTTAGAGAGCCACAAACCCCTTATACCCAATAAGACAATAATTACCCAAAAAGGAGCCAATTATGAACCACAAAAACCTGTTATACTTAAATTACACCAAATTAGGTCTAATCAGACTCATTAAGACCCACGTAATTGACCCATTCACTCCCATTATGATCAATTAGACTCGTTAGAGAGCCACAAACCCCTTATACCCAATAAGACAAAAATTACCCAAAAAGGAGCCAATTATGGACCACAAAAACCTGTTCCACTTCAATTACACCAAATTAGGTCTAATCAGACTCATTATGACCCATGTAACCAATTGTGACCTATTAGACTCGTTAGGAAGCCACAAACCCCTTATACACACTAAGGCCAAAATTATCAAAATAGGAGACATTACAGACCATAAACACCTGTTATACCTCAATTACACCAAATTAGATCTAATCAGGCTCATTTTGACCCATTTACTCCCATTATGATCAATTAGACTCGTTAGAGAGCCAGGAACCCCTTATACCCAATAAGACAAAAATTACCCAAAAAGGAGCCAATTATGGACCACAAAAACGTGTTCCACTTCAATTACACCAAATTAGGTCTAATCAGACACATTATGACCCATGTAACCAATTGTGACCTATTAGACTCGTTAGGAAGCCACAAACCCCTTATACACACTAAGACCAAAATTATCAAAATAGGAGACATTACAGACCATAAACACCTGTTATACTTCAATTACACCAAATTAGGTCTAATGAGACTCATTATGACCCATGTAACCAATTGTGACCTATTAGACTCGTTAGGCAGCCAAAAACCCCTTATACACACTAAGGCCAAAATTATCAAAATAGGAGACATTACAGACCATAAACACTTGTTATACTTCAATTACACCAAATTAGGTCTAATCAGACTCATTAAGACCCATGTAACCAATTGTGACCTATTAGACTCGTTAGGAAGCCACAAACCCCTTATACACACTAAGACCATATTTATCAAAATAGGAGACATTACAGACCATAAACACCTGTTATACATCAATTACACCAAATTAGGCTAATCAGACTCATTATGACCCATGTAACTGATTCTGATCTAATTAGACTCGTTAGGCAGCCACAAACCCCTTATACACACTAAGACCAAAATTATCAAAATAGGAGACATTACAGACCATAAACACATGTTAAACGTCAATTACACCAAACTAGGTTTAATCAGACTCATTATTGACCCATTCACTCCCATTATGATCAATTAGACTCGTTAGAGAGCCACAAACCCCTTATACCCAATAAGACAAAAATTACCCAAAAAGGAGCCAATTTTGGACCACAAAAACCTATTCCACTTCAATTACACCAAATTAGGTCTAATCAGACTCATTATGACACATGTAACCAATTGTGACCTATTAGACTCGTTAGGAAGCCACAAACCCCTTATACACACAAAGACCATATTTATCAAAATAGGAGACATTAAAGACCATAAACACCTGTTATACATCAATTACACCAAATTAGGTGTAATCAGACTCATTATGACCCATGTAACCAATTGTGACCTATTAGACTCGTTAGGCAGCCACAAACCCCTTATACACACTTAGGCCAAAATTATCAAAATAGGAGACATTACAGACCATAAACACCTGTTATACATCAATTACACCAAATTAGGTCTAATCAGACTCATTATGACCCATGTAACCAATTGTGACCTATTAGACTCGTTAGGCAGCCACAAACCCCTTATACACACTAAGGCCAAAATTATCAAAATAGGAGACATTATAGACCATAAACACCTGTTATACATCAATTACACCAAATTAGGTCTAATCAGACTCATTATGACCCACTCACTCCCATTATGATCAATTAGACTCGTTAGAGAGCCACAATCCCCTTATACCCAATAAGACAATAATTACCCAAAAAGGAGCCAATTATGAACCACAAAAACCTGTTATACTTAAATTACACCAAATTAGGTCTAATCAGACTCATTAAGACCCACGTAATTGACCCATTCACTCCCATTATGATCAATTAGACTCGTTAGAGAGCCACAAACCCCTTATACCCAATAAGACAAAAATTACCCAAAAAGGAGCCAATTATGGACCACAAAAACCTGTTCCACTTCAATTACACCAAATTAGGTCTAATCAGACTCATTATGACCCATGTAACCAATTGTGACCTATTAGACTCGTTAGGAAGCCACAAACCCGTTATACACACTAAGACCATATTTATCAAAATAGGAGACATTAAAGACCATAAACACCTGTTATACATCAATTACACCAAATTAGGTCTAATTAGACTCATTATGACCCACTCACTCCGATTATGATCAATTAGACTCGTTAGAGAGCCACAAACCCCTTATATCCAATAAGGCAATAATTACCCAAAAAGGAGCCAATTATGAACCACAAAAACCTGTTATACTTCAATTACACCAAATTAGGTCTAATCAGACTCATTAAGACCCACGTAACCAATTGTGACCTATTAGACTCGTTAGGCAGCCACAAACCCCTTATACACACTAAGGCCAAAATTATCAAAATAGGAGACATTACAGACCATAAACACCTGTTATACCTCAATTACACCAAATTAGATCTAATCAGGCTCATTTTGACCCATTTACTCCCATTATGATCAATTAGACTCGTTAGAGAGCCAGGAACCCCTTATACCCAATAAGACAAAAATTACCCAAAAAGGAGCCAATTATGGACCACAAAAACGTGTTCCACTTCAATTACACCAAATTAGGTCTAATCAGACACATTATGACCCATGTAACCAATTGTGACCTATTAGACTCGTTAGGAAGCCACAAACCCCTTATACACACTAAGACCAAAATTATCAAAATAGGAGACATTACAGACCATAAACACCTGTTATACTTCAATTACACCAAATTAGGTCTAATCAGACTCATTATGACCCATGTAACCAATTGTGACCTATTAGACTCGTTAGGCAGCTACAAACCCCTTATACACACTAAGGCCAAAATTATCAAAATAGGAGACATTACAGACCATAAAACACTTGTTATACTTCAACTACACCAAATTAGGTCTAATCAGACTCATTAAGACCCATGTAACCAATTGTGACCTATTAGACTCGTTAGGAAGCCACAAACCCCTTATACACACTAAGACCATATTTATCAAAATAGGAGACATTACAGACCATAAACACTTGTTATACATCAATTACACCAAATTAGGGCTAATCAGACTCATTATGACCCATGTAACTGATTCTGATCTAATTAGACTCGTTAGGCAGCCACAAACCCCTTATACACACGAAGACCAAAATTATCTATATAGGAGACATTATAGACCATAAACACATGTTATACCTCAATTACACCAAACTAGGTTTAATCAGACTCATTATTGACCCATTCACTCCCATTATGATCAATTAGACTCGTTAGAGAGCCACAAACCCCTTATACCCAATAAGACAAAAATTACCCAAAAAGGAGCCAATTTTGGACCAGAAAAACCTGTTCCACTTCAATTACACCAAATTTGGTGTAATCAGACTCATTATGACCCATGTAACCAATTGTGACCTATTAGACTCATTAGGAAGCCACAAACCCCTTATACACACTAAGACCATATTTATCAAAATAGGAGACATTACAGACCATAAACACCTGTTATACATCAATTACACCAAATTAGGGCTAATCAGACTCATTATGACCCACTCACTCCCATTATGATAAATTAGACTCGTTAGAGAGCCACAAACCCCTTATACCCAATAAGACAATAATTACCCAAAAAGGAGCCAATTATGGACCACAAAAACCTGTTATACTTCAATTACACCAAATTAGATCTAATCAGACTTATTATGACCCATTTACTCCCATTATGATTAATTAGACTCGTTATAGAGCTAGAAACCCCTTATACCCAATAAGACAAAAATTACCCAAAAAGGAGCCAATTATGGACCACAAAAACCTGTTCCACTTCAATTACACCAAATTAGGTCTAATCAGACTCATTATGACCCATGTAACCAATTGTGACCTATTAGACTCGTTAGGAAGCCACAAACCCTTATTCACACTAAGACCATATTTATCAAAATATGAGACATTACAGACCATAAACCCCTATTATACATCAATTACACCAAATTAGGTCTAATTAGACTCATTTTGACCCATTTACTCCCATTATGATCAATTAGACTCGTTAGAGAGCCACAAACCCCTTATACCCAATAAGACAAAAATTACCCAAAAAGGAGCCAATTATGGACCACAAAAACCTGTTCCACTTCAATTACACCAAATTAGGTCTAATCAGACACATTATGACCCATGTAACCAATTGTGACCTATTAGACTCGTTAGGAAGCCACAAACCCCTTATACACACTAAGACCAAAATTATCAAAATAGGAGACATGGCAGACCGTAAACACCTGTTATACTTCAATTACACCAAATTAGGTCTAATCAGACTCATTATGACCCATGTAACCAATTATGACCTATTAGACTCGTTAGGCAGCCACAAACCCCTTATACACACTCAGGCCAAAATTATCAAAATAGGAGACATTACAGACCATAAACACATGTTATACCTCAATTACACCAAATTAGGTCTAATCAGACTCATTATGACCCACTCACTCCCATTATGATCAATTAGACTCGTTAGAGAGCCACAATCCCCTTATACCCAATAAGACAATAATTACCCAAAAAGGAGCCAATTATGAACCACAAAAACCTGTTATACTTAAATTACACCAAATTAGGTCTAATCAGACTCATTAAGACCCACGTAATTGACCCATTCACTCCCATTATGATCAATTAGACTCGTTAGAGAGCCACAAACCCCTTATACCCAATAAGACAAAAATTACCCAAAAAGGAGACATTACAGACCATAAACACCTGTTATACATCAATTACACCAAATTAGGGCTAATCAGACTCATTATGACCCATGTAACTGATTCTGATCTAATTAGACTCGTTAGGCAGCCACAAACCCCTTATACACACTAAGACCAAAATTATCAAAATAGGAGACATTACAGACCATAAACACATGTTAAACGTCAATTACACCAAACTAGGTTTAATCAGACTTATTATTGACCCATTCACTCCCATTATGATCAATTAGACTCGTTAGAGAGCCACAAACCCCTTATACCCAATAAGACAAAAATTACCCAAAAAGGAGCCAATTTTGGACCACAAAAACCTGTTCCACTTCAATTACACCAAATTAGGTCTAATCAGACTCATTATGACCAATGTAACCAATTGTGACCATTTAGACTCGTTAGGAAGCCACAAACCCCTTATACACACAAAGACCATATTTATCAAAATAGGAGACATTAAAGACCATAAACACCTGTTATACATCAATTACACCAAATTAGGTGTAATCAGACTCATTATGACCCATGTAACCAATTGTGACCTATTAGACTCGTTAGGCAGCCACAAACCCCTTATACACACTTAGGCCAAAATTATCAAAATAGGAGACATTACAGACCATAAACACCTGTTATACATCAATTACACCAAATTTGGTCTAATCAGACTCATTATGACCCATGTAACCAATTGTGACCTATTAGACTCGTTAGGCAGTCACAAACCCCTTATACACACTAAGGCCAAAATTATCAAAATAGGAGACATTATAGACCATAAACACCAGTTATACATCAATTACACCAAATTAGGTCTAATCAGACTCATTATGACCCACTCACTCCCATTATGATCAATTAGACTCGTTAGAGAGCCACAATCCCCTTATACCCAATAAGACAATAATTACCCAAAAAGGAGCCAATTATGAACCACAAAAACCTGTTATACTTAAATTACACCAAATTAGGTCTAATCAGACTCATTAAGACCCACGTAATTGACCCATTCACTCCCATTATGATCAATTAGACTCGTTAGAGAGCCACAAACCCCTTATACCCAATAAGACAAAAATTACCCAAAAAGGAGCCAATTATGGACCACAAAAACCTGTTCCACTTCAATTACACCAAATTAGGTCTAATCAGACTCATTATGACCCATGTAACCAATTGTGACCTATTAGACTCGTTAGGAAGCCACAAACCCCTTATACACACTAAGACCATATTTATCAAAATAGGAGACATTACAGACCATAAACACCTGTTATACATCAATTACACCAAATTAGGTCTAATTAGACTCATTATGACCCACTCACTCCGATTATGATCAATTAGACTCGTTAGAGAGCCACAAACCCCTTATACCCAATAAGGCAATAATTACCCAAAAAGGAGCCAATTATGAACCACAAAAACCTGTTATACTTCAATTACACCAAATTAGGTCTAATCAGACTCATTAAGACCCACGTAACCAATTGTGACCTATTAGACTCGTTAGGCAGCCACAAACCCCTTATACACACTAAGGCCAAAATTATCAAAATAGGAGACATTACAGACCATAAACACATGTTATACCTCAATTACACCAAATTAGATCTAATCAGGCTCATTTTGACCCATTTACTCCCATTATGATCAATTAGACTCGTTAGAGAGCCAGGAACCCCTTATACCCAATAAGACAAAAATTACCCAAAAAGGAGCCAATTATGGACCACAAAAACGTGTTCCACTTCAATTACACCAAATTAGGTCTAATCAGACACATTATGACCCATGTAACCAATTGTGACCTATTAGACTCGTTAGGAAGCCACAAACCCCTTATACACACTAAGACCAAAATTATCAAAATAGGAGACATTACAGACCATAAACACCTGTTATACTTCAATTACACCAAATTAGGTCTAATCAGACTCATTATGACCCATGTAACCAATTGTGACCTATTAGACTCGTTAGGCAGCTACAAACCCCTTATACACACTAAGGCCAAAATTATCAAAATAGGAGACATTACAGACCAAAAAACACTTGTTATACTTCAACTACACCAAATTAGGTCTAATCAGACTCATTAAGACCCATGTAACCAATTGTGACCTATTAGACTCGTTAGGAAGCCACAAACCCCTTATACACACTAAGACCATATTTATCAAAATAGGAGACATTACAGACCATAAACACTTGTTATACATCAATTACACCAAATTAGGGCTAATCAGACTCATTATGACCCATGTAACTGATTCTGATCTAATTAGACTCGTTAGGCAGCCACAAACCCCTTATACACACGAAGACCAAAATTATCTAAATAGGAGACATTATAGACCATAAACACATGTTATACCTCAATTACACCAAACTAGGTTTAATCAGACTCATTATTGACCCATTCACTCCCATTATGATCAATTAGACTCGTTAGAGAGCCACAAACCCCTTATACCCAATAAGACAAAAATTACCCAAAAAGGAGCCAATTTTGGACCACAAAAACCTGTTCCACTTCAATTACACCAAATTAGGTGTAATCAGACTCATTATGACCCATGTAACCAATTGTGACCTATTAGACTCGTTAGGAAGCCACAAACCCCTTATACACACTAAGACCATATTTATCAAAATAGGAGACATTACAGACCATAAACACCTGTTATACATCAATTACACCAAATTAGGGCTAATCAGACTCATTATGACCCACTCACTCCCATTATGATCAATTAGACTCGTTAGAGAGCCACAAACCCCTTATACCCAATAAGACAATAATTACCCAAAAAGGAGCCAATTATGGACCACAAAAACCTGTTATACTTCAATTACACCAAATTAGATCTAATCAGACTTATTATGACCCATTTACTCCCATTATGATTAATTAGACTCGTTATAGAGCTAGAAACCCCTTATACCCAATAAGACAAAAATTACCCAAAAAGGAGCCAATTATGGACCACAAAAACCTGTTCCACTTCAATTACACCAAATTAGGTCTAATCAGACTCATTATGACCCATGTAACCAATTGTGACCTATTAGACTCGTTAGGAAGCCACAAACCCTTATTCACACTAAGACCATATTTATCAAAATATGAGACATTACAGACCATAAACCCCTATTATACATCAATTACACCAAATTAGGTCTAATTAGACTCATTTTGACCCATTTACTCCCATTATGATCAATTAGACTCGTTAGAGAGCCACAAACCCCTTATACCCAATAAGACAAAAATTACCCAAAAAGGAGCCAATTATGGACCACAAAAACCTGTTCCACTTCAATTACACCAAATTAGGTCTAATCAGACACATTATGACCCATGTAACCAATTGTGACCTATTAGACTCGTTAGGAAGCCACAAACCCCTTATACACACTAAGACCAAAATTATCAAAATAGGAGACATGGCAGACCGTAAACACCTGTTATACTTCAATTACACCAAATTAGGTCTAATCAGACTCATTATGACCCATGTAACCAATTATGACCTATTAGACTCGTTAGGCAGCCACAAACCCCTTATACACACTCAGGCCAAATTTATCAAAATAGGAGACATTACAGACCATAAACACATGTTATACCTCAATTACACCAAATTAGGTCTAATCAGACTCATTATGACCCACTCACTCCCATTATGATCAATTAGACTCGTTAGAGAGCCACAATCCCCTTATACCCAATAAGACAATAATTACCCAAAAAGGAGCCAATTATGAACCACAAAAACCTGTTATACTTAAATTACACCAAATTAGGTCTAATCAGACTCATTAAGACCCACGTAATTGACCCATTCACTCCCATTATGATCAATTAGACTCGTTAGAGAGCCACAAACCCCTTATACCCAATAAGACAAAAATTACCCAAAAAGGAGACATTACAGACCATAAACACCTGTTATACATCAATTACACCAAATTAGGGCTAATCAGACTCATTATGACCCATGTAACTGATTCTGATCTAATTAGACTCGTTAGGCAGCCACAAACCCCTTATACACACTAAGACCAAAATTATCAAAATAGGAGACATTACAGACCATAAACACATGTTAAACGTCAATTACACCAAACTAGGTTTAATCAGACTTATTATTGACCCATTCACTCCCATTATGATCAATTAGACTCGTTAGAGAGCCACAAACCCCTTATACCCAATAAGACAAAAATTACCCAAAAAGGAGCCAATTTTGGACCACAAAAACCTGTTCCACTTCAATTACACCAAATTAGGTCTAATCAGACTCATTATGACCAATGTAACCAATTGTGACCATTTAGACTCGTTAGGAAGCCACAAACCCCTTATACACACAAAGACCATATTTATCAAAATAGGAGACATTAAAGACCATAAACACCTGTTATACATCAATTACACCAAATTAGGTGTAATCAGACTCATTATGACCCATGTAACCAATTGTGACCTATTAGACTCGTTAGGCAGCCACAAACCCCTTATACACACTTAGGCCAAAATTATCAAAATAGGAGACATTACAGACCATAAACACCTGTTATACATCAATTACACCAAATTAGGTCTAATCAGACTCATTATTAGACTCGTTAGGCAGCCACAAACCCCTTATACACACTAAGGCCAAAATTATCAAAATAGGAGACATTATAGACCATAAACACCTGTTATACATCAATTACACCAAATTAGGTCTAATCAGACTCATTATGACCCACTCACTCCCATTATGATCAATTAGACTCGTTAGAGAGCCACAATCCCCTTATACCCAATAAGACAATAATTACTCAAAAAGGAGCCAATTATGAACCACAAAAACCTGTTATACTTAAATTACACCAAATTAGGTCTAATCAGACTCATTAAGACCCACGTAATTGACCCATTCACTCCCATTATGATCAATTAGACTCGTTAGAGAGCCACAAACCCCTTATACCCAATAAGACAAAAATTACCCAAAAAGGAGCCAATTATGTACCACAAAAACCTGTTCCACTTCAATTACACCAAATTAGGTCTAATCAGACTCATTATGACCCATGTAACCAATTGTGACCTATTAGACTCGTTAGGAAGCCACAAACCCCTTATACACACTAAGACCATATTTATCAAAATAGGAGACATTACAGACCATAAACACCTGTTATACATCAATTACACCAAATTAGGTCTAATTAGACTCATTATGACCCACTCACTCCGATTATGATCAATTAGACTCGTTAGAGAGCCACAAACCCCTTATACCCAATAAGGCAATAATTACCCAAAAAGGAGCCAATTATGAACCACAAAAACCTGTTATACTTCAATTACACCAAATTAGGTCTAATCAGACTCATTAAGACCCACGTAACCAATTGTGACCTATTAGACTCGTTAGGCAGCCACAAACCCCTTATACACACTAAGGCCAAAATTATCAAAATAGGAGACATTACAGACCATAAACACCTGTTATACCTCAATTACACCAAATTAGATCTAATCAGGCTCATTTTGACCCATTTACTCCCATTATGATCAATTAGACTCGTTAGAGAGCCAGGAACCCCTTATACCCAATAAGACAAAAATTACCCAAAAAGGAGCCAATTATGGACCACAAAAACGTGTTCCACTTCAATTACACCAAATTAGGTCTAATCAGACACATTATGACCCATGTAACCAATTGTGACCTATTAGACTCGTTAGGAAGCCACAAACCCCTTATACACACTAAGGCCAAAATTATCAAAATAGGAGACATTACAGACCATAAAACACTTGTTATACTTCAACTACACCAAATTAGGTCTAATCAGACTCATTAAGACCCATGTAACCAATTGTGACCTATTAGACTCGTTAGGAAGCCACAAACCCCTTATACACACTAAGACCATATTTATCAAAATAGGAGACATTACAGACCATAAACACTTGTTATACATCAATTACACCAAATTAGGGCTAATCAGACTCATTATGACCCATGTAACTGATTCTGATCTAATTAGACTCGTTAGGCAGCCACAAACCCCTTATACACACGAAGACCAAAATTATCTAAATAGGAGACATTATAGACCATAAACACATGTTATACCTCAATTACACCAAACTAGGTTTAATCAGACTCATTATTGACCCATTCACTCCCATTATGATCAATTAGACTCGTTAGAGAGCCACAAACCCCTTATACCCAATAAGACAAAAATTACCCAAAAAGGAGCCAATTTTGGACCACAAAAACCTGTTCCACTTCAATTACACCAAATTAGGTGTAATCAGACTCATTATGACCCATGTAACCAATTGTGACCTATTAGACTCGTTAGGAAGCCACAAACCCCTTATACACTAAGACCAAAATTATCAAAATAGGAGACATTACAGACCATAAACACCTGTTATACTTCAATTACACCAAATTAGGTCTAATCAGACTCATTATGACCCATGTAACCAATTGTGACATATTAGACTCGTTAGGCAGCTACAAACCCCTTATACACACTAAGGCCAAAATTATCAAAATAGGAGACATTACAGACCATAAAACACTTGTTATACTTCAACTACACCAAATTAGGTCTAATCAGACTCATTAAGACCCATGTAACCAATTGTGACCTATTAGACTCGTTAGGAAGCCACAAACCCCTTATACACACTAAGACCATATTTATCAAAATAGGAGACATTACAGACCATAAACACTTGTTATACATCAATTACACCAAATTAGGGCTAATCAGACTCATTATGACCCATGTAACTGATTCTGATCTAATTAGACTCGTTAGGCAGCCACAAACCCCTTATACACACGAAGACCAAAATTATCTAAATAGGAGACATTATAGACCATAAACACATGTTATACCTCAATTACACCAAACTAGGTTTAATCAGACTCATTATTGACCCATTCACTCCCATTATGATCAATTAGACTCGTTAGAGAGCCACAAACCCCTTATACCCAATAAGACAAAAATTACCCAAAAAGGAGCCAATTATGGACCACAAAAACCTGTTCCACTTCAATTACACCAAATTAGGTCTAATCAGACACATTATGACCCATGTAACCAATTGTGACCTATTAGACTCGTTAGGAAGCCACAAACCCCTTATACACACTAAGACCAAAATTATCAAAATAGGAGACATGGCAGACCGTAAACACCTGTTATACTTCAATTACACCAAATTAGGTCTAATCAGACTCATTATGACCCATGTAACCAATTATGACCTATTAGACTCGTTAGGCAGCCACAAACCCCTTATACACACTAAGACCAAAATTATCAAAATAGGAGACATTACAGACCATAAACACATGTTAAACGTCAATTACACCAAACTAGGTTTAATCAGACTTATTATTGACCCATTCACTCCCATTATGATCAATTAGACTCGTTAGAGAGCCACAAACCCCTTATACCCAATTAGACAAAAATTACCCAAAAAGGAGCCAATTTTGGACCACAAAAACCTGTTCCACTTCAATTACACCAAATTAGGTCTAATCAGACTCATTATGACCAATGTAACCAATTGTGACCATTTAGACTCGTTAGGAAGCCACAAACCCCTTATACACACAAAGACCATATTTATCAAAATAGGAGACATTAAAGACCATAAACACCTGTTATACATCAATTACACCAAATTAGGTGTAATCAGACTCATTATGACCCATGTAACCAATTGTGACCTATTAGACTCGTTAGGCAGCGACAAACCCCTTATACACACTTAGGCCAAAATTATCAAAATAGGAGACATTACAGACCATAAACACATGTTATACATCAATTACACCAAATTAGGTCTAATCAGACTCATTATGACCCACTCACTCCCATTATGATCAATTAGACTCGTTAGAGAGCCACAATCCCCTTATACCCAATAAGACAAAAATTACCCAAAAAGGAGCCAATTATGGACCACAAAAACCTGTTCCACTTCAATTACACCAAATTAGGTCTAATCAGACACATTATGACCCATGTAACCAATTGTGACCTATTAGACTCGTTAGGAAGCCACAAACCCCTTATACACACTAAGACCAAAATTATCAAAATAGGAGACATTACAGACCATAAACACCTGTTATACTTCAATTACACCAAATTAGGTCTAATCAGACTCATTATGACCCATGTAACCAATTGTGACCTATTAGACTCGTTAGGCAGCCACAAACCCCTTATACACACTAAGGCCAAAATTATCAAAATAGGAGACATTACAGACCATAAACACATGTTAAACGTCAATTACACCAAACTAGCTTTAATCAGACTTATTATTGACCCATTCACTCCCATTATGATCAATTAGACTCGTTAGAGAGCCACAAACCCCTTATACCCAATAAGACAAAAATTACCCAAAAAGGAGCCAATTATGGACCACAAAAACCTGTTCCACTTCAATTACACCAAATTAGGTCTAATCAGACACATTATGACCCATGTAACCAATTGTGACCTATTAGACTCGTTAGGAAGCCACAAACCCCTTATACACACTAAGACCAAAATTATCAAAATAGGAGACATTACAGACCATAAACACCTGTTTTACTTCAATTACACCAAATTAGGTCTAATCAGACTCATTATGACCCATGTAACCAATTGTGACCTATTAGACTCGTTAGGCAGCTACAAACCCCTTATACACACTAAGGCCAAAATTATCAAAATAGGAGACATTACAGACCAAAAAACACTTGTTATACTTCAACTACACCAAATTAGGTCTAATCAGACTCATTAAGACCCATGTAACCAATTGTGACCTATTAGACTCGTTAGGAAGCCACAAACCCCTTATACACACTAAGACCATATTTATCAAAATAGGAGACATTACAGACCATAAACACTTGTTATACATCAATTACACCAAATTAGGGCTAATCAGACTCATTATGACCCATGTAACTGATTCTGATCTAATTAGACTCGTTAGGCAGCCACAAACCCCTTATACACACGTAGACCAAAATTATCTAAATAGGAGACATTATAGACCATAAACACATGTTATACCTCAATTACACCAAACTAGGTTTAATCAGACTCGTTATTGACCCATTCACTCCCATTATGATCAATTAGACTCGTTAGAGAGCCACAAAACCCTTATACCCAATAAGACAAAAATTACCCAAAAAGGAGCCAATTTTGGACCACAAAAACCTGTTCCACTTCAATTACACCAAATTAGGTGTAATCAGACTCATTATGACCCATGTAACCAATTGTGACCTATTAGACTCGTTAGGAAGCCACAAACCCCTTATACACACTAAGACCATATTTATCAAAATAGGAGACATTACAGACCATAAACACCTGTTATACATCAATTACACCAAATTAGGGCTAATCAGACTCATTATGACCCACTCACTCCCATTATGATAAATTAGACTCGTTAGAGAGCTACAAACCCCTTATACCCAATAAGACAATAATTACCCAAAAAGGAGACATTACAGACCATAAACACCTGTTATACCTCAATTACACCAAATTAGATCTAATCAGGCTCATTTTGACCCATTTACTCCCATTATGATCAATTAGACTCGTTAGAGAGCCAGGAACCCCTTATACCCAATAAGACAAAAATTACCCAAAAAGGAGCCAATTATGGACCACAAAAACGTGTTCCACTTCAATTACACCAAATTAGGTCTAATCAGACACATTATGACCCATGTAACCAATTGTGACCTATTAGACTCGTTAGGAAGCCACAAACCCCTTATACACACTAAGACCAAAATTATCAAAATAGGAGACATTACAGACCATAAACACCTGTTATACTTCAATTACACCAAATTAGGTCTAATCAGACTCATTATGACCCATGTAACCAATTGTGACCTATTAGACTCGTTAGGCAGCTACAAACCCCTTATACACACTAAGGCCAAAATTATCAAAATAGGAGACATTACAGACCATAAAACACTTGTTATACTTCAACTACACCAAATTAGGTCTAATCAGACTCATTAAGACCCATGTAACCAATTGTGACCTATTAGACTCGTTAGGAAGCCACAAACCCCTTATACACACTAAGACCATATTTATCAAAATAGGAGACATTACAGACCATAAACACTTGTTATACATCAATTACACCAAATTAGGGCTAATCAGACTCATTATGACCCATGTAACTGATTCTGATCTAATTAGACTCGTTAGGCAGCCACAAACCCCTTATACACACGAAGACCAAAATTATCTAAATAGGAGACATTATAGACCATAAACACATGTTATACCTCAATTACACCAAACTAGGTTTAATCAGACTCATTATTGACCCATTCACTCCCATTATGATCAATTAGACTCGTTAGAGAGCCACAAACCCCTTATACCCAATAAGACAAAAATTACCCAAAAAGGAGCCAATTTTGGACCACAAAAACCTGTTCCACTTCAATTACACCAAATTAGGTGTAATCAGACTCATTATGACCCATGTAACCAATTGTGACCTATTAGACTCGTTAGGAAGCCACAAACCCCTTATACACACTAAGACCAAAATTATCAAAATAGGAGACATTACAGACCATAAACACCTGTTATACTTCAATTACACCAAATTAGGTCTAATCAGACTCATTATGACCCATGTAACCAATTGTGACCTATTAGACTCGTTAGGCAGCTACAAACCCCTTATACACACTAAGGCCAAAATTATCAAAATAGGAGACATTACAGACCATAAAACACTTGTTATACTTCAACTACACCAAATTAGGTCTAATCAGACTCATTAAGACCCATGTAACCAATTGTGACCTATTAGACTCGTTAGGAAGCCACAAACCCCTTATACACTATAAGACCATATTTATCAAAATAGGAGACATTACAGACCATAAACACTTGTTATACATCAATTACACCAAATTAGGGCTAATCAGACTCATTATGACCCATGTAACTGATTCTGATCTAATTAGACTCGTTAGGCAGCCACAAACCCCTTATACACACGAAGACCAAAATTATCTAAATAGGAGACATTATAGACCATAAACACATGTTATACCTCAATTACACCAAACTAGGTTTAATCAGACTCATTATTGACCCATTCACTCCCATTATGATCAATTAGACTCGTTAGAGAGCCACAAACCCCTTATACCCAATAAGACAATAATTACCCAAAAAGGAGCCAATTATGGACCACAAAAACCTGTTATACTTCAATTACACCAAATTAGATCTAATCAGACTTATTATGACCCATTTACTCCCATTATGATTAATTAGACTCGTTATAGAGCTAGAAACCCCTTATACCCAATAAGACAAAAATTACCCAAAAAGGAGCCAATTATGGACCACAAAAACCTGTTCCACTTCAATTACACCAATTTAGGTCTAATCAGACTCATTATGACCCATGTAACCAATTGTGACCTATTAGACTCGTTAGGAAGCCACAAACCCTTATTCACACTAAGACCATATTTATCAAAATATGAGACATTACAGACCATAAACCCCTATTATACATCAATTACACCAAATTAGGTCTAATTAGACTCATTTTGACCCATTTACTCCCATTATGATCAATTAGACTCGTTAGAGAGCCACAATCCCCTTATACCCAATAAGACAATAATTACCCAAAAAGGAGCCAATTATGAACCACAAAAACCTGTTATACTTAAATTACACCAAATTAGGTCTAATCAGACTCATTAAGACCCACGTAATTGACCCATTCACTCCCATTATGATCAATTAGACTCGTTAGAGAGCCACAAACCCCTTATACCCAATAAGACAAAAATTACCCAAAAAGGAGCCAATTATGTACCACAAAAACCTGTTCCACTTCAATTACACCAAATTAGGTCTAATCAGACTCATTATGACCCATGTAACCAATTGTGACCTATTAGACTCGTTAGGAAGCCACAAACCCCTTATACACACTAAGACCATATTTATCAAAATAGGAGACATTACAGACCATAAACACCTGTTATACATCAATTACACCAAATTAGGTCTAATTAGACTCATTATGACCCACTCACTCCGATTATGATCAATTAGACTCGTTAGAGAGCCACAAACCCCTTATACCCAATAAGGCAATAATTACCCAAAAAGGAGCCAATTATGAACCACAAAAACCTGTTATACTTCAATTACACCAAATTAGGTCTAATCAGACTCATTAAGACCCACGTAACCAATTGTGACCTATTAGACTCGTTAGGCAGCCACAAACCCCTTATACACACTAAGGCCAAAATTATCAAAATAGGAGACATTACAGACCATAAACACCTGTTATACCTCAATTACACCAAATTAGATCTAATCAGGCTCATTTTGACCCATTTACTCCCATTATGATCAATTAGACTCGTTAGAGAGCCAGGAACCCCTTATACCCAATAAGACAAAAATTACCCAAAAAGGAGCCAATTATGGACCACAAAAACGTGTTCCACTTCAATTACACCAAATTAGGTCTAATCAGACACATTATGACCCATGTAACCAATTGTGACCTATTAGACTCGTTAGGAAGCCACAAACCCCTTATACACACTAAGGCCAAAATTATCAAAATAGGAGACATTACAGACCATAAAACACTTGTTATACTTCAACTACACCAAATTAGGTCTAATCAGACTCATTAAGACCCATGTAACCAATTGTGACCTATTAGACTCGTTAGGAAGCCACAAACCCCTTATACACACTAAGACCATATTTATCAAAATAGGAGACATTACAGACCATAAACACTTGTTATACATCAATTACACCAAATTAGGGCTAATCAGACTCATTATGACCCATGTAACTGATTCTGATCTAATTAGACTCGTTAGGCAGCCACAAACCCCTTATACACACGAAGACCAAAATTATCTAAATAGGAGACATTATAGACCATAAACACATGTTATACCTCAATTACACCAAACTAGGTTTAATCAGACTCATTATTGACCCATTCACTCCCATTATGATCAATTAGACTCGTTAGAGAGCCACAAACCCCTTATACCCAATAAGACAAAAATTACCCAAAAAGGAGCCAATTTTGGACCACAAAAACCTGTTCCACTTCAATTACACCAAATTAGGTGTAATCAGACTCATTATGACCCATGTAACCAATTGTGACCTATTAGACTCGTTAGGAAGCCACAAACCCCTTATACACACTAAGACCAAAATTATCAAAATAGGAGACATTACAGACCATAAACACCTGTTATACTTCAATTACACCAAATTAGGTCTAATCAGACTCATTATGACCCATGTAACCAATTGTGACATATTAGACTCGTTAGGCAGCTACAAACCCCTTATACACACTAAGGCCAAAATTATCAAAATAGGAGACATTACAGACCATAAAACACTTGTTATACTTCAACTACACCAAATTAGGTCTAATCAGACTCATTAAGACCCATGTAACCAATTGTGACCTATTAGACTCGTTAGGAAGCCACAAACCCCTTATACACACTAAGACCATATTTATCAAAATAGGAGACATTACAGACCATAAACACTTGTTATACATCAATTACACCAAATTAGGGCTAATCAGACTCATTATGACCCATGTAACTGATTCTGATCTAATTAGACTCGTTAGGCAGCCACAAACCCCTTATACACACGAAGACCAAAATTATCTAAATAGGAGACATTATAGACCATAAACACATGTTATACCTCAATTACACCAAACTAGGTTTAATCAGACTCATTATTGACCCATTCACTCCCATTATGATCAATTAGACTCGTTAGAGAGCCACAAACCCCTTATACCCAATAAGACAAAAATTACCCAAAAAGGAGCCAATTATGGACCACAAAAACCTGTTCCACTTCAATTACACCAAATTAGGTCTAATCAGACACATTATGACCCATGTAACCAATTGTGACCTATTAGACTCGTTAGGAAGCCACAAACCCCTTATACACACTAAGACCAAAATTATCAAAATAGGAGACATGGCAGACCGTAAACACCTGTTATACTTCAATTACACCAAATTAGGTCTAATCAGACTCATTATGACCCATGTAACCAATTATGACCTATTAGACTCGTTAGGCAGCCACAAACCCCTTATACACACTCAGGCCAAAATTATCAAAATAGGAGACATTACAGACCATAAACACATGTTATACCTCAATTACACCAAATTAGGTCTAATCAGACTCATTATGACCCACTCACTCCCATTATGATCAATTAGACTCGTTAGAGAGCCACAATCCCCTTATACCCAATAAGACAATAATTACCCAAAAAGGAGCCAATTATGAACCACAAAAACCTGTTATACTTAAATTACACCAAATTAGGTCTAATCAGACTCATTAAGACCCACGTAATTGACCCATTCACTCCCATTATGATCAATTAGACTCGTTAGAGAGCCACAAACCCCTTATACCCAATAACACAAAAATTACCCAAAAAGGAGACATTACATACCATAAACACCTGTTATACATCAATTACACCAAATTAGGGCTAATCAGACTCATTATGACCCATGTAACTGATTCTGATCTAATTAGACTCGTTAGGCAGCCACAAACCCCTTATACACACTAAGACCAAAATTATCAAAATAGGAGACATTACAGACCATAAACACATGTTAAACGTCAATTACACCAAACTAGGTTTAATCAGACTTATTATTGACCCATTCACTCCCATTATGATCAATTAGACTCGTTAGAGAGCCACAAACCCCTTATACCCAATTAGACAAAAATTACCCAAAAAGGAGCCAATTTTGGACCACAAAAACCTGTTCCACTTCAATTACACCAAATTAGGTCTAATCAGACTCATTATGACCAATGTAACCAATTGTGACCATTTAGACTCGTTAGGAAGCCACAAACCCCTTATACACACAAAGACCATATTTATCAAAATAGGAGACATTAAAGACCATAAACACCTGTTATACATCAATTACACCAAATTAGGTGTAATCAGACTCATTATGACCCATGTAACCAATTGTGACCTATTAGACTCGTTAGGCAGCCACAAACCCCTTATACACACTTAGGCCAAAATTATCAAAATAGGAGACATTACAGACCATAAACACCTGTTATACATCAATTACACCAAATTAGGTCTAATCAGACTCATTATGACCCACTCACTCCCATTATGATCAATTAGACTCGTTAGAGAGCCACAATCCCCTTATACCCAATAAGACAAAAATTACCCAAAAAGGAGCCAATTATGGACCACAAAAACCTGTTCCACTTCAATTACACCAAATTAGGTCTAATCAGACACATTATGACCCATGTAACCAATTGTGACCTATTAGACTCGTTAGGAAGCCACAAACCCCTTATACACACTAAGACCAAAATTATCAAAATAGGAGACATTACAGACCATAAACACCTGTTATACTTCAATTACACCAAATTAGGTCTAATCAGACTCATTATGACCCATGTAACCAATTGTGACCTATTAGACTCGTTAGGCAGCCACAAACCCCTTATACACACTAAGGCCAAAATTATCAAAATAGGAGACATTACAGACCATAAACACATGTTAAACGTCAATTACACCAAACTAGCTTTAATCAGACTTATTATTGACCCATTCACTCCCATTATGATCAATTAGACTCGTTAGAGAGCCACAAACCCCTTATACCCAATAAGACAAAAATTACCCAAAAAGGAGCCAATTATGGACCACAAAAACCTGTTCCACTTCAATTACACCAAATTAGGTCTAATCAGACACATTATGACCCATGTAACCAATTGTGACCTATTAGACTCGTTAGGAAGCCACAAACCCCTTATACACACTAAGACCAAAATTATCAAAATAGGAGACATTACAGACCATAAACACCTGTTTTACTTCAATTACACCAAATTAGGTCTAATCAGACTCATTATGACCCATGTAACCAATTGTGACCTATTAGACTCGTTAGGCAGCTACAAACCCCTTATACACACTAAGGCCAAAATTATCAAAATAGGAGACATTACAGACCAAAAAACACTTGTTATACTTCAACTACACCAAATTAGGTCTAATCAGACTCATTAAGACCCATGTAACCAATTGTGACCTATTAGACTCGTTAGGAAGCCACAAACCCCTTATACACACTAAGACCATATTTATCAAAATAGGAGACATTACAGACCATAAACACTTGTTATACATCAATTACACCAAATTAGGGCTAATCAGACTCATTATGACCCATGTAACTGATTCTGATCTAATTAGACTCGTTAGGCAGCCACAAACCCCTTATACACACGAAGACCAAAATTATCTAAATAGGAGACATTATAGACCATAAACACATGTTATACCTCAATTACACCAAACTAGGTTTAATCAGACTCATTATTGACCCATTCACTCCCATTATGATCAATTAGACTCGTTAGAGAGCCACAAACCCCTTATACCCAATAAGACAAAAATTACCCAAAAAGGAGCCAATTTTGGACCACAAAAACCTGTTCCACTTCAATTACACCAAATTAGGTGTAATCAGACTCATTATGACCCATGTAACCAATTGTGACCTATTAGACTCGTTAGGAAGCCACAAACCCCTTATACACACTAAGACCATATTTATCAAAATAGGAGACATTACTGACCATAAACACCTGTTATACATCAATTACACCAAATTAGGGCTAATCAGACTCATTATGACCCACTCACTCCCATTATGATAAATTAGACTCGTTAGAGAGCTACAAACCCCTTATACCCAATAAGACAATAATTACCCAAAAAGGAGCCAATTATGGACCACAAAAACCTGTTATACTTCAATTACACCAAATTAGATCTAATCAGACTTATTATGACCCATTTACTCCCATTATGATTAATTAGACTCGTTATAGAGCTAGAAACCCCTTATACCCAATAAGACAAAAATTACCCAAAAAGGAGCCAATTATGGACCACAAAAACCTGTTCCACTTCAATTACACCAAATTAGGTCTAATCAGACTCATTATGACCCATGTAACCAATTGTGACCTATTAGACTCGTTAGGAAGCCACAAACCCTTATTCACACTAAGACCATATTTATCAAAATATGAGACATTACAGACCATAAACCCCTATTATACATCAATTACACCAAATTAGGTCTAATTAGACTCATTTTGACCCATTTACTCCCATTATGATCAATTAGACTCGTTAGAGAGCCACAAACCCCTTATACCCAATAAGACAAAATTTACCCAAAAAGGAGCCAATTATGGACCACAAAAACCTGTTCCACTTCAATTACACCAAATTAGGTCTAATCAGACACATTATGACCCATGTAACCAATTGTGACCTATTAGACTCGTTAGGAAGCCACAAACCCCTTATACACACTAAGACCAAAATTATCAAAATAGGAGACATGGCAGACCGTAAACACCTGTTATACTTCAATTACACCAAATTAGGTCTAATCAGACTCATTATGACCCATGTAACCAATTATGACCTATTAGACTCGTTAGGCAGCCACAAACCCCTTATACACACTCAGGCCAAAATTATCAAAATAGGAGACATTACAGACCATAAACACATGTTATACCTCAATTACACCAAATTAGGTCTAATCAGACTCATTATGACCCACTCACTCCCATTATGATCAATTAGACTCGTTAGAGAGCCACAATCCCCTTATACCCAATAAGACAATAATTACCCAAAAAGGAGCCAATTATGAACCACAAAAACCTGTTATACTTAAATTACACCAAATTAGGTCTAATCAGACTCATTAAGACCCACGTAATTGACCCATTCACTCCCATTATGATCAATTAGACTCGTTAGAGAGCCACAAACCCCTTATACCCAATAAGACAAAAATTACCCAAAAAGGAGACATTACAGACCATAAACACCTGTTATACATCAATTACACCAAATTAGGGCTAATCAGACTCATTATGACCCATGTAACTGATTCTGATCTAATTAGACTCGTTAGGCAGCCACAAACCCCTTATACACACTAAGACCAAAATTATCAAAATAGGAGACATTACAGACCATAAACACATGTTAAACGTCAATTACACCAAACTAGGTTTAATCAGACTTATTATTGACCCATTCACTCCCATTATGATCAATTAGACTCGTTAGAGAGCCACAAACCCCTTATACCCAATAAGACAAAAATTACCCAAAAAGGAGCCAATTTTGGACCACAAAAACCTGTTCCACTTCAATTACACCAAATTAGGTCTAATCAGACTCAATATGACCAATGTAACCAATTGTGACCATTTAGACTCGTTAGGAAGCCACAAACCCCTTATACACACAAAGACCATATTTATCAAAATAGGAGACATTAAAGACCATAAACACCTGTTATACATCAATTACACCAAATTAGGTGTAATCAGACTCATTATGACCCATGTAACCAATTGTGACCTATTAGACTCGTTAGGCAGCCACAAACCCCTTATACACACTTAGGCCAAAATTATCAAAATAGGAGACATTACAGACCATAAACACCTGTTATACATCAATTACACCAAATTAGGTCTAATCAGACTCATTATGACCCATGTAACCAATTGTGACCTATTAGACTCGTTAGGCAGCCACAAACCCCTTATACACACTAAGGCCAAAATTATCAAAATAGGAGACATTATAGACCATAAACACCTGTTATACATCAATCACACCAAATTAGGTCTAATCAGACTCATTATGACCCACTCACTCCCATTATGATCAATTAGACTCGTTAGAGAGCCACAATCCCCTTATACCCAATAAGACAATAATTACCCAAAAAGGAGCCAATTATGAACCACAAAAACCTGTTATACTTAAATTACACCAAATTAGGTCTAATCAGACTCATTAAGACCCACGTAATTGACCCATTCACTCCCATTATGATCAATTAGACTCGTTAGAGAGCCACAAACCCCTTATACCCAATAAGACAAAAATTACCCAAAAAGGAGACATTACAGACCATAAACACCTGTTATACATCAATTACACCAAATTAGGGCTAATCAGACTCATTATGACCCATGTAACTGATTCTGATCTAATTAGACTCGTTAGGCAGCCACAAACCCCTTATACACACTAAGACCAAAATTATCAAAATAGGAGACATTACAGACCATAAACACATGTTAAACGTCAATTACACCAAACTAGGTTTAATCAGACTTATTATTGACCCATTCACTCCCATTATGATCAATTAGACTCGTTAGAGAGCCACAAACCCCTTATACCCAATAAGACAAAAATTACCCAAAAAGGAGCCAATTTTGGACCACAAAAACCTGTTCCACTTCAATTACACCAAATTAGGTCTAATCAGACTCAATATGACCAATGTAACCAATTGTGACCATTTAGACTCGTTAGGAAGCCACAAACCCCTTATACACACAAAGACCATATTTATCAAAATAGGAGACATTAAAGACCATAAACACCTGTTATACATCAATTACACCAAATTAGGTGTAATCAGACTCATTATGACCCATGTAACCAATTGTGACCTATTAGACTCGTTAGGCAGCCACAAACCCCTTATACACACTTAGGCCAAAATTATCAAAATAGGAGACATTACAGACCATAAACACCTGTTATACATCAATTACACCAAATTAGGTCTAATCAGACTCATTATGACCCATGTAACCAATTGTGACCTATTAGACTCGTTAGGCAGCCACAAACCCCTTATACACACTAAGGCCAAAATTATCAAAATAGGAGACATTATAGACCATAAACACCTGTTATACATCAATTACACCAAATTAGGTCTAATCAGACTCATTATGACCCACTTACTCCCATTATGATCAATTAGACTCGTTAGAGAGCCACAATCCCCTTATACCCAATAAGACAATAATTACCCAAAAAGGAGCCAATTATGAACCACAAAAACCTGTTATACTTAAATTACACCAAATTAGGTCTAATCAGACTCATTAAGACGCACGTAATTGACCCATTCACTCCCATTATGATCAATTAGACTCGTTAGAGAGCCACAAACCCCTTATACCCAATAAGACAAAAATTACCCAAAAAGGAGCCAATTATGTACCACAAAAACCTGTTCCACTTCAATTACACCAAATTAGGGCTAATCAGACTCATTATGACCCATGTAACTGATTCTGATCTAATTAGACTCGTTAGGCAGCCACAAACCCCTTATACACACGAAGACCAAAATTATCTAAATAGGAGACATTATAGACCATAAACACATGTTATACCTCAATTACACCAAACTAGGTTTAATCAGACTCATTATTGACCCATTCACTCCCATTATGATCAATTAGACTCGTTAGAGAGCCACAAACCCCTTATACCCAATAAGACAATAATTACCCAAAAAGGAGCCAATTATGGACCACAAAAACCTGTTATACTTCAATTACACCAAATTAGATCTAATCAGACTTATTATGACCCATTTACTCCCATTATGATTAATTAGACTCGTTATAGAGCTAGAAACCCCTTATACCCAATAAGACAAAAATTACCCAAAAAGGAGCCAATTATGGACCACAAAAACCTGTTCCACTTCAATTACACCAAATTAGGTCTAATCAGACTCATTATGACCCATGTAACCAATTGTGACCTATTAGACTCGTTAGGAAGCCACAAACCCTTATTCACACTAAGACCATATTTATCAAAATATGAGACATTACAGACCATAAACCCCTATTATACATCAATTACACCAAATTAGGTCTAATTAGACTCATTTTGACCCATTTACTCCCATTATGATCAATTAGACTCGTTAGAGAGCCACAAACCCCTTATACCCAATAAGACAAAAATTACCCAAAAAGGAGCCAATTATGGACCACAAAAACCTGTTCCACTTCAATTACACCAAATTAGGTCTAATCAGACACATTATGACCCATGTAACCAATTGTGACCTATTAGACTCGTTAGGAAGCCACAAACCCCTTATACACACTAAGACCAAAATTATCAAAATAGGAGACATGGCAGACCGTAAACACCTGTTATACTTCAATTACACCAAATTAGGTCTAATCAGACTCATTATGACCCATGTAACCAATTATGACCTATTAGACTCGTTAGGCGGCCACAAACCCCTTATACACACTCAGGCCAAAATTATCAAAATAGGAGACATTACAGACCATAAACACATGTTATACCTCAATTACACCAAATTAGGTCTAATCAGACTCATTATGACCCACTCACTCCCATTATGATCAATTAGACTCGTTAGAGAGCCACAATCCCCTTATACCCAATAAGACAATAATTACCCAAAAAGGAGCCAATTATGAACCACAAAAACCTGTTATACTTAAATTACACCAAATTAGGTCTAATCAGACTCATTAAGACCCACGTAATTGACCCATTCACTCCCATTATGATCAATTAGACTCGTTAGAGAGCCACAAACCCCTTATACCCAATAAGACAAAAATTACCCAAAAAGGAGACATTACAGACCATAAACACCTGTTATACATCAATTACACCAAATTAGGGCTAATCAGACTCATTATGACCCATGTAACTGATTCTGATCTAATTAGACTCGTTAGGCAGCCACAAACCCCTTATACACACTAAGACCAAAATTATCAAAATAGGAGACATTACAGACCATAAACACATGTTAAACGTCAATTACACCAAACTAGGTTTAATTAGACTTATTATTGACCCATTCACTCCCATTATGATCAATTAGACTCGTTAGAGAGCCACAAACCCCTTATACCCAATAAGACAAAAATTACCCAAAAAGAAGCCAATTTTGGACCACAAAAACCTGTTCCACTTCAATTACACCAAATTAGGTCTAATCAGACTCATTATGACCAATGTAACCAATTGTGACCATTTAGACTCGTTAGGAAGCCACAAACCCCTTATACACACAAAGACCATATTTATCAAAATAGGAGACATTAAAGACCATAAACACCTGTTATACATCAATTACACCAAATTAGGTGTAATCAGACTCATTATGACCCATGTAACCAATTGTGACCTATTAGACTCGTTAGGCAGCCACAAACCCCTTATACACACTTAGGCCAAAATTATCAAAATAGGAGACATTACAGACCATAAACACCTGTTATACATCAATTACACCAAATTAGGTCTAATCAGACTCATTATGACCCATGTAACCAATTGTGACCTATTAGACTCGTTAGGCAGCCACAAACCCCTTATACACACTAAGGCCAAAATTATCAAAATAGGAGACATTATAGACCATAAACACCTGTTATACATCAATTACACCAAATTAGGTCTAATCAGACTCATTATGACCCACTCACTCCCATTATGATCAATTAGACTCGTTAGAGAGCCACAATCCCCTTATACCCAATAAGACAATAATTACCCAAAAAGGAGCCAATTATGAACCACAAAAACCTGTTATACTTAAATTACACCAAATTAGGTCTAATCAGACTCATTAAGACCCACGTAATTGACCCATTCACTCCCATTATGATCAATTAGACTCGTTAGAGAGCCACAAACCCCTTATACCCAATAAGACAAAAATTACCCAAAAAGGAGCCAATTATGGACCACAAAAACCTGTTCCACTTCAATTACACCAAATTAGGTCTAATCAGACTCATTATGACCCATGTAACCAATTGTGACCTATTAGACTCGTTAGGAAGCCACAAACCCCTTATACACACTAAGACCATATTTATCAAAATAGGAGACATTACAGACCATAAACACCTGTTATACATCAATTACACCAAATTAGGTCTAATTAGACTCATTATGACCCACTCACTCCGATTATGATCAATTAGACTCGTTAGAGAGCCACAAACCCCTTATACCCAATAAGGCAATAATTACCCAAAAAGGAGCCAATTATGAACCACAAAAACCTGTTATACTTCAATTACACCAAATTAGGTCTAATCAGACTCATTAAGACCCACGTAACCAATTGTGACCTATTAGACTCGTTAGGCAGCCACAAACCCCTTATACACACTAAGGCCAAAATTATCAAAATAGGAGACATTACAGACCATAAACACCTGTTATACCTCAATTACACCAAATTAGATCTAATCAGGCTCATTTTGACCCATTTACTCCCATTATGATCAATTAGACTCGTTAGAGAGCCAGGAACCCCTTATACCCAATAAGACAAAAATTACCCAAAAAGGAGCCAATTATGGACCACAAAAACGTGTTCCACTTCAATTACACCAAATTAGGTCTAATCAGACACATTATGACCCATGTAACCAATTGTGACCTATTAGACTCGTTAGGAAGCCACAAACCCCTTATACACACTAAGACCAAAATTATCAAAATAGGAGACATTACAGACCATAAACACCTGTTATACTTCAATTACACCAAATTAGGTCTAATCAGACTCATTATGACCCATGTAACCAATTGTGACCTATTAGACTCGTTAGGCAGCTACAAACCCCTTATACACACTAAGGCCAAAATTATCAAAATAGGAGACATTACAGACCATAAAACACTTGTTATACTTCAACTACACCAAATTAGGTCTAATCAGACTCATTAAGACCCATGTAACCAATTGTGACCTATTAGACTCGTTAGGAAGCCACAAACCCCTTATACACACTAAGACCATATTTATCAAAATAGGAGACATTACAGACCATAAACACTTGTTATACATCAATTACACCAAATTAGGGCTAATCAGACTCATTATGACCCATGTAACTGATTCTGATCTAATTAGACTCGTTAGGCAGCCACAAACCCCTTATACACACGAAGACCAAAATTATCTAAATAGGAGACATTATAGACCATAAACACATGTTATACCTCAATTACACCAAACTAGGTTTAATCAGACTCATTATTGACCCATTCACTCCCATTATGATCAATTAGACTCGTTAGAGAGCCACAAACCCCTTATACCCAATAAGACAAAAATTACCCAAAAAGGAGCCAATTTTGGACCACAAAAACCTGTTCCACTTCAATTACACCAAATTAGGTGTAATCAGACTCATTATGACCCATGTAACCAATTGTGACCTATTAGACTCGTTAGGAAGCCACAAACCCCTTATACACACTAAGACAATATTTATCAAAATAGGAGACATTACAGACCATAAACACCTGTTATACATCAATTACACCAAATTAGGGCTAATCAGACTCATTATGACCCACTCACTCCCATTATGATAAATTAGACTCGTTAGAGAGCCACAAACCCCTTATACCCAATAAGACAATAATTACCCAAAAAGGAGCCAATTATGGACCACAAAAACCTGTTATACTTCAATTACACCAAATTAGATCTAATCAGACTTATTATGACCCATTTACTCCCATTATGATTAATTAGACTCGTTAGAGAGCTAGAAACCCCTTATACCCAAAAAGACAAAAATTACCCAAAAAGGAGCCAATTATGGACCACAAAAACCTGTTCCACTTCAATTACACCAAATTAGGTCTAATCAGACTCATTATGACCCATGTAACCAATTGTGACCTATTAGACTCGTTAGGAAGCCACAAACCCTTATTCACACTAAGACCATATTTATCAAAATATGAGACATTACAGACCATAAACCCCTATTATACATCAATTACACCAAATTAGGTCTAATTAGACTCATTTTGACCCATTTACTCCCATTATGATCAATTAGACTCGTTAGAGAGCCACAAACCCCTTATACCCAATAAGACAAAAATTACCCAAAAAGGAGCCAATTATGGACCACAAAAACCTGTTCCACTTCAATTACACCAAATTAGGTCTAATCAGACACATTATGACCCATGTAACCAATTGTGACCTATTAGACTCGTTAGGAAGCCACAAACCCCTTATACACACTAAGACCAAAATTATCAAAATAGGAGACATGGCAGACCGTAAACACCTGTTATACTTCAATTACACCAAATTAGGTCTAATCAGACTCATTATGACCCATGTAACCAATTATGACCTATTAGACTCGTTAGGCAGCCACAAACCCCTTATACACACTCAGGCCAAAATTATCAAAATAGGAGACATTACAGACCATAAACACATGTTATACCTCAATTACACCAAACTAGGTTTAATCAGACTCATTATTGACCCATTCACTCCCATTATGATCAATTAGACTCGTTAGAGAGCCACAAACCCCTTATACCCAATAAGACAAAAATTACCCAAAAAGGAGCCAATTATGGACCACAAAAACCTGTTCCACTTCAATTACACCAAATTAGGTCTAATCAGACTCATTATGACCCATGTAACCAATTGTGACCTATTAGACTCGTTAGGAAGCCACAAACCCCTTATACACACTAAGGCCAAAATTATCAAAATAGGAGACATTACAGACCATAAACACCTGTTATACATCAATTACACCAAATTAGGTCTAATCAGACTCATTATGACCCATGTAACCAATTGTGACCTATTAGACTCGTTAGGCAGCCACAAACCCCTTATACACACTAAGGCCAAAATTATCAAAATAGGAGACATTATAGACCATAAACACCTGTTATACATCAATTACACCAAATTAGGTCTAATCAGACTCATTATGACCCACTCACTCCCATTATGATCAATTAGACTCGTTAGAGAGCCACAAACCCCTTATACCCAATAAGACAATAATTACCCAATAAGACAATAATTACCCAAAAAGGAGCCAATTATGAACCACAAAAACCTGTTATACTTAAATTACACCAAATTAGGTCTAATCAGACTCATTAAGACCCATGTAACCAATTGTGACCTATTAGACTCGTTAGGAAGCCACAAACCCCTTATACACACTAAGACCATATTTATCAAAATAGGAGACATTACAGACCATAAACACTTGTTATACATCAATTACACCAAATTAGGGCTAATCAGACTCATTATGACCCATGTAACTGATTCTGATCTAATTAGACTCGTTAGGCAGCCACAAACCCCTTATACACACGAAGACCAAAATTATCTAAATAGGAGACATTATAGACCATAAACACATGTTATACCTCAATTACACCAAACTAGGTTTAATCAGACTCATTATTGACCCATTCACTCCCATTATGATCAATTAGACTCGTTAGAGAGCCACAAACCCCTTATACCCAATAAGACAAAAATTACCCAAAAAGGAGCCAATTTTGGACCACAAAAACCTGTTCCACTTCAATTACACCAAATTAGGTGTAATCAGACTCATTATGACCCATGTAACAAATTGTGACCTATTAGACTCGTTAGGAAGCCACAAACCCCTTATACACACTAAGACCATATTTATCAAAATAGGAGACATTAGAGACCATAAACACCTGTTATACATCAATTACACCAAATTAGGGCTAATCAGACTCATTATGACCCACTCACTCCCATTATGATAAATTAGACTCGTTAGAGAGCCACAAACCCCTTATACCCAATAAGACAATAATTACCCAAAAAGGAGCCAATTATGGACCACAAAAACCTTTTATACTTCAATTACACCAAATTAGATCTAATCAGACTTATTATGACCCATTTACTCCCATTATGATTAATTAGACTCGTTAGAGAGCTAGAAACCCCTTATACCCAATAAGACAAAAATTACCCAAAAAGGAGCCAATTATGGACCACAAAAACCTGTTCCACTTCAATTACACCAAATTAGGTCTAATCAGACTCATTATGACCCATGTAACCAATTGTGACCTATTAGACTCGTTAGGAAGCCACAAACCCTTATTCACACTAAGACCATATTTATCAAAATATGAGACATTACAGACCATAAACCCCTATTATACATCAATTACACCAAATTAGGTCTAATTAGACTCATTTTGACCCATTTACTCCCATTATGATCAATTAGACTCGTTAGAGAGCCACAAACCCCTTATACCCAATAAGACAAAAATTACCCAAAAAGGAGCCAATTATGGACCACAAAAACCTGTTCCACTTCAATTACACCAAATTAGGTCTAATCAGACACATTATGACCCATGTAACCAATTGTGACCTATTAGACTCGTTAGGAAGCCACAAACCCCTTATACACACTAAGACCAAAATTATCAAAATAGGAGACATGGCAGACCGTAAACACCTGTTATACTTCAATTACACCAAATTAGGTCTAATCAGACTCATTATGACCCATGTAACCAATTATGACCTATTAGACTCGTTAGGCAGCCACAAACCCCTTATACACACTCAGGCCAAAATTATCAAAATAGGAGACATTACAGACCATAAACACATGTTATACCTCAATTACACCAAACTAGGTTTAATCAGACTCATTATTGACCCATTCACTCCCATTATGATCAATTAGACTCGTTAGAGAGCCACAAACCCCTTATACCCAATAAGACAAAAATTACCCAAAAAGGAGCCAATTATGGACCACAAAAACCTGTTCCACTTCAATTACACCAAATTAGGTCTAATCAGACTCATTATGACCCATGTAACCAATTGTGACCTATTAGACTCGTTAGGAAGCCACAAACCCCTTATACACACTAAGGCCAAAATTATCAAAATAGGAGACATTACAGACCATAAACACCTGTTATACCTCAATTACACCAAATTAGATCTAATCAGGCTCATTTTGACCCATTTACTCCCATTATGATCAATTAGACTCGTTAGAGAGCTAGGAACCCCTTATACCCAATAAGACAAAAATTACCCAAAAAGGAGCCAATTTTGGACCACAAAAACCTGTTCCACTTCAATTACACCAAATTAGGTCTAATCAGACTCATTATGACCAATGTAACCAATTGTGACCATTTAGACTCGTTAGGAAGCCACAAACCCCTTATACACACAAAGACCATATTTATCAAAATAGGAGACATTAAAGACCATAAACACCTGTTATACATCAATTACACCAAATTAGGTGTAATCAGACTCATTATGACCCATGTAACCAATTGTGACCTATTAGACTCGTTAGGCAGCCACAAACCCCTTATACACACTTAGGCCAAAATTATCAAAATAGGAGACATTACAGACCATAAACACCTGTTATACATCAATTACACCAAATTAGGTCTAATCAGACTCATTATGACCCACTCACTCCCATTATGATCAATTAGACTCGTTAGAGAGCCACAATCCCCTTATACCCAATAAGACAATAATTACCCAAAAAGGAGCCAATTATGAACCACAAAAACCTGTTATACTTAAATTACACCAAATTAGGTCTAATCAGACTCATTAAGACCCACGTAATTGACCCATTCACTCCCATTATGATCAATTAGACTCGTTAGAGAGCCACAAACCCCTTATACCCAATAAGACAAAAATTACCCAAAAAGGAGACATTACAGACCATAAACACCTGTTATACATCAATTACACCAAATTAGGGCTAATCAGACTCATTATGACCCATGTAACTGATTCTGATCTAATTAGACTCGTTAGGCAGCCACAAACCCCTTATACACACTAAGACCAAAATTATCAAAATAGGAGACATTACAGACCATAAACACATGTTAAACGTCAATTACACCAAACTAGGTTTAATCAGACTTATTATTGACCCATTCACTCCCATTATGATCAATTAGACTCGTTAGAGAGCCACAAACCCCTTATACCCAATTAGACAAAAATTACCCAAAAAGGAGCCAATTTTGGACCACAAAAACCTGTTCCACTTCAATTACACCAAATTAGGTCTAATCAGACTCATTATGACCAATGTAACCAATTGTGACCATTTAGACTCGTTAGGAAGCCACAAACCCCTTATACACACAAAGACCATATTTATCAAAATAGGAGACATTAAAGACCATAAACACCTGTTATACATCAATTACACCAAATTAGGTGTAATCAGACTCATTATGACCCATGTAACCAATTGTGACCTATTAGACTCGTTAGACAGCCACAAACCCCTTATACACACTTAGGCCAAAATTATCAAAATAGGAGACATTACAGACCATAAACACCTGTTATACATCAATTACACCAAATTAGGTCTAATCAGAGTCATTATGACCCACTCACTCCCATTATGATCAATTAGACTCGTTAGAGAGCCACAATCCCCTTATACCCAATAAGACAAAAATTACCCAAAAAGGAGCCAATTATGGACCACAAAAACCTGTTCCACTTCAATTACACCAAATTAGGTCTAATCAGACACATTATGACCCATGTAACCAATTGTGACCTATTAGACTCGTTAGGAAGCCACAAACCCCTTATACACACTAAGACCAAAATTATCAAAATAGGAGACATTACAGACCATAAACACCTGTTATACTTCAATTACACCAAATTAGGTCTAATCAGACTCATTATGACCCATGTAACCAATTGTGACCTATTAGACTCGTTAGGCAGCCACAAACCCCTTATACACACTAAGGCCAAAATTATCAAAATAGGAGACATTACAGACCATAAACACATGTTAAACGTCAATTACACCAAACTAGCTTTAATCAGACTTATTATTGACCCATTCACTCCCATTATGATCAATTAGACTCGTTAGAGAGCCACAAACCCCTTATACCCAATAAGACAAAAATTACCCAAAAAGGAGCCAATTATGGACCACAAAAACCTGTTCCACTTCAATTACACCAAATTAGGTCTAATCAGACACATTATGACCCATGTAACCAATTGTGACCTATTAGACTCGTTAGGAAGCCACAAACCCTTTATACACACTAAGACCCAAATTATCAAAATAGGAGACATTACAGACCATAAACACCTGTTATACTTCAATTACACCAAATTAGGTCTAATCAGACTCATTATGACCCATGTAACCAATTGTGACCTATTAGACTCGTTAGGCAGCTACAAACCCCTTATACACACTAAGGCCAAAATTATCAAAATAGGAGACATTACAGACCAAAAAACACTTGTTATACTTCAACTACACCAAATTAGGTCTAATCAGACTCATTAAGACCCATGTAACCAATTGTGACCTATTAGACTCGTTAGGAAGCCACAAACCCCTTATACACACTAAGACCATATTTATCAAAATAGGAGACATTACAGACCATAAACACTTGTTATACATCAATTACACCAAATTAGGGCTAATCAGACTCATTATGACCCATGTAACTGATTCTGATCTAATTAGACTCGTTAGGCAGCCACAAACCCCTTATACACACGAAGACCAAAATTATCTAAATAGGAGACATTATAGACCATAAACACATGTTATACCTCAATTACACCAAACTAGGTTTAATCAGACTCATTATTGACCCATTCACTCCCATTATGATCAATTAGACTCGTTAGAGAGCCACAAACCCCTTATACCCAATAAGACAAAAATTACCCAAAAAGGAGCCAATTTTGGACCACAAAAACCTGTTCCACTTCAATTACACCAAATTAGGTGTAATCAGACTCATTATGACCCATGTAACCAATTGTGACCTATTAGACTCGTTAGGAAGCCACAAACCCCTTATACACACTAAAACCATATTTATCAAAATAGGAGACATTACAGACCATAAACACCTGTTATACATCAATTACACCAAATTAGGGCTAATCAGACTCATTATGACCCACTCACTCCCATTATGATAAATTAGACTCGTTAGAGAGCTACAAACCCCTTATACCCAATAAGACAATAATTACCCAAAAAGGAGCCAATTATGGACCACAAAAACCTGTTATACTTCAATTACACCAAATTAGATCTAATCAGACTTATTATGACCCATTTACTCCCATTATGATTAATTAGACTCGTTATAGAGCTAGAAACCCCTTATACCCAATAAGACAAAAATTACCCAAAAAGGAGCCAATTATGGACCACAAAAACCTGTTCCACTTCAATTACACCAAATTAGGTCTAATCAGACTCATTATGACCCATGTAACCAATTGTGACCTATTAGACTCGTTAGGAAGCCACAAACCCTTATTCACACTAAGACCATATTTATCAAAATATGAGACATTACAGACCATAAACCCCTATTATACATCAATTACACCAAATTAGGTCTAATTAGACTCATTTTGACCCATTTACTCCCATTATGATCAATTAGACTCGTTAGAGAGCCACAAACCCCTTATACCCAATAAGACAAAATTTACCCAAAAAGGAGCCAATTATGGACCACAAAAACCTGTTCCACTTCAATTACACCAAATTAGGTCTAATCAGACACATTATGACCCATGTAACCAATTGTGACCTATTAGACTCGTTAGGAAGCCACAAACCCCTTATACACACTAAGACCAAAATTATCAAAATAGGAGACATGGCAGACCGTAAACACCTGTTATACTTCAATTACACCAAATTAGGTCTAATTAGACTCATTATGACCCATGTAACCAATTATGACCTATTAGACTCGTTAGGCAGCCACAAACCCCTTATACACACTCAGGCCAAAATTATCAAAATAGGAGACATTACAGACCATAAACACATGTTATACCTCAATTACACCAAATTAGGTCTAATCAGACTCATTATGACCCACTCACTCCCATTATGATCAATTAGACTCGTTAGAGAGCCACAATCCCCTTATACCCAATAAGACAATAATTACCCAAAAAGGAGCCAATTATGAACCACAAAAACCTGTTATACTTAAATTACACCAAATTAGGTCTAATCAGACTCATTAAGACCCACGTAATTGACCCATTCACTCCCATTATGATCAATTAGACTCGTTAGAGAGCCACAAACCCCTTATACCCAATAAGACAAAAATTACCCAAAAAGGAGACATTACAGACCATAAACACCTGTTATACATCAATTACACCAAATTAGGGCTAATCAGACTCATTATGACCCATGTAACTGATTCTGATCTAATTAGACTCGTTAGGCAGCCACAAACCCCTTATACACACTAAGACCAAAATTATCAAAATAGGAGACATTACAGACCATAAACACATGTTAAACGTCAATTACACCAAACTAGGTTTAATCAGACTTATTATTGACCCATTCACTCCCATTATGATCAATTAGACTCGTTAGAGAGCCACAAACCCCTTATACCCAATAAGACAAAAATTACCCAAAAAGGAGCCAATTTTGGACCACAAAAACCTGTTCCACTTCAATTACACCAAATTAGGTCTAATCAGACTCAATATGACCAATGTAACCAATTGTGACCATTTAGACTCGTTAGGAAGCCACAAACCCCTTATACACACAAAGACCATATTTATCAAAATAGGAGACATTAAAGACCATAAACACCTGTTATACATCAATTACACCAAATTAGGTGTAATCAGACTCATTATGACCCATGTAACCAATTGTGACCTATTAGACTCGTTAGGCAGCCACAAACCCCTTATACACACTTAGGCCAAAATTATCAAAATAGGAGACATTACAGACCATAAACACCTGTTATACATCAATTACACCAAATTAGGTCTAATCAGACTCATTATGACCCATGTAACCAATTGTGACCTATTAGACTCGTTAGGCAGCCACAAACCCCTTATACACACTAAGGCCAAAATTATCAAAATAGGAGACATTATAGACCATAAACACCTGTTATACATCAATTACACCAAATTAGGTCTAATCAGACTCATTATGACCCACTCACTCCCATTATGATCAATTAGACTCGTTAGAGAGCCACAATCCCCTTATACCCAATAAGACAATAATTACCCAAAAAGGAGCCAATTATGAACCACAAAAACCTGTTATACTTAAATTACACCAAATTAGGTCTAATCAGACTCATTAAGACCCACGTAATTGACCCATTCACTCCCATTATGATCAATTAGACTCGTTAGAGAGCCACAAACCCCTTATACCCAATAAGACAAAAATTACCCAAAAAGGAGACATTACAGACCATAAACACCTGTTATACATCAATTACACCAAATTAGGGCTAATCAGACTCATTATGACCCATGTAACTGATTCTGATCTAATTAGACTCGTTAGGCAGCCACAAACCCCTTATACACACTAAGACCAAAATTATCAAAATAGGAGACATTACAGACCATAAACACATGTTAAACGTCAATTACACCAAACTAGGTTTAATCAGACTTATTATTGACCCATTCACTCCCATTATGATCAATTAGACTCGTTAGAGAGCCACAAACCCCTTATACCCAATAAGACAAAAATTACCCAAAAAGGAGCCAATTTTGGACCACAAAAACCTGTTCCACTTCAATTACACCAAATTAGGTCTAATCAGACTCAATATGACCAATGTAACCAATTGTGACCATTTAGACTCGTTAGGAAGCCACAAACCCCTTATACACACAAAGACCATATTTATCAAAATAGGAGACATTAAAGACCATAAACACCTGTTATACATCAATTACACCAAATTAGGTGTAATCAGACTCATTATGACCCATGTAACCAATTGTGACCTATTAGACTCGTTAGGCAACCACAAACCCCTTATACACACTTAGGCCAAAATTATCAAAATAGGAGACATTACAGACCATAAACACCTGTTATACATCAATTACACCAAATTAGGTCTAATCAGACTCATTATGACCCATGTAACCAATTGTGACCTATTAGACTCGTTAGGCAGCCACAAACCCCTTATACACACTAAGGCCAAAATTATCAAAATAGGAGACATTATAGACCATAAACACCTGTTATACATCAATTACACCAAATTAGGTCTAATCAGACTCATTATGACCCACTCACTCCCATTATGATCAATTAGACTCGTTAGAGAGCCACAATCCCCTTATACCCAATAAGACAATAATTACCCAAAAAGGAGCCAATTATGAACCACAAAAACCTGTTATACTTAAATTACACCAAATTAGGTCTAATCAGACTCATTAAGACCCACGTAATTGACCCATTCACTCCCATTATGATCAATTAGACTCGTTAGAGAGCCACAAACCCCTTATACCCAATAAGACAAAAATTACCCAAAAAGGAGACATTACAGACCATAAACACCTGTTATACATCAATTACACCAAATTAGGGCTAATCAGACTCATTATGACCCATGTAACTGATTCTGATCTAATTAGACTCGTTAGGCAGCCACAAACCCCTTATACACACTAAGACCAAAATTATCAAAATAGGAGACATTACAGACCATAAACACATGTTAAACGTCAATTACACCAAACTAGGTTTAATCAGACTTATTATTGACCCATTCACTCCCATTATGATCAATTAGACTCGTTAGAGAGCCACAAACCCCTTATACCCAATAAGACAAAAATTACCCAAAAAGGAGCCAATTTTGGACCACAAAAACCTGTTCCACTTCAATTACACCAAATTAGGTCTAATCAGACTCAATATGACCAATGTAACCAATTGTGACCATTTAGACTCGTTAGGAAGCCACAAACCCCTTATACACACAAAGACCATATTTATCAAAATAGGAGACATTAAAGACCATAAACACCTGTTATACATCAATTACACCAAATTAGGTGTAATCAGACTCATTATGACCCATGTAACCAATTGTGACCTATTAGACTCGTTAGGCAGCCACAAACCCCTTATACACACTTAGGCCAAAATTATCAAAATAGGAGACATTACAGACCATAAACACCTGTTATACATCAATTACACCAAATTAGGTCTAATCAGACTCATTATGACCCATGTAACCAATTGTGACCTATTAGACTCGTTAGGCAGCCACAAACCCCTTATACACACTAAGGCCAAAATTATCAAAATAGGAGACATTATAGACCATAAACACCTGTTATACATCAATTACACCAAATTAGGTCTAATCAGACTCATTATGACCCACTCACTCCCATTATGATCAATTAGACTCGTTAGAGAGCCACAATCCCCTTATACCCAATAAGACAATAATTACCCAAAAAGGAGCCAATTATGAACCACAAAAACCTGTTATACTTAAATTACACCAAATTAGGTCTAATCAGACTCATTAAGACCCACGTAATTGACCCATTCACTCCCATTATGATCAATTAGACTCGTTAGAGAGCCACAAACCCCTTATACCCAATAAGACAAAAATTACCCAAAAAGGAGCCAATTATGTACCACAAAAACCTGTTCCACTTCAATTACACCAAATTAGGTCTAATCAGACTCATTATGACCCATGTAACCAATTGTGACCTATTAGACTCGTTAGGAAGCCACAAACCCCTTATACACACTAAGACCATATTTATCAAAATAGGAGACATTACAGACCATAAACACCTGTTATACATCAATTACACCAAATTAGGTCTAATTAGACTCATTATGACCCACTCACTCCGATTATGATCAATTAGACTCGTTAGAGAGCCACAAACCCCTTATACCCAATAAGGCAATAATTACCCAAAAAGGAGCCAATTATGAACCACAAAAACCTGTTACACTTCAATTACACCAAATTAGGTCTAATCAGACTCATTAAGACCCACGTAACCAATTGTGACCTATTAGACTCGTTAGGCAGCCACAAACCCCTTATACACACTAAGGCCAAAATTATCAAAATAGGAGACATTACAGACCATAAACACCTGTTATACCTCAATTACACCAAATTAGATCTAATCAGGCTCATTTTGACCCATTTACTCCCATTATGATCAATTAGACTCGTTAGAGAGCCAGGAACCCCTTATACCCAATAAGACAAAAATTACCCAAAAAGGAGCCAATTATGGACCACAAAAACGTGTTCCACTTCAATTACACCAAATTAGGTCTAATCAGACACATTATGACCCATGTAACCAATTGTGACCTATTAGACTCGTTAGGAAGCCACAAACCCCTTATACACACTAAGACCAAAATTATCAAAATAGGAGACATTACAGACCATAAACACCTGTTATACTTCAATTACACCAAATTAGGTCTAATCAGACTCATTATGACCCATGTAACCAATTGTGACCTATTAGACTCGTTAGGCAGCTACAAACCCCTTATACACACTAAGGCCAAAATTATCAAAATAGGAGACATTACAGACCATAAAACACTTGTTATACTTCAACTACACCAAATTAGGTCTAATCAGACTCATTAAGACCCATGTAACCAATTGTGACCTATTAGACTCGTTAGGAAGCCACAAACCCCTTATACACACTAAGACCATATTTATCAAAATAGGAGACATTACAGACCATAAACACTTGTTATACATCAATTACACCAAATTAGGGCTAATCAGACTCATTATGACCCATGTAACTGATTCTGATCTAATTAGACTCGTTAGGCAGCCACAAACCCCTTATACACACGAAGACCAAAATTATCTAAATAGGAGACATTATAGACCATAAACACATGTTATACCTCAATTACACCAAACTAGGTTTAATCAGACTCATTATTGACCCATTCACTCCCATTATGATCAATTAGACTCGTTAGAGAGCCACAAACCCCTTATACCCAATAAGACAAAAATTACCCAAAAAGGAGCCAATTTTGGACCACAAAAACCTGTTCCACTTCAATTACACCAAATTAGGTGTAATCAGACTCATTATGACCCATGTAACCAATTGTGACCTATTAGACTCGTTAGGAAGCCACAAACCCCTTATACACACTAAGACCAAAATTATCAAAATAGGAGACATTACAGACCATAAACACCTGTTATACTTCAATTACACCAAATTAGGTCTAATCAGACTCATTATGACCCATGTAACCAATTGTGACCTATTAGACTCGTTAGGCAGCTACAAACCCCTTATACACACTAAGGCCAAAATTATCAAAATAGGAGACATTACAGACCATAAAACACTTGTTATACTTCAACTACACCAAATTAGGTCTAATCAGACTCATTAAGACCCATGTAACCAATTGTGACCTATTAGACTCGTTAGGAAGCCACAAACCCCTTATACACTATAAGACCATATTTATCAAAATAGGAGACATTACAGACCATAAACACTTGTTATACATCAATTACACCAAATTAGGGCTAATCAGACTCATTATGACCCATGTAACTGATTCTGATCTAATTAGACTCGTTAGGCAGCCACAAACCCCTTATACACACGAAGACCAAAATTATCTAAATAGGAGACATTATAGACCATAAACACATGTTATACCTCAATTACACCAAACTAGGTTTAATCAGACTCATTATTGACCCATTCACTCCCATTATGATCAATTAGACTCGTTAGAGAGCCACAAACCCCTTATACCCAATAAGACAATAATTACCCAAAAAGGAGCCAATTATGGACCACAAAAACCTGTTATACTTCAATTACACCAAATTAGATCTAATCAGACTTATTATGACCCATTTACTCCCATTATGATTAATTAGACTCGTTATAGAGCTAGAAACCCCTTATACCCAATAAGACAAAAATTACCCAAAAAGGAGCCAATTATGGACCACAAAAACCTGTTCCACTTCAATTACACCAATTTAGGTCTAATCAGACTCATTATGACCCATGTAACCAATTGTGACCTATTAGACTCGTTAGGAAGCCACAAACCCTTATTCACACTAAGACCATATTTATCAAAATATGAGACATTACAGACCATAAACCCCTATTATACATCAATTACACCAAATTAGGTCTAATTAGACTCATTTTGACCCATTTACTCCCATTATGATCAATTAGACTCGTTAGAGAGCCACAAACCCCTTATACCCAATAAGACAAAAATTACCCAAAAAGGAGCCAATTATGGACCACAAAAACCTGTTCCACTTCAATTACACCAAATTAGGTCTAATCAGACACATTATGACCCATGTAACCAATTGTGACCTATTAGACTCGTTAGGAAGCCACAAACCCCTTATACACACTAAGACCAAAATTATCAAAATAGGAGACATGGCAGACCGTAAACACCTGTTATACTTCAATTACACCAAATTAGGTCTAATCAGACTCATTATGACCCATGTAACCAATTATGACCTATTAGACTCGTTAGGCAGCCACAAACCCCTTATACACACTCAGGCCAAAATTATCAAAATAGGAGACATTACAGACCATAAACACATGTTATACCTCAATTACACCAAATTAGGTCTAATCAGACTCATTATGACCCACTCACTCCCATTATGATCAATTAGACTCGTTAGAGAGCCACAATCCCCTTATACCCAATAAGACAATAATTACCCAAAAAGGAGCCAATTATGAACCACAAAAACCTGTTATACTTAAATTACACCAAATTAGGTCTAATCAGACTCATTAAGACCCACGTAATTGACCCATTCACTCCCATTATGATCAATTAGACTCGTTAGAGAGCCACAAACCCCTTATACCCAATAAGACAAAAATTACCCAAAAAGGAGACATTACAGACCATAAACACCTGTTATACATCAATTACACCAAATTAGGGCTAATCAGACTCATTATGACCCATGTAACTGATTCTGATCTAATTAGACTCGTTAGGCAGCCACAAACCCCTTATACACACTAAGACCAAAATTATCAAAATAGGAGACATTACAGACCATAAACACATGTTAAACGTCAATTACACCAAACTAGGTTTAATTAGACTTATTATTGACCCATTCACTCCCATTATGATCAATTAGACTCGTTAGAGAGCCACAAACCCCTTATACCCAATAAGACAAAAATTACCCAAAAAGAAGCCAATTTTGGACCACAAAAACCTGTTCCACTTCAATTACACCAAATTAGGTCTAATCAGACTCATTATGACCAATGTAACCAATTGTGACCATTTAGACTCGTTAGGAAGCCACAAACCCCTTATACACACAAAGACCATATTTATCAAAATAGGAGACATTAAAGACCATAAACACCTGTTATACATCAATTACACCAAATTAGGTGTAATCAGACTCATTATGACCCATGTAACCAATTGTGACCTATTAGACTCGTTAGGCAGCCACAAACCCCTTATACACACTTAGGCCAAAATTATCAAAATAGGAGACATTACAGACCATAAACACCTGTTATACATCAATTACACCAAATTAGGTCTAATCAGACTCATTATGACCCATGTAACCAATTGTGACCTATTAGACTCGTTAGGCAGCCACAAACCCCTTATACACACTAAGGCCAAAATTATCAAAATAGGAGACATTATAGACCATAAACACCTGTTATACATCAATTACACCAAATTAGGTCTAATCAGACTCATTATGACCCACTCACTCCCATTATGATCAATTAGACTCGTTAGAGAGCCACAATCCCCTTATACCCAATAAGACAATAATTACCCAAAAAGGAGCCAATTATGAACCACAAAAACCTGTTATACTTAAATTACACCAAATTAGGTCTAATCAGACTCATTAAGACCCACGTAATTGACCCATTCACTCCCATTATGATCAATTAGACTCGTTAGAGAGCCACAAACCCCTTATACCCAATAAGACAAAAATTACCCAAAAAGGAGCCAATTATGGACCACAAAAACCTGTTCCACTTCAATTACACCAAATTAGGTCTAATCAGACTCATTATGACCCATGTAACCAATTGTGACCTATTAGACTCGTTAGGAAGCCACAAACCCCTTATACACACTAAGACCATATTTATCAAAATAGGAGACATTACAGACCATAAACACCTGTTATACATCAATTACACCAAATTAGGTCTAATTAGACTCATTATGACCCACTCACTCCGATTATGATCAATTAGACTCGTTAGAGAGCCACAAACCCCTTATACCCAATAAGGCAATAATTACCCAAAAAGGAGCCAATTATGAACCACAAAAACCTGTTATACTTCAATTACACCAAATTAGGTCTAATCAGACTCATTAAGACCCACGTAACCAATTGTGACCTATTAGACTCGTTAGGCAGCCACAAACCCCTTATACACACTAAGGCCAAAATTATCAAAATAGGAGACATTACAGACCATAAACACCTGTTATACCTCAATTACACCAAATTAGATCTAATCAGGCTCATTTTGACCCATTTACTCCCATTATGATCAATTAGACTCGTTAGAGAGCCAGGAACCCCTTATACCCAATAAGACAAAAATTACCCAAAAAGGAGCCAATTATGGACCACAAAAACGTGTTCCACTTCAATTACACCAAATTAGGTCTAATCAGACACATTATGACCCATGTAACCAATTGTGACCTATTAGACTCGTTAGGAAGCCACAAACCCCTTATACACACTAAGACCAAAATTATCAAAATAGGAGACATTACAGACCATAAACACCTGTTATACTTCAATTACACCAAATTAGGTCTAATCAGACTCATTATGACCCATGTAACCAATTGTGACCTATTAGACTCGTTAGGCAGCTACAAACCCCTTATACACACTAAGGCCAAAATTATCAAAATAGGAGACATTACAGACCATAAAACACTTGTTATACTTCAACTACACCAAATTAGGTCTAATCAGACTCATTAAGACCCATGTAACCAATTGTGACCTATTAGACTCGTTAGGAAGCCACAAACCCCTTATACACACTAAGACCATATTTATCAAAATAGGAGACATTACAGACCATAAACACTTGTTATACATCAATTACACCAAATTAGGGCTAATCAGACTCATTATGACCCATGTAACTGATTCTGATCTAATTAGACTCGTTAGGCAGCCACAAACCCCTTATACACACGAAGACCAAAATTATCTAAATAGGAGACATTATAGACCATAAACACATGTTATACCTCAATTACACCAAACTAGGTTTAATCAGACTCATTATTGACCCATTCACTCCCATTATGATCAATTAGACTCGTTAGAGAGCCACAAACCCCTTATACCCAATAAGACAAAAATTACCCAAAAAGGAGCCAATTTTGGACCACAAAAACCTGTTCCACTTCAATTACACCAAATTAGGTGTAATCAGACTCATTATGACCCATGTAACCAATTGTGACCTATTAGACTCGTTAGGAAGCCACAAACCCCTTATACACACTAAGACCATATTTATCAAAATAGGAGACATTACAGACCATAAACACCTGTTATACATCAATTACACCAAATTAGGGCTAATCAGACTCATTATGACCCACTCACTCCCATTATGATAAATTAGACTCGTTAGAGAGCCACAAACCCCTTATACCCAATAAGACAATAATTACCCAAAAAGGAGCCAATTATGGACCACAAAAACCTGTTATACTTCAATTACACCAAATTAGATCTAATCAGACTTATTATGACCCATTTACTCCCATTATGATTAATTAGACTCGTTAGAGAGCTAGAAACCCCTTATACCCAAAAAGACAAAAATTACCCAAAAAGGAGCCAATTATGGACCACAAAAACCTGTTCCACTTCAATTACACCAAATTAGGTCTAATCAGACTCATTATGACCCATGTAACCAATTGTGACCTATTAGACTCGTTAGGAAGCCACAAACCCTTATTCACATTAAGACCATATTTATCAAAATATGAGACATTACAGACCATAAACCCCTATTATACATCAATTACACCAAATTAGGTCTAATTAGACTCATTTTGACCCATTTACTCCCATTATGATCAATTAGACTCGTTAGAGAGCCACAAACCCCTTATACCCAATAAGACAAAAATTACCCAAAAAGGAGCCAATTATGGACCACAAAAACCTGTTCCACTTCAATTACACCAAATTAGGTCTAATCAGACACATTATGACCCATGTAACCAATTGTGACCTATTAGACTCGTTAGGAAGCCACAAACCCCTTATACACACTAAGACCAAAATTATCAAAATAGGAGACATGGCAGACCGTAAACACCTGTTATACTTCAATTACACCAAATTAGGTCTAATCAGACTCATTATGACCCATGTAACCAATTATGACCTATTAGACTCGTTAGGCAGCCACAAACCCCTTATACACACTCAGGCCAAAATTATCAAAATAGGAGACATTACAGACCATAAACACATGTTATACCTCAATTACACCAAACTAGGTTTAATCAGACTCATTATTGACCCATTCACTCCCATTATGATCAATTAGACTCGTTAGAGAGCCACAAACCCCTTATACCCAATAAGACAAAAATTACCCAAAAAGGAGCCAATTATGGACCACAAAAACCTGTTCCACTTCAATTACACCAAATTAGGTCTAATCAGACTCATTATGACCCATGTAACCAATTGTGACCTATTAGACTCGTTAGGAAGCCACAAACCCCTTATACACACTAAGGCCAAAATTATCAAAATAGGAGACATTACAGACCATAAACACCTGTTATACATCAATTACACCAAATTAGGTCTAATCAGACTCATTATGACCCATGTAACCAATTGTGACCTATTAGACTCGTTAGGCAGCCACAAACCCCTTATACACACTAAGGCCAAAATTATCAAAATAGGAGACATTATAGACCATAAACACCTGTTATACATCAATTACACCAAATTAGGTCTAATCAGACTCATTATGACCCACTCACTCCCATTATGATCAATTAGACTCGTTAGAGAGCCACAAACCCCTTATACCCAATAAGACAATAATTACCCAAAAAGGAGCCAATTATGAACCACAAAAACCTGTTATACTTAAATTACACCAAATTAGGTCTAATCAGACTCATTAAGACCCACGTAATTGACCCATTCACTCCCATTATGATCAATTAGACTCGTTAGAGAGCCACAAACCCCTTATACCCAATAAGACAAAAATTACCCAAAAAGGAGACATTACAGACCATAAACACCTGTTATACATCAATTACACCAAATTAGGGCTAATCAGACTCATTATGACCCATGTAACTGATTCTGATCTAATTAGACTCGTTAGGCAGCCACAAACCCCTTATACACACTAAGACCAAAATTATCAAAATAGGAGACATTACAGACCATAAACACATGTTAAACGTCAATTACACCAAACTAGGTTTAATTAGACTTATTATTGACCCATTCACTCCCATTATGATCAATTAGACTCGTTAGAGAGCCACAAACCCCTTATACCCAATAAGACAAAAATTACCCAAAAAGAAGCCAATTTTGGACCACAAAAACCCGTTCCACTTCAATTACACCAAATTAGGTCTAATCAGACTCATTATGACCAATGTAACCAATTGTGACCATTTAGACTCGTTAGGAAGCCACAAACCCCTTATACACACAAAGACCATATTTATCAAAATAGGAGACATTAAAGACCATAAACACCTGTTATACATCAATTACACCAAATTAGGTGTAATCAGACTCATTATGACCCATGTAACCAATTGTGACCTATTAGACTCGTTAGGCAGCCACAAACCCCTTATACACACTTAGGCCAAAATTATCAAAATAGGAGACATTATAGACCATAAACACCTGTTATACATCAATTACACCAAATTAGGTCTAATCAGACTCATTATGACCCATGTAACCAATTGTGACCTATTAGACTCGTTAGGCAGCCACAAACCCCTTATACACACTAAGGCCAAAATTATCAAAATAGGAGACATTATAGACCATAAACACCTGTTATACATCAATTACACCAAATTAGGTCTAATCAGACTCATTATGACCCACTCACTCCCATTATGATCAATTAGACTCGTTAGAGAGCCACAATCCCCTTATACCCAATAAGACAATAATTACCCAAAAAGGAGCCAATTATGAACCACAAAAACCTGTTATACTTAAATTACACCAAATTAGGTCTAATCAGACTCATTAAGACCCACGTAATTGACCCATTCACTCCCATTATGATCAATTAGACTCGTTAGAGAGCCACAAACCCCTTATACCCAATAAGACAAAAATTACCCAAAAAGGAGCCAATTATGGACCACAAAAACCTGTTCCACTTCAATTACACCAAATTAGGTCTAATCAGACTCATTATGACCCATGTAACCAATTGTGACCTATTAGACTCGTTAGGAAGCCACAAACCCCTTATACACACTAAGACCATATTTATCAAAATAGGAGACATTACAGACCATAAACGCCCGTTATACATCAATTACACCAAATTAGGTCTAATTAGACTCATTATGACCCACTCACTCCGATTATGATCAATTAGACTCGTTAGAGAGCCACAAACCCCTTATACCCAATAAGGCAATAATTACCCAAAAAGGAGCCAATTATGAACCACAAAAACCTGTTATACTTCAATTACACCAAATTAGGTCTAATCAGACTCATTAAGACCCACGTAACCAATTGTGACCTATTAGACTCGTTAGGCAGCCACAAACCCCTTATACACACTAAGGCCAAAATTATCAAAATAGGAGACATTACAGACCATAAACACCTGTTATACCTCAATTACACCAAATTAGATCTAATCAGGCTCATTTTGACCCATTTACTCCCATTATGATCAATTAGACTCGTTAGAGAGCCAGGAACCCCTTATACCCAATAAGACAAAAATTACCCAAAAAGGAGCCAATTATGGACCACAAAAACGTGTTCCACTTCAATTACACCAAATTAGGTCTAATCAGACACATTATGACCCATGTAACCAATTGTGACCTATTAGACTCGTTAGGAAGCCACAAACCCCTTATACACACTAAGACCAAAATTATCAAAATAGGAGACATTACAGACCATAAACACCTGTTATACTTCAATTACACCAAATTAGGTCTAATCAGACTCATTATGACCCATGTAACCAATTGTGACCTATTAGACTCGTTAGGCAGCTACAAACCCCTTATACACACTAAGGCCAAAATTATCAAAATAGGAGACATTACAGACCATAAAACACTTGTTATACTTCAACTACACCAAATTAGGTCTAATCAGACTCATTAAGACCCATGTAACCAATTGTGACCTATTAGACTCGTTAGGAAGCCACAAACCCCTTATACACACTAAGACCATATTTATCAAAATAGGAGACATTACAGACCATAAACACTTGTTATACATCAATTACACCAAATTAGGGCTAATCAGACTCATTATGACCCATGTAACTGATTCTGATCTAATTAGACTCGTTAGGAAGCCACAAACCCCTTATACACACGAAGACCAAAATTATCTAAATAGGAGACATTATAGACCATAAACACATGTTATACCTCAATTACACCAAACTAGGTTTAATCAGACTCATTATTGACCCATTCACTCCCATTATGATCAATTAGACTCGTTAGAGAGCCACAAACCCCTTATACCCAATAAGACAAAAATTACCCAAAAAGGAGCCAATTTTGGACCACAAAAACCTGTTCCACTTCAATTACACCAAATTAGGTGTAATCAGACTCATTATGACCCATGTAACCAATTGTGACCTATTAGACTCGTTAGGAAGCCACAAACCCCTTATACACACTAAGACCATATTTATCAAAATAGGAGACATTACAGACCATAAACACCTGTTATACATCAATTACACCAAATTAGGGCTAATCAGACTCATTATGACCCACTCACTCCCATTATGATAAATTAGACTCGTTAGAGAGCCACAAACCCCTTATACCCAATAAGACAATAATTACCCAAAAAGGAGCCAATTATGGACCACAAAAACCTGTTATACTTCAATTACACCAAATTAGATCTAATCAGACTTATTATGACCCATTTACTCCCATTATGATCAATTAGACTCGTTAGAGAGCCACAAACCCCTTATACCCAATAAGACAAAAATTACCCAAAAAGGAGCCAATTATGGACCACAAAAACCTGTTCCACTTCAATTACACCAAATTAGGTCTAATCAGACACATTATGACCCATGTAACCAATTGTGACCTATTAGACTCGTTAGGAAGCCACAAACCCCTTATACACACTAAGACCAAAATTATCAAAATAGGAGACATGGCAGACCGTAAACACCTGTTATACTTCAATTACACCAAATTAGGTCTAATCAGACTCATTATGACCCATGTAACCAATTATGACCTATTAGACTCGTTAGGCAGCCACAAACCCCTTATACACACTCAGGCCAAAATTATCAAAATAGGAGACATTACAGACCATAAACACATGTTATACCTCAATTACACCAAACTAGGTTTAATCAGACTCATTATTGACCCATTCACTCCCATTATGATCAATTAGACTCGTTAGAGAGCCACAAACCCCTTATACCCAATAAGACAAAAATTACCCAAAAAGGAGCCAATTATGGACCACAAAAACCTGTTCCACTTCAATTACACCAAATTAGGTCTAATCAGACTCATTATGACCCATGTAACCAATTGTGACCTATTAGACTCGTTAGGAAGCCACAAACCCCTTATACACACTAAGGCCAAAATTATCAAAATAGGAGACATTACAGACCATAAACACCTGTTATACATCAATTACACCAAATTAGGTCTAATCAGACTCATTATGACCCATGTAACCAATTGTGACCTATTAGACTCGTTAGGCAGCCACAAACCCCTTATACACACTAAGGCCAAAATTATCAAAATAGGAGACATTATAGACCATAAACACCTGTTATACATCAATTACACCAAATTAGGTCTAATCAGACTCATTATGACCCACTCACTCCCATTATGATCAATTAGACTCGTTAGAGAGCCACAAACCCCTTATACCCAATAAGACAATAATTACCCAAAAAGGAGCCAATTATGAACCACAAAAACCTGTTATACTTAAATTACACCAAATTAGGTCTAATCAGACTCATTAAGACCCATGTAACCAATTGTGACCTATTAGACTCGTTAGGAAGCCACAAACCCCTTATACACACTAAGACCATATTTATCAAAATAGGAGACATTACAGACCATAAACACTTGTTATACATCAATTACACCAAATTAGGGCTAATCAGACTCATTATGACCCATGTAACTGATTCTGATCTAATTAGACTCGTTAGGCAGCCACAAACCCCTTATACACACGAAGACCAAAATTATCTAAATAGGAGACATTATAGACCATAAACACATGTTATACCTCAATTACACCAAACTAAGTTTAATCAGACTCATTATTGACCCATTCACTCCCATTATGATCAATTAGACTCGTTAGAGAGCCACAAACCCCTTATACCCAATAAGACAAAAATTACCCAAAAAGGAGCCAATTTTGGACCACAAAAACCTGTTCCACTTCAATTACACCAAATTAGGTGTAATCAGACTCATTATGACCCATGTAACAAATTGTGACCTATTAGACTCGTTAGGAAGCCACAAACCCCTTATACACACTAAGACCATATTTATCAAAATAGGAGACATTAGAGACCATAAACACCTGTTATACATCAATTACACCAAATTAGGGCTAATCAGACTCATTATGACCCACTCACTCCCATTATGATAAATTAGACTCGTTAGAGAGCCACAAACCCCTTATACCCAATAAGACAATAATTACCCAAAAAGGAGCCAATTATGGACCACAAAAACCTGTTATACTTCAATTACACCAAATTAGATCTAATCAGACTTATTATGACCCATTTACTCCCATTATGATTAATTAGACTCGTTAGAGAGCTAGAAACCCCTTATACCCAATAAGACAAAAATTACCCAAAAAGGAGCGAATTATGGACCACAAAAACCTGTTCCACTTCAATTACACCAAATTAGGTCTAATCAGACTCATTATGACCCATGTAACCAATTGTGACCTATTAGACTCGTTAGGAAGCCACAAACCCTTATTCACACTAAGACCATATTTATCAAAATATGAGACATTACAGACCATAAACCCCTATTATACATCAATTACACCAAATTAGGTCTAATTAGACTCATTTTGACCCATTTACTCCCATTATGATCAATTAGACTCGTTAGAGAGCCACAAACCCCTTATACCCAATAAGACAAAAATTACCCAAAAAGGAGCCAATTATGGACCACAAAAACCTGTTCCACTTCAATTACACCAAATTAGGTCTAATCAGACACATTATGACCCATGTAACCAATTGTGACCTATTAGACTCGTTAGGAAGCCACAAACCCCTTATACACACTAAGACCAAAATTATCAAAATAGGAGACATGGCAGACCGTAAACACCTGTTATACTTCAATTACACCAAATTAGGTCTAATCAGACTCATTATGACCCATGTAACCAATTATGACCTATTAGACTCGTTAGGCAGCCACAAACCCCTTATACACACTCAGGCCAAAATTATCAAAATAGGAGACATTACAGACCATAAACACATGTTATACCTCAATTACACCAAACTAGGTTTAATCAGACTCATTATTGACCCATTCACTCCCATTATGATCAATTAGACTCGTTAGAGAGCCACAAACCCCTTATACCCAATAAGACAAAAATTACCCAAAAAGGAGCCAATTATGGACCACAAAAACCTGTTCCACTTCAATTACACCAAATTAGGTCTAATCAGACTCATTATGACCCATGTAACTAATTGTGACCTATTAGACTCGTTAGGAAGCCACAAACCCCTTATACACACTAAGGCCAAAATTATCAAAATAGGAGACATTACAGACCATAAACACCTGTTATACCTCAATTACACCAAATTAGATCTAATCAGGCTCATTTTGACCCATTTACTCCCATTATGATCAATTAGACTCGTTAGAGAGCTAGGAACCCCTTATACCCAATAAGACAAAAATTACCCAAAAAGGAGCCAATTTTGGACCACAAAAACCTGTTCCACTTCAATTACACCAAATTAGGTCTAATCAGACTCATTATGACCAATGTAACCAATTGTGACCATTTAGACTCGTTAGGAAGCCACAAACCCCTTATACACACAAAGACCATATTTATCAAAATAGGAGACATTAAAGACCATAAACACCTGTTATACATCAATTACACCAAATTAGGTGTAATCAGACTCATTATGACCCATGTAACCAATTGTGACCTATTAGACTCGTTAGGCAGCCACAAACCCCTTATACACACTTAGGCCAAAATTATCAAAATAGGAGACATTACAGACCATAAACACCTGTTATACATCAATTACACCAAATTAGGTCTAATCAGACTCATTATGACCCATGTAACCAATTGTGACCTATTAGACTCGTTAGGCAGCCACAAACCCCTTATACACACTAAGGCCAAAATTATCAAAATAGGAGACATTACAGACCATAAACACCTGTTATACATCAATTACACCAAATTAGGGCTAATCGTATTATGACCTATGTAACCAATTGTGACCTATTAGACTCCTTAGGCAGCCTCTTATACACACTAAGGCCAAAATTATCAAAATAGGAGACATTACAGACCATATACACTAGTTATACTTCAATTACACCAAATTAGGTCTAATCAGACTCATTATGACCCATGTAACCAATTGTGACCTATTAGACTCGTTAGGAAGCCACAAACCCCCTATACACACTAAGACCATATTTATCAAAATAGGAGACATTACAGACCATAAACACATGTTATACATCAATTACACCAAATAAGGTCTAATTAGACTCATTATGACCCACTCACTCCCATTATGATCAATTAGACTCGTTAGAGAGCCACAAACCCCTTATACCCAATAAGACAATAATTACCCAAAAAGGAGCCAATTATGAACCACAAAAACCTGTTATACTTCAATTACACCAAATTAGGTCTAATCAGACTCATTAAGACCCACGTAACCAATTGTGACCTATTAGACTCGTTAGGCAGCCACAAACCCCTTATACACACTATGGCCAAAATTATCAAAATAGGAGACATTAAAGACCATAAACACCTGTTATACCTCAATTACACCAAATTAGATCTAATCAGGCTCATTTTGACCCATTTACTCCCATTATGATCAATTAGACTCGTTAGAGAGCCAGGAACCCCTTATACCCAATAAGACAAAAATTACCCAAAAAGAAGCCAATTATGGACCACAAAAACGTGTTCCACTTCAATTACACCAAATTAGGTCTAATCAGACACATTATGACCCATGTAACCAATTGTGACCTATTAGACTCGTTATGAAGCCACAAACCCCTTATACACACTAAGACCAAAATTATCAAAATAGGAGACATTACAGACCATAAACACCTGTTATACTTCAATTACACCAAATTAGGTCTAATCAGACTCATTATGACCCATGTAACCAATTGTGACCTATTAGACTCGTTAGGCAGCCACAAACCCCTTATACACAACTAAGGCCAAAATTATCAAAATAGGAGACATTACAGACCATAAACACTTGTTATACTTCAATTACACCAAATTAGGTCTAATCAGACTCATTATGACCCATGTAACCAATTGTGACCTATTAGACTCGTTAGGAAGCCACAAACCCCTTATACACACTAAGACCATATTTATCAAAATAGGAGACATTACAGACCATAAACACCTGTTATACATCAATTACACCAAATTAGGGCTAATCAGACTCATTATGACCCATGTAACTGATTCTGATCTAATTAGACTCGTTAGGCAGCCACAAACCCCTTATACACACTAAGACCAAAATTATCAAAATAGGAAAAATTACAGACCATAAACACATGTTATACCTCAATTACACCAAACTAGGTTTAATCAGACTCATTCCATTCACTCCCATTATGATCAATTAGACTCGTTAGAGAGTCACAAACCCCTTATACCCAATAAGACAAAAATTACCCAAAAATGAGCCAATTTTGGACCACAAAAACCTGTTCCACTTCAATTACACCAAATTAGGTCTAATCAGACACATTATGACCCATGTAACCAATTGTGACCTATTAGACTCGTTAGGAAGCCACAAACCCCTTATACACACTAAGACCAAAATTATCAAAATAGGAGACATTACAGACCATAAACACTTGTTATACCTTAATTACATCAAATTTGGTCTAATCAAACTCATTATGACCCATGTAACCGATTTTGACCAATTAGACTCGCTAGGTAGCCACAAACCCCTTATACACACTAAGGCCAAAATTATCAAAATAGGAGACATTATAGACCATAAACACCTGTTATACCTCAATTACACCAAATTAGATCTAATCAGACTTATTATGACCCATGTAACTGATTCTGATCTAATTAGACTCGTTAGGCAGCCACAAACCCCTTATACACACGAAGACCAAAATTATCTAAATAGGAGACATTATAGACCATAAACACATGTTATACCTCAATTACACCAAACTAGGTTTAATCAGAGTCATTATTGACCCATTCACTCCCATTATGATCAATTAGACTCCTTAGAGAGCCACAAACCCCTTATACCCAATAAGACAAAAATTACCCAAAAAGGAGCCAATTTTGGACCACAAAAACCTGTTCCACTTCAATTACACCAAATTAGATCTAATTAGGCTCATTTTGACCCATTTACTCCCATTATGATCAATTAGACTCGTTAGAGGGCCAGAAACCCCTTATACGCAATCAGACAAAAATTACCCAAAAAGGAGCCAATTATGGACGACAAAAACCTGTTCCACTTCAATTACACCAAATTAGGTCTAATCAGACACATTATGACCCATGTAAACAATTGTGACCTATTAGACTCGTTAGGAAGCCTCAAACCCCTTATACACACTAAGACCAAAATTATCAAAATAGGAGACATTACAGACCATAAACACCTGTTATACATCAATTACACCAAATTAGGTCTAATCAGACTCATTATGACCCATGTAACCAATTGTGACCTATTAGACTCGTTAGGCAGCCACAAACCCCTTATACACACTAAGGCCAAAATTATCAAAATAGGAGACATTACAGACCATAAACACCTGTTATACCTCAATTACACCAAATTAGATCTAATCAGACTCATTTTGACCCATTTACTCCTATTATGATCAATTAGACTCGTTAGAGAGCCACAAACCCCTTATACCCAATAAGACAAAAATTAACCAAAAAGGAGCCAATTATGGACCACAAAAACCTGTTCCACTTCAATTACACCAAATTAGGTCTAATCAGACACATTATGACCCATGTAACCAATTGTGACCTATTAGACTCGTTAGGAAGCCACAAACCCCTTATACACACTAAGACCAAAATTATCAAAATAGGAGACATTACAGACCATAAACACCTGTTATACATCAATTACACCAAATTAGGGCTAATCAGACTCATTATGACCCATGTAACTGATTCTGATCTAATTAGACTCGTTAGGCAGCCACAAACCCCTTATACACACGAAGACCAAAATTATCTAAATAGGAGACATTATAGACCATAAACACATGTTATACCTCAATTACACCAAACTAGGTTTAATCAGACTCATTATTGACCCATTCACTCCCATTATGATCAATTAGACTCGTTAGAGAGCCACAAACCCCTTATACCCAATAAGACAAAAATTACCCAAAAAGGAGCCAATTTTGGACCACAAAAACCTGTTCCACTTCAATTACACCAAATTAGGTGTAATCAGACTCATTATGACCCATGTAACAAATTGTGACCTATTAGACTCGTTAGAAAGCCACAAACCCCTTATACACACTAAGACCATATTTATCAAAATAGGAGACATTACAGACCATAAACACCTGTTATACATCAATTACACCAAATTAGGGCTAATCAGACTCATTATGACCCACTCACTCCCATTATGATCAATTAGACTCGTTAGAGGGCCAGAAACCCCTTATACGCAATCAGACAAAAATTACCCAAAAAGGAGCCAATTATGGACGACAAAAACCTGTTCCACTTCAATTACACCAAATTAGGTCTAATCAGACACATTATGACCCATGTAAACAATTGTGACCTATTAGACTCGTTAGGAAGCCTCAAACCCCTTATACACACTAAGACCAAAATTATCAAAATAGGAGACATTACAGACCATAAACACCTGTTATACATCAATTACACCAAATTAGGTCTAATCAGACTCATTATGACCCATGTAACCAATTGTGACCTATTAGACTCGTTAGGCAGCCACAAACCCCTTATACACACTAAGGCCAAAATTATCAAAATAGGAGACATTACAGACCATAAACACCTGTTATACCTCAATTACACCAAATTAGATCTAATCAGACTCATTTTGACCCATTTACTCCTATTATGATCAATTAGACTCGTTAGAGAGCCACAAACCCCTTATACCCAATAAGACAAAAATTAACCAAAAAGGAGCCAATTATGGACCACAAAAACCTGTTCCACTTCAATTACACCAAATTAGGTCTAATCAGACACATTATGACCCATGTAACCAATTGTGACCTATTAGACTCGTTAGGAAGCCACAAACCCCTTATACACACTAAGACCAAAATTATCAAAATAGGAGACATTACAGACCATAAACACCTGTTATACATCAATTACACCAAATTAGGGCTAATCAGACTCATTATGACCCATGTAACTGATTCTGATCTAATTAGACTCGTTAGGCAGCCACAAACCCCTTATACACACGAAGACCAAAATTATCTAAATAGGAGACATTATAGACCATAAACACATGTTATACCTCAATTACACCAAACTAGGTTTAATCAGACTCATTATTGACCCATTCACTCCCATTATGATCAATTAGACTCGTTAGAGAGCCACAAACCCCTTATACCCAATAAGACAAAAATTACCCAAAAAGGAGCCAATTTTGGACCACAAAAACCTGTTCCACTTCAATTACACCAAATTAGGTGTAATCAGACTCATTATGACCCATGTAACAAATTGTGACCTATTAGACTCGTTAGAAAGCCACAAACCCCTTATACACACTAAGACCATATTTATCAAAATAGGAGACATTACAGACCATAAACACCTGTTATACATCAATTACACCAAATTAGGGCTAATCAGACTCATTATGACCCACTCACTCCCATTATGATAAATTAGACTCGTTAGAGAGCCACAAACCCCTTATACCCAATAAGACAATAATTACCCAAAAAGGAGCCAATTATGGACCACAAAAACCTGTTATACTTCAATTACACCAAATTAGATCTAATCAGACTTATTATGACCCATTTACTCCCATTATGAATAATTAGACTCGTTAGAGAGCTAGAAACCCCTTATACCCAATAAGACAAAAATTACCCAAAAAGGAGCCAATTATGGACCACAAAAACCTGTTCCACTTCAATTACACCAAATTAGGTCTAATCAGACTCATTATGACCCATGTAACCAATTGTGACCTATTAGACTCGTTAGGAAGCCACAAACCCTTATTCACACTAAGACCATATTTATCAAAATATGAGACATTACAGACCATAAACCCCTATTATACATCAATTACACCAAATTAGGTCTAATTAGACTCATTTTGACCCATTTACTCCCATTATGATCAATTAGACTCGTTAGAGAGCCACAAACCCCTTATACCCAATAAGACAAAAATTACCCAAAAAGGAGCCAATTATGGACCACAAAAACCTGTTCCACTTCAATTACACCAAATTAGGTCTAATCAGACACATTATGACCCATGTAACCAATTGTGACCTATTAGACTCGTTAGGAAGCCACAAACCCCTTATACACACTAAGACCAAAATTATCAAAATAGGAGACATGGCAGACCGTAAACACCTGTTATACTTCAATTACACCAAATTAGGTCTAATCAGACTCATTATGACCCATGTAACCAATTATGACCTATTAGACTCGTTAGGCAGCCACAAACCCCTTATACACACTCAGGCCAAAATTATCAAAATAGGAGACATTACAGACCATAAACACATGTTATACCTCAATTACACCAAACTAGGTTTAATCAGACTCATTATTGACCCATTCACTCCCATTATGATCAATTAGACTCGTTAGAGAGCCACAAACCCCTTATACCCAATAAGACAAAAATTACCCAAAAAGGAGCCAATTATGGACCACAAAAACCTGTTCCACTTCAATTACACCAAATTAGGTCTAATCAGACTCATTATGACCCATGTAACCAATTGTGACCTATTAGACTCGTTAGGAAGCCACAAACCCCTTATACACACTAAGGCCAAAATTATCAAAATAGGAGACATTATAGACCATAAACACCTGTTATACCTCAATTACACCAAATTAGATCTAATCAGACTTATTATGACCCATGTAACTGATTCTGATCTAATTAGACTCGTTAGGCAGCCACAAACCCCTTATACACACGAAGACCAAAATTATCTAAATAGGAGACATTATAGACCATAAACACATGTTATACCTCAATTACACCAAACTAGGTTTAATCAGAGTCATTATTGACCCATTCACTCCCATTATGATCAATTAGACTCCTTAGAGAGCCACAAACCCCTTATACCCAATAAGACAAAAATTACCCAAAAAGGAGCCAATTTTGGACCACAAAAACCTGTTCCACTTCAATTACACCAAATTAGATCTAATTAGGCTCATTTTGACCCATTTACTCCCATTATGATCAATTAGACTCGTTAGAGGGCCAGAAACCCCTTATACGCAATCAGACAAAAATTACCCAAAAAGGAGCCAATTATGGACGACAAAAACCTGTTCCACTTCAATTACACCAAATTAGGTCTAATCAGACACATTATGACCCATGTAAACAATTGTGACCTATTAGACTCGTTAGGAAGCCTCAAACCCCTTATACACACTAAGACCAAAATTATCAAAATAGGAGACATTACAGACCATAAACACCTGTTATACATCAATTACACCAAATTAGGTCTAATCAGACTCATTATGACCCATGTAACCAATTGTGACCTATTAGACTCGTTAGGCAGCCACAAACCCCTTATACACACTAAGGCCAAAATTATCAAAATAGGAGACATTACAGACCATAAACACCTGTTATACCTCAATTACACCAAATTAGATCTAATCAGACTCATTTTGACCCATTTACTCCTATTATGATCAATTAGACTCGTTAGAGAGCCACAAACCCCTTATACCCAATAAGACAAAAATTAACCAAAAAGGAGCCAATTATGGACCACAAAAACCTGTTCCACTTCAATTACACCAAATTAGGTCTAATCAGACACATTATGACCCATGTAACCAATTGTGACCTATTAGACTCGTTAGGAAGCCACAAACCCCTTATACACACTAAGACCAAAATTATCAAAATAGGAGACATTACAGACCATAAACACCTGTTATACATCAATTACACCAAATTAGGGCTAATCAGACTCATTATGACCCATGTAACTGATTCTGATCTAATTAGACTCGTTAGGCAGCCACAAACCCCTTATACACACGAAGACCAAAATTATCTAAATAGGAGACATTATAGACCATAAACACATGTTATACCTCAATTACACCAAACTAGGTTTAATCAGACTCATTATTGACCCATTCACTCCCATTATGATCAATTAGACTCGTTAGAGAGCCACAAACCCCTTATACCCAATAAGACAAAAATTACCCAAAAAGGAGCCAATTTTGGACCACAAAAACCTGTTCCACTTCAATTACACCAAATTAGGTGTAATCAGACTCATTATGACCCATGTAACAAATTGTGACCTATTAGACTCGTTAGAAAGCCACAAACCCCTTATACACACTAAGACCATATTTATCAAAATAGGAGACATTACAGACCATAAACACCTGTTATACATCAATTACACCAAATTAGGGCTAATCAGACTCATTATGACCCACTCACTCCCATTATGATAAATTAGACTCGTTAGAGAGCCACAAACCCCTTATACCCAATAAGACAATAATTACCCAAAAAGGAGCCAATTATGGACCACAAAAACCTGTTATACTTCAATTACACCAAATTAGATCTAATCAGACTTATTATGACCCATTTACTCCCATTATGAATAATTAGACTCGTTAGAGAGCTAGAAACCCCTTATACCCAATAAGACAAAAATTACCCAAAAAGGAGCCAATTATGGACCACAAAAACCTGTTCCACTTCAATTACACCAAATTAGGTCTAATCAGACTCATTATGACCCATGTAACCAATTGTGACCTATTAGACTCGTTAGGAAGCCACAAACCCTTATTCACACTAAGACCATATTTATCAAAATATGAGACATTACAGACCATAAACCCCTATTATACATCAATTACACCAAATTAGGTCTAATTAGACTCATTTTGACCCATTTACTCCCATTATGATCAATTAGACTCGTTAGAGAGCCACAAACCCCTTATACCCAATAAGACAAAAATTACCCAAAAAGGAGCCAATTATGGACCACAAAAACCTGTTCCACTTCAATTACACCAAATTAGGTCTAATCAGACACATTATGACCCATGTAACCAATTGTGACCTATTAGACTCGTTAGGAAGCCACAAACCCCTTATACACACTAAGACCAAAATTATCAAAATAGGAGACATGGCAGACCGTAAACACCTGTTATACTTCAATTACACCAAATTAGGTCTAATCAGACTCATTATGACCCATGTAACCAATTATGACCTATTAGACTCGTTAGGCAGCCACAAACCCCTTATACACACTCAGGCCAAAATTATCAAAATAGGAGACATTACAGACCATAAACACATGTTATACCTCAATTACACCAAACTAGGTTTAATCAGACTCATTATTGACCCATTCACTCCCATTATGATCAATTAGACTCGTTAGAGAGCCACAAACCCCTTATACCCAATAAGACAAAAATTACCCAAAAAGGAGCCAATTATGGACCACAAAAACCTGTTCCACTTCAATTACACCAAATTAGGTCTAATCAGACTCATTATGACCCATGTAACCAATTGTGACCTATTAGACTCGTTAGGAAGCCACAAACCCCTTATACACACTAAGGCCAAAATTATCAAAATAGGAGACATTACAGACCATAAACACCTGTTATACCTCAATTACACCAAATTAGATCTAATCAGGCTCATTTTGACCCATTTACTCCCATTATGATCAATTAGACTCGTTAGAGAGCCAGGAACCCCTTATACCCAATAAGACAAAAATTACCCAAAAAGGAGCCAATTTTGGACCACAAAAACCTGTTCCACTTCAATTACACCAAATTAGGTCTAATCAGACTCATTATGACCAATGTAACCAATTGTGACCATTTAGACTCGTTAGGAAGCCACAAACCCCTTATACACACAAAGACCATATTTATCAAAATAGGAGACATTAAAGACCATAAACACCTGTTATACATCAATTACACCAAATTAGGTGTAATCAGACTCATTATGACCCATGTAACCAATTGTGACCTATTAGACTCGTTAGGCAGCCACAAACCCCTTATACACACTTAGGCCAAAATTATCAAAATAGGAGACATTACAGACCATAAACACCTGTTATACATCAATTACACCAAATTAGGTCTAATCAGACTCATTATGACCCATGTAACCAATTGTGACCTATTAGACTCGTTAGGCAGCCACAAACCCCTTATACACACTAAGGCCAAAATTATCAAAATAGGAGACATTACAGACCATAAACACCTGTTATACATCAATTACACCAAATTAGGGCTAATCGTATTATGACCTATGTAACCAATTGTGACCTATTAGACTCCTTAGGCAGCCTCTTATACACACTAAGGCCAAAATTATCAAAATAGGAGACATTACAGACCATATACACTAGTTATACTTCAATTACACCAAATTAGGTCTAATCAGACTCATTATGACCCATGTAACCAATTGTGACCTATTAGACTCGTTAGGAAGCCACAAACCCCCTATACATACTAAGACCATATTTATCAAAATAGGAGACATTACAGACCATAAACACATGTTATACATCAATTACACCAAATAAGGTCTAATTAGACTCATTATGACCCACTCACTCCCATTATGATCAATTAGACTCGTTAGAGAGCCACAAACCCCTTATACCCAATAAGACAATAATTACCCAAAAAGGAGCCAATTATGAACCACAAAAACCTGTTATACTTCAATTACACCAAATTAGGTCTAATCAGACTCATTAAGACCCATGTAACCAATTGTGACCTATTAGACTCGTTAGGCAGCCACAAACCCCTTATACACACTATGGCCAATATTATCAAAATAGGAGACATTAAAGACCATAAACACCTGTTATACCTCAATTACACCAAATTAGATCTAATCAGGCTCATTTTGACCCATTTACTCCCATTATGATCAATTAGACTCGTTAGAGAGCCAGGAACCCCTTATACCCAATAAGACAAAAATTACCCAAAAAGAAGCCAATTATGGACCACAAAAACGTGTTCCACTTCAATTACACCAAATTAGGTCTAATCAGACACATTATGACCCATGTAACCAATTGTGACCTATTAGACTCGTTAGGAAGCCACAAACCCCTTATACACACTAAGACCAAAATTATCAAAATAGGAGACATTACAGACCATAAACACCTGTTATACTTCAATTACACCAAATTAGGTCTAATCAGACTCATTATGACCCATGTAACCAATTGTGACCTATTAGACTCGTTAGGCAGCCACAAACCCCTTATACACAACTAAGGCCAAAATTATCAAAATAGGAGACATTACAGACCATAAACACTTGTTATACTTCAATTACACCAAATTAGGTCTAATTAGACTCATTATGACCCATGTAACCAATTGTGACCTATTAGACTCGTTAGGATGCCACAAACCCCTTATACACACTAAGACCATATTTATCAAAATAGGAGACATTACAGACCATAAACACCTGTTATACATCAATTACACCAAATTAGGGCTAATCAGACTCATTATGACCCATGTAACTGATTCTGATCTAATTAGACTCGTTAGGCAGCCACAAACCCCTTCTACACACTAAGACCAAAATTATCAAAATAGGAAAAATTACAGACCATAAACACATGTTATACCTCAATTACACCAAACTAGGTTTAATCAGACTCATTCCATTCACTCCCATTATGATCAATTAGACTCGTTAGAGAGTCACAAACCCCTTATACCCAATAAGACAAAAATTACCCAAAAATGAGCCAATTTTGGACCACAAAAACCTGTTCCACTTCAATTACACCAAATTAGGTCTAATCAGACACATTATGACCCATGTAACCAATTGTGACCTATTAGACTCGTTAGGAAGCCACAAACCCCTTATACACACTAAGACCAAAATTATCAAAATAGGAGACATTACAGACCATAAACACTTGTTATACCTTAATTACATCAAATTTGGTCTAATCAAACTCATTATGACCCATGTAACCGATTTTGACCAATTAGACTCGCTAGGTAGCCACAAACCCCTTATACACACTAAGGCCAAAATTATCAAAATAGGAGACATTATAGACCATAAACACCTGTTATACCTCAATTACACCAAATTAGATCTAATCAGACTTATTATGACCCATGTAACTGATTCTGATCTAATTAGACTCGTTAGGCAGCCACAAACCCCTTATACACACGAAGACCAAAATTATCTAAATAGGAGACATTATAGACCATAAACACATGTTATACCTCAATTACACCAAACTAGGTTTAATCAGAGTCATTATTGACCCATTCACTCCCATTATGATCAATTAGACTCGTTAGAGAGCCACAAACCCCTTATACCCAATAAGACAAAAATTACCCAAAAAGGAGCCAATTTTGGACCACAAAAACCTGTTCCACTTCAATTACACCAAATTAGATCTAATTAGGCTCATTTTGACCCATTTACTCCCATTATGATCAATTAGACTCGTTAGAGGGCCAGAAACCCCTTATACGCAATCAGACAAAAATTACCCAAAAAGGAGCCAATTATGGACGACAAAAACCTGTTCCACTTCAATTACACCAAATTAGGTCTAATCAGACACATTATGACCCATGTAAACAATTGTGACCTATTAGACTCGTTAGGAAGCCTCAAACCCCTTATACACACTAAGACCAAAATTATCAAAATAGGAGACATTACAGACCATAAACACCTGTTATACATCAATTACACCAAATTAGGTCTAATCAGACTCATTATGACCCATGTAACCAATTGTGACCTATTAGACTCGTTAGGCAGCCACAAACCCCTTATACACACTAAGGCCAAAATTATCAAAATAGGAGACATTACAGACCATAAACACCTGTTATACCTCAATTACACCAAATTAGATCTAATCAGACTCATTTTGACCCATTTACTCCTATTATGATCAATTAGACTCGTTAGAGAACCACAAACCCCTTATACCCAATAAGACAAAAATTAACCAAAAAGGAGCCAATTATGGACCACAAAAACCTGTTCCACTTGAATTACACCAAATTAGGTCTAATCAGACACATTATGACCCATGTAACCAATTGTGACCTATTAGACTCGTTAGGAAGCCACAAACCCCTTATACACACTAAGACCAAAATTATCAAAATAGGAGACATTACAGACCATAAACACCTGTTATACTTCAATTACACCAAATTAGGTCTAATCAGACTCATTATGTCCCATGTAACCAATTGTGACCTATTAGACTCGTTAGGCAGCCACAAACCCCTTATACACAACTAAGGCCAAAATTATCAAAATAGGAGACATTACAGACCAGAAACACTTGTTATACTTCAATTACACCAAATTAGGTCTAATCAGACTCATTATGACCCATGTAACCAATGGTGACCTATTAGACTCGTTAGGAAGCCACAAACCCCTTATACACACTAAGACCATATTTATCAAAATAGGAGACATTACAGACCATAAACACCTGTTATACATCAATTACACCAAATTAGGGCTAATCAGACTCATTATGACCCATGTAACTGATTCTGATCTAATTAGACTCGTTAGGCAGCCACAAACCCCTTATACACACTAAGACCAAAATTATCAAAATAGGAGACATTACAGACCATAAACACATGTTATACCTCAATTACACCAAACTAGGTTTAATCAGACTCATTCCATTCACTCCCATTATGATCAATTAGACTCGTTAGAGAGTCACAAACCCCTTATACCCAATAAGACAAAAATTACCCAAAAAGGAGCCAATTATGGACCACAAAAACCTGTTATACTACAATTACACCAAATTAGGTGTAATCGGACTCATTATGACCCATGTAACCAATTGTGACCTATTAGACTCGATAGGCAGCCACAAATCCCTTATACACACTTAGGCCAAAATTATCAAAATAGGAGACATCACAGACCATAAACACATGTTATACCTCAATTACACCAAATTAGATCTAATCATACTCATTTTGACCCATTTACTCCTATTATGATCAATTAGACTCGTTAGAGAGCCACAAACCCCTTATACCCAATAAGACAAAAATTACCCAAAAAGGAGCCAATTATGGACCACAAAAACCTGTTCCACTTCAATTACACCAAATTAGGTCTAATCAGACACATTATGACCCATGTAACCAATTGTGACCTATTAGACTCGTTAGGAAGCCACAAACCCCTTATACACACTAAGACCAAAATTATCAAAATAGGAGACATTACAGACCATAAACACCTGTTATACTTCAATTACACCAAATTAGGTCTAATCAGACTCATTATGACCCATGTAACCAATTGTGACCTATTAGACTCTTTAGGCAGCCACAAACCCCTTAAACACACTAAGACCATATTTATCAAAATAGGAGACATTACAGACCATAAACACCTGTTATACATCAATTACACCAAATTAGGGCTAATCAGACTCATTATGACCCATGTAACTGATTCTGATCTAATTAGACTCGTTAGGCAGCCACAAACCCCTTATACACACTAAGACCAAAATTATCAAAATAGGAGACATTACAGACCATAAACACATGTTATACCTCAATTACACCAAACTAGGTTTAATCAGACTCATTCCATTCACTCCCATTATGATCAATTAGACTCGTTAGAGAGTCACAAACCCCTTATACCCAATAAGACAAAAATTACCCAAAAATGAGCCAATTTTGGACCACAAAAACCTGTTCCACTTCAATTACACCAAATTAGGTCTAATCAGACTCATTATGACCCATGTAACCAATTGTGACCATTTAGACTCGTTAGGAAGCCACAAACCCCTTATACACACTAAGACCATATTTATCAAAATAGGAGACATTAAAGACCATAAACACCTGTTATACATCAATTACACCAAATTAGGTGTAATCAGACTCATTATGACCCATGTAACCAATTGTGACCTATTAGACTCGTTAGGCAGCCACAAACCCCTTATACACACTTAGGCCAAAATTATCAAAATAGGAGACATTACAGACCATAAACACCTGTTATACATTAATTACACCAAATTAGGTCTAATCAGACTCATTATGACCCATGTAACCAATTGTGACCTATTAGACTCGTTAGGCAGCCACAAACCCCTTATACACACTAAGGCCAAAATTATCAAAATAGGAGACATTACAGACCATAAACACCTGTTATACCTCAATTACACCAAATTAGATCTAATCAGACTCATTTTGACCCATTTACTCCTATTATGATCAATTAGACTCGTTAGAGAGCCACAAACCCCTTATACCCAATAAGACAAAAATTACCCAAAAAGGAGCCAATTATGGACCACAAAAACCTGTTCCACTTCAATTACACCAAATTAGGTCTAATCAGACACATTATGACCCATGTAACCAATTGTGACCTATTAGACTCGTTAGGAAGCCACAAACCCCTTATACACACTAAGACCAAAATTATCAAAATAGGAGACATTACAGACCATAAACACCTGTTATACTTCAATTACACCAAATTAGGTCTAATCAGACTCATTATGACCCATGTAACCAATTGTGACCTATTAGACTCGTTAGGCAGCCACAAACCCCTTATACACACTCAGGCCAAAATTATCAAAATAGGAGACATTACGGACCATAAACACATGTTATACCTCAATTACACCAAACTAGGTTTAATCAGACTCATTATTGACCCATTCACTCCCATTATGATCAATTAGACACGTTAGAGAGCCACAAACCCCTTATACCCAATAAGACAAAAATTACCCAAAAAGGAGCCAATTATGGACCACAAAAACCTGTTCCACATCAATTACACCAAATTAGGTCTAATCAGACTCATTATGACCCATGTAACCAATTGTGACCTATTAGACTCGTTAGGAAGCCACAAACCCCTTATACACACTAAGACCATATTTATCAAAATAGGAGACATTACAGACCATAAACACCTGTTATACATCAATTACACCAAATTAGGGCTAATCGTATTATGACCTATGTAACCAATTGTGACCTATTAGACTCGTTAGGCAGCCTCTTATACACACTAAGGCCAAAATTATCAAAATAGGAGACATTACAGACCATAAACACTTGTTATACTTCAATTACACCAAATTAGGTCTAATCAGACTCATTATGACCCATGTAACCAATTGTGACCTATTAGACTCGTTAGGAAGCCACAAACCCCTTATACACACTAAGACCATATTTATCAAAATAGGAGTCATTACAGACCATAAACACCTGTTATACATCAATTACACCAAATTAGGGCTAATCAGACTCATTACAGACCCTTATACACATGTTATACCTCAATTACACCAAACTAGGTTTAATCAGACTCATTATTGACCCATTCACTCCCATTATGATCAATTAGACTCGTTAGAGAGCCACAAACCTCTTATACCCAATAAGACAAAAATTATCCAAAAAGGAGCCAATTATGGACCACAAAAACCTGTTATACTACAATTACACCAAATTAGGTGTAATCGGACTCATTATGACCCATGTAACCAATTGTGACCTATTAGACTCGATAGGCAGCCACAAATCCCTTATACACACTTAGGCCAAAATTATCAAAATAGGAGACATCACAGACCATAAACACATGTTATACCTCAATTACACCAAATTAGGTCTAATCAGACTCATTATGACCCACTCACTCCCATTATGATCAATTAGACTCGTTAGAGAGCCACAAACCCCTTATACCCAATAAGACAATAATTACCCAAAAAGGAGCCAATTATGGACCACAAAAACCTGTTATACTTCAACTACACCAAATTAGGTCTAATCAAACTCATTATGACCCATGTAACCAATTGTGACCTATTAGACTCGTTAGGAAGCCACAATCCCCTTATACACACTAAGACCAAAATTATCAAAATAGGAGACATTACAGACCATAAACACTTGTTATACCTTAATTACATCAAATTTGGTCTAATCAAACTCATTATGACCCATGTAACCGATTTTGACCAATTAGACTCGCTAGGTAGCCACAAACCCATTATAAGACCAAAATTATCAAAATAGGAGACATTACAGACCATAAACACCTGTTATACCTCAATTACACCAAATTAGGTCTAATCAGACTCATTATGACCCATGTAACCAATTGTGACCTATTAGACTCGTTAGGCAGCCACAAACCCCTTATACACACTAAGGCCAAAATTATCAAAATAGGAGACATTACAGACCATAAACACCTGTTATACCTCAATTACACCAAATTAGGTCTAATCAGACTTATTATGACCCATTTACTCCCATTATGATCAATTAGACTCGTTAGAGAGCCAGAAACCCCTTATACCCAATAAGACAAAAATTACCCAAAAAGGAGCAAATTATGGACCACAAAAACCTGTTCCACTTCAATTACACCAAATTAGGTCTAATCAGACTCATTATGACCCATGTAACCAATTGTGTCCTATTAGACTCGTTAGGAAGCCACAAACCCCTTATACACACTAAGACCATATTTATCAAAATAGGAGTCATTACAGACCATAAACACCTGTTATACATCAATTACACCAAATTAGGGCTAATCAGACTCATTACAGACCCTTATACACATGTTATACCTCAATTACACCAAACTAGGTTGAATCAGACTCATTATTGACCCATTCACTCCCATTATGATCAATTAGACTCGTTAGAGAGCCACAAACCCCTTATACCCTATAAGACAAAAATTACCCAAAAAGGAGCCAATTATGGACCACAAAAACCTGTTATACTACAATTACACCAAATTAGGTGTAATCGGACTCATTGTGACCCATGTAACCAATTGTGACCTATTAGACTCGTTAGGAAGCCACAAACCCCTTATACACACTAAGACCAAAATTATCAAAATAGGAGACATTACAGACCATAAACACCTGTTATACCTCAATTACACCAAATTTGGTCTAATCAGACACATTATGACCCATGTAACCAATTGTGACCTATTAGACTCGTTAGGAAGCCACAAACCCCTTATAAGACCAAAATTATCAAAATAGGAGACATTACAGACCATAAACACCTGTTATACCTCAATTACACCAAATTAGGTCTAATCAGACTCATTATGACCCATGTAACCAATTGTGACCTATTAGACTCGATAGGCAGCCACAAATCCCTTATACACACTTAGGCCAAAATTATCAAAATAGGAGACATCACAGACCATAAACACATGTTATACCTCAATTACACCAAATTAGATCTAATCATACTCATTTTGACCCATTTACTCCTATTATGATCAATTAGACTCGTTAGAGAGCCACAAACCCCTTATACCCAATAAGACAAAAATTACCCAAAAAGGAGCCAATTATGGACCACAAAAACCTGTTCCACTTCAATTACACCAAATTAGGTCTAATCAGACACATTATGACCCATGTAACCAATTGTGACCTATTAGACTCGTTAGGAAGCCACAAACCCCTTATACACACTAAGACCAAAATTATCAAAATAGGAGACATTACAGACCATAAACACCTGTTATACTTCAATTACACCAAATTAGGTCTAATCAGACTCATTATGACCCATGTAACCAATTGTGACCTATTAGACTCTTTAGGCAGCCACAAACCCCTTAAACACACTAAGACCATATTTATCAAAATAGGAGACATTACAGACCATAAACACCTGTTATACATCAATTACACCAAATTAGGGCTAATCAGACTCATTATGACCCATGTAACTGATTCTGATCTAATTAGACTCGTTAGGCAGCCACAAACCCCTTATACACACTAAGACCAAAATTATCAAAATAGGAGACATTACAGACCATAAACACATGTTATACCTCAATTACACCAAACTAGGTTTAATCAGACTCATTCCATTCACTCCCATTATGATCAATTAGACTCGTTAGAGAGTCACAAACCCCTTATACCCAATAAGACAAAAATTACCCAAAAATGAGCCAATTTTGGACCACAAAAACCTGTTCCACTTCAATTACACCAAATTAGGTCTAATCAGACTCATTATGACCCATGTAACCAATTGTGACCATTTAGACTCGTTAGGAAGCCACAAACCCCTTATACACACTAAGACCATATTTATCAAAATAGGAGACATTAAAGACCATAAACACCTGTTATACATCAATTACACCAAATTAGGTGTAATCAGACTCATTATGACCCATGTAACCAATTGTGACCTATTAGACTCGTTAGGCAGCCACAAACCCCTTATACACACTTAGGCCAAAATTATCAAAATAGGAGACATTACAGACCATAAACACCTGTTATACATTAATTACACCAAATTAGGTCTAATCAGACTCATTATGACCCATGTAACCAATTGTGACCTATTAGACTCGTTAGGCAGCCACAAACCCCTTATACACACTAAGGCCAAAATTATCAAAATAGGAGACATTACAGACCATAAACACCTGTTATACCTCAATTACACCAAATTAGATCTAATCAGACTCATTTTGACCCATTTACTCCTATTATGATCAATTAGACTCGTTAGAGAGCCACAAACCCCTTATACCCAATAAGACAAAAATTACCCAAAAAGGAGCCAATTATGGACCACAAAAACCTGTTCCACTTCAATTACACCAAATTAGGTCTAATCAGACACATTATGACCCATGTAACCAATTGTGACCTATTAGACTCGTTAGGAAGCCACAAACCCCTTATACACACTAAGACCAAAATTATCAAAATAGGAGACATTACAGACCATAAACACCTGTTATACTTCAATTACACCAAATTAGGTCTAATCAGACTCATTATGACCCATGTAACCAATTGTGACCTATTAGACTCGTTAGGCAGCCACAAACCCCTTATACACACTCAGGCCAAAATTATCAAAATAGGAGACATTACGGACCATAAACACATGTTATACCTCAATTACACCAAACTAGGTTTAATCAGACTCATTATTGACCCATTCACTCCCATTATGATCAATTAGACACGTTAGAGAGCCACAAACCCCTTATACCCAATAAGACAAAAATTACCCAAAAAGGAGCCAATTATGGACCACAAAAACCTGTTCCACTTCAATTACACCAAATTAGGTCTAATCAGACTCATTATGACCCATGTAACCAATTGTGACCTATTAGACTCGTTAGGAAGCCACAAACCCCTTATACACACTAAGACCATATTTATCAAAATAGGAGACATTACAAACCATAAACACCTGTTATACATCAATTACACCAAATTAGGGCTAATCGTATTATGACCTATGTAACCAATTGTGACCTATTAGACTCGTTAGGCAGCCTCTTATACACACTAAGGCCAAAATTATCAAAATAGGAGACATTACAGACCATAAACACTTGTTATACTTCAATTACACCAAATTAGGTCTAATCAGACTCATTATGACCCATGTAACCAATTGTGACCTATTAGACTCGTTAGGAAGCCACAAACCCCTTATACACACTAAGACCATATTTATCAAAATAGGAGTCATTACAGACCATAAACACCTGTTATACATCAATTACACCAAATTAGGGCTAATCAGACTCATTACAGACCCTTATACACATGTTATACCTCAATTACACCAAACTAGGTTTAATCAGACTCATTATTGACCCATTCACTCCCATTATGATCAATTAGACTCGTTAGAGAGCCACAAACCTCTTATACCCAATAAGACAAAAATTATCCAAAAAGGAGCCAATTATGGACCACAAAAACCTGTTATACTACAATTACACCAAATTAGGTGTAATCGGACTCATTATGACCCATGTAACCAATTGTGACCTATTAGACTCGATAGGCAGCCACAAATCCCTTATACACACTTAGGCCAAAATTATCAAAATAGGAGACATCACAGACCATAAACACATGTTATACCTCAATTACACCAAATTAGGTCTAATCAGACTCATTATGACCCACTCACTCCCATTATGATCAATTAGACTCGTTAGAGAGCCACAAACCCCTTATACCCAATAAGACAATAATTACCCAAAAAGGAGCCAATTATGGACCACAAAAACCTGTTATACTTCAACTACACCAAATTAGGTCTAATCAAACTCATTATGACCCATGTAACCAATTGTGACCTATTAGACTCGTTAGGAAGCCACAATCCCCTTATACACACTAAGACCAAAATTATCAAAATAGGAGACATTACAGACCATAAACACTTGTTATACCTTAATTACATCAAATTTGGTCTAATCAAACTCATTATGACCCATGTAACCGATTTTGACCAATTAGACTCGCTAGGTAGCCACAAACCCATTATAAGACCAAAATTATCAAAATAGGAGACATTACAGACCATAAACACCTGTTATACCTCAATTACACCAAATTAGGTCTAATCAGACTCATTATGACCCATGTAACCAATTGTGACCTATTAGACTCGTTAGGCAGCCACAAACCCCTTATACACACTAAGGCCAAAATTATCAAAATAGGAGACATTACAGACCATAAACACCTGTTATACCTCAATTACACCAAATTAGGTCTAATCAGACTTATTATGACCCATTTACTCCCATTATGATCAATTAGACTCGTTAGAGAGCCAGAAACCCCTTATACCCAATAAGACAAAAATTACCCAAAAAGGAGCAAATTATGGACCACAAAAACCTGTTCCACTTCAATTACACCAAATTAGGTCTAATCAGACTCATTATGACCCATGTAACCAATTGTGTCCTATTAGACTCGTTAGGAAGCCACAAACCCCTTATACACACTAAGACCATATTTATCAAAATAGGAGTCATTACAGACCATAAACACCTGTTATACATCAATTACACCAAATTAGGGCTAATCAGACTCATTACAGACCCTTATACACATGTTATACCTCAATTACACCAAACTAGGTTGAATCAGACTCATTATTGACCCATTCACTCCCATTATGATCAATTAGACTCGTTAGAGAGCCACAAACCCCTTATACCCTATAAGACAAAAATTACCCAAAAAGGAGCCAATTATGGACCACAAAAACCTGTTATACTACAATTACACCAAATTAGGTGTAATCGGACTCATTGTGACCCATGTAACCAATTGTGACCTATTAGACTCGTTAGGAAGCCACAAACCCCTTATACACACTAAGACCAAAATTATCAAAATAGGAGACATTACAGACCATAAACACCTGTTATACCTCAATTACACCAAATTTGGTCTAATCAGACACATTATGACCCATGTAACCAATTGTGACCTATTAGACTCGTTAGGAAGCCACAAACCCCTTATAAGACCAAAATTATCAAAATAGGAGACATTACAGACCATAAACACCTGTTATACCTCAATTACACCAAATTAGGTCTAATCAGACTCATTATGACCCATGTAACCAATTGTGACCTATTAGACTCGTTAGGCAGCCACAAAACCCTTATACACACTAAGGCCAAAATTATCAAAATAGGAGACATTACAGACTATAAACACCTGTTATACCTCAATTACACCAAATTAGGTCTAATCAGACTTATTATGACCCATTTACTCCCATTATGATCAATTAGACTCGTTAGAGAGCCAGAAACCCCTTATACCCAATAAGACAAAAATTACCAAAAAAGGAGCCAATTATGGACCACAAAAACCTGTTCCACTTCAATTACACCAAATTAGGTCTAATCAGACTCATTATGACCCATGTAACCAATTGTGACCTATTAGACTCGTTAGGAAGCCACAGACCCCTTATTCACACTAAGACCATATTTATCAAAATAGGAGACATTACAGACCATAAACACCTGTTATACATCAATTACACCAAATTAGGTCTAATCAGACTCATTATGACCCACTCACTCCCATTATGATCAATTAGACTCGTTAGAGAGCCACAAACCCCTTATACCCAATAAGAAAATAATTACCCAAAAAGGAGCCAATTATGAACCACAAAAACCTGTTTTACTTCAATTACACCAAATTAGGTCTAATCAGACTCATTAAGACCCACGTAACCAATTGTTACCTATTAGACTCGTTAGGCAGCCACAAACCCCTTATACACACTAAGGCCAAAATTATCAAAATAGGAGACATTACAGACCATAAACACCTGTTATACCTCAATTACACCAAATTAGATCTAATTAGGCTCATTTTGACCCATTTACTCCCATTATGATCAATTAGACTCGTTAGAGAGCCAGAAACCCCTTATACGCAATCAGACAAAAATTACCCAAAAAGGAGCCAATTATGGACCACAAAAACGTGTTCCACTTCAATTACACCAAATTAGGTCTAATCAGACACATTATGACCCATGTAAACAATTGTGACCTATTAGACTCGTTAGGAAGCCTCAAACCCCTTATACACACTAAGACCAAAATTATCAAAATAGGAGACATTACAGACCATAAACACCTGTTATACTTCAATTACACCAAATTAGGTCTAATCAGACTCATTATGACCCATGTAACCAATTGTGACCTATTAGACTCGTTAGGCAGCCACAAACCCCTTATACAAACTAAGGCCAAAATTATCAAAATAGGAGACCTTACAGACCATAAACACTTGTTATACTTCAATTACACCAAATTAGGTCTAATCAGACTCATTATGACCCATGTAACCAATTGTGACCTATTAGACTCGTTAGGTAGCCACAAACCCCTTATACACTAAGACCAAAATTATCAAAATAGGAGACATTACAGACCATAAATACCTGTTATACATCAATTACACCAAATTAGGTCTAATCAAACTCATTATGACCCATGTAACTAATTGTGACCTATTAGACTCGTTAGGCAGCCACAAACCCCTTATACACACAAAGGCCAAAATTATCAAAATAGGAGACATTACAGACCATAAACACCTGTTATACATCAATTACACCAAATTAGGTCTAATCAGACTCATTATGACCCATGTAACTAATTGTGACCTATTAGACTCGTTAGGCGGCCACAAACCCCTTATACACACTAAGGCCAAAATTATCAAAATAGGAGACATTACAGACCATAAACACCTGTTATACCTCAATTACACCAAATTAGATCTAATTAGGCTCATTTTGACCCATTTACTCCCATTATGATCAATTAGACTCGTTAGAGGGCCAGAAACCCCTTATACGCAATCAGACAAAAATTACCCAAAAAGGAGCCAATTATGGACGACAAAAACCTGTTCCACTTCAATTACACCAAATTAGGTCTAATCAGACACATTATGATCAATTAGACTCGTTAGGCAGCCACAAACCCCTTATACACACTAAGGCCAAAATTATCAAAATAGGAGACATTACAGACCATAAACACCTGTTATACATCAATTACACCAAATTAGGGCTAAACGTATTATGACCTATGTAACCAATTGTGACCTATTAGACTCGTTAGGCAGCCTCTTATACACACTGAGGCCAAAATTATCAAAATAGGAGACATTACAGACCATAAACACTTGTTATACTTCAATTACACCAAATTAGGTCTAATCAGACTCATTATGACCCATGTAACCAATTGTGACCTATTAGACTCGTTAGGAAGCCACAAACCCCTTATACACACTAAGACCATATTTATCAAAATAGGAGTCATTACAGACCATAAACACCTGTTATACATCAATTACACCAAATTAGGGCTAATCAGACTCATTACAGACCCTTATACACATGTTATACCTCAATTACACCAAACTAGGTTTAATCAGACTCATTATTGACCCATTCACTCCCATTATGATCAATTAGACTCGTTAGAGAGCCACAAACCCCTTATACCCAATAAGACAAAAATTACCCAAAAAGGAGCCAATTATGGACCACAAAAACCTGTTATACTACAATTACACCAAATTAGGTGTAATCGGACTCATTATGACCCATGTAACCAATTGTGACCTATTAGACTCGTTAGGCAGCCACAAACCCCTTTATACACACTTAGGCCAAAATTATCAAAATAGGAGACATCACAGACCATAAACACATGTTATACCTCAATTACACCAAATTAGGTCTAATCAGACTCATTATGACCCACTCACTCCCATTATGATCAATTAGACTCGTTAGAGAGCCACAAACCCCTTATACCCACTAAGACAATAATTACCCAAAAAGGAGCCAATTATGGACCACAAAAACCTGTTATACTTCAACTACACCAAATTAGGTCTAATCAAACTCATTATGACCCATGTAACCAATTGTGACCTATTAGACTCGTTAGGAAGCCACAATCCCCTTATACACACTAAGACCAAAATTATCAAAATAGGAGACATTACAGACCATAAACACTTGTTATACCTTAATTACATCAAATTTGGTCTAATCAAACTCATTATGACCCATGTAACCGATTTTGACCAATTAGACTCGCTAGGTAGCCACAAACCCCTTATACACACTAAGGCCAAAATTATCAAAATAGGAGACATTATAGACCATAAACACCTGTTATACCTCAATTACACCAAATTAGATCTAATCAGACTTATTATGACCCATTTACTCCCATTATGATCAATTAGACTCGTTAGAGAGCCAGAAACCCCTTATACCCAATAAGACAAAAATTACCCAAAAAAGAGCCAATTATGGACCACAAAAACCTGTTCCACTTCAATTACACCAAATTAGGTCTAAACAGACACATTATGACCCATGTAAACAATTGTGACCTATTAGACTCGTTAGGAAGCCACAATCCCCTTATACACACTAAGACCAAAATTATCAAAATAGGAGACATTACAGACCATAAACACTTGTTATACCTTAATTACATCAAATTTGGTCTAATCAAACTCATTATGACCCATGTAACCGATTTTGACCAATTAGACTCGCTAGGTAGCCACAAACCCCTTATAAGACCAACATTATCAAAATAGGAGACATTACAGACCATAAACACCTGTTATACTTCAATTACACCAAATTAGGTCTAATCAGACTCATTACAGACCCTTATACACATGTTATACCTCAATTACACCAAACTAGGTTTAATCAGATTTGGTCTAATCACTCCCATTATGACCAATTAGACTCGTTAGAGAGACACAAACCCCTTATACCCAATAAGACAAAAATTACCCAAAAAGGAGCCAATTATGGACCACAAAAACCTGTTCCACTTCAATTACACCAAATTAGGTCTAATCAGACACATTATGACCCATGTAAACAATTGTGACCTATTAGACTCGTTAGGAAGCCTCAAACCCCTTATACACATAAAGACCAAATTTATCAAAATAGGAGACATTACAGACCATAAACACCTGTTATACTTCAATTACACCAAATTAGGTCTAATCAGACTCATTATGACCCATGTAACCAATTGTGACCTATTAGACTCGTTAGGCAGCCACAAACCCCTTATACACACTAAGGCCAAAATTATCAAAATAGGAGACATTACAGACCATAAACACTTGTTATACTTCAATTACACCAAATTAGGTCTAATCAGACTCATTATGACCCATGTAACCGATTTTGACCAATTAGACTCGCTAGGTAAACACAAACCCCTTATTCACACTAAGACCATATATTTATCAAAATAGAAGACATTACCGACCATAAACACCTGTTATACATCAATTACACCAAATTAGGTCTAATCAGACTCATTATGACTCACTCACTCCCATTATGATCAATTAGACTCGTTAGGAGACACAAACCCCTTATACCCAATAAGACAATAATTACCCAAAAAGGAGCCAATTATGGACCACAAAAACCTGTTATACTTTCAATTACACCAAATTAGGTCTAATCAGACTCATTATGACCCATGTAACCAATTGTGACCTATTAGACTCGTTAGGAAGCCACAAACCCCTTATACACACTAAGACCAAAATTATCAAAATAGGAGACATTACAGACCATAAACACCTGTTATACCTCAATTACACCAAATTTGGTCTAATCAGACACATTATGACCCATGTAACCAATTGTGACCTATTAGACTCGTTAGGAAGCCACAAACCCCTTATACCCTAAGACCAAAATTATCAAAATAGGAGACATTACAGACCATAAACACATGTTATACCTCAATTACACCAAATTAGGTCTAATCAGACTCATTATGACCCATGTAACCAATTGTGACCTATTAGACTCGTTAGGCAGCCACAAACCCCTTATACACACTAAGACCAAAATTATCAAAACAAGAGACATTACAGACCAGAAACACCTGTTATACCTCAATTACACCAAATTTGGTCTAATCAGACACATTATGACCATGTAACCAATTATGACCTACTAGACTCGTTAGGAAGCCACAAACCCCTTATACACTAAGACCAAAATTATCAAAATAGGAGACATTACAGACCATAAACACCTGTTATACCTCAATTACACCAAATTAGGTCTAATCAGACTCATTATGACCCATGTAACCAATTGTGACCTATTAGACTCGTTAGGCAGCCACAAACCCCTTATACACACTAAGGCCAAAATTATCAAAATAGGAGACATTACAGACCCTAAACACCTGTTATACCTCAATTACACCAAATTAGGTCTAATCAGACTTATTATGACCCATTTACTCCCATTATGATCAATTAGACTCGTTAGAGAGCCAGAAACCCCGTATACCCAATATGACAAAAATTACCCAAAAAGGAGCCAATTATGGACCACAAAAACCTGTTCCACTTCAATTACACCAAATTAGGTCTAATCAGACTCATTATGACCCATGTAACCAATTGTGACCTATTAGACTCGTTAGGTAGCCACAAACCCCTTATTCACACTAAGACCATATTTATCAAAATAGGAGACATTACAGACCATAAACACCTGTTATACATCAATTACACCAAATTAGGTCTAATCAGACTCATTATGACCCATTTAACTAATTGTGACCTATTAGACTCGTTAGGCAGCCACAAACCCCTTATACACTCAAAGGCCAAAATTATCAAAATAGGAGACATTACAGACCATAAACACTTGTTATACTTCAATTACACCAAATTAGGTCTAATCAGACTCATTATGACCCATGTAACCAATTGTGACCTATTAGACTCGTTAGGAAGCCACAAACCCCTTATACACACTAAGACCATATTTATCAAAATAGGAGTCATTACAGACCATAAACACCTGTTATACATCAATTACACCAAATTAGGGCTAATCAGACTCATTACAGACCCTTATACACATGTTATACCTCAATTACACCAAACTAGGTTTAATCAGACTCATTATTGACCCATTCACTCCCATTATGATCAATTAGACTCGTTAGAGAGCCACAAACCCCTTATACCCAATAAGACAAAAATTACCCAAAAAGGAGCCAATTATGGACCACAAAAACCTGTTCCACTTCAATTACACCAAATTAGGTCTAATCAGACACATTATGACCCATGTAACCAATTGTGACCTATTAGACTCGTTAGGAAGCCACAAACCCCTTATACACACTAAGACCAAAATTATCAAAATAGGAGACATGGCAGACCGTAAACACCTGTTATACTTCAATTACACCAAATTAGGTCTAATCAGACTCATTATGACCCATGTAACCAATTATGACCTATTAGACTCGTTAGGCAGCCACAAACCCCTTATACACACTCAGGCCAAAATTATCAAAATAGGAGACATTACAGACCATAAACACATGTTATACCTCAATTACACCAAACTAGGTTTAATCAGACTCATTATTGACCCATTCACTCCCATTATGATCAATTAGACTCGTTAGAGAGCCACAAACCCCTTATACCCAATAAGACAAAAATTACCCAAAAAGGAGCCAATTATGGACCACAAAAACCTGTTATACTACAATTACACCAAATTAGGTGTAATCGGACTCATTATGACCCATGTAACCAATTGTGACCTATTAGACTCGTTAGGCTGCCACAAACCCCTTATACACACTTAGGCCAAAATTATCAAAATAGGAGACATCACAGACCATAAACACATGTTATACCTCAATTACACCAAATTAGGTCTAATCAGACTCATTATGACCCACTCACTCCCAATATGATCAATTAGACTCGTTAGAGAGCCACAAACCCCTTATACCCAATAAGACAAAAATTACCCAAAAAGGAGCCAATTATGGACCACAAAAACCTGTTCCACTTCAATTACACCAAATTAGGTCTAATCAGAATCATTATGACCCATGTAACCAATTGTGACCTATTAGACTCGTTAGGAAGCCACAAACCCCTTATGCACACTAAGACCATATTTATCAAAATAGGAGTCATTACAGACCATAAACACCTGTTATACATCAATTACACCAAATTAGGGCTAATCAGACTCATTACAGACCCTTATACACATGTTATACCTCAATTACACCAAACTAGGTTTAATCAGACTCATTATTGACCCATTCACTCCCATTATGATCAATTAGACTCGTTAGAGAGCCACAAACCCCTTATACCCAATAAGACAAAAATTACCCAAAAAGGAGCCAATTATGGACCACAAAAACCTGTTATACTACAATTACACCAAATTAGGTGTAATCGGACTCATTATGACCCATGTAACCAATTGTGACCTATTAGACTCGTTAGGCAGCCACAATCCCCTTATACACACTAAGACCATATTTATCAAAATAGGAGACATTACAGACCATAAACTCCTGTTATACATCAATTACACCAAATTAGGTCTAATCAGACTCATTATGACCCACTCACTCCCATTATGATCAATTAGACTCGTTAGAGAGCCACAAACCCCTTATACCCAATAAGAAAATAATTACCCAAAAAGGAGCCAATTATGAACCACAAAAACCTGTTTTACTTCAATTACACCAAATTAGGTCTAATCAGACTCATTAAGACCCACGCAACCAATTGTGACCTATTACACTCGTTAGGCATCCACAAACCCCTTATACACACTAAGGCCAAAATTATCAAAATAGGAGACATTACAGACCATAAACACCTATTATACCTCAATTACACCAAATTAGGTCTAATCAGACTTATTATGACCCATTTACTCCCATTATGATCAATTAGACTCGTTAGAGAGCCAGAAACCCCTTATACCCAATAAGACAAAAATTACCCAAAAAGGAGCCAATTATGGACCACAAAAACCTGTTCCACTTCAATTACACCAAATTAGGTCTAATCAGACTCATTATGACCCATGTAACCAATTGTGACCTATTAGACTCTTTAGGCAGCCACAAACCCCTCATACACACTAAGGCCAAAATTATCAAAATAGTAGACATTACAGACCATAAACACCTGTTATACCTCAATTACACCAAATTAGATCTAATTAGGCTCATTTTGACCCATTTACTCCCATTATGATCAATTAGACTCGTTAGAGAGCCAGAAACCCCTTATACGCAATCAGACAAAAATTACACAAAAAGGAGCCAATTATGGACCACAAAAACCTGTTCCACTTCAATTACACCAAATTAGGTCTAATCAGACACATTATGACCCATGTAAACAATTGTGACCTATTAGACTCGTTAGGAAGCCTCAAACCCCTTATACACACTAAGACCAAAATTATCAAAATAGGAGACATTACAGACCATAAACACCTGTTATACTTCAATTACACCAAATTAGGTCTAATCAGACTCATTATGACCCATGTAACCAATTGTGACCTATTAGACTCGTTAGGCAGCCACAAACCCCTTATACATTAAGGCCAAAATTATCAAAATAGGAGACATTACAGACCATAAACACTTGTTATACTTCAATTACACCAAATTAGGTCTAATCAGACTCATTATGACCCATGTAACCGATTTTGACCAATTAGACTCGCTAGGTAAACACAAACCCCTTATTCACAATAAGACCATATATTTATCAAAATAGAAGACATTACAGACCATAAACACCTGTTATACATAAATTACACCAAATTAGGTCTAATCAGACTCATTATGACTCACTCACTCCCATTATGACCAATTAGACTCGTTAGAGAGACACAAACCCCTTATACCCAATAAGACAATAATTACCCAAAAAGGAGCCAATTATGGACCACAAAAACCTGTTATACTTCAATTACACCAAATTAGGTCTAATCAGACTCATTATGACCCATGTAACCAATTGTGACCTATTAGACTCGTTAGGAAGCCACAAACCCCTTATACACACTAAGACCAAAATTATCAAAATAGGAGACATTACAGACCATAAACACCTGTTATACTTCAATTACACCAAATTAGGTCTAATCAAACTCATTATGACCCATGTAACCAATTGTGACCTATTAGACTCGTTAGGAAGCCACAATCCCCTTATACACACTAAGACCAAAATTATCAAAATAGGAGACATTACAGACCATAAACACTTGTTATACCTTAATTACATCAAATTTGGTCTAATCAAACTCATTATGACCCATGTAACCGATTTTGACCAATTAGACTCGCTAGGTAGCCACAAACCCCTTATAAGACCAACATTATCAAAATAGGAGACATTACAGACCATAAACACCTGTTATACTTCAATTACACCAAATTAGGTCTAATCAGACTCATTACAGACCCTTATACACATGTTATACCTCAATTACACCAAACTAGGTTTAATCAGATTTGGTCTAATCACTCCCATTATGACCAATTAGACTCGTTAGAGAGACACAAACCCCTTATACCCAATAAGACAAAAATTACCCAAAAAGGAGCCAATTATGGACCACAAAAACCTGTTCCACTTCAATTACACCAAATTAGGTCTAATCAGACTCATTATGACCCATGTAACCAATTGTGACCTATTAGACTCGTTAGGAAGCCACAATCCCCTTATACACACTAAGACCAAAATTATCAAAATAGGAGACATTACAGACCATAAACACTTGTTATACCTTAATTACATCAAATTTGGTCTAATCACTCCCATTATGACCAATTAGACTCGTTAGAGAGACACAAACCCCTTATACCCAATAAGACAAAAATTACCCAAAAAGGAGCCAATTATGGACCATAAACACCTGTTATACCTCAATTACACCAAATTAGGTCTAATCAGACTCATTATGACCCATGTAACCAATTGTGACCTATTAGACTCGTTAGGCAGCCACAAACCCCTTATACACACTAAGACCAAAATTATCAAAATAGGAGACATTACAGACCATAAACACCTGTTATACCTCAATTACACCAAATTTGGTCTAATCAGACACATTATGACCATGTAACCAATTATGACCTATTAGACTCGTTAGGAAGCCACAAACCCCTTATACACTAAGGCCAAAATTATCAAAATGGGAGACATTACAGACCATAAACACCTGTTATACCTCAATTACACCAAATTAGGTCTAATCAGACTCATTATGACCCATGTATCCAATTGTTACCTATTAGACTCGTTAGGAAGCCACAAACCCCTTATACACACTAAGACCATATTTATCAAAATAGGAGTCATTACAGACCATAAACACCTGTTATACATCAATTACACCAAATTAGGGCTAATCAGACTCATTACAGACCCTTATACACATGTTATACCTCAATTACACCAAACTAGGTTTAATCAGACTCATTATTGACCCATTCACTCCCATTATGATCAATTAGACTCGTTAGAGAGCCACAAACCCCTTATACCCAATAAGACAAAAATTACCCAAAAAGGAGCCAATTATGGACCACAAAAACCTGTTATACTACAATTACACCAAATTAGGTGTAATCGGACTCATTATGACCCATGTAACCAATTGTGACCTATTAGACTCGATAGGCAGCCACAAATCCCTTATACACACTTAGGCCAAAATTATCAAAATAGGAGACATCACAGACCATAAACACATGTTATACCTCAATTACACCAAATTAGGTCTAATCAGACTCATTATGACCCACTCACTCCCATTATGATCAATTAGACTCGTTAGAGAGCCACAAACCCCTTATACCCAGTAAGACAATAATTACCCAAAAAGGAGCCAATTATGGACCACAAAAACCTGTTATACTTCAACTACACCAAATTAGGTCTAATCAAACTCATTATGACCCATGTAACCAATTGTGACCTATTAGACTCGTTAGGAAGCCACAATCCCCTTATACACACTAAGACCAAAATTATCAAAATAGGAGACATTACAGACCATAAACACTTGTTATACCTTAATTACATCAAATTTGGTCTAATCAAACTCATTATGACCCATGTAACCGATTTTGACCAATTAGACTCGCTAGGTAGCCACAAACCCATTATAAGACCAAAATTATCAAAATAGGAGACATTACAGACCATAAACACCTGTTATACCTCAATTACACCAAATTAGGTCTAATCAGACTCATTATGACCCATGTAACCAATTGTGACCTATTAGACTCGTTAGGCAGCCACAAACCCCTTATACACACTAAGGCCAAAATTATCAAAATAGGAGACATTACAGACCATAAACACCTGTTATACCTCAATTACACCAAATTAGGTCTAATCAGACTTATTATGACCCATTTACTCCCATTATGATCAATTAGACTCGTTAGAGAGCCAGAAACCCCTTATACCCAATAAGACAAAAATTACCCAAAAAGGAGCAAATTATGGACCACAAAAACCTGTTCCACTTCAATTACACCAAATTAGGTCTAATCAGACTCATTATGACCCATGTAACCAATTGTGTCCTATTAGACTCGTTAGGAAGCCACAAACCCCTTATACACACTAAGACCATATTTATCAAAATAGGAGTCATTACAGACCATAAACACCTGTTATACATCAATTACACCAAATTAGGGCTAATCAGACTCATTACAGACCCTTATACACATGTTATACCTCAATTACACCAAACTAGGTTGAATCAGACTCATTATTGACCCATTCACTCCCATTATGATCAATTAGACTCGTTAGAGAGCCACAAACCCCTTATACCCTATAAGACAAAAATTACCCAAAAAGGAGCCAATTATGGACCACAAAAACCTGTTATACTACAATTACACCAAATTAGGTGTAATCGGACTCATTGTGACCCATGTAACCAATTGTGACCTATTAGACTCGTTAGGAAGCCACAAACCCCTTATACACACTAAGACCAAAATTATCAAAATAGGAGACATTACAGACCATAAACACCTGTTATACCTCAATTACACCAAATTTGGTCTAATCAGACACATTATGACCCATGTAACCAATTGTGACCTATTAGACTCGTTAGGAAGCCACAAACCCCTTATAAGACCAAAATTATCAAAATAGGAGACATTACAGACCATAAACACCTGTTATACCTCAATTACACCAAATTAGGTCTAATCAGACTCATTATGACCCATGTAACCAATTGTGACCTATTAGACTCGTTAGGCAGCCACAAACCCCTTATACACACTAAGGCCAAAATTATCAAAATAGGAGACATTACAGACTATAAACACCTGTTATACCTCAATTACACCAAATTAGGTCTAATCAGACTTATTATGACCCATTTACTCCCATTATGATCAATTAGACTCGTTAGAGAGCCAGAAACCCCTTATACCCAATAAGACAAAAATTACCAAAAAAGGAGCCAATTATGGACCACAAAAACCTGTTCCACTTCAATTACACCAAATTAGGTCTAATCAGACTCATTATGACCCATGTAACCAATTGTGACCTATTAGACTCGTTAGGAAGCCACAGACCCCTTATTCACACTAAGACCATATTTATCAAAATAGGAGACATTACAGACCATAAACACCTGTTATACATCAATTACACCAAATTAGGTCTAATCAGACTCATTATGACCCACTCACTCCCATTATGATCAATTAGACTCGTTAGAGAGCCACAAACCCCTTATACCCAATAAGAAAATAATTACCCAAAAAGGAGCCAATTATGAACCACAAAAACCTGTTTTACTTCAATTACACCAAATTAGGTCTAATCAGACTCATTAAGACCCACGTAACCAATTGTTACCTATTAGACTCGTTAGGCAGCCACAAACCCCTTATACACACTAAGGCCAAAATTATCAAAATAGGAGACATTACAGACCATAAACACCTGTTATACCTCAATTACACCAAATTAGATCTAATTAGGCTCATTTTGACCCATTTACTCCCATTATGATCAATTAGACTCGTTAGAGAGCCAGAAACCCCTTATACGCAATCAGACAAAAATTACCCAAAAAGGAGCCAATTATGGACCACAAAAACGTGTTCCACTTCAATTACACCAAATTAGGTCTAATCAGACACATTATGACCCATGTAAACAATTGTGACCTATTAGACTCGTTAGGAAGCCTCAAACCCCTTATACACACTAAGACCAAAATTATCAAAATAGGAGACATTACAGACCATAAACACCTGTTATACTTCAATTACACCAAATTAGGTCTAATCAGACTCATTATGACCCATGTAACCAATTGTGACCTATTAGACTCGTTAGGCAGCCACAAACCCCTTATACAAACTAAGGCCAAAATTATCAAAATAGGAGACCTTACAGACCATAAACACTTGTTATACTTCAATTACACCAAATTAGGTCTAATCAGACTCATTATGACCCATGTAACCAATTGTGACCTATTAGACTCGTTAGGTAGCCACAAACCCCTTATACACTAAGACCAAAATTATCAAAATAGGAGACATTACAGACCATAAATACCTGTTATACATCAATTACACCAAATTAGGTCTAATCAAACTCATTATGACCCATGTAACTAATTGTGACCTATTAGACTCGTTAGGCAGCCACAAACCCCTTATACACACAAAGGCCAAAATTATCAAAATAGGAGACATTACAGACCATAAACACCTGTTATACATCAATTACACCAAATTAGGTCTAATCAGACTCATTATGACCCATGTAACTAATTGTGACCTATTAGACTCGTTAGGCGGCCACAAACCCCTTATACACACTAAGGCCAAAATTATCAAAATAGGAGACATTACAGACCATAAACACCTGTTATACCTCAATTACACCAAATAGATCTAATTAGGCTCATTTTGACCCATTTACTCCCATTATGATCAATTAGACTCGTTAGAGGGCCAGAAACCCCTTATACGCAATCAGACAAAAATTACCCAAAAAGGAGCCAATTATGGACGACAAAAACCTGTTCCACTTCAATTACACCAAATTAGGTCTAATCAGACACATTATGATCAATTAGACTCGTTAGGCAGCCACAAACCCCTTATACACACTAAGGCCAAAATTATCAAAATAGGAGACATTACAGACCATAAACACCTGTTATACGTCAATTACACCAAATTAGGGCTAAACGTATTATGACCTATGTAACCAATTGTGACCTATTAGACTCGTTAGGCAGCCTCTTATACACACTGAGGCCAAAATTATCAAAATAGGAGACATTACAGACCATAAACACTTGTTATACTTCAATTACACCAAATTAGGTCTAATCAGACACATTATGACCCATGTAACCAATTGTGACCTATTAGACTCGTTAGGAAGCCACAAACCCCTTATAAGACCAAAATTATCAAAATAGGAGACATTACAGACCATAAACACCTGTTATACCTCAATTACACCAAATTAGGTCTAATCAGACTCATTATGACCCATGTAACCAATTGTGACCTATTAGACTCGTTAGGCAGCCACAAACCCCTTATACACACTAAGGCCAAAATTATCAAAATAGGAGACATTACAGACTATAAACACCTGTTATACCTCAATTACACCAAATTAGGTCTAATCAGACTTATTATGACCCATTTACTCCCATTATGATCAATTAGACTCGTTAGAGAGCCAGAAACCCCTTATACCCAATAAGACAAAAATTACCAAAAAAGGAGCCAATTATGGACCACAAAAACCTGTTCCACTTCAATTACACCAAATTAGGTCTAATCAGACTCATTATGACCCATGTAACCAATTGTGACCTATTAGACTCGTTAGGAAGCCACAGACCCCTTATTCACACTAAGACCATATTTATCAAAATAGGAGACATTACAGACCATAAACACCTGTTATACATCAATTACACCAAATTAGGTCTAATCAGACTCATTATGACCCACTCACTCCCATTATGATCAATTAGACTCGTTAGAGAGCCACAAACCCCTTATACCCAATAAGAAAATAATTACCCAAAAAGGAGCCAATTATGAACCACAAAAACCTGTTTTACTTCAATTACACCAAATTAGGTCTAATCAGACTCATTAAGACCCACGTAACCAATTGTTACCTATTAGACTCGTTAGGCAGCCACAAACCCCTTATACACACTAAGGCCAAAATTATCAAAATAGGAGACATTACAGACCATAAACACCTGTTATACCTCAATTACACCAAATTAGATCTAATTAGGCTCATTTTGACCCATTTACTCCCATTATGATCAATTAGACTCGTTAGAGAGCCAGAAACCCCTTATACGCAATCAGACAAAAATTACCCAAAAAGGAGCCAATTATGGACCACAAAAACGTGTTCCACTTCAATTACACCAAATTAGGTCTAATCAGACACATTATGACCCATGTAAACAATTGTGACCTATTAGACTCGTTAGGAAGCCTCAAACCCCTTATACACACTAAGACCAAAATTATCAAAATAGGAGACATTACAGACCATAAACACCTGTTATACTTCAATTACACCAAATTAGGTCTAATCAGACTCATTATGACCCATGTAACCAATTGTGACCTATTAGACTCGTTAGGCAGCCACAAACCCCTTATACAAACTAAGGCCAAAATTATCAAAATAGGAGACCTTACAGACCATAAACACTTGTTATACTTCAATTACACCAAATTAGGTCTAATCAGACTCATTATGACCCATGTAACCAATTGTGACCTATTAGACTCGTTAGGTAGCCACAAACCCCTTATACACTAAGACCAAAATTATCAAAATAGGAGACATTACAGACCATAAATACCTGTTATACATCAATTACACCAAATTAGGTCTAATCAAACTCATTATGACCCATGTAACTAATTGTGACCTATTAGACTCGTTAGGCAGCCACAAACCCCTTATACACACAAAGGCCAAAATTATCAAAATAGGAGACATTACAGACCATAAACACCTGTTATACATCAATTACACCAAATTAGGTCTAATCAGACTCATTATGACCCATGTAACTAATTGTGACCTATTAGACTCGTTAGGCGGCCACAAACCCCTTATACACACTAAGGCCAAAATTATCAAAATAGGAGACATTACAGACCATAAACACCTGTTATACCTCAATTACACCAAATAGATCTAATTAGGCTCATTTTGACCCATTTACTCCCATTATGATCAATTAGACTCGTTAGAGGGCCAGAAACCCCTTATACGCAATCAGACAAAAATTACCCAAAAAGGAGCCAATTATGGACGACAAAAACCTGTTCCACTTCAATTACACCAAATTAGGTCTAATCAGACACATTATGATCAATTAGACTCGTTAGGCAGCCACAAACCCCTTATACACACTAAGGCCAAAATTATCAAAATAGGAGACATTACAGACCATAAACACCTGTTATACATCAATTACACCAAATTAGGGCTAAACGTATTATGACCTATGTAACCAATTGTGACCTATTAGACTCGTTAGGCAGCCTCTTATACACACTGAGGCCAAAATTATCAAAATAGGAGACATTACAGACCATAAACACTTGTTATACTTCAATTACACCAAATTAGGTCTAATCAGACTCATTATGACCCATGTAACCAATTGTGACCTATTAGACTCGTTAGGAAGCCACAAACCCCTTATACACACTAAGACCATATTTATCAAAATAGGAGTCATTACAGACCATAAACACCTGTTATACATCAATTACACCAAATTAGGGCTAATCAGACTCATTACAGACCCTTATACACATGTTATACCTCAATTACACCAAACTAGGTTTAATCAGACTCATTATTGACCCATTCACTCCCATTATGATCAATTAGACTCGTTAGAGAGCCACAAACCCCTTATACCCAATAAGACAAAAATTACCCAAAAAGGAGCCAATTATGGACCACAAAAACCTGTTATACTACAATTACACCAAATTAGGTGTAATCGGACTCATTATGACCCATGTAACCAATTGTGACCTATTAGACTCGTTAGGCAGCCACAAACCCCTTATACACACTAAGACCAAAATTATCAAAATAGGAGACATTACACACCATAAACACCTGTTATACTTCAATTACACCAAATTAGGTCTAATCAGACTCATTATGACCCATGTAACCAATTGTGACCTATTAGACTCGTTAGGCAGCCACAAACCCCTTATACACACTAAGGCCAAAATTATCAAAATAGGAGACATTACAGACCATAAACACTTGTTATACTTCAATTACACCAAATTAGGTCTAATCAGACTCATTATGACCCATGTAACCGATTTTGACCAAATAGACTCGCTAGGTAGACACAAACCCCTTATTCACACTAAGACCATATATTTATCAAAATAGAAGACATTACAGACCATAAACACCTGTTATACATCAATTACACCAAATTAGGTCTAATCAGAGTCATTATGACCCATGTAACTAATTGTGACCTATTAGACTCGTTAGGCAGCCACAAACCCCTTATACACACAAAGGCCAAAATTATCAAAATAGGAGACATTACAGACCATAAACACCTGTTATACATCAATTACACCAAATTAGGTCTAATCAGACTCATTATGACCCATGTAACTAATTGTGACCTATTAGACTCGTTAGGCAGCCACAAACCCCTTATACACACTAAGACCATATTTATCACAATAGGAGACATTACAGACCATAAACACCTGTTATACATCAATTACACCAAATTAGGGCTAAACGTATTATGACCTATGTAACCAATTGTGACCTATTAGACTCGTTAGGCAGCCTCTTATACACACTGAGGCCAAAATTATCAAAATAGGAGACATTACAGACCATAAACACTTGTTATACTTCAATTACACCAAATTAGGTCTAATCAGACTCATTATGACCCATATAACCAATTGTGACCTATTAGACTCGTTAGGAAGCCACAAACCCCTTATACACACTAAGACCATATTTATCAAAATAGGAGTCATTACAGACCATAAACACCTGTTATACATCAATTACACCAAATTAGGGCTAATCAGACTCATTACAGACCCTTATACACATGTTATACCTCAATTACACCAAACTAGGTTTAATCAGACTCATTATTGACCCATTCACTCCCATTATGATCAATTAGACTCGTTAGAGAGCCACAAACCGCTTATACCCAATAAGACAAAAATTACCCAAAAAGGAGCCAATTATGGACCACAAAAACCTGTTATACTACAATTACACCAAATTAGGTGTAATCGGACTCATTATGACCCATGTAACCAATTGTGACCTATTAGACTCGTTAGGCAGCCACAAACCCCTTTATACACACTTAGGCCAATATTATCAAAATAGGAGACATCACAGACCATAAACACATGTTATACCTCAATTACACCAAATTAGGTCTAATCAGACTCATTATGACCCACTCACTCCCATTATGATCAATTAGACTCGTTAGAGAGCCACAAACCCCTTATACCCACTAAGACAATAATTACCTAAAAAGGAGCCAATTATGGACCACAAAAACCTGTTATACTTCAACTACACCAAATTAGGTCTAATCAAACTCATTATGACCCATGTAACCAATTGTGACCTATTAGACTCGTTAGGAAGCCACAATCCCCTTATACACACTAAGACCAAAATTATCAAAATAGGAGACATTACAGACCATAAACACTTGTTATACCTTAATTACATCAAATTTGGTCTAATCAAACTCATTATGACCCATGTAACCGATTTTGACCAATTAGACTCGCTAGGTAGCCACAAACCCCTTATACACACTAAGGCCAAAATTATCAAAATAGGAGACATTATAGACCATAAACACCTGTTATACCTCAATTACACCAAATTAGATCTAATCAGACTTATTATGACCCATTTACTCCCATTATGATCAATTAGACTCGTTAGAGAGCCAGAAACCCCTTATACCCAATAAGACAAAAATTACCCAAAAAGGAGCCAATTATGGACCACAAAAACCTGTTCCACTTCAATTACACCAAATTAGGTCTAATCAGACACATTATGACCCATGTAAACAATTGTGACCTATTAGACTCGTTAGGCAGCCACAAACCCCTTATACACACTAAGGCCAAAATTATCAAAATAGGAGACATTACAGACCATAAACACTTGTTATACTTCAATTACACCAAATTAGGTCTAATCAGACTCATTATGACCCATGTAACCGATTTTGACCAATTAGACTCGCTAGGTAAACACAAACCCCTTATTCACACTAAGACCATATATTTATCAAAATAGAAGACATTACCGACCATAAACACCTGTTATACATCAATTACACCAAATTAGGTCTAATCAGACTCATTATGACTCACTCACTCCCATTATGATCAATTAGACTCGTTAGGAGACACAAACCCCTTATACCCAATAAGACAATAATTACCCAAAAAGGAGCCAATTATGGACCACAAAAACCTGTTATACTTCAATTACACCAAATTAGGTCTAATCAGACTCATTATGACCCATGTAACCAATTGTGACCTATTAGACTCGTTAGGAAGCCACAAACCCCTTATACACACTAAGACCAAAATTATCAAAATAGGAGACATTACAGACCATAAACACCTGTTATACCTCAATTACACCAAATTTGGTCTAATCAGACACATTATGACCCATGTAACCAATTGTGACCTATTAGACTCGTTAGGAAGCCACAAACCCCTTATACCCTAAGACCAAAATTATCAAAATAGGAGACATTACAGACCATAAACACATGTTATACCTCAATTACACCAAATTAGGTCTAATCAGACTCATTATGACCCATGTAACCAATTGTGACCTATTAGACTCGTTAGGCAGCCACAAACCCCTTATACACACTAAGACCAAAATTATCAAAACAAGAGACATTACAGACCAGAAACACCTGTTATACCTCAATTACACCAAATTTGGTCTAATCAGACACATTATGACCATGTAACCAATTATGACCTACTAGACTCGTTAGGAAGCCACAAACCCCTTATACACTAAGACCAAAATTATCAAAATAGGAGACATTACAGACCATAAACACCTGTTATACCTCAATTACACCAAATTAGGTCTAATCAGACTCATTATGACCCATGTAACCAATTGTGACCTATTAGACTCGTTAGGCAGCCACAAACCCCTTATACACACTAAGGCCAAAATTATCAAAATAGGAGACATTACAGACCCTAAACACCTGTTATACCTCAATTACACCAAATTAGGTCTAATCAGACTTATTATGACCCATTTACTCCCATTATGATCAATTAGACTCGTTAGAGAGCCAGAAACCCCGTATACCCAATATGACAAAAATTACCCAAAAAGGAGACAATTATGGACCACAAAAACCTGTTCCACTTCAATTACACCAAATTAGGTCTAATTAGACTCATTATGACCCATGTAACCAATTGTGACCTATTAGACTCGTTAGGTAGCCACAAACCCCTTATTCACACTAAGACCATATTTATCAAAATAGGAGACATTACAGACCATAAACACCTGTTATACATCAATTACACCAAATTAGGTCTAATCAGACTCATTATGACCCATTTAACTAATTGTGACCTATTAGACTCGTTAGGCAGCCACAAACCCCTTATACACTCAAAGGCCAAAATTATCAAAATAGGAGACATTACAGACCATAAACACTTGTTATACTTCAATTACACCAAATTAGGTCTAATCAGACTCATTATGACCCATGTAACCAATTGTGACCTATTAGACTCGTTAGGAAGCCACAAACCCCTTATACACACTAAGACCATATTTATCAAAATAGGAGTCATTACAGACCATAAACACCTGTTATACATCAATTACACCAAATTAGGGCTAATCAGACTCATTACAGACCCTTATACACATGTTATACCTCAATTACACCAAACTAGGTTTAATCAGACTCATTATTGACCCATTCACTCCCATTATGATCAATTAGACTCGTTAGAGAGCCACAAACCCCTTATACCCAATAAGACAAAAATTACCCAAAAAGGAGCCAATTATGGACCACAAAAACCTGTTCCACTTCAATTACACCAAATTAGGTCTAATCAGACACATTATGACCCATGTAACCAATTGTGACCTATTAGACTCGTTAGGAAGCCACAAACCCCTTATACACACTAAGACCAAAATTATCAAAATAGGAGACATGGCAGACCGTAAACACCTGTTATACTTCAATTACACCAAATTAGGTCTAATCAGACTCATTATGACCCATGTAACCAATTATGACCTATTAGACTCGTTAGGCAGCCACAAACCCCTTATACACACTCAGGCCAAAATTATCAAAATAGGAGACATTACAGACCATAAACACATGTTATACCTCAATTACACCAAACTAGGTTTAATCAGACTCATTATTGACCCATTCACTCCCATTATGATCAATTAGACTCGTTAGAGAGCCACAAACCCCTTATACCCAATAAGACAAAAATTACCCAAAAAGGAGCCAATTATGGACCACAAAAACCTGTTATACTACAATTACACCAAATTAGGTGTAATCGGACTCATTATGACCCATGTAACCAATTGTGACCTATTAGACTCGTTAGGCAGCCACAAACCCCTTATACACACTTAGGCCAAAATTATCAAAATAGGAGACATCACAGACCATACACACATGTTATACCTCAATTACACCAAATTAGGTCTAATCAGACTCATTATGACCCACTCACTCCCAATATGATCAATTAGACTCGTTAGAGAGCCACAAACCCCTTATACCCAATAAGACAAAAATTACCCAAAAAGGAGCCAATTATGGACCACAAAAACCTGTTCCACTTCAATTACACCAAATTAGGTCTAATCAGAATCATTATGACCCATGTAACCAATTGTGACCTATTAGACTCGTTAGGAAGCCACAAACCCCTTATGCACACTAAGACCATATTTATCAAAATAGGAGTCATTACAGACCATAAACACCTGTTATACATCAATTACACCAAATTAGGGCTAATCAGACTCATTACAGACCCTTATACACATGTTATACCTCAATTACACCAAACTAGGTTTAATCAGACTCATTATTGACCCATTCACTCCCATTATGATCAATTAGACTCGTTAGAGAGCCACAAACCCCTTATACCCAATAAGACAAAAATTACCCAAAAAGGAGCCAATTATGGACCACAAAAACCTGTTATACTACAATTACACCAAATTAGGTGTAATCGGACTCATTATGACCCATGTAACCAATTGTGACCTATTAGACTCGTTAGGCAGCCACAATCCCATTATACACACTAAGACCATATTTATCAAAATAGGAGACATTACAGACCATAAACACCTGTTATACATCAATTACACCAAATTAGGTCTAATCAGACTCATTATGACCCACTCACTCCCATTATGATCAATTAGACTCGTTAGAGAGCCACAAACCCCTTATACCCAATAAGAAAATAATTACCCAAAAAGGAGCCAATTATGAACCACAAAAACCTGTTTTACTTCAATTACACCAAATTAGGTCTAATCAGACTCATTAAGACCCACGCAACCAATTGTGACCTATTACACTCGTTAGGCATCCACAAACCCCTTATACACACTAAGGCCAAAATTATCAAAATAGGAGACATTACAGACCATAAACACCTGTTATACCTCAATTACACCAAATTAGGTCTAATCAGACTTATTATGACCCATTTACTCCCATTATGATCAATTAGACTCGTTAGAGAGCCAGAAACCCCTTATACCCAATAAGACAAAAATTACCCAAAAAGGAGCCAATTATGGACCACAAAAACCTGTTCCACTTCAATTACACCAAATTAGGTCTAATCAGACTCATTATGACCCATGTAACCAATTGTGACCTATTAGACTCTTTAGGCAGCCACAAACCCCTTATACACACTAAGGCCAAAATTATCAAAATAGTAGACATTACAGACCATAAACACCTGTTATACCTCAATTACACCAAATTAGATCTAATTAGGCTCATTTTGACCCATTTACTCCCATTATGATCAATTAGACTCGTTAGAGAGCCAGAAACCCCTTATACGCAATCAGACAAAAATTACACAAAAAGGAGCCAATTATGGACCACAAAAACCTGTTCCACTTCAATTACACCAAATTAGGTCTAATCAGACACATTATGACCCATGTAAACAATTGTGACCTATTAGACTCGTTAGGAAGCCTCAAACCCCTTATACACACTAAGACCAAAATTATCAAAATAGGAGACATTACAGACCATAAACACCTGTTATACTTCAATTACACCAAATTAGGTCTAATCAGACTCATTATGACCCATGTAACCAATTGTGACCTATTAGACTCGTTAGGCAGCCACAAACCCCTTATACATTAAGGCCAAAATTATCAAAATAGGAGACATTACAGACCATAAACACTTGTTATACTTCAATTACACCAAATTAGGTCTAATCAGACTCATTATGACCCATGTAACCGATTTTGACCAATTAGACTCGCTAGGTAAACACAAACCCCTTATTCACAATAAGACCATATATTTATCAAAATAGAAGACATTACAGACCATAAACACCTGTTATACATCAATTACACCAAATTAGGTCTAATCAGACTCATTATGACTCACTCACTCCCATTATGACCAATTAGACTCGTTAGAGAGACACAAACCCCTTATACCCAATAAGACAATAATTACCCAAAAAGGAGCCAATTATGGACCACCAAAACCTGTTATACTTCAATTACACCAAATTAGGTCTAATCAGACTCATTATGACCCATGTAACCAATTGTGACCTATTAGACTCGTTAGGAAGCCACAAACCCCTTATACACACTAAGACCAAAATTATCAAAATAGGAGACATTACAGACCATAAACACCTGTTATACTTCAATTACACCAAATTAGGTCTAATCAAACTCATTATGACCCATGTAACCAATTGTGACCTATTAGACTCGTTAGGAAGCCACAATCCCCTTATACACACTAAGACCAAAATTATCAAAATAGGAGACATTACAGACCATAAACACTTGTTATACCTTAATTACATCAAATTTGGTCTAATCAAACTCATTATGACCCATGTAACCGATTTTGACCAATTAGACTCGCTAGGTAGCCACAAACCCCTTATAAGACCAACATTATCAAAATAGGAGACATTACAGACCATAAACACCTGTTATACTTCAATTACACCAAATTAGGTCTAATCAGACTCATTACAGACCCTTATACACATGTTATACCTCAATTACACCAAACTAGGTTTAATCAGATTTGGTCTAATCACTCCCATTATGACCAATTAGACTCGTTAGAGAGACACAAACCCCTTATACCCAATAAGACAAAAATTACCCAAAAAGGAGCCAATTATGGACCACAAAAACCTGTTCCACTTCAATTACACCAAATTAGGTCTAATCAGACTCATTATGACCCATGTAACCAATTGTGACCTATTAGACTCGTTAGGAAGCCACAATCCCCTTATACACACTAAGACCAAAATTATCAAAATAGGAGACATTACAGACCATAAACACTTGTTATACCTTAATTACATCAAATTTGGTCTAATCACTCCCATTATGACCAATTAGACTCGTTAGAGAGACACAAACCCCTTATACCCAATAAGACAAAAATTACCCAAAAAGGAGCCAATTATGGACCATAAACACCTGTTATACCTCAATTACACCAAATTAGGTCTAATCAGACTCATTATGACCCATGTAACCAATTGTGACCTATTAGACTCGTTAGGCAGCCACAAACCCCTTATACACACTAAGACCAAAATTATCAAAATAGGAGACATTACAGACCATAAACACCTGTTATACCTCAATTACACCAAATTTGGTCTAATCAGACACATTATGACCATGTAACCAGTTATGACCTATTAGACTCGTTAGGAAGCCACAAACCCCTTATACACTAAGGCCAAAATTATCAAAATGGGAGACATTACAGACCATAAACACCTGTTATACCTCAATTACACCAAATTAGGTCTAATCAGACTCATTATGACCCATGTATCCAATTGTTACCTATTAGACTCGTTAGGAAGCCACAAACCCCTTATACACACTAAGACCATATTTATCAAAATAGGAGTCATTACAGACCATAAACACCTGTTATACATCAATTACACCAAATTAGGGCTAATCAGACTCATTACAGACCCTTATACACATGTTATACCTCAATTACACCAAACTAGGTTTAATCAGACTCATTATTGACCCATTCACTCCCATTATGATCAATTAGACTCGTTAGAGAGCCACAAACCCCTTATACCCAATAAGACAAAAATTACCCAAAAAGGAGCCAATTATGGACCACAAAAACCTGTTATACTACAATTACACCAAATTAGGTGTAATCGGACTCATTATGACCCATGTAACCAATTGTAACCTATTAGACTCGTTAGGCAGCCACAAACCCCTTATACACACTAAGACCATATTTATCAAAATAGGAGACATTACTGACCATAAACACCTGTTATACATCAATTACACCAAATTAGGTCTAATCAGACTCATTATGACCCACGCACTCCCATTATGATCAATTAGACTCGTTAGAGAGCCACAAACCCCTTATACCCAATAAGAAAATAATTACCCAAAAAGGAGCCAATTATGAACCACAAAAACCTGTTTTACTTCAATTACACCAAATTAGGTCTAATCAGACTCATTAAGACCCACGTAAACAATTGTGACCTATTAGACTCGTTAGGAAGCCTCAAACCCCTTATACACACTAAGACCAAAATTATGAAAATAGGAGACATTACAGACCATAAACACCTGTTATACTTCAATTACACCAAATTAGGTCTAATCAGACTCATTATGACCCATGTAACCAATTGTGACCTATTAGACTCGTTAGGCAGCCACAAACCCCTTATACACACTAAGGCCAAAATTATCAAAATAGGAGACATTACAGACCATAAACACTTGTTATACTTCAATTACACCAAATTAAGTCTAATCAGACTCATTACGACCCATGTAACCGATTTTGACCAATTAGACTCGCTAGGTAGACACAAACCCCTTATTCACACTAAGACCATATATTTATCAAAATAGAAGACATTACAGACCATAAACACCTGTTATACATCAATTACACCAAATTAGGTCTAATCAGACTCATTATGACTCACTCACTCCCATTATGATCAATTAGACTCGTTAGAGAGACACAAACCCCTTATACCCAATAAGACAATAATTACCCAAAAAGGAGCCAATTATGGACCACAAAAACCTGTTATACTTCAATTACACCAAATTAGGTCTAATCAGACTCATTATGACCCATGTAACCAATTGTGACCTATTAGACTCGTTAGGAAGCCACAAACCCCTTATACACACTAAGACCAAAATTATCAAAATAGGAGACATTACAGACCATAAACACCTGTTATACATCAATTACACCAAATTAGGGCTAATCAGACTCATTACAAACCCTTATACACATGTTATACCTCAATTACACCAAACTAGGTTTAATCAGACTCATTATTGACCCATTCACTCCCATTATGATCAATTAGACTCGTTAGAGAGCCACAAACCCCTTATACCCAATAAGACAAAAATTACCCAAAAAGGAGCCAATTATGGACCACAAAAACCTGTTATACTACAATTACACCAAATTAGGTGTAATCGGACTCATTATGACCCATGTAACCAATTGTGACCTATTAGACTCGTTAGGCAGCCACAAACCCCTTATACACACTTAGGCCAAAATTATCAAAATAGGAGACATCACAGACCATAAACACATGTTATACCTCAATTACACCAAATTACGTCTAATCAGACTCATTATGACCCACTCACTCCCATTATGATCAATTAGACTCGTTAGAGAGCCACAAACCCCTTATACCCAATAAGACAATAATTACCCAAAAAGGAGCCAATTATGGACCACAAAAACCTGTTATACTTCAACTACACCAAATTAGGTCTAATCAGACTCATTAAGACCCACGTAACCAATTGTGACCTATTAGACTCGTTTGGCAGCCACAAACCCCTTATACACACTAAGGCCAAAATTATCAAAATAGGAGACATTACAGACCATAAACACCTGTTATACCTCAATTACACCAAATTAGATCTAATTAGGCTCATTTTGACCCATTTACTCCCATTATGATCAATTAGACTCGTTAGAGGGCCAGAAACCCCTTATACGCAATCAGACAAAAATTACCCAAAAAGGAGCCAATTATGGACGACAAAAACCTGTTCCACTTCAATTACACCAAATTAGGTCTAATCAGACACATTATGACCCATGTAAACAATTGTGACCTATTAGACTCGTTAGGAAGCCTCAAACCCCTTATACACACTAAGACCAAAATTATCAAAATAGGAGACATTACAGACCATAAACACCTGTTATACTTCAATTACACCAAATTAGGTCTAATCAGACTCATTATGACCCATGTAACCAATTGTGACCTATTAGACTCGTTAGGCAGCCACAAACCCCTTATACACACTAAGGCCAAAATTATCAAAATAGGAGACATTACAGACCATAAACACTTGTTATACTTCAATTACACCAAATTAGGTCTTATCAGACTCATTATGACCCATGTAACCGATTTTGACCAATTAGACTCGCTAGGTAGACACAAACCCCTTATTCACACTAAGACCATATATTTATCAAAATAGAAGACATTACAGACCATAAACACCTGTTATACTTCAATTACACCAAATTAGGTCTAATCAGACTCATTATGACCCATGTAACCGATTTTGACCAATTAGACTCGCTAGGTAGACACAAACCCCTTATAAGACCAAAATTATCAAAATAGGAGACATTACAGACCATAAACACCTGTTATACCTCAATTATACCAAATTAGGTCTAATCAGACTCATTATGACCCATGTAACCAATTGTGACCTATTAGACTCGTTAGGCAGCCACAAACCCCTTATACACACTAAGGCCAAAATTATCAAACTAGGAGACATTACAGACCATAAACACCTGTTATACCTCAATTACACAAAATTAGGTCTAATCAGACTTATTATGACCCATTTACTCCCATTATGATCAATTAGACTCGTTAGAGAGCCAGAAACCCCTTATACCCAATAAGACAAAAATTACCCAAAAAGGAGCCAATTATGGACCACAAAAACCTGTTCCACTTCAATTACACCAAATTAGGTCTAATCAGACTCATTATGACCCATATAACCAATTGTGACCTATTACACTCGTTAGGAAGCCACAAACCCCTTATACACACTAAGACCATATTTATCAAAATAGGAGTCATTACAGACCATAAACACCTGTTATACATCAATTACACCAAATTAGGGCTAATCAGACTCATTACAGACCCTTATACACATGTTATACCTCAAATACACCAAACTAGGTTTAAGCAGACTCATTATTGACCCATTCACTCCCATTATGATCAATTAGACTCGTTAGAGAGCCACAAACCCCTTATACCCAATAAGACAAAAATTACCCAAAAAGGAGCCAATTATGGACCACAAAAACCTGTTATACTACAATTACACCAAATTAGGTGTAATCGGACTCATTATGACCCATGTAACCAATTGTGACCTATTAGACTCGTTAGGCAGCCACAAACCCCTTATACACACTAAGACCATATTTATCAAAATAGGAGACATTACAGACCATAAACACCTGTTATACATCAATTACACCAAATTAGGTCTAATCAGACTCATTATGACCCACTCACTCCCATTATGATCAATTAGACTCGTTAGAGAGCCACAAACCCCTTATACCCAATAAGAAAATAATTACCCAAAAAGGAGCCAATTATGAACCACAAAAACCTGTTTTACTTCAATTACACCAAATTAGGTCTAATCAGACTCATTAAGACCCACGTAACCAATTGTGACCTATTAGACTCGTTTGGCAGCCACAAACCCCTTATACACACTAAGGCCAAAATTATCAAAATAGGAGACATTACAGACCATAAACACCTGTTATACCTCAATTACACCAAATTAGATCTAATTAGGCTCACTTTGACCCATTTACTCCCATTATGATCAATTAGACTCGTTAGAGGGCCAGAAACCCCTTATACGCAATCAGACAAAAATTACCCAAAAAGGAGCCAATTATGGACGACAAAAACCTGTTCCACTTCAATTACACCAAATTAGGTCTAATCAGACACATTATGACCCATGTAAACAATTGTGACCTATTAGACTCGTTAGGAAGCCTCAAACCCCTTATACACACTAAGACCAAAATTATCAAAATAAGAGACATTACAGACCATAAACACCTGTTATACTTCAATTACACCAAATTAGGTCTAATCAGACTCATTACGACCCATTTACTCCCATTATGATCAATTAGACTCGTTAGAGAGCCAGAAACCCCTTATACCCAATAAGACAAAAATTACCCAAAAAGGAGCCAATTATGGACGACAAAAAGCTGTTCCACTTCAATTACACCAAATTAGGTCTAATCAGACACATTATGACCCATGTAAACAATTGTGACCTATTAGACTCGTTAGGAAGCCTCAAACCCCTTATACACACTAAGACCAAAATTATGAAAATAGGAGACATTACAGACCATAAACACCTGTTATACTTCAATTACACCAAATTAGGTCTAATCAGACTCATTATGACCCATGTAACCAATTGTGACCTATTAGACTCGTTAGGCAGCCACAAACCCCTTATACACACTAAGACCATATATTTATCAAAATAGAAGACATTACAGACCATAAACACCTGTTATACTTCAATTACACCAAATTAGGTCTAATCAGACTCATTATGACCCATGTAACCGATTTTGACCAATTAGACTCGCTAGGTAGACACAAACCCCTTATAAGACCAAAATTATCAAAATAGGAGACATTACAGACCATAAACACCTGTTATACCTCAATTATACCAAATTAGGTCTAATCAGACTCATTATGACCCATGTAACCAATTGTGACCTATTAGACTCGTTAGGCAGCCACAAACCCCTTATACACACTAAGGCCAAAATTATCAAACTAGGAGACATTAAAGACCATAAACACCTGTTATACCTCAATTACACAAAATTAGGTCTAATCAGACTTATTATGACCCATTTACTCCCATTATGATCAATTAGACTCGTTAGAGAGCCAGAAACCCCTTATACCCAATAAGACAAAAATTACCCAAAAAGGAGCCAATTATGGACCACAAAAACCTGTTCCACTTCAATTACACCAAATTAGGTCTAATCAGACTCATTATGACCCATATAACCAATTGTGACCTATTACACTCGTTAGGAAGCCACAAACCCCTTATACACACTAAGACCATATTTATCAAAATAGGAGTCATTACAGACCATAAACACCTGTTATACATCAATTACACCAAATTAGGGCTAATCAGACTCATTACAGACCCTTATACACATGTTATACCTCAAATACACCAAACTAGGTTTAAGCAGACTCATTATTGACCCATTCACTCCCATTATGATCAATTAGACTCGTTAGAGAGCCACAAACCCCTTATACCCAATAAGACAAAAATTACCCAAAAAGGAGCCAATTATGGACCACAAAAACCTGTTATACTACAATTACACCAAATTAGGTGTAATCGGACTCATTATGACCCATGTAACCAATTGTGACCTATTAGACTCGTTAGGCAGCCACAAACCCCTTATACACACTAAGACCATATTTATCAAAATAGGAGACATTACAGACCATAAACACCTGTTATACATCAATTACACCAAATTAGGTCTAATCAGACTCATTATGACCCACTCACTCCCATTATGATCAATTAGACTCGTTAGAGAGCCACAAACCCCTTATACCCAATAAGAAAATAATTACCCAAAAAGGAGCCAATTATGAACCACAAAAACCTGTTTTACTTCAATTACACCAAATTAGGTCTAATCAGACTCATTAAGACCCACGTAACCAATTGTGACCTATTAGACTCGTTTGGCAGCCACAAACCCCTTATACACACTAAGGCCAAAATTATCAAAATAGGAGACATTACAGACCATAAACACCTGTTATACCTCAATTACACCAAATTAGATCTAATTAGGCTCACTTTGACCCATTTACTCCCATTATGATCAATTAGACTCGTTAGAGGGCCAGAAACCCCTTATACGCAATCAGACAAAAATTACCCAAAAAGGAGCCAATTATGGACGACAAAAACCTGTTCCACTTCAATTACACCAAATTAGGTCTAATCAGACACATTATGACCCATGTAAACAATTGTGACCTATTAGACTCGTTAGGAAGCCTCAAACCCCTTATACACACTAAGACCAAAATTATCAAAATAAGAGACATTACAGACCATAAACACCTGTTATACTTCAATTACACCAAATTAGGTCTAATCAGACTCATTACGACCCATTTACTCCCATTATGATCAATTAGACTCGTTAGAGAGCCAGAAACCCCTTATACCCAATAAGACAAAAATTACCCAAAAAGGAGCCAATTATGGACGACAAAAAGCTGTTCCACTTCAATTACACCAAATTAGGTCTAATCAGACACATTATGACCCATGTAAACAATTGTGACCTATTAGACTCGTTAGGAAGCCTCAAACCCCTTATACACACTAAGACCAAAATTATGAAAATAGGAGACATTACAGACCATAAACACCTGTTATACTTCAATTACACCAAATTAGGTCTAATCAGACTCATTATGACCCATGTAACCAATTGTGACCTATTAGACTCGTTAGGCAGCCACAAACCCCTTATACACACTAAGACCATATATTTATCAAAATAGAAGACATTACAGACCATAAACACCTGTTATACTTCAATTACACCAAATTAGGTCTAATCAGACTCATTATGACCCATGTAACCGATTTTGACCAATTAGACTCGCTAGGTAGACACAAACCCCTTATAAGACCAAAATTATCAAAATAGGAGACATTACAGACCATAAACACCTGTTATACCTCAATTATACCAAATTAGGTCTAATCAGACTCATTATGACCCATGTAACCAATTGTGACCTATTAGACTCGTTAGGCAGCCACAAACCCCTTATACACACTAAGGCCAAAATTATCAAACTAGGAGACATTAAAGACCATAAACACCTGTTATACCTCAATTACACAAAATTAGGTCTAATCAGACTTATTATGACCCATTTACTCCCATTATGATCAATTAGACTCGTTAGAGAGCCAGAAACCCCTTATACCCAATAAGACAAAAATTACCCAAAAAGGAGCCAATTATGGACCACAAAAACCTGTTCCACTTCAATTACACCAAATTAGGTCTAATCAGACTCATTATGACCCATATAACCAATTGTGACCTATTACACTCGTTAGGAAGCCACAAACCCCTTATACACACTAAGACCATATTTATCAAAATAGGAGTCATTACAGACCATAAACACCTGTTATACATCAATTACACCAAATTAGGGCTAATCAGACTCATTACAGACCCTTATACACATGTTATACCTCAAATACACCAAACTAGGTTTAATCAGACTCATTATTGACCCATTCACTCCCATTATGATCAATTAGACTCGTCAGAGAGCCACAAACCCCTTATACCCAATAAGACAAAAATTACCCAAAAAGGAGCCAATTATGGACCACAAAAACCTGTTATACTACAATTACACCAAATTAGGTGTAATCGGACTCATTATGACCCATGTAACCAATTGTGACCTATTAGACTCGTTAGGCAGCCACAAACCCCTCATACACACTAAGACCATATTTATCAAAATAGGAGACATTACAGACCATAAACACCTGTTATACCTCAATTACACCAAATTAGATCTAATTAGGCTCATTTTGACCCATTTACTCCCATTATGATCAATTAGACTCGTTAGAGGGCCAGAAACCCCTTATACGCAATCAGACAAAAATTACCCAAAAAGGAGCCAATTATGGACGACAAAAACCTGTTCCACTTCAATTACACCAAATTAGGTCTAATCAGACACATTATGACCCATGTAAACAATTGTGACCTATTAGACTCGTTAGGAAGCCTCAAACCCCTTATACACACTAAGACCAAAATTATGAAAATAGGAGACATTACAGACCATAAACACCTGTTATACTTCAATTACACCAAATTAGGTCTAATCAGACTCATTATGACCCATGTAACCAATTGTGACCTATTAGACTCGTTAGGCAGCCACAAACCCCTTATACACACTAAGGCCAAATTTATCAAAATAGGAGACATTACAGACCATAAACACTTGTTATACTTCAATTACACCAAATTAGGTCTTATCAGACTCATTATGACCCATGTAACCGATTTTGACCAATTAGACTCGCTAGGTAGACACAAACCCCTTATTCACACTAAGACCATATATTTATCAAAATAGAAGACATTACAGACCATAAACACCTGTTATACTTCAATTACACCAAATTAGGTCTAATTAGACTCATTATGACCCATGTAACCGATTTTGACCAATTAGACTCGCTAGGTAGACACAAACCCCTTATTCACACTAAGACCATATATTTATTAAAATAGAAGACATTACAGACCATAAACACCTGTTATACATCAATTACACCAAATTAGGTCTAATCAGACTCATTATGACTCACTCACTCCCATTATGATCAATTAGACTCGTTAGAGAGACACAAACCCCTTATACCCAATAAGACAATAATTACCCAAAAAGGAGCCAATTATGGACCACAAAAACCTGTTATACTTCAATTACACCAAATTAGGTCTAATCAGACTCATTATGACCCATGTAACCAATTGTGACCTATTAGACTCGTTAGGAAGCCACAAACCCCTTATACCCTAAGACCAAAATTATCAAAATAGGAGACATTACAGACCATAAACACCTGTTATACCTCAATTACACCAAATTAGGTCTAATTAGACTCATTATGACCCATGTAACCAATTGTGACCTATTAGACTCGTTAGGCAGCCACAAACCCCTTATACACACTAAGACCAAAATTATCAAAATAGGAGACATTACAGACCCTAAACACCTGTTATACCTCAATTACACCAAATTAGGTCTAATCAGACTTATTATGACCCATTTACTCCCATTATGATCAATTAGACTCGTTAGAGAGCCAGAAACCCCTTATACCCAATATGACAAAAATTACCCAAAAAGGAGCCAATTATGGACCACAAAAACCTGTTCCACTTCAATTACACCAAATTAGGTCTAATCAGACTCATTATGACCCATGTGACCAATTTTGACCTATTAGACTCGTTAGGCAGCCACAAACCCCTTATACACGCTAAGACCATATTTATCAAAATAGGAGACATTACAGACCATAAACACCTGTTATACATCAATTACACCAAATTAGGGCTAAACGTATTATGACCTATGTAACCAATTGTGATCTATTAGACTCGTTAGGCAGCCTCTTATACACACTGAGGCCAAAATTATCAAAATAGGAGACATTACAGACCATAAACACTTGTTATACTTCAATTACACCAAATTAGGTCTAATCAGACTCATTATGACCCATGTAACCAATTGTGACTTATTAGACTCGTTAGGAAGCCACAAACCCCTTATACACACTAAGACCATATTTATCAAAATAGGAGTCATTACAGACCATAAACACCTGTTATACATCAATTACACCAAATTAGGGCTAATCAGACTCATTACAGACCCTTATACACATGTTATACCTCAATTACACCAAACTAGGTTTAATCAGACTCATTATTGACCCATTCACTCCCATTATGATCAATTAGACTCGTTAGAGAGCCACAAACCCCTTATACCCAATAAGACAAAAATTACCCAAAAAGGAGCCAATTATGGACCACAAAAACCTGTTATACTACAATTACACCAAATTAGGTGTAATCGGACTCATTATGACCCATGTAACCAATTGTGACCTATTAGACTCGTTAGGCAGCCACAAACCCCTTATACACACTTAGGCCAAAATTATCAAAATAGGAGACATCACAGACCATAAACACATGTTATACCTCAATTACACCAAATTAGGTCTAATCAGACTCATTATGACTCAGTCACTCCCATACCAATTAGACTCGTTAGAGAGACACAAACCCCTTATACCCAATAAGACAATAATTACCCAAAAAGGAGCTAATTATGGACCACAAAAACCTGTTATACTTCAATTACACCAAATTAGGTCTAATCAGACTCATTATGACCCATGTAACCAATTGTGACCTATTAGACTCGTTAGGAAGCCACAAACCCCTTATACACACTAAAACCAAAATTATCAAAATAGGAGACATTACAGACTATAAACACTTGTTATACCTTAATTACATCAAATTTGGTCTAATCAAACTCATTATGACCCATGTAACCGATTTTGACCAATTCGACTCGCTAGGTAGCCACAAACCCCTTATAAGACCAACATTATCAAAATAGGAGACATTACAGACCATAAACACCTGTTATACCTCAATTACACCAAATTAGGTCTAATCAGACTCATTATGACCCATGTAACCAATTGTGACCTATTAGACTCGTTAGGCAGCCACAAACCCCTTATACACACTAAGGCCAAAATTATCAAACTAGGAGACATTACAGACCATAAACACCTGTTATAGCTCAATTACACAAAATTAGGTCTAATCAGACTTATTATGACCCATTTACTCCCATTATGATCAATTAGACTCGTTAGAGAGCCAGAAACCCCTTATACCCAATAAGACAAAAATTACCCAAAAAGGAGCCAATTATGGACCACAAAAACCTGTTCCACTTCAATTACACCAAATTAGGTCTAATCAGACTCATTATGACCCATGTAACCAATTGTGACCTATTAGACTCGTTAGGCAGCCACAAACCCCTTATACACACTAAGGCCAAAATTATCAAAATAGGAGACATTACAGACCATAAACACTTGTTATACTTCAATTACACCAAATTAGGTCTAATCAGACTCATTATGACCCATGTAACCGATTTTGACCAATTAGACTCGCTAGGTAGACACAAACCCCTTATTCACACTAAGACCATATATTTATCAAAATAGAAGACATTACAGACCATAAACACCTGTTATACATCAATTATACCAAATTAGGTCTAATCAGACTCATTATGACTCACTCACTCCCATTATGATCAATTAGACTCGTTAGAGAGACACAAACCCCTTATACCCAATAAGACAATAATTACCCAAAAAGGAGCCAATTATGGACCACAAAAACCTGTTATACTTCAATTACACCAAATTAGGTCTAATCGGACTCATTATGACCCATGTAACCAATTGTGACCTATTAGACTCGTTAGGAAGCCACAAACCCCTTATACACACTAAGACCAAAATTATCAAAATAGGAGACATTACAGACCATAAACACCTGTTATACATCAATTACACCAAATTAGGGCTAATCAGACTCAATTACACCAAACTAGGTTTAATCAGACTCATTATTGACCCATTCACTCCCATTATGATCAATTAGACTCGTTAGAGAGCCACAAACCCCTTATACCCAATAAGACAAAAATTACCCAAAAAGGAGCCAATTATGGACCACAAAAACCTGTTATACTACAATTACACCAAATTAGGTGTAATCGGACTCATTATGACCCATGTAACCAATTGTGACCTATTAGACTCGTTAGGCAGCCACAAACCCCTTATACACACTTAGGCCAAAATTATCAAAATAGGAGACATCACAGACCATAAACACATGTTATACCTCAATTACACCAAATTACGTCTAATCAGACTCATTATGACCCACTCACTCCCATTATGATCAATTAGACTCGTTAGAGAGCCACAAACCCCTTATACCCAATAAGACAATAATTACCCAAAAAGGAGCCAATTATGGACCACAAAAACCTGTTATACTTCAACTACACCAAATTAGGTCTAATCAAACTCATTATGACCCATGTAACAAATTATGACCTATTAGACTCGTTAGGAAGCCACAAACCCCTTATACACACTAAGACCAAAATTATCAAAATAGGAGACATTACAGACCATAAACACTTGTTATACCTTAATTACATCAAATTTGGTCTAATCAAACTCATTATGACCCATGTAACCGATTTTGACCAATTAGACTCGCTAGGTAGCCACAAACCCCTTATAAGACCAAAATTATCAAAATAGGAGACATTACAGACCATAAACACCTGTTATACTTCAATTACACCAAATTAGGTCTAATCAGACTCATTATGACCCATGTAACCAATTGTGACCTATTAGACTCGTTAGGCAGCCACAAACCCCTTATACACACTAAGGCCAAAATTATTAAAATAGGAGACATTACAGACCATAAACACTTGTTATACTTCAATTACACCAAATTAGGTCTAATCAGACTCATTATGACCCATGTAACCGATTTTGACCAATTAGACTCGCTAGGTAGACACAAACCCCTTATTCACACTAAGACCATATATTTATAAAAATTGAAGACATTACAGACCATAAACACCTGTTATACAACAATTACACCAAATTAGGTCTAATCAGACTCATTATGACTCACTCACTCCCATTATGATCAATTAGACTCGTTAGAGAGACACAAACCCCTTATACCCAATAAGACAATAATTACCCAAAAAGGAGCCAATTATGGACCACAAAAACCTGTTATACTTCAATTACACCAAATTAGGTCTAATCAGACTCATTATGACCCATGTAACCAATTGTGACCTATTAGACTCGTTAGGAAGCCACAAACCCCTTATACACACTAAAACCAAAATTATCAAAATAGGAGACATTAAAGACCATAAACACCTGTTATACATCAATTACACCAAATTAGGGCTAATCAGACTCATTACAGACCCTTATACACATGTTATACCTCAATTACACCAAACTAGGTTTAATCAGACTCATTATTGACCCATTCACTCCCATTATGATCAATTAGACTCGTTAGAGAGCCACAAACCCCTTATACCCAATAAGACAATAATTACCCAAAAAGGAACCAATTATGGACCACAAAAACCTGTTATACTTCAACTACACCAAATTAGGTCTAATCAAACTCATTATGACCCATGTAACCAATTGTGACCTATTAGACTCGTTAGGAAGCCACAAACCCCTTATACACATTAAGACCAAAATTATCAAAATAGGAGACATTACAGACCATAAACACTTGTTATACCTTAATTACATCAAATTTGGTCTAATCAAACTCATTATGACCCATGTAACCGATTTTGACCAATTAGACTCGCTAGGTAGCCACAAACCCCTTATAAGACCAACATTATCAAAATAGGAGACATTACAGACCATAAACACCTGTTATACCTCAATTACACCAAATTAGGTCTAATCAGACTCATTATGACCCATGTAACCAATTGTGACCTATTAGACTCGTTAGGCATCCACAAACCCCTTATACACACTAAGGCCAAAATTATCAAAATAGGAGACATTACAGACCATAAACACCTGTTATACCTCAATTACACCAAATTAGGTCTAATCAGACTTATTATGACCCATTTACTCCCATTATGATCAATTAGACTCGTTAGAGAGCCAGAAACCCCTTATACCCAATAAGACAAAAATTACCCAAAAAGGAGCCAATTATGGACCACAAAAACCTGTTCCACTTCAATTACACCAAATTAGGTCTAATCAGACTCATTATGACCCATGTAACCAATTGTGACCTATTAGACTCGTTAGGAAGCCACAAACCCCTTATTCACACTAAGACCATATTTATCAAAATTGGAGACATTACAGACCATAAACACCTGTTATACTTCAATTACACCAAAGTAGGTCTAATCAGACTCATTATGACCCATGTAACCAATTGTGACCTATTAGACTCGTTAGGCAGCCACAAACCCCTTATACACACTAAGGCCAAAATTATCAAAATAGGAGACATTACAGACCATAAACACTTGTTATACTTCAATTACACCAAATTAGGTCTAATCAGACTCATTATGACCCATGTAACCGATTTTGACCAATTAGACTCGCTAGGTAGACACAAACCCCTTATTCACACTAAGACCATATATTTATTAAAATAGAAGACATTACAGACCATAAACACCTGTTATACATCAATTACACCAAATTAGGTCTAATCAGACTCATTATGACTCACTCACTCCCATTATGATCAATTAGCCTCGTTAGAGAGACACAAACCCCTTATACCCAATAAGACAATAATTACCCAAAAAGGGGCCAATTATGGACCACAAAAACCTGTTATACTTCAATTACACCAAATTAGGTCTAATCAGACTCATTATGACCCATGTAACCAATTGTGACCTATTAGACTCGTTAGGAAGCCACAAACCCCTTATACACACTAAGACCAAAATTATCAAAATAGGAGACATTACAGACCATAAACACCTGTTATACCTCAATTACACCAAATTTGGTCTAATCAGACACATTATGACCCATGTAACCAATTGTGACCTATTAGACTTGTTAGGAAGCCACAAACCCCTTATACACTAAGACCAAAATTATCAAAATAGGAGACATTACAGACCATAAACACCTGTTATACCTCAATTACACCAAATTAGGTCTAATCAGACTCATTATGACCCATGTAACCAATTGTGACCTATTAGACTCGTTAGGCAGCCACAAACCCCCTTATACACACTAAGACCAAAATTATCAAAATAGGAGACATTACAGACCAGAAACACCTGTTATACCTCAATTACACCAAATTTGGTCTAATCAGACACATTATGACCATGTAACCAATTATGACCTATTAGACTCGTTAGGAAGCCACAAACCCCTTATACACTAAGACAAAAATTATCAAAATAGGAGACATTACAGACCAATAAACACTTGTTATACCTTAATTACATCAAATTTGGTCTAATCAAACTCATTATGACCCATGTAACCGATTTTGACCAATTAGACTCGCTAGGTAGCCACAAACCCCTTATAAGACCAAAATTATCAAAATAGGAGACATTACAGACCATAAACACCTGTTATACCTCAATTACACCAAATTAGGTCTAATCAGACTCATTATGACCCATGTAACCAATTGTGACCTATTAGACTCGTTAGGCAGCCACAAACCCCTTATACACACTAAGGCCAAAATTATCAAAATAGGAGACATTACAGACCATAAACACCTGTTATACCTCAATTACACCAAATTAGGTCTAATCAAACTTATTATGACCCATTTACTCCCATTATGATCAATTAGACTCGTTAGAGAGCCAGAAACCCCTTATACCCAATAAGACAAAAATTACCCAAAAAGGAGCCAATTATGGACCACAAAAACCTGTTCCACTTCAATTACACCAAATTAGGTCTAATCAGACTCATTATGACCCATGTAACCAATTGTGACCTATTAGACTCGTTAGGAAGCCACAAACCCCTTATACACACTAAGACCATATTTATCAAAATAGGAGTCATTACAGACCATAAACACCTGTTATACATCAATTACACCAAATTAGGGCTAATCAGACTCATTACAGACCCTTATACACATGTTATACCTCAATTACACCAAACTAGGTTTAATCAAACTCATTATTGACCCATTCACTCCCATTATGATCAATTAGACTCGTTAGAGAGCCACAAACCCCTTATACCCAATAAGACAAAAATTACCCAAAAATGAGCCAATTATGGACCACAAAAACCTTTATACTACAATTACACCAAATTAGGTGTAATCGGACTCATTATGACCCATGTAACCAATTGTGACCTATTAGACTCGTTAGGCAGCCACAAACCCCTTATACACACTTAGGCCAAAGTTATCAAAATAGGAGACATTAAAGACCATAAACACATGTTATACCTCAATTACACCAAATTAGGTCTAATCAGACTCATTATGACCCACTAACTCCCATTATGATCAATTAGACTCGTTAGAGAGCCACAAACCCCTTATACCCAATAAGACAATAATTACCCAAAAAGGAGCCAAATATGGACCACAAAAACCTGTTCCACTTCAATTACACCAAATTAGGTCTAATCAGACTCATTATGACCCATGTAACCAATTGTGACCTATTAGACTCGTTAGGAAGCCACAAACCCCTTATTCACACTAAGACCATATTTATCAAAATAGGAGACATTACAGACCATAAACACCTGTTATACTTCAATTACACCAAATTAGGTCTAATCAGACTCATTATGACCCATGTAACCAATTGTGACCTATTAGACTCCTTAGGCAGCCACAAACCCCTTATACACACTAAGGCCAAAATTATCAAAATAGGAGACATTACAAACCATAAACACTTGTTATACTTCAATTACACCAAATTAGGTCTAATCAGACTCATTATGACCTATGTAACCGATTTTGACCAATTAGACTCGCTAGGTAGACACAAACCCCTTATTCACACTAAGACCATATATTTATCAAAATAGAAGACATTACACATTACAGACCATAAACACCTGTTATACATCAATTACACCAAATTAGGTCTAATCAGACTCATTATGACTCACTCACTCCCATTATGATCAACCCAATAAGACAATAATTACCCAAAAAGGAGCCAATTATGGACCACAAAAACCTGTTATACTACAATTACACCAAATTAGGTGTAATCGGACTCATTATGACCCATGTAACCAATTGTGACCTATTAGACTCGTTAGGCAGCGACAAACCCCTTATACACACTTAGGCCAAAATTATAAAAATAGGAGACATCACAGACCATAAACACATGTTATACCTCAATTACACCAAATTAGGTCTAATTAGACTCATTATGACCCACTCACTCCCATTATGATCAATTAGACTCGTTAGAGAGCCACAAACCCCTTATACCCAATAAGACAATAATTACCCAAAAAGGAGCCAATTATGGACCACAAAAACCTGTTATACTTCAACTACACCAAATTAGGTCTAATCAAACTCATTATGACCCATGTAACCAATTGTGACCTATTAGACTCGTTAGGAAGCCACAATCCCCTTATAGACACTAAGACCAAAATTATCAAAATAGGAGACATTACAGACCAATAAACACTTGTTATACCTTAATTACATCAAATTTGGTCTAATCAAACTCATTATGACCCATGTAACCGATTTTGACCAATTAGACTCGCTAGGTAGCCACAAACCCCTTATAAGACCAAAATTATCAAAATAGGAGACATTACAGACCATAAACACCTGTTATACCTCAATTACACCAAATTAGGTCTAATCAGACTCATTATGACCCATGTAACCAATTGTGACCTATTAGACTCGTTAGGCAGCCACAAACCCCTTATACACACTAAGGCCAAAATTATCAAAATAGGAGACATTACAGACCATAAACACCTGTTATACCTCAATTACACCAAATTAGGTCTAATCAGACTTATTATGACCCATTTACTCCCATTATGATCAAGTAGACTCGTTAGAGAGCCAGAAACCCCTTATACCCAATAAGACAAAAATTACCCAAAAAGGAGCCAATTATGGACCACAAAAACCTGTTCCACTTCAATTACACCAAATTAGGTCTAATCAGACTCATTATGACCCATGTAACCAATTGTGACCTATTAGACTCGTTAGGAAGCCACAAACCCCTTATACACACTAAGACCATATTTATCAAAATAGGAGTCATTACAGACCATAAACACCTGTTATACATCAATTACACCAAATTAGGGCTAATCAGACTCATTACAGACCCTTATACACATGTTATACCTCAATTACACCAAACTAGGTTTAATCAGACTCATTATTGACCCATTCACTCCCATTATGATCAATTAGACTCGTTAGAGAGCCACAAACCCCTTATACCCAATAAGACAAAAATTACCCAAAAAGGAGCCAATTATGGACCACAAAAACCTGTTATACTACAATTACACCAAATTAGGTGTAATCGGACTCATTATGACCCATGTAACCAATTGTGACCTATTAGACTCGTTAGGCAGCCACAAACCCCTTATACACACTTAGGCCAAAATTATCAAAATAGGAGACATTACAGACCATAAACACATGTTATACCTCAATTACACCAAATTAGGTCTAATCAGACTCATTATGACCCACTAACTCCCATTATGATCAATTAGACTCGTTAGAGAGCCACAAACCCCTTATACCCAATAAGACAATAATTACCCAAAAAGGAGCCAAATATGGACCACAAAAACCTGTTCCACTTCAATTACACCAAATTAGGTCTAATCAGACTCATTATGACCCATGTAACCAATTGTGACCTATTAGACTCGTTAGGAAGCCACAAACCCCTTATTCACACTAAGACCATATTTATCAAAATAGGAGACATTACAGACCATAAACACCTGTTATACTTCAATTACACCAAATTAGGTCTAATCAGACTCATTATGACCCATGTAACCAATTGTGACCTATTAGACTCCTTAGGCAGCCACAAACCCCTTATACACACTAAGGCCAAAATTATCAAAATAGGAGACATTACAAACCATAAACACTTGTTATACTTCAATTACACCAAATTAGGTCTAATCAGACTCATTATGACCTATGTAACCGATTTTGACCAATTAGACTCGCTAGGTAGACACAAACCCCTTATTCACACTAAGACCATATATTTATCAAAATAGAAGACATTACACATTACAGACCATAAACACCTGTTATACATCAATTACACCAAATTAGGTCTAATCAGACTCATTATGACTCACTCACTCCCATTATGATCAACCCAATAAGACAATAATTACCCAAAAAGGAGCCAATTATGGACCAGAAAAACCTGTTATACTACAATTACACCAAATTAGGTGTAATCGGACTCATTATGACCCATGTAACCAATTGTGACCTATTAGACTCATTAGGCAGCGACAAACCCCTTATACACACTTAGGCCAAAATTATAAAAATAGGAGACATCACAGACCATAAACACATGTTATACCTCAATTACACCAAATTAGGTCTAATTAGACTCATTATGACCCACTCACTCCCATTATGATCAATTAGACTCGTTAGAGAGCCACAAACCCCTTATACCCAATAAGACAATAATTACCCAAAAAGGAGCCAATTATGGACCACAAAAACCTGTTATACTTCAACTACACCAAATTAGGTCTAATCAAACTCATTATGACCCATGTAACCAATTGTGACCTATTAGACTCGTTAGGAAGCCACAATCCCCTTATACACACTAAGACCAAAATTATCAAAATAGGAGACATTACAGACCAATAAACACTTGTTATACCTTAATTACATCAAATTTGGTCTAATCAAACTCATTATGACCCATGTAACCGATTTTGACCAATTAGACTCGCTAGGTAGCCACAAACCCCTTATAAGACCAAAATTATCAAAATAGGAGACATTACAGACCATAAACACCTGTTATACCTCAATTACACCAAATTAGGTCTAATCAGACTCATTATGACCCATGTAACCAATTGTGACCTATTAGACTCGTTAGGCAGCCACAAACCCCTTATACACACTAAGGCCAAAATTATCAAAATAGGAGACATTACAGACCATAAACACCTGTTATACCTCAATTACACCAAATTAGGTCTAATCAGACTTATTATGACCCATTTACTCCCATTATGATCAAGTAGACTCGTTAGAGAGCCAGAAACCCCTTATACCCAATAAGACAAAAATTACCCAAAAAGGAGCCAATTATGGACCACAAAAACCTGTTCCACTTCAATTACACCAAATTAGGTCTAATCAGACTCATTATGACCCATGTAACCAATTGTGACCTATTAGACTCGTTAGGAAGCCACAAACCCCTTATACACACTAAGACCATATTTATCAAAATAGGAGTCATTACAGACCATAAACACCTGTTATACATCAATTACACCAAATTAGGGCTAATCAGACTCATTACAGACCCTTATACACATGTTATACCTCAATTACACCAAACTAGGTTTAATCAGACTCATTATTGACCCATTCACTCCCATTATGATCAATTAGACTCGTTAGAGAGCCACAAACCCCTTATACCCAATAAGACAAAAATTACCCAAAAAGGAGCCAATTATGGACCACAAAAACCTGTTATACTACAATTACACCAAATTAGGTGTAATCGGACTCATTATGACCCATGTAACCAATTGTGACCTATTAGACTCGTTAGGCAGCCACAAACCCCTTATACACACTTAGGCCAAAATTATCAAAATAGGAGACATTACAGACCATAAACACATGTTATACCTCAATTACACCAAATTAGGTCTAATCAGACTCATTATGACCCACTAACTCCCATTATGATCAATTAGACTCGTTAGAGAGCCACAAACCCCTTATACCCAATAAGACAATAATTACCCAAAAAGGAGCCAAATATGGACCACAAAAACCTGTTCCACTTCAATTACACCAAATTAGGTCTAATCAGACTCATTATGACCCATGTAACCAATTGTGACCTATTAGACTCGTTAGGAAGCCACAAACCCCTTATTCACACTAAGACCATATTTATCAAAATAGGAGACATTACAGACCATAAACACCTGTTATACTTCAATTACACCAAATTAGGTCTAATCAGACTCATTATGACCCATGTAACCAATTGTGACCTATTAGACTCCTTAGGCAGCCACAAACCCCTTATACACACTAAGGCCAAAATTATCAAAATAGGAGACATTACAAACCATAAACACTTGTTATACTTCAATTACACCAAATTAGGTCTAATCAGACTCATTATGACCTATGTAACCGATTTTGACCAATTAGACTCGCTAGGTAGACACAAACCCCTTATTCACACTAAGACCATATATTTATCAAAATAGAAGACATTACACATTACAGACCATAAACACCTGTTATACATCAATTACACCAAATTAGGTCTAATCAGACTCATTATGACTCACTCACTCCCATTATGATCAACCCAATAAGACAATAATTACCCAAAAAGGAGCCAATTATGGACCACAAAAACCTGTTATACTACAATTACACCAAATTAGGTGTAATCGGACTCATTATGACCCATGTAACCAATTGTGACCTATTAGACTCGTTAGGCAGCGACAAACCCCTTATACACACTTAGGCCAAAATTATAAAAATAGGAGACATCACAGACCATAAACACATGTTATACCTCAATTACACCAAATTAGGTCTAATTAGACTCATTATGACCCACTCACTCCCATTATGATCAATTAGACTCGTTAGAGAGCCACAAACCCCTTATACCCAATAAGACAATAATTACCCAAAAAGGAGCCAATTATGGACCACAAAAACCTGTTATACTTCAACTACACCAAATTAGGTCTAATCAAACTCATTATGACCCATGTAACCAATTGTGACCTATTAGACTCGTTAGGAAGCCACAATCCCCTTATACACACTAAGACCAAAATTATCAAAATAGGAGACATTACAGACCAATAAACACTTGTTATACCTTAATTACATCAAATTTGGTCTAATCAAACTCATTATGACCCATGTAACCGATTTTGACCAATTAGACTCGCTAGGTAGCCACAAACCCCTTATAAGACCAAAATTATCAAAATAGGAGACATTACAGACCATAAACACCTGTTATACCTCAATTACACCAAATTAGGTCTAATCAGACTCATTATGACCCATGTAACCAATTGTGACCTATTAGACTCGTTAGGCAGCCACAAACCCCTTATACACACTAAGGCCAAAATTATCAAAATAGGAGACATTACAGACCATAAACACCTGTTATACCTCAATTACACCAAATTAGGTCTAATCAGACTTATTATGACCCATTTACTCCCATTATGATCAAGTAGACTCGTTAGAGAGCCAGAAACCCCTTATACCCAATAAGACAAAAATTACCCAAAAAGGAGCCAATTATGGACCACAAAAACCTGTTCCACTTCAATTTCACCAAATTAGGTCTAATCAGACTCATTATGACCCATGTAACCAATTGTGACCTATTAGACTCGTTAGGAAGCCACAAACCCCTTATACACACTAAGACCATATTTATCAAAATAGGAGTCATTACAGACCATAAACACCTGTTATACATCAATTACACCAAATTAGGGCTAATCAGACTCATTACAGACCCTTATACACATGTTATACCTCAATTACACCAAACTAGGTTTAATCAGACTCATTATTGACCCATTCACTCCCATTATGATCAATTAGACTCGTTAGAGAGCCACAAACCCCTTATACCCAATAAGACAAAAATTACCCAAAAAGGAGCCAATTATGGACCACAAAAACCTGTTATACTACAATTACACCAAATTAGGTGTAATCGGACTCATTATGACCCATGTAACCAATTGTGACCTATTAGACTCGTTAGGCAGCCACAAACCCCTTATACACACTTAGGCCAAAATTATCAAAATAGGAGACATTACAGACCATAAACACATGTTATACCTCAATTACACCAAATTAGGTCTAATCAGACTCATTATGACCCACTAACTCCCATTATGATCAATTAGACTCGTTAGAGAGCCACAAACCCCTTATACCCAATAAGACAATAATTACCCAAAAAGGAGCCAATTATGGACCACAAAAACCTGTTCCACTTCAATTACACCAAATTAGGTCTAATCAGACTCATTATGACCCATGTAACCAATTGTGACCTATTAGACTCGTTAGGAAGCCACAAACCCCTTATTCACACTAAGACCATATTTATCAAAATAGGAGACATTACAGACCATAAACACCTGTTATACTTCAATTACACCAAATTAGGTCTAATCAGACTCATTATGACCCATGTAACCAATTGTGACCTATTAGACTCGTTAGGCAGCCACAAACCCCTTATACACACTAAGGCCAAAATTATCAAAATAGGAGACATTACAAACCATAAACACTTGTTATACTTCAATTACACCAAATTAGGTCTAATCAGACTCATTATGACCTATGTAACCGATTTTGACCAATTAGACTCGCTAGGTAGACACAAACCCCTTATTCACACTAAGACCATATATTTATCAAAATAGAAGACATTACAGACCATAAACACCTGTTATACATCAATTACACCAAATTAGGTCTAATCAGACTCATTATGACTCACTCACTCCCATTATGATCAATTAGACTCGTTAGAGAGACACAAACCCCTTATACCCAATAAGACAATAATTACCCAAAAAGGAGCCAATTATGGACCACAAAAACCTGTTATACTTCAATTACACCAAATTAGGTCTAATCAGACTCATTATGACCCATGTAACCAATTGTGACCTATTAGACTCGTTAGGCAGCCACAAACCCCTTATACACACTAAGGCCAAAATTATCAAAATAGGAGACATTACAGACCATAAACACTTGTTATACTTCAATTACACCAAATTAGGTCTTATCAGACTCATTATGACCCATGTAACCGATTTTGACCAATTAGACTCGCTAGGTAGACACAAACCCCTTATTCACACTAAGACCATATATTTATCAAAATAGAAGACATTACAGACCATAAACACCTGTTATACTTCAATTACACCAAATTAGGTCTAATTAGACTCATTATGACCCATGTAACCGATTTTGACCAATTAGACTCGCTAGGTAGACACAAACCCCTTATTCACACTAAGACCATATATTTATTAAAATAGAAGACATTACAGACCATAAACACCTGTTATACATCAATTACACCAAATTAGGTCTAATCAGACTCATTATGACTCACTCACTCCCATTATGATCAATTAGACTCGTTAGAGAGACACAAACCCCTTATACCCAATAAGACAATAATTACCCAAAAAGGAGCCAATTATGGACCACAAAAACCTGTTATACTTCAATTACACCAAATTAGGTCTAATCAGACTCATTATGACCCATGTAACCAATTGTGACCTATTAGACTCGTTAGGAAGCCACAAACCCCTTATACCCTAAGACCAAAATTATCAAAATAGGAGACATTACAGACCATAAACACCTGTTATACCTCAATTACACCAAATTAGGTCTAATTAGACTCATTATGACCCATGTAACCAATTGTGACCTATTAGACTCGTTAGGCAGCCACAAACCCCTTATACACACTAAGACCAAAATTATCAAAATAGGAGACATTACAGACCCTAAACACCTGTTATACCTCAATTACACCAAATTAGGTCTAATCAGACTTATTATGACCCATTTACTCCCATTATGATCAATTAGACTCGTTAGAGAGCCAGAAACCCCTTATACCCAATATGACAAAAATTACCCAAAAAGGAGCCAATTATGGACCACAAAAACCTGTTCCACTTCAATTACACCAAATTAGGTCTAATCAGACTCATTATGACCCATGTGACCAATTTTGACCTATTAGACTCGTTAGGCAGCCACAAACCCCTTATACACGCTAAGACCATATTTATCAAAATAGGAGACATTACAGACCATAAACACCTGTTATACATCAATTACACCAAATTAGGGCTAAACGTATTATGACCTATGTAACCAATTGTGATCTATTAGACTCGTTAGGCAGCCTCTTATACACACTGAGGCCAAAATTATCAAAATAGGAGACATTACAGACCATAAACACTTGTTATACTTCAATTACACCAAATTAGGTCTAATCAGACTCATTATGACCCATGTAACCAATTGTGACTTATTAGACTCGTTAGGAAGCCACAAACCCCTTATACACACTAAGACCATATTTATCAAAATAGGAGTCATTACAGACCATAAACACCTGTTATACATCAATTACACCAAATTAGGGCTAATCAGACTCATTACAGACCCTTATACACATGTTATACCTCAATTACACCAAACTAGGTTTAATCAGACTCATTATTGACCCATTCACTCCCATTATGATCAATTAGACTCGTTAGAGAGCCACAAACCCCTTATACCCAATAAGACAAAAATTACCCAAAAAGGAGCCAATTATGGACCACAAAAACCTGTTATACTACAATTACACCAAATTAGGTGTAATCGGACTCATTATGACCCATGTAACCAATTGTGACCTATTAGACTCGTTAGGCAGCCACAAACCCCTTATACACACTTAGGCCAAAATTATCAAAATAGGAGACATCACAGACCATAAACACATGTTATACCTCAATTACACCAAATTAGGTCTAATCAGACTCATTATGACTCAGTCACTCCCATACCAATTAGACTCGTTAGAGAGACACAAACCCCTTATACCCAATAAGACAATAATTACCCAAAAAGGAGCTAATTATGGACCACAAAAACCTGTTATACTTCAATTACACCAAATTAGGTCTAATCAGACTCATTATGACCCATGTAACCAATTGTGACCTATTAGACTCGTTAGGAAGCCACAAACCCCTTATACACACTAAAACCAAAATTATCAAAATAGGAGACATTACAGACTATAAACACTTGTTATACCTTAATTACATCAAATTTGGTCTAATCAAACTCATTATGACCCATGTAACCGATTTTGACCAATTCGACTCGCTAGGTAGCCACAAACCCCTTATAAGACCAACATTATCAAAATAGGAGACATTACAGACCATAAACACCTGTTATACCTCAATTACACCAAATTAGGTCTAATCAGACTCATTATGACCCATGTAACCAATTGTGACCTATTAGACTCGTTAGGCAGCCACAAACCCCTTATACACACTAAGGCCAAAATTATCAAACTAGGAGACATTACAGACCATAAACACCTGTTATAGCTCAATTACACAAAATTAGGTCTAATCAGACTTATTATGACCCATTTACTCCCATTATGATCAATTAGACTCGTTAGAGAGCCAGAAACCCCTTATACCCAATAAGACAAAAATTACCCAAAAAGGAGCCAATTATGGACCACAAAAACCTGTTCCACTTCAATTACACCAAATTAGGTCTAATCAGACTCATTATGACCCATGTAACCAATTGTGACCTATTAGACTCGTTAGGCAGCCACAAACCCCTTATACACACTAAGGCCAAAATTATCAAAATAGGAGACATTACAGACCATAAACACTTGTTATACTTCAATTACACCAAATTAGGTCTAATCAGACTCATTATGACCCATGTAACCGATTTTGACCAATTAGACTCGCTAGGTAGACACAAACCCCTTATTCACACTAAGACCATATATTTATCAAAATAGAAGACATTACAGACCATAAACACCTGTTATACATCAATTATACCAAATTAGGTCTAATCAGACTCATTATGACTCACTCACTCCCATTATGATCAATTAGACTCGTTAGAGAGACACAAACCCCTTATACCCAATAAGACAATAATTACCCAAAAAGGAGCCAATTATGGACCACAAAAACCTGTTATACTTCAATTACACCAAATTAGGTCTAATCGGACTCATTATGACCCATGTAACCAATTGTGACCTATTAGACTCGTTAGGAAGCCACAAACCCCTTATACACACTAAGACCAAAATTATCAAAATAGGAGACATTACAGACCATAAACACCTGTTATACATCAATTACACCAAATTAGGGCTAATCAGACTCAATTACACCAAACTAGGTTTAATCAGACTCATTATTGACCCATTCACTCCCATTATGATCAATTAGACTCGTTAGAGAGCCACAAACCCCTTATACCCAATAAGACAAAAATTACCCAAAAAGGAGCCAATTATGGACCACAAAAACCTGTTATACTACAATTACACCAAATTAGGTGTAATCGGACTCATTATGACCCATGTAACCAATTGTGACCTATTAGACTCGTTAGGCAGCCACAAACCCCTTATACACACTTAGGCCAAAATTATCAAAATAGGAGACATCACAGACCATAAACACATGTTATACCTCAATTACACCAAATTACGTCTAATCAGACTCATTATGACCCACTCACTCCCATTATGATCAATTAGACTCGTTAGAGAGCCACAAACCCCTTATACCCAATAAGACAATAATTACCCAAAAAGGAGCCAATTATGGACCACAAAAACCTGTTATACTTCAACTACACCAAATTAGGTCTAATCAAACTCATTATGACCCATGTAACAAATTATGACCTATTAGACTCGTTAGGAAGCCACAAACCCCTTATACACACTAAGACCAAAATTATCAAAATAGGAGACATTACAGACCATAAACACTTGTTATACCTTAATTACATCAAATTTGGTCTAATCAAACTCATTATGACCCATGTAACCGATTTTGACCAATTAGACTCGCTAGGTAGCCACAAACCCCTTATAAGACCAAAATTATCAAAATAGGAGACATTACAGACCATAAACACCTGTTATACTTCAATTACACCAAATTAGGTCTAATCAGACTCATTATGACCCATGTAACCAATTGTGACCTATTAGACTCGTTAGGCAGCCACAAACCCCTTATACACACTAAGGCCAAAATTATTAAAATAGGAGACATTACAGACCATAAACACTTGTTATACTTCAATTACACCAAATTAGGTCTAATCAGACTCATTATGACCCATGTAACCGATTTTGACCAATTAGACTCGCTAGGTAGACACAAACCCCTTATTCACACTAAGACCATATATTTATAAAAATTGAAGACATTACAGACCATAAACACCTGTTATACAACAATTACACCAAATTAGGTCTAATCAGACTCATTATGACTCACTCACTCCCATTATGATCAATTAGACTCGTTAGAGAGACACAAACCCCTTATACCCAATAAGACAATAATTACCCAAAAAGGAGCCAATTATGGACCACAAAAACCTGTTATACTTCAATTACACCAAATTAGGTCTAATCAGACTCATTATGACCCATGTAACCAATTGTGACCTATTAGACTCGTTAGGAAGCCACAAACCCCTTATACACACTAAAACCAAAATTATCAAAATAGGAGACATTAAAGACCATAAACACCTGTTATACATCAATTACACCAAATTAGGGCTAATCAGACTCATTACAGACCCTTATACACATGTTATACCTCAATTACACCAAACTAGGTTTAATCAGACTCATTATTGACCCATTCACTCCCATTATGATCAATTAGACTCGTTAGAGAGCCACAAACCCCTTATACCCAATAAGACAATAATTACCCAAAAAGGAACCAATTATGGACCACAAAAACCTGTTATACTTCAACTACACCAAATTAGGTCTAATCAAACTCATTATGACCCATGTAACCAATTGTGACCTATTAGACTCGTTAGGAAGCCACAAACCCCTTATACACATTAAGACCAAAATTATCAAAATAGGAGACATTACAGACCATAAACACTTGTTATACCTTAATTACATCAAATTTGGTCTAATCAAACTCATTATGACCCATGTAACCGATTTTGACCAATTAGACTCGCTAGGTAGCCACAAACCCCTTATAAGACCAACATTATCAAAATAGGAGACATTACAGACCATAAACACCTGTTATACCTCAATTACACCAAATTAGGTCTAATCAGACTCATTATGACCCATGTAACCAATTGTGACCTATTAGACTCGTTAGGCATCCACAAACCCCTTATACACACTAAGGCCAAAATTATCAAAATAGGAGACATTACAGACCATAAACACCTGTTATACCTCAATTACACCAAATTAGGTCTAATCAGACTTATTATGACCCATTTACTCCCATTATGATCAATTAGACTCGTTAGAGAGCCAGAAACCCCTTATACCCAATAAGACAAAAATTACCCAAAAAGGAGCCAATTATGGACCACAAAAACCTGTTCCACTTCAATTACACCAAATTAGGTCTAATCAGACTCATTATGACCCATGTAACCAATTGTGACCTATTAGACTCGTTAGGAAGCCACAAACCCCTTATTCACACTAAGACCATATTTATCAAAATTGGAGACATTACAGACCATAAACACCTGTTATACTTCAATTACACCAAAGTAGGTCTAATCAGACTCATTATGACCCATGTAACCAATTGTGACCTATTAGACTCGTTAGGCAGCCACAAACCCCTTATACACACTAAGGCCAAAATTATCAAAATAGGAGACATTACAGACCATAAACACTTGTTATACTTCAATTACACCAAATTAGGTCTAATCAGACTCATTATGACCCATGTAACCGATTTTGACCAATTAGACTCGCTAGGTAGACACAAACCCCTTATTCACACTAAGACCATATATTTATTAAAATAGAAGACATTACAGACCATAAACACCTGTTATACATCAATTACACCAAATTAGGTCTAATCAGACTCATTATGACTCACTCACTCCCATTATGATCAATTAGCCTCGTTAGAGAGACACAAACCCCTTATACCCAATAAGACAATAATTACCCAAAAAGGGGCCAATTATGGACCACAAAAACCTGTTATACTTCAATTACACCAAATTAGGTCTAATCAGACTCATTATGACCCATGTAACCAATTGTGACCTATTAGACTCGTTAGGAAGCCACAAACCCCTTATACACACTAAGACCAAAATTATCAAAATAGGAGACATTACAGACCATAAACACCTGTTATACCTCAATTACACCAAATTTGGTCTAATCAGACACATTATGACCCATGTAACCAATTGTGACCTATTAGACTTGTTAGGAAGCCACAAACCCCTTATACACTAAGACCAAAATTATCAAAATAGGAGACATTACAGACCATAAACACCTGTTATACCTCAATTACACCAAATTAGGTCTAATCAGACTCATTATGACCCATGTAACCAATTGTGACCTATTAGACTCGTTAGGCAGCCACAAACCCCCTTATACACACTAAGACCAAAATTATCAAAATAGGAGACATTACAGACCAGAAACACCTGTTATACCTCAATTACACCAAATTTGGTCTAATCAGACACATTATGACCATGTAACCAATTATGACCTATTAGACTCGTTAGGAAGCCACAAACCCCTTATACACTAAGACAAAAATTATCAAAATAGGAGACATTACAGACCAATAAACACTTGTTATACCTTAATTACATCAAATTTGGTCTAATCAAACTCATTATGACCCATGTAACCGATTTTGACCAATTAGACTCGCTAGGTAGCCACAAACCCCTTATAAGACCAAAATTATCAAAATAGGAGACATTACAGACCATAAACACCTGTTATACCTCAATTACACCAAATTAGGTCTAATCAGACTCATTATGACCCATGTAACCAATTGTGACCTATTAGACTCGTTAGGCAGCCACAAACCCCTTATACACACTAAGGCCAAAATTATCAAAATAGGAGACATTACAGACCATAAACACCTGTTATACCTCAATTACACCAAATTAGGTCTAATCAAACTTATTATGACCCATTTACTCCCATTATGATCAATTAGACTCGTTAGAGAGCCAGAAACCCCTTATACCCAATAAGACAAAAATTACCCAAAAAGGAGCCAATTATGGACCACAAAAACCTGTTCCACTTCAATTACACCAAATTAGGTCTAATCAGACTCATTATGACCCATGTAACCAATTGTGACCTATTAGACTCGTTAGGAAGCCACAAACCCCTTATTCACACTAAGACCATATTTATCAAAATTGGAGACATTACAGACCATAAACACCTGTTATACTTCAATTACACCAAAGTAGGTCTAATCAGACTCATTATGACCCATGTAACCAATTGTGACCTATTAGACTCGTTAGGCAGCCACAAACCCCTTATACACACTAAGGCCAAAATTATCAAAATAGGAGACATTACAGACCATAAACACTTGTTATACTTCAATTACACCAAATTAGGTCTAATCAGACTCATTATGACCCATGTAACCGATTTTGACCAATTAGACTCGCTAGGTAGACACAAACCCCTTATTCACACTAAGACCATATATTTATTAAAATAGAAGACATTACAGACCATAAACACCTGTTATACATCAATTACACCAAATTAGGTCTAATCAGACTCATTATGACTCACTCACTCCCATTATGATCAATTAGCCTCGTTAGAGAGACACAAACCCCTTATACCCAATAAGACAATAATTACCCAAAAAGGGGCCAATTATGGACCACAAAAACCTGTTATACTTCAATTACACCAAATTAGGTCTAATCAGACTCATTATGACCCATGTAACCAATTGTGACCTATTAGACTCGTTAGGAAGCCACAAACCCCTTATACACACTAAGACCAAAATTATCAAAATAGGAGACATTACAGACCATAAACACCTGTTATACCTCAATTACACCAAATTTGGTCTAATCAGACACATTATGACCCATGTAACCAATTGTGACCTATTAGACTTGTTAGGAAGCCACAAACCCCTTATACACTAAGACCAAAATTATCAAAATAGGAGACATTACAGACCATAAACACCTGTTATACCTCAATTACACCAAATTAGGTCTAATCAGACTCATTATGACCCATGTAACCAATTGTGACCTATTAGACTCGTTAGGCAGCCACAAACCCCCTTATACACACTAAGACCAAAATTATCAAAATAGGAGACATTACAGACCAGAAACACCTGTTATACCTCAATTACACCAAATTTGGTCTAATCAGACACATTATGACCATGTAACCAATTATGACCTATTAGACTCGTTAGGAAGCCACAAACCCCTTATACACTAAGACAAAAATTATCAAAATAGGAGACATTACAGACCAATAAACACTTGTTATACCTTAATTACATCAAATTTGGTCTAATCAAACTCATTATGACCCATGTAACCGATTTTGACCAATTAGACTCGCTAGGTAGCCACAAACCCCTTATAAGACCAAAATTATCAAAATAGGAGACATTACAGACCATAAACACCTGTTATACCTCAATTACACCAAATTAGGTCTAATCAGACTCATTATGACCCATGTAACCAATTGTGACCTATTAGACTCGTTAGGCAGCCACAAACCCCTTATACACACTAAGGCCAAAATTATCAAAATAGGAGACATTACAGACCATAAACACCTGTTATACCTCAATTACACCAAATTAGGTCTAATCAAACTTATTATGACCCATTTACTCCCATTATGATCAATTAGACTCGTTAGAGAGCCAGAAACCCCTTATACCCAATAAGACAAAAATTACCCAAAAAGGAGCCAATTATGGACCACAAAAACCTGTTCCACTTCAATTACACCAAATTAGGTCTAATCAGACTCATTATGACCCATGTAACCAATTGTGACCTATTAGACTCGTTAGGAAGCCACAAACCCCTTATTCACACTAAGACCATATTTATCAAAATTGGAGACATTACAGACCATAAACACCTGTTATACTTCAATTACACCAAAGTAGGTCTAATCAGACTCATTATGACCCATGTAACCAATTGTGACCTATTAGACTCGTTAGGCAGCCACAAACCCCTTATACACACTAAGGCCAAAATTATCAAAATAGGAGACATTACAGACCATAAACACTTGTTATACTTCAATTACACCAAATTAGGTCTAATCAGACTCATTATGACCCATGTAACCGATTTTGACCAATTAGACTCGCTAGGTAGACACAAACCCCTTATTCACACTAAGACCATATATTTATTAAAATAGAAGACATTACAGACCATAAACACCTGTTATACATCAATTACACCAAATTAGGTCTAATCAGACTCATTATGACTCACTCACTCCCATTATGATCAATTAGCCTCGTTAGAGAGACACAAACCCCTTATACCCAATAAGACAATAATTACCCAAAAAGGGGCCAATTATGGACCACAAAAACCTGTTATACTTCAATTACACCAAATTAGGTCTAATCAGACTCATTATGACCCATGTAACCAATTGTGACCTATTAGACTCGTTAGGAAGCCACAAACCCCTTATACACACTAAGACCAAAATTATCAAAATAGGAGACATTACAGACCATAAACACCTGTTATACCTCAATTACACCAAATTTGGTCTAATCAGACACATTATGACCCATGTAACCAATTGTGACCTATTAGACTTGTTAGGAAGCCACAAACCCCTTATACACTAAGACCAAAATTATCAAAATAGGAGACATTACAGACCATAAACACCTGTTATACCTCAATTACACCAAATTAGGTCTAATCAGACTCATTATGACCCATGTAACCAATTGTGACCTATTAGACTCGTTAGGCAGCCACAAACCCCCTTATACACACTAAGACCAAAATTATCAAAATAGGAGACATTACAGACCAGAAACACCTGTTATACCTCAATTACACCAAATTTGGTCTAATCAGACACATTATGACCATGTAACCAATTATGACCTATTAGACTCGTTAGGAAGCCACAAACCCCTTATACACTAAGACAAAAATTATCAAAATAGGAGACATTACAGACCAATAAACACTTGTTATACCTTAATTACATCAAATTTGGTCTAATCAAACTCATTATGACCCATGTAACCGATTTTGACCAATTAGACTCGCTAGGTAGCCACAAACCCCTTATAAGACCAAAATTATCAAAATAGGAGACATTACAGACCATAAACACCTGTTATACCTCAATTACACCAAATTAGGTCTAATCAGACTCATTATGACCCATGTAACCAATTGTGACCTATTAGACTCGTTAGGCAGCCACAAACCCCTTATACACACTAAGGCCAAAATTATCAAAATAGGAGACATTACAGACCATAAACACCTGTTATACCTCAATTACACCAAATTAGGTCTAATCAAACTTATTATGACCCATTTACTCCCATTATGATCAATTAGACTCGTTAGAGAGCCAGAAACCCCTTATACCCAATAAGACAAAAATTACCCAAAAAGGAGCCAATTATGGACCACAAAAACCTGTTCCACTTCAATTACACCAAATTAGGTCTAATCAGACTCATTATGACCCATGTAACCAATTGTGACCTATTAGACTCGTTAGGAAGCCACAAACCCCTTATACACACTAAGACCATATTTATCAAAATAGGAGTCATTACAGACCATAAACACCTGTTATACATCAATTACACCAAATTAGGGCTAATCAGACTCATTACAGACCCTTATACACATGTTATACCTCAATTACACCAAACTAGGTTTAATCAAACTCATTATTGACCCATTCACTCCCATTATGATCAATTAGACTCGTTAGAGAGCCACAAACCCCTTATACCCAATAAGACAAAAATTACCCAAAAATGAGCCAATTATGGACCACAAAAACCTTTATACTACAATTACACCAAATTAGGTGTAATCGGACTCATTATGACCCATGTAACCAATTGTGACCTATTAGACTCGTTAGGCAGCCACAAACCCCTTATACACACTTAGGCCAAAGTTATCAAAATAGGAGACATTAAAGACCATAAACACATGTTATACCTCAATTACACCAAATTAGGTCTAATCAGACTCATTATGACCCACTAACTCCCATTATGATCAATTAGACTCGTTAGAGAGCCACAAACCCCTTATACCCAATAAGACAATAATTACCCAAAAAGGAGCCAAATATGGACCACAAAAACCTGTTCCACTTCAATTACACCAAATTAGGTCTAATCAGACTCATTATGACCCATGTAACCAATTGTGACCTATTAGACTCGTTAGGAAGCCACAAACCCCTTATTCACACTAAGACCATATTTATCAAAATAGGAGACATTACAGACCATAAACACCTGTTATACTTCAATTACACCAAATTAGGTCTAATCAGACTCATTATGACCCATGTAACCAATTGTGACCTATTAGACTCCTTAGGCAGCCACAAACCCCTTATACACACTAAGGCCAAAATTATCAAAATAGGAGACATTACAAACCATAAACACTTGTTATACTTCAATTACACCAAATTAGGTCTAATCAGACTCATTATGACCTATGTAACCGATTTTGACCAATTAGACTCGCTAGGTAGACACAAACCCCTTATTCACACTAAGACCATATATTTATCAAAATAGAAGACATTACACATTACAGACCATAAACACCTGTTATACATCAATTACACCAAATTAGGTCTAATCAGACTCATTATGACTCACTCACTCCCATTATGATCAACCCAATAAGACAATAATTACCCAAAAAGGAGCCAATTATGGACCACAAAAACCTGTTATACTACAATTACACCAAATTAGGTGTAATCGGACTCATTATGACCCATGTAACCAATTGTGACCTATTAGACTCGTTAGGCAGCGACAAACCCCTTATACACACTTAGGCCAAAATTATAAAAATAGGAGACATCACAGACCATAAACACATGTTATACCTCAATTACACCAAATTAGGTCTAATTAGACTCATTATGACCCACTCACTCCCATTATGATCAATTAGACTCGTTAGAGAGCCACAAACCCCTTATACCCAATAAGACAATAATTACCCAAAAAGGAGCCAATTATGGACCACAAAAACCTGTTATACTTCAACTACACCAAATTAGGTCTAATCAAACTCATTATGACCCATGTAACCAATTGTGACCTATTAGACTCGTTAGGAAGCCACAATCCCCTTATACACACTAAGACCAAAATTATCAAAATAGGAGACATTACAGACCAATAAACACTTGTTATACCTTAATTACATCAAATTTGGTCTAATCAAACTCATTATGACCCATGTAACCGATTTTGACCAATTAGACTCGCTAGGTAGCCACAAACCCCTTATAAGACCAAAATTATCAAAATAGGAGACATTACAGACCATAAACACCTGTTATACCTCAATTACACCAAATTAGGTCTAATCAGACTCATTATGACCCATGTAACCAATTGTGACCTATTAGACTCGTTAGGCAGCCACAAACCCCTTATACACACTAAGGCCAAAATTATCAAAATAGGAGACATTACAGACCATAAACACCTGTTATACCTCAATTACACCAAATTAGGTCTAATCAGACTTATTATGACCCATTTACTCCCATTATGATCAAGTAGACTCGTTAGAGAGCCAGAAACCCCTTATACCCAATAAGACAAAAATTACCCAAAAAGGAGCCAATTATGGACCACAAAAACCTGTTCCACTTCAATTACACCAAATTAGGTCTAATCAGACTCATTATGACCCATGTAACCAATTGTGACCTATTAGACTCGTTAGGAAGCCACAAACCCCTTATACACACTAAGACCATATTTATCAAAATAGGAGTCATTACAGACCATAAACACCTGTTATACATCAATTACACCAAATTAGGGCTAATCAGACTCATTACAGACCCTTATACACATGTTATACCTCAATTACACCAAACTAGGTTTAATCAGACTCATTATTGACCCATTCACTCCCATTATGATCAATTAGACTCGTTAGAGAGCCACAAACCCCTTATACCCAATAAGACAAAAATTACCCAAAAAGGAGCCAATTATGGACCACAAAAACCTGTTATACTACAATTACACCAAATTAGGTGTAATCGGACTCATTATGACCCATGTAACCAATTGTGACCTATTAGACTCGTTAGGCAGCCACAAACCCCTTATACACACTTAGGCCAAAATTATCAAAATAGGAGACATTACAGACCATAAACACATGTTATACCTCAATTACACCAAATTAGGTCTAATCAGACTCATTATGACCCACTAACTCCCATTATGATCAATTAGACTCGTTAGAGAGCCACAAACCCCTTATACCCAATAAGACAATAATTACCCAAAAAGGAGCCAAATATGGACCACAAAAACCTGTTCCACTTCAATTACACCAAATTAGGTCTAATCAGACTCATTATGACCCATGTAACCAATTGTGACCTATTAGACTCGTTAGGAAGCCACAAACCCCTTATTCACACTAAGACCATATTTATCAAAATAGGAGACATTACAGACCATAAACACCTGTTATACTTCAATTACACCAAATTAGGTCTAATCAGACTCATTATGACCCATGTAACCAATTGTGACCTATTAGACTCCTTAGGCAGCCACAAACCCCTTATACACACTAAGGCCAAAATTATCAAAATAGGAGACATTACAAACCATAAACACTTGTTATACTTCAATTACACCAAATTAGGTCTAATCAGACTCATTATGACCTATGTAACCGATTTTGACCAATTAGACTCGCTAGGTAGACACAAACCCCTTATTCACACTAAGACCATATATTTATCAAAATAGAAGACATTACACATTACAGACCATAAACACCTGTTATACATCAATTACACCAAATTAGGTCTAATCAGACTCATTATGACTCACTCACTCCCATTATGATCAACCCAATAAGACAATAATTACCCAAAAAGGAGCCAATTATGGACCACAAAAACCTGTTATACTACAATTACACCAAATTAGGTGTAATCGGACTCATTATGACCCATGTAACCAATTGTGACCTATTAGACTCATTAGGCAGCGACAAACCCCTTATACACACTTAGGCCAAAATTATAAAAATAGGAGACATCACAGACCATAAACACATGTTATACCTCAATTACACCAAATTAGGTCTAATTAGACTCATTATGACCCACTCACTCCCATTATGATCAATTAGACTCGTTAGAGAGCCACAAACCCCTTATACCCAATAAGACAATAATTACCCAAAAAGGAGCCAATTATGGACCACAAAAACCTGTTATACTTCAACTACACCAAATTAGGTCTAATCAAACTCATTATGACCCATGTAACCAATTGTGACCTATTAGACTCGTTAGGAAGCCACAATCCCCTTATACACACTAAGACCAAAATTATCAAAATAGGAGACATTACAGACCAATAAACACTTGTTATACCTTAATTACATCAAATTTGGTCTAATCAAACTCATTATGACCCATGTAACCGATTTTGACCAATTAGACTCGCTAGGTAGCCACAAACCCCTTATAAGACCAAAATTATCAAAATAGGAGACATTACAGACCATAAACACCTGTTATACCTCAATTACACCAAATTAGGTCTAATCAGACTCATTATGACCCATGTAACCAATTGTGACCTATTAGACTCGTTAGGCAGCCACAAACCCCTTATACACACTAAGGCCAAAATTATCAAAATAGGAGACATTACAGACCATAAACACCTGTTATACCTCAATTACACCAAATTAGGTCTAATCAGACTTATTATGACCCATTTACTCCCATTATGATCAAGTAGACTCGTTAGAGAGCCAGAAACCCCTTATACCCAATAAGACAAAAATTACCCAAAAAGGAGCCAATTATGGACCACAAAAACCTGTTCCACTTCAATTACACCAAATTAGGTCTAATCAGACTCATTATGACCCATGTAACCAATTGTGACCTATTAGACTCGTTAGGAAGCCACAAACCCCTTATACACACTAAGACCATATTTATCAAAATAGGAGTCATTACAGACCATAAACACCTGTTATACATCAATTACACCAAATTAGGGCTAATCAGACTCATTACAGACCCTTATACACATGTTATACCTCAATTACACCAAACTAGGTTTAATCAGACTCATTATTGACCCATTCACTCCCATTATGATCAATTAGACTCGTTAGAGAGCCACAAACCCCTTATACCCAATAAGACAAAAATTACCCAAAAAGGAGCCAATTATGGACCACAAAAACCTGTTATACTACAATTACACCAAATTAGGTGTAATCGGACTCATTATGACCCATGTAACCAATTGTGACCTATTAGACTCGTTAGGCAGCCACAAACCCCTTATACACACTTAGGCCAAAATTATCAAAATAGGAGACATTACAGACCATAAACACATGTTATACCTCAATTACACCAAATTAGGTCTAATCAGACTCATTATGACCCACTAACTCCCATTATGATCAATTAGACTCGTTAGAGAGCCACAAACCCCTTATACCCAATAAGACAATAATTACCCAAAAAGGAGCCAAATATGGACCACAAAAACCTGTTCCACTTCAATTACACCAAATTAGGTCTAATCAGACTCATTATGACCCATGTAACCAATTGTGACCTATTAGACTCGTTAGGAAGCCACAAACCCCTTATTCACACTAAGACCATATTTATCAAAATAGGAGACATTACAGACCATAAACACCTGTTATACTTCAATTACACCAAATTAGGTCTAATCAGACTCATTATGACCCATGTAACCAATTGTGACCTATTAGACTCCTTAGGCAGCCACAAACCCCTTATACACACTAAGGCCAAAATTATCAAAATAGGAGACATTACAAACCATAAACACTTGTTATACTTCAATTACACCAAATTAGGTCTAATCAGACTCATTATGACCTATGTAACCGATTTTGACCAATTAGACTCGCTAGGTAGACACAAACCCCTTATTCACACTAAGACCATATATTTATCAAAATAGAAGACATTACACATTACAGACCATAAACACCTGTTATACATCAATTACACCAAATTAGGTCTAATCAGACTCATTATGACTCACTCACTCCCATTATGATCAACCCAATAAGACAATAATTACCCAAAAAGGAGCCAATTATGGACCACAAAAACCTGTTATACTACAATTACACCAAATTAGGTGTAATCGGACTCATTATGACCCATGTAACCAATTGTGACCTATTAGACTCGTTAGGCAGCGACAAACCCCTTATACACACTTAGGCCAAAATTATAAAAATAGGAGACATCACAGACCATAAACACATGTTATACCTCAATTACACCAAATTAGGTCTAATTAGACTCATTATGACCCACTCACTCCCATTATGATCAATTAGACTCGTTAGAGAGCCACAAACCCCTTATACCCAATAAGACAATAATTACCCAAAAAGGAGCCAATTATGGACCACAAAAACCTGTTATACTTCAACTACACCAAATTAGGTCTAATCAAACTCATTATGACCCATGTAACCAATTGTGACCTATTAGACTCGTTAGGAAGCCACAATCCCCTTATACACACTAAGACCAAAATTATCAAAATAGGAGACATTACAGACCAATAAACACTTGTTATACCTTAATTACATCAAATTTGGTCTAATCAAACTCATTATGACCCATGTAACCGATTTTGACCAATTAGACTCGCTAGGTAGCCACAAACCCCTTATAAGACCAAAATTATAAAAATAGGAGACATTACAGACCATAAACACCTGTTATACCTCAATTACACCAAATTAGGTCTAATCAGACTCATTATGACCCATGTAACCAATTGTGACCTATTAGACTCGTTAGGCAGCCACAAACCCCTTATACACACTAAGGCCAAAATTATCAAAATAGGAGACATTACAGACCATAAACACCTGTTATACCTCAATTACACCAAATTAGGTCTAATCAGACTTATTATGACCCATTTACTCCCATTATGATCAAGTAGACTCGTTAGAGAGCCAGAAACCCCTTATACCCAATAAGACAAAAATTACCCAAAAAGGAGCCAATTATGGACCACAAAAACCTGTTCCACTTCAATTTCACCAAATTAGGTCTAATCAGACTCATTATGACCCATGTAACCAATTGTGACCTATTAGACTCGTTAGGAAGCCACAAACCCCTTATACACACTAAGACCATATTTATCAAAATAGGAGTCATTACAGACCATAAACACCTGTTATACATCAATTACACCAAATTAGGGCTAATCAGACTCATTACAGACCCTTATACACATGTTATACCTCAATTACACCAAACTAGGTTTAATCAGACTCATTATTGACCCATTCACTCCCATTATGATCAATTAGACTCGTTAGAGAGCCACAAACCCCTTATACCCAATAAGACAAAAATTACCCAAAAAGGAGCCAATTATGGACCACAAAAACCTGTTATACTACAATTACACCAAATTAGGTGTAATCGGACTCATTATGACCCATGTAACCAATTGTGACCTATTAGACTCGTTAGGCAGCCACAAACCCCTTATACACACTTAGGCCAAAATTATCAAAATAGGAGACATTACAGACCATAAACACATGTTATACCTCAATTACACCAAATTAGGTCTAATCAGACTCATTATGACCCACTAACTCCCATTATGATCAATTAGACTCGTTAGAGAGCCACAAACCCCTTATACCCAATAAGACAATAATTACCCAAAAAGGAGCCAATTATGGACCACAAAAACCTGTTCCACTTCAATTACACCAAATTAGGTCTAATCAGACTCATTATGACCCATGTAACCAATTGTGACCTATTAGACTCGTTAGGAAGCCACAAACCCCTTATTCACACTAAGACCATATTTATCAAAATAGGAGACATTACAGACCATAAACACCTGTTATACTTCAATTACACCAAATTAGGTCTAATCAGACTCATTATGACCCATGTAACCAATTGTGACCTATTAGACTCGTTAGGCAGCCACAAACCCCTTATACACACTAAGGCCAAAATTATCAAAATAGGAGACATTACAAACCATAAACACTTGTTATACTTCAATTACACCAAATTAGGTCTAATCAGACTCATTATGACCTATGTAACCGATTTTGACCAATTAGACTCGCTAGGTAGACACAAACCCCTTATTCACACTAAGACCATATATTTATCAAAATAGAAGACATTACAGACCATAAACACCTGTTATACATCAATTACACCAAATTAGGTCTAATCAGACTCATTATGACTCACTCACTCCCATTATGATCAATTAGACTCGTTAGAGAGACACAAACCCCTTATACCCAATAAGACAATAATTACCCAAAAAGGAGCCAATTATGGACCACAAAAACCTGTTATACTTCAATTACACCAAATTAGGTATAATCAGACTCATTATGACCCATCTAACCAATTGTGACCTATTAGACTCGTTAGGAAGCCACAAACCCCTTATACACTCTAAGAGCAAAATTATCAAAATAGGAGACATTACAGACCATAAACACCTGTTATACCTCAATTACACCAAATTTGGTCTAATCAGACACATTATGACCCATGTAACCAATTGTGACCTATTAGACTCGTTAGGAAGCCACAAACCCCTTATACACTAAGACCAAAATTATCAAAATAGGAGACATTACAGACCATAAACACCTGTTATACCTCAATTACACCAAATTAGGTCTAATCAGACTCATTAAGACCCATGTAACCAATTGTGACCTATTAGACTCGTTAGGCAGCCACAAACCCTTATACACACTAAGACCAAAATTATCAAAATAGGAGACATTACAGACCAGAAACACCTGTTATACCTCAATTACACCAAATTAGGTCTAATCAGACTCATTAAGACCCATGTAACCAATTGTGACCTATTAGACTCGTTAGGCAGCCACAAACCCCTTATACACACTAAGACCAAAATTATCAAAATAGGAGACATTACAGACCATAAACACCTGTTATACCTCAATTACACCAAATTAGGTCTAATCAGACTCATTATGACCCATGTAACCAATTGTGACCTATTAGACTCGTTAGGCAGCCACAAATCCCTTATACACACTAAGGCCAAAATTATCAAAATAGGAGACATTACAGACCCTAAACACCTGTTATACCTCAATTACACCAAATTAGGTCTAATCAGACTTATTATGACCCATTTACTCCCATTATGATCAATTAGACTCGTTAGAGAGCCAGAAACCCCTTATACCCAATATGACAAAAATTACCCAAAAAGGAGCCAATTATGAACCACAAAAACCTGTTATACTTCAATTACACCAAATTAGGTCTAATCAGACTCATTAAGACCCACATAACCAATTGTGACCTATTAGACTCGTTAGGCAGCCACAAACCCCTTATACACACTAAGGCCAAAATTATCAAAATAGGAGACATTATAGACCATAAACACTTGTTATACCTCAATTACACCAAATTTGGTCTAACCAGACTCATTATGACCCATTCACTCCCATTATGATCAATTAGACTCGTTAGAGAGCCACAAACCCCTTATACCCAATAAGACAATAATTACCCAAAAAGGAGCCAATTATGAACTACAAAAACCTGTTATACTTCAATTACACCAAATTAGGTCTAATCAGACTCATTAAGACCCACGTAACCAATTGTGACCTATTAGACTCGTTAGGCAGCCACAAACCCCTTATACACACTAAGGCCAAAATTATCAAAATAGGAGACATTATAGAGCATAAACACTTGTTATACTTCAATTACACCAAATTAGGTCTAATCAGACTCATTATGACCCATGTAACCAATTGTGACCTATTAGACTCGTTAGGTAGCCACAAACCCCTTATTCACACTAAGACCATATTTATCAAAATAGGAGACATTACAGACCATAAACACCTGTTATACATCAATTACACCAAATTAGGTCTAATCAGACTCATTATGACCCATGTAACTAATTGTGACCTATTAGACTCGTTAGGCAGCCACAAACCCCTTATACACACAAAGGCCAAAATTATCAAAATAGGAGACATTACAGACCATAAACACCTGTTATACCTCAATTACACCAAATTAGGTCTAATCAGACTTATTATGACCCATTTACTCCCATTATGAGCAATTAGACTCGTTAGAGAGCCAGAAACCCCTTATACCCAATAAGACAAAAATTTCCCAAAAAGGAGCCAATTATGGACCACAAAAACCTGTTCCACTTCAATTACACCAAATTAGGTCTAATCAGACTCATTATGACCCATGTAACCAATTGTGACCTATTAGACTCGTTAGGAAGCCACAAACCCCTTATTCACACTAAGACCATATTTATCAAAATAGGAGACATTACAGACCATAAACACCTGTTATACATCAATTACACCAAATTAGGTCTAATCAGACTCATTATGACCCATTTACTCCCATTATGAGCAATTAGACTCGTTAGAGAGCCACAAACCCCTTATACCCAATAAGACAATAATTACCCAAAAAGGAGCCAATTATGAACCACAAAAACCTGTTATACTTCAATTACACCAAATTAGGTCTAATCAGACTCATTAAGACCCACGTAACCAATTGTGACCTATTAGACTCGTTAGGCAGCCACAAACCCCTTATACACACTAAGGCCAAAATTATCAAAATATGAGACATTATAGACCATAAACACTTGTTATACCTCAATTACACCAAATTTGGTCTAATCAGACTCATTATGACCCATTCACTCCCATTATGATCAATTAGACTCGTTAGAGAGCCACAAACCCCATATACCCAATTAGACAAAAATTACCCAAAAAGGAGCCAATTATGGACCACAAAAACCTGTTCCACTTCAATTACACCAAATTAGGTCTAATCAAACTCATTATGACCCATGTAACCAATTGTGACCTATTAGACTCGTTAGGAAGCAACAAACCCTTTATACACACTAAGGCCAAAATTATCAAAATAGGAGACATTACAGACCATAAACACTTGTTATACTTCAATTACACCAAATTAGGTCTAATCAGACTCATTATGACCATATTAGACTCGTTAGGAAGCCACAAACCCCTTATACACACTAAGACCATATTTATCAAAATAGGAGACATTACAGACCATAAACACCTGTTATACATCAATTACACCAAATTAGGGCTAATCAGACTCATTATGACCCATGTAACTGATTCTGATCTAATTAGACTCGTTAGGCAGCCACAAACCCCTTATACACACTAAGACCAAAATTATCAAAATAGGAGACATTACAGACCCTAAACACCTGTTATACATCAATTACACCAAATTTGGTCTAATCAGACACATTATGACCCATGTAACCAATTGTGACCTATTAGACTCGTTAGGAAGCCACAAACCCCTTATACACTAAGACCAAAATTATCAAAATAGGAGACATTACAGACCATAAACACCTGTTATACCTCAATTACACCAAATTAGGTCTAATCAGACTCATTATGACCCATGTAACCGATTTTGATCTAATTAGACTCGGTAGGCAGCCACAAACCCCTTATACACACTAAGACCAAAATTATCAAAATAGGAGACATTACAGACCCTAAACACCTGTTATACCTTAATTACATCAAATTTGGTCTAATCAAACTCATTATGACCCATGTAACCGATTTTGACCAATTAGACTCGCTAGGTAGCCACAAACCCCTTATTCACACTAAGACCATATATTTATCAAAATAGAAGACATTACAGACCATAAACACCTGTTATACCTCAATTACACCAAATTTGGTCTAATCAAACTCATTATGACCCATGTAACCGATTTTGATCTAATTAGACTCGTTAGGCAGCCACAAACCCCTTATACACACTAAGACCAAAATTATCAAAATAGGAGACATTACAGACCCTAAACACCTGTTATACATCAATTACACCAAATTTGGTCTAATCAGACACATTATGACCCATGTAACCAATTGTGACCTATTAGACTCGTTAGGAAGCCACAAACCCCTTATACACTAACACCAAAATTATCAAAATAGGAGACATTACAGACCATAAACACCTGTTATACCTCAATTACACCAAATTAGGTCTAATCAGACTCATTATGACCCATGTAACCAATTGTGACCTATTAGACTCGTTAGGCAGCCACAAACCCCTTATACACACTAAGACCAAAATTATCAAAATAGGAGACATTACAGACCATAAACACCTGTTATACCTCAATTACACCAAATTTGGTCTAATCAGACACATTATGACCATGTAACCAATTATGACCTATTAGACTCGTTAGGAAGCCACAAACCCCTTATACACTAAGACCAAAATTATCAAAATAGGAGACATTACAGACCATAAACACCTGTTATACCTCAATTACACCAAATTAGGTCTAATCAGACTCATTATGACCCATGTAACCAATTGTGACCTATTAGACTCGTTAGGCAGCCACAAACCCCTTATACACACTAAGACCAAAATTATCAAAATAGGAGACATTACAGACCATAAACACCTGCTATACCTTAATTACATCAAATTTGGTCTAATCAAACTCATTATGACCCATGTAACCGATTTTGACCAATTAGACTCGCTAGGTAGCCACAAACCCCTTATTCACACTAAGACCATATATTTATCAAAATAGAAGACATTACAGACCATAAACACCTGTTATACCTCAATTACACCAAATTTGGTCTAATCAAACTCATTATGACCCATGTAACCGATTTTGATCTAATTAGACTCGTTAGGCAGCCACAAACCCCTTATACACACTAAGACCAAAATTATCAAAATAGGAGACATTACAGACCCTAAACACCTGTTATACATCAATTACACCAAATTTGGTCTAATCAGACACATTATGACCCATGTAACCAATTGTGACCTATTAGACTCGTTAGGAAGCCACAAACCCCTTATACACTAAGACCAAAATTATCAAAATAGGAGACATTACAGACCATAAACACCTGTTATACCTCAATTACACCAAATTTGGTCTAATCAGACACATTATGACCATGTAACCAATTATGACCTATTAGACTCGTTAGGAAGCCACAAACCCCTTATACACTAAGACCAAAATTATCAAAATAGGAGACATTACAGACCATAAACACCTGTTATACCTCAATTACACCAAATTAGGTCTAATCAGACTCATTATGACCCATGTAACCAATTGTGACCTATTAGACTCGTTAGGCAGCCACAAACCCCTTATACACACTAAGACCAAAATTATCAAAATAGGAGACATTACAGACCATAAACACCTGTTATACCTTAATTACATCAAATTTGGTCTAATCAAACTCATTATGACCCATGTAACCGATTTTGACCAATTAGACTCGCTAGGTAGCCACAAACCCCTTATTCACACTAAGACCATATATTTATCAAAATAGAAGACATTACAGACCATAAACACCTGTTATACCTCAATTACACCAAATTTGGTCTAATCAAACTCATTATGACCCATGTAACCGATTTTGATCTAATTAGACTCGTTAGGCAGCCACAAACCCCTTATACACACTAAGACCAAAATTATCAAAATAGGAGACATTACAGACCCTAAACACCTGTTATACATCAATTACACCAAATTTGGTCTAATCAGACACATTATGACCCATGTAACCAATTGTGACCTATTAGACTCGTTAGGAAGCCACAAACCCCTTATACACTAAGACCAAAATTATCAAAATAGGAGACATTACAGACCATAAACACCTGTTATACCTCAATTACACCAAATTAGGTCTAATCAGACTCATTATGACCCATGTAACCGATTTTGATCTAATTAGACTCGGTAGGCAGCCACAAACCCCTTATACACACTAAGACCAAAATTATCAAAATAGGAGACATTACAGACCATAAACACCTGTTATACCTTAATTACATCAAATTTGGTCTAATCAAACTCATTATGACCCATGTAACCGATTTTGACCAATTAGACTCGCTAGGTAGCCACAAACCCCTTATTCACACTAAGACCATATATTTATCAAAATAGAAGACATTACAGACCATAAACACCTGTTATACCTCAATTACACCAAATTTGGTCTAATCAAACTCATTATGACCCATGTAACCGATTTTGATCTAATTAGACTCGTTAGGCAGCCACAAACCCCTTATACACACTAAGACCAAAATTATCAAAATAGGAGACATTACAGACCCTAAACACCTGTTATACATCAATTACACCAAATTTGGTCTAATCAGACACATTATGACCCATGTAACCAATTGTGACCTATTAGACTCGTTAGGAAGCCACAAACCCCTTATACACTAAGACCAAAATTATCAAAATAGGAGACATTACAGACCATAAACACCTGTTATACTTCAATTACACCAAATTAGGTCTAATCAGACTCATTATGACCCATGTAACCAATTGTGACCTATTAGACTCGTTAGGCAGCCACAAACCCCTTATACACACTAAGGCCAAAATTATCAAAATAGGAGACATTACAAACCATAAACACTTGTTATACTTCAATTACACCAAATTAGGTCTAATCAGACTCATTATGACCTATGTAACCGATTTTGACCAATTAGACTCGCTAGGTAGACACAAACCCCTTATTCACACTAAGACCATATATTTATCAAAATAGAAGACATTACAGACCATAAACACCTGTTATACATCAATTACACCAAATTAGGTCTAATCAGACTCATTATGACTCACTCACTCCCATTATGATCAATTAGACTCGTTAGAGAGACACAAACCCCTTATACCCAATAAGACAATAATTACCCAAAAAGGAGCCAATTATGGACCACAAAAACCTGTTATACTTCAATTACACCAAATTAGGTCTAATCAGACTCATTATGACCCATCTAACCAATTGTGACCTATTAGACTCGTTAGGAAGCCACAAACCCCTTATACACTCTAAGACCAAAATTATCAAAATAGGAGACATTACAGACCATAAACACCTGTTATACCTCAATTACACCAAATTTGGTCTAATCAGACACATTATGACCCATGTAACCAATTGTGACCTATTAGACTCGTTAGGAAGCCACAAACCCCTTATACACTAAGACCAAAATTATCAAAATAGGAGACATTACAGACCATAAACACCTGTTATACCTCAATTACACCAAATTAGGTCTAATCAGACTCATTAAGACCCATGTAACCAATTGTGACCTATTAGACTCGTTAGGCAGCCACAAACCCTTATACACACTAAGACCAAAATTATCAAAATAGGAGACATTACAGACCAGAAACACCTGTTATACCTCAATTACACCAAATTAGGTCTAATCAGACTCATTAAGACCCATGTAACCAATTGTGACCTATTAGACTCGTTAGGCAGCCACAAACCCCTTATACACACTAAGACCAAAATTATCAAAATAGGAGACATTACAGACCATAAACACCTGTTATACCTCAATTACACCAAATTAGGTCTAATCAGACTCATTATGACCCATGTAACCAATTGTGACCTATTAGACTCGTTAGGCAGCCACAAATCCCTTATACACACTAAGGCCAAAATTATCAAAATAGGAGACATTACAGACCCTAAACACCTGTTATACCTCAATTACACCAAATTAGGTCTAATCAGACTTATTATGACCCATTTACTCCCATTATGATCAATTAGACTCGTTAGAGAGCCAGAAACCCCTTATACCCAATATGACAAAAATTACCCAAAAAGGAGCCAATTATGAACCACAAAAACCTGTTATACTTCAATTACACCAAATTAGGTCTAATCAGACTCATTAAGACCCACATAACCAATTGTGACCTATTAGACTCGTTAGGCAGCCACAAACCCCTTATACACACTAAGGCCAAAATTATCAAAATAGGAGACATTATAGACCATAAACACTTGTTATACCTCAATTACACCAAATTTGGTCTAACCAGACTCATTATGACCCATTCACTCCCATTATGATCAATTAGACTCGTTAGAGAGCCACAAACCCCTTATACCCAATAAGACAATAATTACCCAAAAAGGAGCCAATTATGAACTACAAAAACCTGTTATACTTCAATTACACCAAATTAGGTCTAATCAGACTCATTAAGACCCACGTAACCAATTGTGACCTATTAGACTCGTTAGGCAGCCACAAACCCCTTATACACACTAAGGCCAAAATTATCAAAATAGGAGACATTATAGAGCATAAACACTTGTTATACTTCAATTACACCAAATTAGGTCTAATCAGACTCATTATGACCCATGTAACCAATTGTGACCTATTAGACTCGTTAGGTAGCCACAAACCCCTTATTCACACTAAGACCATATTTATCAAAATAGGAGACATTACAGACCATAAACACCTGTTATACATCAATTACACCAAATTAGGTCTAATCAGACTCATTATGACCCATGTAACTAATTGTGACCTATTAGACTCGTTAGGCAGCCACAAACCCCTTATACACACAAAGGCCAAAATTATCAAAATAGGAGACATTACAGACCATAAACACCTGTTATACCTCAATTACACCAAATTAGGTCTAATCAGACTTATTATGACCCATTTACTCCCATTATGAGCAATTAGACTCGTTAGAGAGCCAGAAACCCCTTATACCCAATAAGACAAAAATTTCCCAAAAAGGAGCCAATTATGGACCACAAAAACCTGTTCCACTTCAATTACACCAAATTAGGTCTAATCAGACTCATTATGACCCATGTAACCAATTGTGACCTATTAGACTCGTTAGGAAGCCACAAACCCCTTATTCACACTAAGACCATATATTTATCAAAATAGAAGACATTACAGACCATAAACACCTGTTATACCTCAATTACACCAAATTTGGTCTAATCAAACTCATTATGACCCATGTAACCGATTTTGATCTAATTAGACTCGTTAGGCAGCCACAAACCCCTTATACACACTAAGACCAAAATTATCAAAATAGGAGACATTACAGACCCTAAACACCTGTTATACCTTAATTACATCAAATTTGGTCTAATCAAACTCATTATGACCCATGTAACCGATTTTGACCAATTAGACTCGCTAGGTAGCCACAAACCCCTTATTCACACTAAGACCATATATTTATCAAAATAGAAGACATTACAGACCATAAACACCTGTTATACCTCAATTACACCAAATTTGGTCTAATCAAACTCATTATGACCCATGTAACCGATTTTGATCTAATTAGACTCGTTAGGCAGCCACAAACCCCTTATACACACTAAGACCAAAATTATCAAAATAGGAGACATTACAGACCCTAAACACCTGTTATACATCAATTACACCAAATTTGGTCTAATCAGACACATTATGACCCATGTAACCAATTGTGACCTATTAGACTCGTTAGGAAGCCACAAACCCCTTATACACTAAGACCAAAATTATCAAAATAGGAGACATTACAGACCATAAACACTTGTTATACTTCAATTACACCAAATTAGGTCTAATCAGACTCATTATGACCCATGTAACCAATTGTGACCTATTAGACTCGTTAGGCAGCCACAAACCCCTTATACACACTAAGGCCAAAATTATCAAAATAGGAGACATTACAAACCATAAACACTTGTTATACTTCAATTACACCAAATTAGGTCTAATCAGACTCATTATGACCTATGTAACCGATTTTGACCAATTAGACTCGCTAGGTAGACACAAACCCCTTATTCACACTAAGACCATATATTTATCAAAATAGAAGACATTACAGACCATAAACACCTGTTATACATCAATTACACCAAATTAGGTCTAATCAGACTCATTATGACTCACTCACTCCCATTATGATCAATTAGACTCGTTAGAGAGACACAAACCCCTTATACCCAATAAGACAATAATTACCCAAAAAGGAGCCAATTATGGACCACAAAAACCTGTTATACTTCAATTACACCAAATTAGGTCTAATCAGACTCATTATGACCCATCTAACCAATTGTGACCTATTAGACTCGTTAGGAAGCCACAAACCCCTTATACACTCTAAGACCAAAATTATCAAAATAGGAGACATTACAGACCATAAACACCTGTTATACCTCAATTACACCAAATTTGGTCTAATCAGACACATTATGACCCATGTAACCAATTGTGACCTATTAGACTCGTTAGGAAGCCACAAACCCCTTATACACTAAGACCAAAATTATCAAAATAGGAGACATTACAGACCATAAACACCTGTTATACCTCAATTACACCAAATTAGGTCTAATCAGACTCATTAAGACCCATGTAACCAATTGTGACCTATTAGACTCGTTAGGCAGCCACAAACCCTTATACACACTAAGACCAAAATTATCAAAATAGGAGACATTACAGACCAGAAACACCTGTTATACCTCAATTACACCAAATTAGGTCTAATCAGACTCATTAAGACCCATGTAACCAATTGTGACCTATTAGACTCGTTAGGCAGCCACAAACCCCTTATACACACTAAGACCAAAATTATCAAAATAGGAGACATTACAGACCATAAACACCTGTTATACCTCAATTACACCAAATTAGGTCTAATCAGACTCATTATGACCCATGTAACCAATTGTGACCTATTAGACTCGTTAGGCAGCCACAAATCCCTTATACACACTAAGGCCAAAATTATCAAAATAGGAGACATTACAGACCCTAAACACCTGTTATACCTCAATTACACCAAATTAGGTCTAATCAGACTTATTATGACCCATTTACTCCCATTATGATCAATTAGACTCGTTAGAGAGCCAGAAACCCCTTATACCCAATATGACAAAAATTACCCAAAAAGGAGCCAATTATGAACCACAAAAACCTGTTATACTTCAATTACACCAAATTAGGTCTAATCAGACTCATTAAGACCCACATAACCAATTGTGACCTATTAGACTCGTTAGGCAGCCACAAACCCCTTATACACACTAAGGCCAAAATTATCAAAATAGGAGACATTATAGACCATAAACACTTGTTATACCTCAATTACACCAAATTTGGTCTAACCAGACTCATTATGACCCATTCACTCCCATTATGATCAATTAGACTCGTTAGAGAGCCACAAACCCCTTATACCCAATAAGACAATAATTACCCAAAAAGGAGCCAATTATGAACTACAAAAACCTGTTATACTTCAATTACACCAAATTAGGTCTAATCAGACTCATTAAGACCCACGTAACCAATTGTGACCTATTAGACTCGTTAGGCAGCCACAAACCCCTTATACACACTAAGGCCAAAATTATCAAAATAGGAGACATTATAGAGCATAAACACTTGTTATACTTCAATTACACCAAATTAGGTCTAATCAGACTCATTATGACCCATGTAACCAATTGTGACCTATTAGACTCGTTAGGTAGCCACAAACCCCTTATTCACACTAAGACCATATTTATCAAAATAGGAGACATTACAGACCATAAACACCTGTTATACATCAATTACACCAAATTAGGTCTAATCAGACTCATTATGACCCATGTAACTAATTGTGACCTATTAGACTCGTTAGGCAGCCACAAACCCCTTATACACACAAAGGCCAAAATTATCAAAATAGGAGACATTACAGACCATAAACACCTGTTATACCTCAATTACACCAAATTAGGTCTAATCAGACTTATTATGACCCATTTACTCCCATTATGAGCAATTAGACTCGTTAGAGAGCCAGAAACCCCTTATACCCAATAAGACAAAAATTTCCCAAAAAGGAGCCAATTATGGACCACAAAAACCTGTTCCACTTCAATTACACCAAATTAGGTCTAATCAGACTCATTATGACCCATGTAACCAATTGTGACCTATTAGACTCGTTAGGAAGCCACAAACCCCTTATTCACACTAAGACCATATTTATCAAAATAGGAGACATTACAGACCATAAACACCTGTTATACATCAATTACACCAAATTAGGTCTAATCAGACTCATTATGACCCATTTACTCCCATTATGAGCAATTAGACTCGTTAGAGAGCCACAAACCCCTTATACCCAATAAGACAATAATTACCCAAAAAGGAGCCAATTATGAACCACAAAAACCTGTTATACTTCAATTACACCAAATTAGGTCTAATCAGACTCATTAAGACCCACGTAACCAATTGTGACCTATTAGACTCGTTAGGCAGCCACAAACCCCTTATACACACTAAGGCCAAAATTATCAAAATATGAGACATTATAGACCATAAACACTTGTTATACCTCAATTACACCAAATTTGGTCTAATCAGACTCATTATGACCCATTCACTCCCATTATGATCAATTAGACTCGTTAGAGAGCCACAAACCCCATATACCCAATTAGACAAAAATTACCCAAAAAGGAGCCAATTATGGACCACAAAAACCTGTTCCACTTCAATTACACCAAATTAGGTCTAATCAAACTCATTATGACCCATGTAACCAATTGTGACCTATTAGACTCGTTAGGAAGCAACAAACCCTTTATACACACTAAGGCCAAAATTATCAAAATAGGAGACATTACAGACCATAAACACTTGTTATACTTCAATTACACCAAATTAGGTCTAATCAGACTCATTATGACCATATTAGACTCGTTAGGAAGCCACAAACCCCTTATACACACTAAGACCATATTTATCAAAATAGGAGACATTACAGACCATAAACACCTGTTATACATCAATTACACCAAATTAGGGCTAATCAGACTCATTATGACCCATGTAACTGATTCTGATCTAATTAGACTCGTTAGGCAGCCACAAACCCCTTATACACACTAAGACCAAAATTATCAAAATAGGAGACATTACAGACCCTAAACACCTGTTATACATCAATTACACCAAATTTGGTCTAATCAGACACATTATGACCCATGTAACCAATTGTGACCTATTAGACTCGTTAGGAAGCCACAAACCCCTTATACACTAAGACCAAAATTATCAAAATAGGAGACATTACAGACCATAAACACCTGTTATACCTCAATTACACCAAATTAGGTCTAATCAGACTCATTATGACCCATGTAACCGATTTTGATCTAATTAGACTCGGTAGGCAGCCACAAACCCCTTATACACACTAAGACCAAAATTATCAAAATAGGAGACATTACAGACCATAAACACCTGTTATACCTTAATTACATCAAATTTGGTCTAATCAAACTCATTATGACCCATGTAACCGATTTTGACCAATTAGACTCGCTAGGTAGCCACAAACCCCTTATTCACACTAAGACCATATATTTATCAAAATAGAAGACATTACAGACCATAAACACCTGTTATACCTCAATTACACCAAATTTGGTCTAATCAAACTCATTATGACCCATGTAACCGATTTTGATCTAATTAGACTCGTTAGGCAGCCACAAACCCCTTATACACACTAAGACCAAAATTATCAAAATAGGAGACATTACAGACCCTAAACACCTGTTATACATCAATTACACCAAATTTGGTCTAATCAGACACATTATGACCCATGTAACCAATTGTGACCTATTAGACTCGTTAGGAAGCCACAAACCCCTTATACACTAAGACCAAAATTATCAAAATAGGAGACATTACAGACCATAAACACCTGTTATACCTCAATTACACCAAATTAGGTCTAATCAGACTCATTATGACCCATGTAACCAATTGTGACCTATTAGACTCGTTAGGCAGCCACAAACCCCTTATACACACTAAGACCAAAATTATCAAAATAGGAGACATTACAGACCATAAACACCTGTTATACCTCAATTACACCAAATTTGGTCTAATCAGACACATTATGACCATGTAACCAATTATGACCTATTAGACTCGTTAGGAAGCCACAAACCCCTTATACACTAAGACCAAAATTATCAAAATAGGAGACATTACAGACCATAAACACCTGTTATACCTCAATTACACCAAATTAGGTCTAATCAGACTCATTATGACCCATGTAACCAATTGTGACCTATTAGACTCGTTAGGCAGCCACAAACCCCTTATACACACTAAGACCAAAATTATCAAAATAGGAGACATTACAGACCATAAACACCTGCTATACCTTAATTACATCAAATTTGGTCTAATCAAACTCATTATGACCCATGTAACCGATTTTGACCAATTAGACTCGCTAGGTAGCCACAAACCCCTTATTCACACTAAGACCATATATTTATCAAAATAGAAGACATTACAGACCATAAACACCTGTTATACCTCAATTACACCAAATTTGGTCTAATCAAACTCATTATGACCCATGTAACCGATTTTGATCTAATTAGACTCGTTAGGCAGCCACAAACCCCTTATACACACTAAGACCAAAATTATCAAAATAGGAGACATTACAGACCCTAAACACCTGTTATACATCAATTACACCAAATTTGGTCTAATCAGACACATTATGACCCATGTAACCAATTGTGACCTATTAGACTCGTTAGGAAGCCACAAACCCCTTATACACTAAGACCAAAATTATCAAAATAGGAGACATTACAGACCATAAACACCTGTTATACCTCAATTACACCAAATTTGGTCTAATCAGACACATTATGACCATGTAACCAATTATGACCTATTAGACTCGTTAGGAAGCCACAAACCCCTTATACACTAAGACCAAAATTATCAAAATAGGAGACATTACAGACCATAAACACCTGTTATACCTCAATTACACCAAATTAGGTCTAATCAGACTCATTATGACCCATGTAACCAATTGTGACCTATTAGACTCGTTAGGCAGCCACAAACCCCTTATACACACTAAGACCAAAATTATCAAAATAGGAGACATTACAGACCATAAACACCTGTTATACCTTAATTACATCAAATTTGGTCTAATCAAACTCATTATGACCCATGTAACCGATTTTGACCAATTAGACTCGCTAGGTAGCCACAAACCCCTTATTCACACTAAGACCATATATTTATCAAAATAGAAGACATTACAGACCATAAACACCTGTTATACCTCAATTACACCAAATTTGGTCTAATCAAACTCATTATGACCCATGTAACCGATTTTGATCTAATTAGACTCGTTAGGCAGCCACAAACCCCTTATACACACTAAGACCAAAATTATCAAAATAGGAGACATTACAGACCCTAAACACCTGTTATACATCAATTACACCAAATTTGGTCTAATCAGACACATTATGACCCATGTAACCAATTGTGACCTATTAGACTCGTTAGGAAGCCACAAACCCCTTATACACTAAGACCAAAATTATCAAAATAGGAGACATTACAGACCATAAACACCTGTTATACCTCAATTACACCAAATTAGGTCTAATCAGACTCATTATGACCCATGTAACCGATTTTGATCTAATTAGACTCGGTAGGCAGCCACAAACCCCTTATACACACTAAGACCAAAATTATCAAAATAGGAGACATTACAGACCATAAACACCTGTTATACCTTAATTACATCAAATTTGGTCTAATCAAACTCATTATGACCCATGTAACCGATTTTGACCAATTAGACTCGCTAGGTAGCCACAAACCCCTTATTCACACTAAGACCATATATTTATCAAAATAGAAGACATTACAGACCATAAACACCTGTTATACCTCAATTACACCAAATTTGGTCTAATCAAACTCATTATGACCCATGTAACCGATTTTGATCTAATTAGACTCGTTAGGCAGCCACAAACCCCTTATACACACTAAGACCAAAATTATCAAAATAGGAGACATTACAGACCCTAAACACCTGTTATACATCAATTACACCAAATTTGGTCTAATCAGACACATTATGACCCATGTAACCAATTGTGACCTATTAGACTCGTTAGGAAGCCACAAACCCCTTATACACTAAGACCAAAATTATCAAAATAGGAGACATTACAGACCATAAACACCTGTTATACCTCAATTACACCAAATTAGGTCTAATCAGACTCATTATGACCCATGTAACCAATTGTGACCTATTAGACTCGTTAGGCAGCCACAAACCCCTTATACACACTAAGACCAAAATTATCAAAATAGGAGACATTACAGACCATAAACACCTGTTATACCTCAATTACACCAAATTTGGTCTAATCAGACACATTATGACCATGTAACCAATTATGACCTATTAGACTCGTTAGGAAGCCACAAACCCCTTATACACTAAGACCAAAATTATCAAAATAGGAGACATTACAGACCATAAACACCTGTTATACCTCAATTACACCAAATTAGGTCTAATCAGACTCATTATGACCCATGTAACCAATTGTGACCTATTACACTCGTTAGGCAGCCACAAACCCCTTATACACACTAAGACCAAAATTATCAAAATAGGAGACATTACAGACCATAAACACCTGTTATACCTCAATTACACCAAATTTGGTCTAATCAGACACATTATGACCATGTAACCAATTATGACCTATTAGACTCGTTAGGAAGCCACAAACCCCTTATACACTAAGACCAAAATTATCAAAATAGGAGACATTACAGACCATAAACACCTGTTATACCTCAATTACACCAAATTAGGTCTAATCAGACTCATTATGACCCATGTAACCAATTGTGACCTATTAGACTCGTTAGGCAGCCACAAACCCCTTATACACACTAAGGCCAAAATTATCAAAATAGGAGACATTACAGACCCTAAACACCTGTTATACCTCAATTACACCAAATTAGGTCTAATCAGACTTATTATGACCCATTTACTCCCATTATGATCAATTAGACTCGTTAGAGAGCCAGAAACCCCTTATACCCGATATGACAAAAATTACCCAAAAAGGAGCCAATTATGGACCACAAAAACCTGTTTCACTTCAATTACACCAAATTAGGTCTAATCAGACTCATTATGACCCATGTAACCAATTGTGACCTATTATACTCGTTAGGAAGCCACAAACCCCTTATACACACTAAGACCATATTTATCAAAATAGGAGACATTACAGACTATAAACACCTGTTATACATCAATTACACCAAATTATGGCTAATCAGACTCATTATGACCCATGTAACAGATTCTGATCTAATTAGACTCGTTAGGCAACCACAAACCCCTTATACACACTAAGACCAAAATTATCAAAATAGGAGACATTACAGACCATAAACACCTGTTATACCTCAATTACACCAAACTAGGTTTAATCAGACTCATTATTGACCCATTCACTCCCATTATGATCAATTAGACTCGTTAGAGAGCCACAAACCCCTTATACCCAATAAGACAAAAATTACCCAAAAAGGAGCCAATTATGGACCACAAAAACCTGTTCCACTTCAATTACACCAAATTAGGTCTAATCAGACTCATTATGACCCATGTAACCGATTTTGATCTAATTAGACTCGTTAGGCAGCCACAAACCCCTTATACACACTAAGACCAAAATTTTCAAAATAGGAGACATTACAAACCATAAACACCTGTTATACCTTAATGACATCAAATTTGGTCTAATCAAACTCATTATGACCCATGTAACCGATTTTGACCAATTAGACTCGCTAGGTAGCCACAAACCCCTTATTCACACTAAGACCATATATTTATCAAAATAGAAGACATTACAGACCATAAACACCTGTTATACCTCAAAAAAAACCAAATTTTGTCTAATCAAACTCATTATGACCCATGTAACCGATTTTGATCTAATTAGACTCGTTACGCAGCCACAAACCCCTTATACACACTAAGACCAAAATTATCAAAATAGGAGACATTACAGACCCTAAACACCTGTTATACATCAATTACACCAAATTTGGTCTAATCAGACACATTATGACCCATGTAACCAATTGTGACCTATTAGACTCGTTAGGAAGCCACAAACCCCTTATACACTAAGACCAATATTATCAAAATAGGAGACATTACAGACCATAAACACCTGTTATACCTCAATTACACGAAATTAGGTCTAATCAGACTCATTATGACCCATGTAACCAATTGTGACCTATTAGACTCGTTAGGCAGCCACAAACCCCTTATACACACTAAGACCAAAATTATCAAAATAGGAGACATTACAGACCATAAACACCTGTTATACCTCAATTACACCAAATTTGGTCTAATCAGACTCATTATGACCCATGTAACCGATTTTGATCTAATTAGACTCGTTAGGCAGCCACAAACCCCTTATACACACTAAGACCAAAGTTATCAAAATAGGAGACATTACAGACCATAAACACCTGTTATACCTTAATTACATCAAATTTGGTCTAATCAAACTCATTATGACCCAGGTAACCGATTTTGACCAATTAGACTCGATAGGTAGCCACAAACCCCTTATTCACACTAAGAGCATATTTATCAAAATAGGAGACATTACAGACCATAAACACCTGTTATACATCAATTACACCAAATTAGGTTTAATCAGACTCATTATAACTCACTCACTCCCATTATGGTCAATTAGACTCGTTAGAGAGCCACAAACCCCTTATACCCAATAAGACAATAATTACCCAAAAAGGAGCCAATTATGGACCACAAAAGCCTGTTATACTTCAATTACACCAAATTAGGGCTAATCAGACTCATTATGACCCATGTAACTGATTCTGATCTAATTAGACTCGTTAGGCAACCACAAACCCCTTATACACACTAAGACCAAAATTATCAAAATAGGAGACATTACAGACCATAAACACCTGTTATACCTCAATTACACCAAACTAGGTTTAATCAGACTCATTATTGACCCATTCACTCCCACTATGATCAATTAGACTCGTTAGAGAGCCACAAGCCCTTTATACCCAATAAGACAATAATTACCCAAAAAGGAGCCAATTATGGACCACAAAAACCTGTTATACTTCAATTACACCAAATTAGGTCTAATCAGACTCATTATGACCCATGTAACCAATTGTGACCTATTAGACTCGTTAGGAAGCCACAAACCCCTTATACACACTAAGACCAAAATTATCAAAATAGGAGACATTACAGACCATAAACACCTGTTATACTTCAATTACACAAAATTAGGTCTAATCAGACTCATTATGACCCATGTAACCGATTTTGATCTAATTAGACTCGTTAGGCAACCACAAACCCCTTATACACACTAAGACCAAAATTATCAAAATAGGAGACATTACAAACCATAAACACCTGTTATACCTTAATGACATCAAATTTGGTCTAATCAAACTCATTATGACCCATGTAACCGATTTTGACCAATTAGACTCGCTAGGTAGCCACAAACCCCTTATTCACACTAAGACCATATATTTATCAAAATAGAAGACATTACAGACCATAAACACCTGTTATACCTCAAAAAAAACCAAATTTTGTCTAATCAAACTCATTATGACCCATGTAACCGATTTTGATCTAATTAGACTCGTTACGCAGCCACAAACCCCTTATACACACTAAGACCAAAATTATCAAAATAGGAGACATTACAGACCCTAAACACCTGTTATACATCAATTACACCAAATTTGGTCTAATCAGACACATTATGACCCATGTAACCAATTGTGACCTATTAGACTCGTTAGGAAGCCACAAACCCCTTATACACTAAGACCAATATTATCAAAATAGGAGACATTACAGACCATAAACACCTGTTATACCTCAATTACACCAAATTAGGTCTAATCAGACTCATTATGACCCATGTAACCAATTGTGACCTATTAGACTCGTTAGGCAGCCACAAACCCCTTATACACACTAAGACCAAAATTATCAAAATAGGAGACATTACAGACCATAAACACCTGTTATACCTCAATTACACCAAATTTGGTCTAATCAGACTCATTATGACCCATGTAACCGATTTTGATCTAATTAGACTCGTTAGGCAGCCACAAACCCCTTATACACACTAAGACCAAAATTATCAAAATAGGAGACATTACAAACCATAAACACCTGTTATACCTTAATGACATCAAATTTGGTCTAATCAAACTCATTATGACCCATGTAACCGATTTTGACCAATTAGACTCGCTAGGTAGCCACAAACCCCTTATTCACACTAAGACCATATATTTATCAAAATAGAAGACATTACAGACCATAAACACCTGTTATACCTCAAAAAAAACCAAATTTTGTCTAATCAAACTCATTATGACCCATGTAACCGATTTTGATCTAATTAGACTCGTTACGCAGGCACAAACCCCTTATACACACTAAGACCAAAATTATCAAAATAGGAGACATTACAGACCCTAAACACCTGTTATACATCAATTACACCAAATTTGGTCTAATCAGACACATTATGACCCATGTAACCAATTGTGACCTATTAGACTCGTTAGGAAGCCACAAACCCCTTATACACTAAGACCAATATTATCAAAATAGGAGACATTACAGACCATAAACACCTGTTATACCTCAATTACACCAAATTAGGTCTAATCAGACTCATTATGACCCATGTAACCAATTGTGACCTATTAGACTCGTTAGGCAGCCACAAACCCCTTATACACACTAAGACCAAAATTATCAAAATAGGAGACATTACAGACCATAAACACCTGTTATACCTTAATTACATCAAATTTGGTCTAATCAAACTCATTATGACCCATGTAACCGATTTTGACCAATTAGACTCGCTAGGTAGCCACAAACCCCTTATTCACACTAAGACCATATATTTATCAAAATTGGAGACATTACAGACCATAAACACCTGTTATACATCAATTACACCAAATTAGGTCTAATCAGACTCATTATGACTCACTCACTCCCATTATGATCAATTAGACTCGTTAGAGAGCCACAAACCCCTTATACCCAATAAGACAATAATTACCCAAAAAGGAGCCAATTATGGACCACAAAAACCTGTTATACTTCAATTACACCAAATTAGGTCTAATCAGACTCATTATGACCCATGTAACCAATTGTGTCCTATTAGGCTCGTTAGGAAGCCACATACCCCTTATACACACTAAGACCAAAGTTATCAAAATAGGAAACATTACAGACCATAAACACCTGTTATACCTTAATTACATCAAATTTGGTCTAATCAGACTCATTATGACCCATGTAACCGATTTTGATCTAATTAGACTCGTTAGGCAGCCACAAACCCCTTATACACACTAAGACCATAATTATCAAAATAGGAGACATTACAGACCATAAACACCTGTTATACCTTAATTACATCAAATTTGGTCTAATCAAACTCATTATGACCCAGGTAACCGATTTTGACCAATTAGACTCGATAGGTAGCCACAAACCCCTTATTCACACTAAGACCATATTTATCAAAATAGGAGACATTACAGACCATAAACACCTGTTAAATATCAATTACACCAAATTAGGTCTAATCAGACTCATTATGACTCACTCACTCCAATTATGGTCAATTAGACTCGTTAGAGAGCCACAAACCCCTTATACCCAATAAGACAATAATTACCCAAAAAGGAGCCAATTATGGACCACAAAAGCCTGTTATACTTTAATTACACCAAATTAGGTCTAATCAGACTCATTACGACCCATGTAACCAATTGTGACTTATTAGACTCGTTAGGCAGCCACAAACCCCTTATACACACTAAGGCCAAAATTATCAAAATAGGAGACATTACAGACCATAAACACCTGTTATACATCAATTACACCAAATTAGGTCTAATCAGACTCATTATGACCCACTCACTCCCATTATGATCAATTAGACTCGTTTGAGAGCCACAAACCCCATATACCCAATAAGACAAAAATTACCCAAAAAGAAGCCAATTATGGACCACAAAAACCTGTTCCACTTCAATTACACCAAATTAGGTCTAATCGGACTCATTATGACCCATGTAACCAATTGTGACCTATTAGACTCGTTAGGCAGCCACAAACCCCTTATACACACTAAGGCCAAAATTATCAAAATAGGAGACATTACAGACCCTAAACACCTGTTATACCTCAATTACACCAAATTAGGTCTAATCAGACTTATTATGACCCATTTACTCCCATTATGATCAATTAGACTCGTTAGAGAGCCAGAAACCCCTTATACCCGATATGACAAAAATTACCCAAAAAGGAGCCAATTATGGACCACAAAAACCTGTTTCACTTCAATTACACCAAATTAGGTCTAATCAGACTCATTATGACCCATGTAACCAATTGTGACCTATTATACTCGTTAGGAAGCCACAAACCCCTTATACACACTAAGACCATATTTATCAAAATAGGAGACATTACAGACTATAAACACCTGTTATACATCAATTACACCAAATTATGGCTAATCAGACTCATTATGACCCATGTAACAGATTCTGATCTAATTAGACTCGTTAGGCAACCACAAACCCCTTATACACACTAAGACCAAAATTATCAAAATAGGAGACATTACAGACCATAAACACCTGTTATACCTCAATTACACCAAACTAGGTTTAATCAGACTCATTATTGACCCATTCACTCCCATTATGATCAATTAGACTCGTTAGAGAGCCACAAACCCCTTATACCCAATAAGACAAAAATTACCCAAAAAGGAGCCAATTATGGACCACAAAAACCTGTTCCACTTCAATTACACCAAATTAGGTCTAATCAGACTCATTATGACCCATGTAACCGATTTTGATCTAATTAGACTCGTTAGGCAGCCACAAACCCCTTATACACACTAAGACCAAAATTATCAAAATAGGAGACATTACAAACCATAAACACCTGTTATACCTTAATGACATCAAATTTGGTCTAATCAAACTCATTATGACCCATGTAACCGATTTTGACCAATTAGACTCGCTAGGTAGCCACAAACCCCTTATTCACACTAAGACCATATATTTATCAAAATAGAAGACATTACAGACCATAAACACCTGTTATACCTCAAAAAAAACCAAATTTTGTCTAATCAAACTCATTATGACCCATGTAACCGATTTTGATCTAATTAGACTCGTTACGCAGCCACAAACCCCTTATACACACTAAGACCAAAATTATCAAAATAGGAGACATTACAGACCCTAAACACCTGTTATACATCAATTACACCAAATTTGGTCTAATCAGACACATTATGACCCATGTAACCAATTGTGACCTATTAGACTCGTTAGGAAGCCACAAACCCCTTATACACTAAGACCAATATTATCAAAATAGGAGACATTACAGACCATAAACACCTGTTATACCTCAATTACACGAAATTAGGTCTAATCAGACTCATTATGACCCATGTAACCAATTGTGACCTATTAGACTCGTTAGGCAGCCACAAACCCCTTATACACACTAAGACCAAAATTATCAAAATAGGAGACATTACAGACCATAAACACCTGTTATACCTCAATTACACCAAATTTGGTCTAATCAGACTCATTATGACCCATGTAACCGATTTTGATCTAATTAGACTCGTTAGGCAGCCACAAACCCCTTATACACACTAAGACCAAAGTTATCAAAATAGGAGACATTACAGACCATAAACACCTGTTATACCTTAATTACATCAAATTTGGTCTAATCAAACTCATTATGACCCAGGTAACCGATTTTGACCAATTAGACTCGATAGGTAGCCACAAACCCCTTATTCACACTAAGAGCATATTTATCAAAATAGGAGACATTACAGACCATAAACACCTGTTATACATCAATTACACCAAATTAGGTCTAATCAGACTCATTATAACTCACTCACTCCCATTATGGTCAATTAGACTCGTTAGAGAGCCACAAACCCCTTATACCCAATAAGACAATAATTACCCAAAAAGGAGCCAATTATGGACCACAAAAGCCTGTTATACTTCAATTACACCAAATTAGGGCTAATCAGACTCATTATGACCCATGTAACTGATTCTGATCTAATTAGACTCGTTAGGCAACCACAAACCCCTTATACACACTAAGACCAAAATTATCAAAATAGGAGACATTACAGACCATAAACACCTGTTATACCTCAATTACACCAAACTAGGTTTAATCAGACTCATTATTGACCCATTCACTCCCACTATGATCAATTAGACTCGTTAGAGAGCCACAAGCCCTTTATACCCAATAAGACAATAATTACCCAAAAAGGAGCCAATTATGGACCACAAAAACCTGTTATACTTCAATTACACCAAATTAGGTCTAATCAGACTCATTATGACCCATGTAACCAATTGTGACCTATTAGACTCGTTAGGAAGCCACAAACCCCTTATACACACTAAGACCAAAATTATCAAAATAGGAGACATTACAGACCATAAACACCTGTTATACTTCAATTACACAAAATTAGGTCTAATCAGACTCATTATGACCCATGTAACCGATTTTGATCTAATTAGACTCGTTAGGCAACCACAAACCCCTTATACACACTAAGACCAAAATTATCAAAATAGGAGACATTACAAACCATAAACACCTGTTATACCTTAATGACATCAAATTTGGTCTAATCAAACTCATTATGACCCATGTAACCGATTTTGACCAATTAGACTCGCTAGGTAGCCACAAACCCCTTATTCACACTAAGACCATATATTTATCAAAATAGAAGACATTACAGACCATAAACACCTGTTATACCTCAAAAAAAACCAAATTTTGTCTAATCAAACTCATTATGACCCATGTAACCGATTTTGATCTAATTAGACTCGTTACGCAGCCACAAACCCCTTATACACACTAAGACCAAAATTATCAAAATAGGAGACATTACAGACCCTAAACACCTGTTATACATCAATTACACCAAATTTGGTCTAATCAGACACATTATGACCCATGTAACCAATTGTGACCTATTAGACTCGTTAGGAAGCCACAAACCCCTTATACACTAAGACCAATATTATCAAAATAGGAGACATTACAGACCATAAACACCTGTTATACCTCAATTACACCAAATTAGGTCTAATCAGACTCATTATGACCCATGTAACCAATTGTGACCTATTAGACTCGTTAGGCAGCCACAAACCCCTTATACACACTAAGACCAAAATTATCAAAATAGGAGACATTACAGACCATAAACACCTGTTATACCTTAATTACATCAAATTTGGTCTAATCAAACTCATTATGACCCATGTAACCGATTTTGACCAATTAGACTCGCTAGGTAGCCACAAACCCCTTATTCACACTAAGACCATATATTTATCAAAATTGGAGACATTACAGACCATAAACACCTGTTATACATCAATTACACCAAATTAGGTCTAATCAGACTCATTATGACTCACTCACTCCCATTATGATCAATTAGACTCGTTAGAGAGCCACAAATCCCTTATACCCAATAAGACAATAATTACCCAAAAAGGAGCCAATTATGGACCACAAAAACCTGTTATACTTCAATTACACCAAATTAGGTCTAATCAGACTCATTATGACCCATGTAACCAATTGTGTCCTATTAGGCTCGTTAGGAAGCCACATACCCCTTATACACACTAAGACCAAAGTTATCAAAATAGGAGACATTACAGACCATAAACACCTGTTATACCTCAATTACACCAAATTTAGTCTAATCAGACTCATTATGACCCATGTAACCGATTTTGATCTAATTAGACTCGTTAGGCAACCACAAAACCCTTATACACACTAAGACCAAAGTTATCAAAATAGGAAACATTACAGACCATAAACACCTGTTATACCTTAATTACATCAAATTTGGTCTAATCAGACTCATTATGACCCATGTAACCGATTTTGATCTAATTAGACTCGTTAGGCAGCCACAAACCCCTTATACACACTAAGACCAAAATTATCAAAATAGGAGACATTACAGACCATAAACACCTGTTATACCTTAATTACATCAAATTTGGTCTAATCAAACTCATTATGACCCAGGTAACCGATTTTGACCAATTAGACTCGATAGGTAGCCACAAACCCCTTATTCACACTAAGACCATATTTATCAAAATAGGAGACATTACAGACCATAAACACCTGTTAAATATCAATTACACCAAATTAGGTCTAATCAGACTCATTATGACTCACTCACTCCAATTATGGTCAATTAGACTCGTTAGAGAGCCACAAACCCCTTATACCCAATAAGACAATAATTACCCAAAAAGGAGCCAATTATGGACCACAAAAGCCTGTTATACTTCAATTACACCAAATTAGGTCTAATCAGACTCATTACGACCCATGTAACCAATTGTGACTTATTAGACTCGTTAGGCAGCCACAAACCCCTTATACACACTAAGGCCAAAATTATCAAAATAGGAGACATTACTGACCATAAACACCTGTTATACATCAATTACACCAAATTAGGTCTAATCAGACTCATTATGACCCACTCACTCCCATTATGATCAATTAGACTCGTTTGAGAGCCACAAACCCCATATACCCAATAAGACAAAAATTACCCAAAAAGAAGCCAATTATGGACCACAAAAACCTGTTCCACTTCAATTACACCAAATTAGGTCTAATCGGACTCATTATGACCCATGTAACCAATTGTGACCTATTAGACTCGTTAGGAAGCCACAAACCCCTTATACACACTAAGACCAAAATTATCAAAATTGGAGACATTACAGACCATAAACACCTGTTATACCTCAATTACCCCAAATTTGGTCTAATCAGACTCATTATGACCCATGTAACCAATTGTGACCAATTAGACTCGTTAGGCAGCCACAAACCCCTTATACACACTAAGACCAAAATTATCAAAATAGGAGACATTACAGACCATAAACACACTCAATTACACCAAATTAGGTCTAATCAGACTCACTATGACCCATTTACTCCCATTATGATCAATTAGACTCGTTAGAGAGCCACAAACCCCTTATACCCAATAAGACAAAAATTACCCAAAAAGGAGCCAATTATGGACCACAAAAACCTGTTCCACTTCAATTACACTAAATTAGGTCTAATCAGACTCATTATGACCCATGTAACCAATTGTGACCTATTAGACTCGTTAGGAAGCCACAACCCCTTATACACACTAAGACCAAAATTATCAAAATAGGAGACATTATAGACCATAAATACCTATTATACCTTAATTACATCAAATTTGGTCTAATCAAACTCATTATGACCCACTCACTCCCATTATGATCAATTAGACTCATTTGAGAGCCACAAACCCCTTATACCCAATAAGACAATAATTACCCAAAAAGAAGCCAATTATGGACCAGAAAAACCTGTTATACTTCAATTACACCAAATTAGGTCTAATCAGACTCATTATGACCCATGTAACCAATTGTGACCTATTAGACTCGTTAGGAAGCCACAAACCCCTTATACACACTAAGACCAAAATTATCAAAATATGAGACATTACAGACCATAAACACCTGTTATACCTCAATTACACCAAATTTGGTCTAATCAAACTCGTTATGACCCATGTAACCGATTTTGATCTAATTAGACTCGTTAGGCAACCACAAACCCCTTATACACACTAAGACCAAAATTATCAAAATAGGAGACATTACAGACCATAAACACCTGTTATACCTTAATCACATCAAATTTGGTCTAATCAAACTCATTATGACCCATGTAACCGATTTTGACCAATTAGACTCGCTAGGTAGCCACAAACCCCTTATACCCAATAAGACAATAATTACCCAAAAAGGAGCCAATTATGGACCACAAAAACCTGTTATACTTCAATTACACCAAATTAGGTCTAATCAGACTCATTATGACCCATGTAACCAATTGTGACCTATTAGACTCGTTAGGAAGCCACAAACCCCTTATACACACTAAGACCAAAATTATCAAAATAGGAGACATTACAGACCATAAACACCTGTTATACCTCAATTACACCAAATTTGGTCTAATGAGACACATTTTAACCCATGTAACCAATTGTGACCTATTAGACTCGTTAGGAAGCCACAAACCCCTTATACACTAAGACCAAAATTATCAAAATAGGAGACATTACAGACCATAAACACCTGTTATACTTCAATTACACAAAATTAGGTCTAATCAGACTCATTATGACCCATGTAACCAATTGTGACCTATTAGACTCGTTAGGAAGCCACAAACCCCTTATACACACTAATACCAAAATTATCAAAATAGGAGACATTACAGACCATAAACACCTGTTATACCTCAAAAAAAACCAAATTTTGTCTAATCAAACTCATTATGACCCATGTAACCGATTTTGATCTAATTAGACTCGTTACGCAGCCACAAACACCTTATACACACTAAGACCAAAATTATCAAAATAGGAGACATTATAGACCCTAAACACCTGTTATACATCAATTACACCAAATTTGGTCTAATCAGACACATTATGACCCATGTAACCAATTGTGACCTATTAGACTCGTTAGGAAGCCACAAACCCCTTATACACTAAGACCAATATTATCAAAATAGGAGACATTACAGACCATAAACACCTGTTATACCTCAATTACACCAAATTAGGTCTAATCAGACTCATTATGACCCATGTAACCAATTGTGACCTATTAGACTCGTTAGGCAGCCACAAACCCCTTATACACACTAAGACCAAAATTATCAAAATAGGAGACATTACAGACCATAAACACCTGTTATACCTTAATTACATCAAATTTGGTCTAATCAAACTCATTATGACCCATGTAACCGATTTTGACCAATTAGACTCGCTAGGTAGCCACAAACCCCTTATTCACACTAAGACCATATATTTATCAAAATTGGAGACATTACAGACCATAAACACCTGTTATACATCAATTACACCAAATTAGGTCTAATCAGACTCATTATGACTCACTCACTCCCATTATGATCAATTAGACTCGTTAGAGAGCCACAAACCCCTTATACCCAATAAGACAATAATTACCCAAAAAGGAGCCAATTATGGACCACAAAAACCTGTTATACTTCAATTACACCAAATTAGGTCTAATCAGACTCATTATGACCCATGTAACCAATTGTGTCCTATTAGGCTCGTTAGGAAGCCACATACCCCTTATACACACTAAGACCAAAGTTATCAAAATAGGAGACATTACAGACCATAAACACCTGTTATACCTCAATTACACCAAATTTGGTCTAATCAGACTCATTATGACCCATGTAACCGATTTTGATCTAATTAGACTCGTTAGGCAACCACAAAACCCTTATACACACTAAGACCAAAGTTATCAAAATAGGAAACATTACAGACCATAAACACCTGTTATACCTTAATTACATCAAATTTGGTCTAATCAGACTCATTATGACCCATGTAACCGATTTTGATCTAATTAGACTCGTTAGGCAGCCACAAACCCCTTATACACACTAAGACCAAAATTATCAAAATAGGAGACATTACAGACCATAAACACCTGTTATACCTTAATTACATCAAATTTGGTCTAATCAAACTCATTATGACCCAGGTAACCGATTTTGACCAATTAGACTCGATAGGTAGCCACAAACCCCTTATTCACACTAAGACCATATTTATCAAAATAGGAGACATTACAGACCATAAACACCTGTTAAATATCAATTACACCAAATTAGGTCTAATCAGACTCATTATGACTCACTCACTCCAATTATGGTCAATTAGACTCGTTAGAGAGCCACAAACCCCTTATACCCAATAAGACAATAATTACCCAAAAAGGAGCCAATTATGGACCACAAAAGCCTGTTATACTTCAATTACACCAAATTAGGTCTAATCAGACTCATTACGACCCATGTAACCAATTGTGACTTATTAGACTCGTTAGGCAGCCACAAACCCCTTATACACACTAAGGCCAAAATTATCAAAATAGGAGACATTACAGACCATAAACACCTGTTATACATCAATTACACCAAATTAGGTCTAATCAGACTCATTATGACCCACTCACTCCCATTATGATCAATTAGACTCGTTTGAGAGCCACAAACCACATATACCCAATAAGACAAAAATTACCCAAAAAGAAGCCAATTATGGACCACAAAAACCTGTTCCACTTCAATTACACCAAATTAGGTCTAATCGGACTCATTATGACCCATGTAACCAATTGTGACCTATTAGACTCGTTAGGAAGCCACAAACCCCTTATACACACTAAGACCAAAATTATCAAAATTGGAGACATTACAGACCATAAACACCTGTTATACCTCAATTACCCCAAATTTGGTCTAATCAGACTCATTATGACCCATGTAACCAATTGTGACCAATTAGACTCGTTAGGCAGCCACAAACCCCTTATACACACTAAGACCAAAATTATCAAAATAGGAGACATTACAGACCATAAACACACTCAATTACACCAAATTAGGTCTAATCAGACTCACTATGACCCATTTACTCCCATTATGATCAATTAGACTCGTTAGAGAGCCACAAACCCCTTATACCCAATAAGACAAAAATTACCCAAAAAGGAGCCAATTATGGACCACAAAAACCTGTTCCACTTCAATTACACTAAATTAGGTCTAATCAGACTCATTATGACCCATGTAACCAATTGTGACCTATTAGACTCGTTAGGAAGCCACAACCCCTTATACACACTAAGACCAAAATTATCAAAATAGGAGACATTATAGACCATAAATACCTATTATACCTTAATTACATCAAATTTGGTCTAATCAAACTCATTATGACCCACTCACTCCCATTATGATCAATTAGACTCATTTGAGAGCCACAAACCCCTTATACCCAATAAGACAATAATTACCCAAAAAGAAGCCAATTATGGACCAGAAAAACCTGTTATACTTCAATTACACCAAATTAGGTCTAATCAGACTCATTATGACCCATGTAACCAATTGTGACCTATTAGACTCGTTAGGAAGCCACAAACCCCTTATACACACTAAGACCAAAATTATCAAAATATGAGACATTACAGACCATAAACACCTGTTATACCTCAATTACACCAAATTTGGTCTAATCAAACTCGTTATGACCCATGTAACCGATTTTGATCTAATTAGACTCGTTAGGCAACCACAAACCCCTTATACACACTAAGACCAAAATTATCAAAATAGGAGACATTACAGACCATAAACACCTGTTATACCTTAATCACATCAAATTTGGTCTAATCAAACTCATTATGACCCATGTAACCGATTTTGACCAATTAGACTCGCTAGGTAGCCACAAACCCCTTATACCCAATAAGACAATAATTACCCAAAAAGGAGCCAATTATGGACCACAAAAACCGTTATACTTCAATTACACCAAATTAGGTCTAATCAGACTCATTATGACCCATGTAACCAATTGTGACCTATTAGACTCGTTAGGAAGCCACAAACCCCTTATACACACTAAGACCAAAATTATCAAAATAGGAGACATTACAGACCATAAACACCTGTTATACCTCAATTACACCAAATTTGGTCTAATGAGACACATTTTAACCCATGTAACCAATTGTGACCTATTAGACTCGTTAGGAAGCCACAAACCCCTTATACACTAAGACCAAAATTATCAAAATAGGAGACATTACAGACCATAAACACCTGTTATACTTCAATTACACAAAATTAGGTCTAATCAGACTCATTATGACCCATGTAACCAATTGTGACCTATTAGACTCGTTAGGAAGCCACAAACCCCTTATACACACTAAGACCAAAATTATCAAAATAGGAGACATTACAGACCATAAACACCTGTTATACCTCAATTACACCAAATTTGGTCTATCAGACTCATTATGACCCATGTAACTGATTTTGATCTAATTAGACTCGTTAGGCAGCCACAAACCCCTTATACACACTAAGACCAAAATTATCAAAATAGGAGACATTACAGACCATAAACACCTGTTATACCTTAATTACATCAAATTTGGTCTAATCAAACTCATTATGACCCATGTAACCGATTTTGACCAATTAGAGTCGCTAGGTAGCCACAAACCCCTTATACACACTAAGACCAAAATTATCAAAATAGGAGACATTACAGACCATAAACACCTGTTATCTCAATTACACCAAATTAGGTCTAATCAGACTCATTATGACCCATTCACTCCCATTATGATCAATTAAACTCGTTAAAGAGCCACAAACCCCTTATACCCAATAAGACAAAAATTACCCAAAAAGGAGCCAATTATGGACCACAAAAACCTGTTCCACTTCAATTACACCAAATTTGGTCTAATCAAACTCATTATGACCCATGTAACCGATTTTGACCAATTAGAGTCGCTAGGTAGCCACAAACCCCTTATACACACTAAGGCCAAAATTATCAAAATAGGAGACATTACAGACCATAAACACCTGTTATACATCAATTACACCAAATTAGGTCTAATCAGACTCATTATGACCCACTCACTCCCATTATGATCAATGAGACTCGTTTGAGAGCCACAAACCCCTTATACCCAATAAGACAATAATTACCCAAAAAGGAGCCAATTATGGACCACAAAAACCTGTTATACTTCAATTACACCAAATTAGGTCTAATCAGACTCATTATGACCCATGTAACCAATTGTGACCTATTAGACTCGTTAGGAAGCCACAAACCCCTCATACACACTAAGACCAAAATTATCAAAATAGGAGACATTACAGACCATAAACACCTGTTATACCTCAATTACACCAAATTTGGTCTAATCAGACACATTTTGACCCATGTAACCAATTGTGACCTGTTAGACTCGTTAGGAAGCCACAAACCCCATATACACACTAAGACCATATTTATCAAAATAGGAGACATTACAGAACATAAACACCTGTTATACATCAATTACACCAAATTAGGGCTAATCAGACTCGTTATTTGGTGTAATTGATGTATAACAGGTGTTTATATGGTCTGTAATGTCTCCTATTTTGATAAATATAGACTCGTTAGGAAGCCACAAACCCCTTATACACTAAGACCAAAATTATCAAAATAGGAGACATTACAGACCATAAACACCTGTTATACTTCAATTACACTAAATTAGGTCTAATCAAACTCATTATGACCCATGTAACCGATTTTGATCTAATTAAACTCGTTAGGCAGCCACAAACCCCTTATACACACTAAGACCAAAATTATCAAAATAGGAGACATTACAGACCATAAACACCTGTTATACCTTAATTACATCAAATTTGGTCTAATCAAACTCATTATGACCCATGTAACCGATTTTGACCAATTAGACTCGCTAGGTAGCCACAAACCCCTTATACCCAATAAGACAATAATTTCCCAAAAAGGAGCCAATTATGGACCACAAAAACCTGTTATACTTCAATTACACCAAATTAGGTCTAATCAGACTCATTATGACCCATGTAACCAATTGTGACCTATTAGACTCGTTAGGAAGCCACAAACCCCTTATACACACTAAGACCAAAATTATCAAAATAGGAGACATTACAGACCATAAACACCTGTTATACCTCAATTACACCAAATTTGGTCTAATCAGACACATTTTGACCCATGTAACCAATTGTGACCTATTAGACTCGTTAGGAAGCCACAAACCCCTTATACACTAAGACCAAAATTATCAAAATAGGAGACATTACAGACCATAAACACCTGTTATACTTCAATTACACAAAATTAGGTCTAATCAGACTCATTATGACCCATGTAACCAATTGTGACCAATTAGACTCGTTAGGCAGCCACAAACCCCTTATACACACTAAGACCAAAATTATCAAAATAGGAGACATTACAGACCATAAACACACTCAATTACACCAAATTAGGTCTAATCAGACTCACTATGACCCATTTACTCCCATTATGATCAATTAGACTCGTTAGAGAGCCACAAACCCCTTATACCCAATAAGACAAAAATTACCCAAAAAGGAGCCAATTATGGACCACAAAAACCTGTTCCACTTCAATTACACTAAATTAGGTCTAATCAGACTCATTATGACCCATGTAACCAATTGTGACCTATTAGACTCGTTAGGAAGCCACAACCCCTTATACACACTAAGACCAAAATTATCAAAATAGGAGACATTATAGACCATAAATACCTATTATACCTTAATTACATCAAATTTGGTCTAATCAAACTCATTATGACCCACTCACTCCCATTATGATCAATTAGACTCATTTGAGAGCCACAAACCCCTTATACCCAATAAGACAATAATTACCCAAAAAGAAGCCAATTATGGACCAGAAAAACCTGTTATACTTCAATTACACCAAATTAGGTCTAATCAGACTCATTATGACCCATGTAACCAATTGTGACCTATTAGACTCGTTAGGAAGCCACAAACCCCTTATACACACTAAGACCAAAATTATCAAAATATGAGACATTACAGACCATAAACACCTGTTATACCTCAATTACACCAAATTTGGTCTAATCAAACTCGTTATGACCCATGTAACCGATTTTGATCTAATTAGACTCGTTAGGCAACCACAAACCCCTTATACACACTAAGACCAAAATTATCAAAATAGGAGACATTACAGACCATAAACACCTGTTATACCTTAATCACATCAAATTTGGTCTAATCAAACTCATTATGACCCATGTAACCGATTTTGACCAATTAGACTCGCTAGGTAGCCACAAACCCCTTATACCCAATAAGACAATAATTACCCAAAAAGGAGCCAATTATGGACCACAAAAACCGTTATACTTCAATTACACCAAATTAGGTCTAATCAGACTCATTATGACCCATGTAACCAATTGTGACCTATTAGACTCGTTAGGAAGCCACAAACCCCTTATACACACTAAGACCAAAATTATCAAAATAGGAGACATTACAGACCATAAACACCTGTTATACCTCAATTACACCAAATTTGGTCTAATGAGACACATTTTAACCCATGTAACCAATTGTGACCTATTAGACTCGTTAGGAAGCCACAAACCCCTTATACACTAAGACCAAAATTATCAAAATAGGAGACATTACAGACCATAAACACCTGTTATACTTCAATTACACAAAATTAGGTCTAATCAGACTCATTATGACCCATGTAACCAATTGTGACCTATTAGACTCGTTAGGAAGCCACAAACCCCTTATACACACTAAGACCAAAATTATCAAAATAGGAGACATTACAGACCATAAACACCTGTTATACCTCAATTACACCAAATTTGGTCTATCAGACTCATTATGACCCATGTAACTGATTTTGATCTAATTAGACTCGTTAGGCAGCCACAAACCCCTTATACACACTAAGACCAAAATTATCAAAATAGGAGACATTACAGACCATAAACACCTGTTATACCTTAATTACATCAAATTTGGTCTAATCAAACTCATTATGACCCATGTAACCGATTTTGACCAATTAGAGTCGCTAGGTAGCCACAAACCCCTTATACACACTAAGACCAAAATTATCAAAATAGGAGACATTACAGACCATAAACACCTGTTATCTCAATTACACCAAATTAGGTCTAATCAGACTCATTATGACCCATTCACTCCCATTATGATCAATTAAACTCGTTAAAGAGCCACAAACCCCTTATACCCAATAAGACAAAAATTACCCAAAAAGGAGCCAATTATGGACCACAAAAACCTGTTCCACTTCAATTACACCAAATTTGGTCTAATCAAACTCATTATGACCCATGTAACCGATTTTGACCAATTAGAGTCGCTAGGTAGCCACAAACCCCTTATACACACTAAGGCCAAAATTATCAAAATAGGAGACATTACAGACCATAAACACCTGTTATACATCAATTACACCAAATTAGGTCTAATCAGACTCATTATGACCCACTCACTCCCATTATGATCAATGAGACTCGTTTGAGAGCCACAAACCCCTTATACCCAATAAGACAATAATTACCCAAAAAGGAGCCAATTATGGACCACAAAAACCTGTTATACTTCAATTACACCAAATTAGGTCTAATCAGACTCATTATGACCCATGTAACCAATTGTGACCTATTAGACTCGTTAGGAAGCCACAAACCCCTCATACACACTAAGACCAAAATTATCAAAATAGGAGACATTACAGACCATAAACACCTGTTATACCTCAATTACACCAAATTTGGTCTAATCAGACACATTTTGACCCATGTAACCAATTGTGACCTATTAGACTCGTTAGGAAGCCACAAACCCCATATACACACTAAGACCATATTTATCAAAATAGGAGACATTACAGAACATAAACACCTGTTATACATCAATTACACCAAATTAGGGCTAATCAGACTCGTTATTTGGTGTAATTGATGTATAACAGGTGTTTATATGGTCTGTAATGTCTCCTATTTTGATAAATATAGACTCGTTAGGAAGCCACAAACCCCTTATACACTAAGACCAAAATTATCAAAATAGGAGACATTACAGACCATAAACACCTGTTATACTTCAATTACACTAAATTAGGTCTAATCAAACTCATTATGACCCATGTAACCGATTTTGATCTAATTAAACTCGTTAGGCAGCCACAAACCCCTTATACACACTAAGACCAAAATTATCAAAATAGGAGACATTACAGACCATAAACACCTGTTATACCTTAATTACATCAAATTTGGTCTAATCAAACTCATTATGACCCATGTAACCGATTTTGACCAATTAGACTCGCTAGGTAGCCACAAACCCCTTATACCCAATAAGACAATAATTTCCCAAAAAGGAGCCAATTATGGACCACAAAAACCTGTTATACTTCAATTACACCAAATTAGGTCTAATCAGACTCATTATGACCCATGTAACCAATTGTGACCTATTAGACTCGTTAGGAAGCCACAAACCCCTTATACACACTAAGACCAAAATTATCAAAATAGGAGACATTACAGACCATAAACACCTGTTATACCTCAATTACACCAAATTTGGTCTAATCAGACACATTTTGACCCATGTAACCAATTGTGACCTATTAGACTCGTTAGGAAGCCACAAACCCCTTATACACTAAGACCAAAATTATCAAAATAGGAGACATTACAGACCATAAACACCTGTTATACTTCAATTACACAAAATTAGGTCTAATCAGACTCATTATGACCCATGTAACCAATTGTGACCTATTAGACTCGTTAGGAAGCCACAAACCCCTTATACACACTAAGACCAAAATTATCAAAATAGGAGACATTACAGACCATAAACACCTGTTATACCTCAATTACACCAAATTTGGTCTAATCTAACACATTTTGACCCATGTAACCAATTGTGACCTATTAGACTCGTTAGGAAGCCACAAACCCCATATACACTAAGACCAAAATTATCAAAATAGGAGACATTACAGACCATAAACACCTGTTATACTTCAATTACACCAAATTAGGTCTAATCCATTATGACCCATGTAACCAATTGTGACCTATTAGACTCGTTAGGAAGCCACAAACCCCTTATACACACTAAGACCAAAATTATCAAAATAGGAGACATTACAGACCATAAACACCTGTTATACCTCAATTACACCAAATTTGGTCTAATCAGACACATTTTGACCCATGTAACCAATTGTGACCTGTTAGACTCGTTAGGAAGCCACAAACCCCATATACACACTAAGACCATATTTATCAAAATAGGAGACATTACAGAACATAAACACCTGTCATACATCAATTACACCAAATTAGGGCTAATCAGACTCGTTATTTGGTGTAATTGATGTATAACAGGTGTTTATATGGTCTGTAATGTCTCCTATTTTGATAAATATAGACTCGTTAGGAAGCCACAAACCCCTTATACACTAAGACCAAAATTATCAAAATAGGAGACATTACAGACCATAAACACCTGTTATACTTCAATTACACTAAATTAGGTCTAATCAAACTCATTATGACCCATGTAACCGATTTTGATCTAATTAGACTCGTTAGGCAGCCACAAACCCCTTATACACACTAAGACCAAAATTATCAAAATAGGAGACATTACAGACCATAAACACCTGTTATACCTTAATTACATCAAATTTGGTCTAATCAAACTCATTATGACCCATGTAACCGATTTTGACCAATTAGACTCGCTAGGTAGCCACAAACCCCTTATACCCAATAAGACAATAATTTCCCAAAAAGGAGCCAATTATGGACCACAAAAACCTGTTATACTTCAATTACACCAAATTAGGTCTAATCAGACTCATTATGACCCATGTAACCAATTGTGACCTATTAGACTCGTTAGGAAGCCACAAACCCCTTATACACACTAAGACCAAAATTATCAAAATAGGAGACATTACAGACCATAAACACCTGTTATACCTCAATAACACCAAATTTGGTCTAATCAGACACATTTTGACCCATGTAACCAATTGTGACCTATTAGACTTGTTACGAAGCCACAAACCCCTTATACACACTAAGACCAAAATTATCAAAATAGGAGACATTACAGACCATAAACACCTGTTATACCTCAATTACACCAAATTTGGTCTAATCTAACACATTTTGACCCATGTAACCAATTGTGACCTATTAGACTCGTTAGGAAGCCACAAACCCCATATACACACTAAGACCATATTTATCAAAATAGGAGACATTACACAACATAAACACCTGTTATACATCAATTACACCAAATTAGGGCTAATCAGACTCGTTATGACCCACTCACTCCCATTATGATAAAATTAGACTCGTTAGAGAGCCACAAACCCCTTATACCCAATAAGACAAAAATTACCCAAAAAGGAGCCAATTATGGACCACAAAAACCTGTTCCACTTCAATTACACCAAATTAGGTCTAATCAGACTCATTATGACCCATGTAACCAATTGTGACCTATTAGACTCGTTAGGAAGCCACAAACCCCTTATACACACTAAGACCAAAATTATCAAAATAGGAGACATTACAGACCATAAACACCTGTTATACCTCAATTACACCAAATTTGGTCTAATCAGACTCATTATGACCCATGTAACCGATTTTGATCTAATTAGACTCGGTAGGCAGCCACAAACCCCTTATACACACTAAGACCAAAATTATCAAAATAGGAGACATTACAGACCATAAACACCTGTTATACCTTAATTACATCAAATTTGGTCTAATCAAACTCATTATGACCCATGTAACCGATTTTGACCAATTAGACTCGCTAGGTAGCCACAAACCCCTTATTAACACTAAGACCATATATTTATCAAAATAGAAGACATTACAGACCATGAACACCTGTTATACCTCAATTACACCAAATTTGGTCTAATCAAACTCATTATGACCCATGTAACCGATTTTGATCTAATTAGACTCGTTAGGCAGCCACAAACCCCTTATACACACTAAGACCAAAATTATCAAAATAGGAGACATTACAGACCCTAAACACCTGTTATACATCAATTACACCAAATTTGGTCTAATTAGACACATTATGACCCATGTAACCACCTGTTATACATCAATTACACCAAATTTGGTCTAATTAGACACATTATGACCCATGTAACCAATTGTGACCTATTAGACTCGTTAGGAAGCCACAAACCCCTTATACACTAAGACCAAAATTATCAAAATAGGAGACATTACAGACCATAAACACCTGTTATACCTCAATTACACCAAATTAGGTCTAATCAGACTCATTATGACCCATGTAACCAATTGTGACCTACTAGACTCGTTAGGCAGCCACAAACCCCTTATACACACTAAGACCAAAATTATCAAAATAGGAGACATTACAGACCATAAACACCTGTTATACCTCAATTACACCAAATTTGGTCTAATCAGACACATTATGACCATGTAACCAATTATGACCTATTAGACTCGTTAGGAAGCCACAAACCCCTTATACACTAAGACCAAAATTATCAAAATAGGAGACATTACAGACCATAAACACCTGTTATACCTCAATTACACCAAATTAGGTCTAATCAGACTTATTATGACCCATTTACTCCCATTATGATCAATTAGACTCGTTAGAGAGCCAGAAACCCCTTATACCCGATATGACAAAAATTACCCAAAAAGGAGCCAATTCTGGACCACAAAAACCTGTTTCACTTCAATTACACCAAATTAGGTCTAATCAGACACATTATGACCCATGTAACCAATTGTGACCTATTAGACTCGGTAGGAAGCCAGAAACCCCTTATACACACTAAGACCAAAATTATCAAAATAGGAGACATTACAAACCATAAACACCTGTTATACTTCAATTACACCAAATTAGGTCTAATCAGACTCATTATGACCCATGTAACCAATTGTGACCTATTAGACTCGTTAGGCAGCAACAAACCCTTTATACACACTAAGGCCAAAATTATCAAAATAGGAGACATTACAGACCATAAACACTTGTTATACTTCAATTACACCAAATTAGGTCTAATCAGACTCATTATGACCCATGTAACCAATTGTGACCTATTATACTCGTTAGGAAGCCACAAACCCCTTATACACACTAAGACCATATTTATCAAAATAGGAGACATTACAGACTATAAACACCTGTTATACATCAATTACACCAAATTATGGCTAATCAGACTCATTATGACCCATGTAACAGATTCTGATCTAATTAGACTCGTTAGGCAACCACAAACCCCTTATACACACTAAGACCAAAATTATCAAAATAGGAGACATTACAGACCATAAACACCTGTTATACCTCAATTACACCAAACTAGGTTTAATCAGACTCATTATTGACCCATTCACTCCCATTATGATCAATTAGACTCGTTAGAGAGCCACAAACCCCTTATACCCAATAAGACAAAAATTACCCAAAAAGGAGCCAATTATGGACCACAAAAACCTGTTCCACTTCAATTACACCAAATTAGGTCTAATCAGACTCATTATGACCCATGTAACCAATTGTGACCTATTAGACTCGTTAGGAAGCCACAAACCCCTTATACACACTAAGACCAAAATTATCAAAATAGGACACATTACAGACCATAAACACCTGTTATACCTCAATTACACCAAATTTGGTCTAATCAGACTCATTATGACCCATGTAACCGATTTTGATCTAATTAGACTCGTTAGGCAGCCACAAACCCCTTATACACACTAAGACCAAAATTATCAAAATAGGAGACATTACAAACCATAAACACGTGTTATACCTTAATTACATCAAATTTGGTCTAATCAAACACATTATGACCCATGTAACCGATTTTGACCAATTAGACTCGCTAGGCAGCCACAAACCCCTTATACACACTAAGACCAAAATTATCAAAATAGGAGACATTACAGACCATAAACACCTGTTATACCTCAATTACACCAAATTAGGTCTAATCAGACTCATTATGACCCATGTAACCGATTTTGATCTAATTAGACTCGTTAGGCAGCCACAAACCCCTTATACACACTAAGACCAAAATTATCAAAATAGGAGACATTACAAACCATAAACACCTGTTATACCTTAATTACATCAAATTTGGTCTAATCAAACTCATTATGACCCATGTAACCGATTTTGACCAATTAGACTCGCTACGCAGCCACAAACCCCTTATACACACTAAGACCAAAATTATCAAAATAGGAGACATTACAAACCATAAACACCTGTTATACCTTAATTACATCAAATTTGGTCTAATCAAACTCATTATGACCCATGTAACCGATTTTGACCAATTAGACTCGCTAGGTAGCCACAAACCCCTTATTCACACTAAGACCATATATTTATCAAAATAGAAGACATTACAGACCATAAACACCTGTTATACCTCAAAAAAAACCAAATTTTGTCTAATCAAACTCATTATGACCCATGTAACCGATTTTGATCTAATTAGACTCGTTAGGCAGCCACAAACCCCTTGTACACACTAAGACCAAAATTATCAAAATAGGAGACATTACAGACCCTAAACACCTGTTATACATCAATTACACCAAATTTGGTCTAATCAGACACATTATGACCCATGTAACCAATTGTGACCTATTAGACTCGTTAGGAAGCCACAAACCCCTTATACACTAAGACCAAAATTATCAAAATAGGAGACATTACAGACCATAAACACCTGTTATACCTCAATTACACCAAATTAGGTCTAATCAGACTCATTATGACCCATGTAACCAATTGTGACCTATTAGACTCGTTAGGCAGCCACAAACCCCTTATACACACTAAGACCAAAATTATCAAAATAGGAGACATTACAGACCATAAACACCTGTTATACCTCAATTACACCAAACTTGGTCTAATCAGACTCATTATGACCCATGTAACCGATTTTGATCTAATTAGACTCGTTAGGTAGCCACAAACCCCTTATACACACTAAGACCAAAGTTATCAAAATAGGAGACATTACAGACCATAAACACCTGTTATACCTTAATTACATCAAATTTGGTCTAATCAAACTCATTATGACCCAGGTAACCGATTTTGACCAATTAGACTCGATAGGTAGCCACAAACCCCTTATTCACACTAAGACCATATTTATCAAAATAGGAGACATTACAGACCATAAACACCTGTTATACATCAATTACACCAAATTAGGTCTAATCAGACTCATTATGACTCACTCACTCCCATTATGGTCAATTAGACTCGTTAGAGAGCCACAAACCCCTTATACCCAATAAGACAATAATTACCCAAAAAGGAGCCAATTATGGACCACAAAAGCCTGTTATACTTCTATTACACCAAATTAGGGCTAATCAGACTCATTATGACCCATGTAACTGATACTGATCTAATTAGACTCGTTAGGCAACCACAAACCCCTTATACACACTAAGACCAAAATTATCAAAATAGGAGACATTACAGACCATAAACACCTGTTATACCTCAATTACACCAAACTAGGTTTAATCAGACTCATTATTGACCCATTCACTCCCACTATGATCAATTAGACTCGTTAGAGAGCCACAAGCCCTTTATACCCAATAAGACAATAATTACCCAAAAAGGAGCCAATTATGGACCACAAAAACCTGTTATACTTCAATTACACCAAATTAGGTCTAATCAGACTCATTATGACCCATGTAACCAATTGTGACCTATTAGACTCGTTAGGAAGCCACAAACCCCTTATACACACTAAGACCAAAATTATCAAAATAGGAGACATTACAGACCATAAACACCTGTTATACTTCAATTACACAAAATTAGGTCTAATCAGACTCATTATGACCCATGTAACCAATTGTGACCAATTAGACTCGTTAGGAAGCCACAAACCCCTTATACACACTAAGACCAAAATTATCAAAATAGGAGACATTACAGACCATAAACACCTGTTATACCTCAATTACACCAAATTTGGTCTAATCAGACTCATTATGACCCATGTAACCGATTTTGATCTAATTAGACTCGTTAGGCAGCCACAAACCCCTTATACACACTAAGACCAAAATTATCAAAATAGGAGACATTACAGACCATAAACACCTGTTATACCTTAATTACATCAAATTTGGTCTAATCAAACTCATTATGACCCATGTAACCGATTTTGACCAATTAGACTCGCTAGGTAGCCACAAACCCCTTATTCACACTAAGACCATATATTTATCAAAATTGGAGACATTACAGACCATAAACACCTGTTATACATCAATTACACCAAATTAGGTCTAATCAGACTCATTATGACTCACTCACTCCCATTATGATCAATTAGACTCGTTAGAGAGCCACAAACCCCTTATACCCAATAAGACAATAATTACCCAAAAAGGAGCCAATTATGGACCACAAAAACCTGTTATACTTCAATTACACCAAATTAGGTCTAATCAGACTCATTATGACCCATGTAACCAATTGTGTCCTATTAGGCTCGTTAGGAAGCCACAAACCCCTTATACACACTAAGACCAAAGTTATCAAAATAGGAGACATTACAGACCATAAACACCTGTTATACCTCAATTACACCAAATTTGGTCTAATCAGACTCATTATGACCCATGTAACCGATTTTGATCTAATTAGACTCGTTAGGCAACCACAAAACCCTTATACACACTAAGACCAAAGTTATCAAAATAGGAAACATTACAGACCATAAACACCTGTTATACCTTAATTACATCAAATTTGGTCTAATCAAACTCATTATGACCCAGGTAACCGATTTTGACCAATTAGACTCGATAGGTAGCCACAAACCCCTTATTCACACTAAGACCATATTTATCAAAATAGGAGACATTACAGACCATAAACACCTGTTATATATCATTTACACCAAATTAGGTCTAATCAGACTCATTATGACTCACTCACTCCAATTATGGTCAATTAGACTCGTTAGAGAGCCACAATAATTAGACTCGTATAAGGGGTTATACCCAATAAGACAATAATTACCCAAAAAGGAGCCAATTATGGACCACAAAAGCCTGTTATACTTCAATTACACCAAATTAGGTCTAATCAGACTCATTACGACCCAGGTAACCAATTGTGACTTATTAGACTCGTTAGGCAGCCACAAACCCCTTATACACACTAAGGCCAAAATTATCAAATTAGGAGACATTACAGACCATAAACACCTGTTATACATCAATTACACCAAATTAGGTCTAATCAGACTCATTATGACCCACTCACTCCCATTATGATCAATTAGACTCGTTTGAGAGCCACAAACCCCATATACCCAATAAGACAAAAATTACCCAAAAAGAAGCCAATTATGGACCACAAAAACCTGTTCCACTTCAATTACACCAAATTAGGTCTAATCGGACTCATTATGACCCATGTAACCAATTGTGACCTATTAGACTCGTTAGGAAGCCACAAACCCCTTATACACACTAAGACCAAAATTATCAAAATTGGAGACATTACAGACCATAAACACCTGTTATACCTCAATTACCCCAAATTTGGTCTAATCAGAGTCATTATGACCCATGTAACCAATTGTGACCAATTAGACTCGTTAGGCAGCCACAAACCCCTTATACACACTAAGACCAAAATTATCAAAATAGGAGACATTACAGACCATAAACACACTCAATTACACCAAATTAGGTCTAATCAGACTCACTATGACCCATTTACTCCCATTATGATCAATTAGACTCGTTAGAGAGCCACAAACCCCTTATACCCAATAAGACAAAAATTACCCAAAAAGGAGCCAATTATGGACCACAAAAACATGTTCCACTTCAATTACACTAAATTAGGTCTAATCAGACTCATTATGACCCATGTAACCAATTGTGACCTATTAGACTTGTTAGGAAGCCACAAACCCCTTATACACTAAGACCAAAATTATCAAAATAGGAGACATTAAAGACCATAAACACCTGTTATACTTCAATTACACAAAATTAGGTCTAATCAGACTCATTATGACCCATGTAACCAATTGTGACCTATTAGACTCGTTAGGAAGCCACAAACCCCTTATACACACTAAGACCAAAATTATCAAAATAGGAGACATTACAGACCATAAACACCTGTTATACCTCAATTACACCAAATTTGGTCTAATCAGACTCATTATGACCCATGTAACCGATTTTGATCTAATTAGACTCGTTAGGCAGCCACAAACCCCTTATACACACTAAGACCAAAATTATCAAAATAGGAGACATTACAGACCATAAACACCTGTTATACCTTAATTACATCAAATTTGGTCTAATCAAACTCATTATGACCCATGTAACCGATTTTGACCAATTAGAGTCGCTAGGTAGCCACAAACCCCTTATACACACTAAGACCAAAATTATCAAAATAGGAGACATTACAGACCATAAACACCTGTTATCTCAATTACACCAAATTTGGTCTAATCAGACTCATTATGACCCATTCACTCCCATTATGATCAATTAGACTCGTTAGAGAGCCACAAACCCCTTATACCCAATAAGACAAAAATTACCCAAAAAGGAGCCAATTATGGACCACAAAAACCTGTTCCACTTCAATTACACCAAATTTGGTCTAATCAAACTCATTATGACCCATGTAACCGATTTTGACCAATTAGAGTCGCTAGGTAGCCACAAACCCCTTATACACACTAAGGCCAAAATTATCAAAATATGAGACATTACAGACCATAAACACCTGTTATACATCAATTACACCAAATTAGGTCTAATCAGACTCATTATGACCCACTCACTCCCATTATGATCAATTAGACTCGTTTGAGAGCCACAAACCCCTTATACCCAATAAGAAAATAATTACCCAAAAAGGAGCCAATTATGGACCACAAAAACCTGTTATACTTCAATTACACCAAATTAGGTCTAATCAGACTCATTATGACCCATGTAACCAATTGTGACCTATTAGACTCGTTAGGAAGCCACAAACCCCTTATACACACTAAGACCAAAATTATCAAAATAGGAGACATTACAGACCATAAACACCTGTTATACCTCAATTACACCAAATTTGGTCTAATCAGACACATTTTGACCCATGTAACCAATTGTGACCTATTAGACTCGTTAGGAAGCCACAAACCCCATATACACACTAAGACCATATTTATCAAAATAAGAGACATTACAGAACATAAACACCTGTTATACATCAATTACACCAAATTAGGGGTAATCAGACTCGTTATTTGGTGTAATTGATGTATAACAGGTGTTTATATGGTCTGTAATGTCTCCTATTTTGATAAATATAGGCAGCCACAAACCCCTTATACATACTAAGACCAAAATTATCAAAATATGAGACATTACAGACCATAAACACCTGTTATACCTTAATTACATCAAATTTGGTCTAATCAAACTCTTTATGACCCATGTAACCGATTTTGAACAATTAGACTCGCTAGGTAGCCACAAACCCCTTATACACACTAAGACCAAAATTATCAAAATACTTACAGACCATAAACACCTGTTATCTCAATTACACCAAATTAGGTCTAATCAGACTCATTATGACCCATTCACTCCCATTATGATCAATTAGACTCGTTAGAGAGCCACAAACCCCTTATACCCAATAAGACAAAAATTACCCAAAAAGGAGCCAATTATGGACCACAAAAACCTGTTCCACTTCAATTACACCAAATTAGGTCTAATTAGACTCATTATGACCCATGTAACCAATTGTGACCTATTAGACTCGTTAGGAAGCCGCAAACCCCATATACACACTAAGACCATATTTATCAAAATAGGTGACATTACAGAACATAAACACCGGTTATACATCAATTACACCAAATTAGGGCTAATCAGACTTGTTATGACCCACTCACTCCCATTATGATAAATTAGACTCGTTAGAGAGCCACAAACCCGTTATACCCAATAAGACAATAATTACCCAAAAAGGAGCCAATTATGGACCACAAAAACCTGTTATACTTCAATTACACCAAATTAGGTGTAATGAGACTCATTATGACCCATGTAACCAATTGTGACCTATTAGACTCGTTAGGCAGCCACAAACCCCTTATACACACTAAGGCCAAAATTATCAAAATAGGAGACATTACAGACCATAAACACCTGTTATACATCAATTACACCAAATTAGGTCTAATCAGACTCATTATGACCCACTCACTCCCATTATGATCAATTAGACTCGTTTGAGAGCCACAAACCCCTTATACCCAATAAGACAATAATTACCCAAAAAGGAGCCAATTATGGACCACAAAAACCTGTTATACTTCAATTACACCAAATTAGGTCTAATCAGACTCATTATGACCCATGTAACCAATTGTGACCTATTAGACTCGTTAGGAAGCCACAAACCCCTTATACACACCTGTTATACCTCAATTACACCAAATTTGGTCTAATCAAACTCATTATGACCCATGTAACCGATTTTGATCTAATTAGACTCGTTAGGCAGCCACAAACCCCTTATACACACTAAGACCAAAATTATCAAAATAGGAGACATTACAGACCATAAACACCTGTTATACCTTAATTACATCAAATTTGGTCTAATCAAACTCATTATGACCCATGTAACCGATTTTCACCAATTAGAGTCGCTAGGTAGCCACAAACCTCTTATACACACTAAGACCAAAATTATCAAAATAGGAGACATTACAGACCATAAACACCTGTTATCTCAATTACACCAAATTAGGTCTAATCAGACTCATTATGACCCATTCACTCCCATTATAATCAATTAGACTCGTTAGAGAGCCACAAACCCCTTATACCCAATAAGACAAAAATTACCCAAAAAGGAGCCAATTATGGACCACAAAAACCTGTTCCACTTCAATTACACCAAATTAGGTCTAATCAGACTCATTATGACCCATGTAACCAATTGTGACCTATTAGACTCGTTAGGAAGCCACAAACCCCATATACACACTAAGACCATATTTATCAAAATTGGAGACATTACAGAACATATACACCTGTTATACATCAATTACACCAAATTAGGGCTAATCAGACTCGTTATGACCCACTTACTCCCATTATGATAAATTAGACTCGTTAGAGAGCCACAAACCCGTTATACCCAATAAGACAATAATTACTCAAAAAGGAGCCAATTATGGACCACAAAAACCTGTTATACATCAATTACACCAAATTAGGTGTAATCAGACTCATTATGACCCATGTAACCAATTGTGACCTATTAGACTCGTTAGGCAGCCACAAACCCCTTATACACACTAAGGCCAAAATTATCAAAATAGGAGACATTACAGACCATAAACACCTGTTATACATCAATTACACCAAATTAGGTCTAATCAAACTCATTATGACCCACTCACTCCCATAATGATCAATTAGACTCGTTTGAGAGCCACAAACCCCTTATACCCAATAAGACAATAATTACCCAAAAAGGAGCCAATTATGGACCACAAAAACCTGTTATACTTCAATTACACCAAATTTGGTCTAATCAGACTCATTATGACCCATGTAACCGATTTTGATCTAATTAGACTCGTTAGGCAGCCACAAACCCCTTATACACACTAAGACCAAAATTATCAAAATAGGAGACATTACAGACCATAAACACCTATTATACCTCAATTACACCAAATTTGGTCTAATCAGACACATTTTGACCCATGTAACCAATTGTGACCTATTAGACTCGTTAGGAAGCCACAAACCCCTTATACACTAAGACCAAAATTATCAAAATAGGAGACATTACAGACCATAAACACCTGTTATACTTCAATTACACAAAATTAGGTCTAATCAGACTCATTATGACCCATGTAACCAATTGTGACCTATTAGACTCGTTAGGAAGCCACAAACCCCTTATACACACTAAGACCAAAATTATCAAAATAGGAGACATTACAGACCATAAACACCTGTTATACCTCAATTACACCAAATTTGGTCTAATCAGACTCATTATGACCCATGTAACCGATTTTGATCTAATTAGACTCGTTAGGCAGCCACAAACCCCTTATACACACTAAGACCAAAATTATCAAAATAGGAGACATTACAGACCATAAACACCTATTATACCTCAATTACACCAAATTTGGTCTAATCAGACTCATTATGACCCATGTAACCGATTTTGATCTAATTAGACTCGTTAGGCAGCCACAAACCCCTTATACATACTAAGACCAAAATTATCAAAATAGGAGACATTACAGACCATAAACACCTGTTATACCTTAATTACATCAAATTTGGTCTAATCAAACTCATTATGACCCATGTAACCGATTTTGAACAATTAGACTCGCTAGGTAGCCACAAACCCCTTATACACACTAAGACCAAAATTATCAAAATACTTACAGACCATAAACACCTGTTATCTCAATTACACCAAATTAGGTCTAATCAGACTCATTATGACCCATTCACTCCCATTATGATCAATTAGACTTGTTAGAGAGCCACAAACCCCTTATACCCAATAAGACAAAAATTACCCAAAAAGGAGCCAATTATGGACCACAAAAACCTGTTCCACTTCAATTACACCAAATTAGGTCTAATCAGACTCATTATGACCCATGTAACCAATTGTGACCTATTAGACTCGTTAGGAAGCCACAAACCCCATATACACACTAAGACCATATTTATCAAAATAGGAGACATTACAGAACATATACACCTGTTATACATCAATTACACCAAATTAGGGCTAATCAGACTCGTTATGACCCACTCACTCCCATTATGATAAATTAGACTCGTTAGAGAGCCACAAACCCGTTATACCCAATAAGACAATAATTACTCAAAAAGGAGCCAATTATGGACCACAAAAACCTGTTATACATCAATTACACCAAATTAGGTGTAATCAGACTCATTATAACCCATGTAACCAATTGGGACCTATTAGACTCGTTAGGCAGCCACAAACCCCTTATACACACTAAGGCCAAAATTATCAAAATAGGAGAGATTACAGACCATAAACACCTGTTATACATCAATTACACCAAATTAGGTCTAATCAAACTCATTATGACCCACTCACTCCCATAATGATCAATTAGACTCGTTTGAGAGCCACAAACCCCTTATACCCAATAAGACAATAATTACCCAAAAAGGAGCCAATTATGGACCACAAAAACCTGTTATACTTCAATTACACCAAATTTGCTCTAATCAGACTCATTATGACCCATGTAACCGATTTTGATCTAATTAGACTCGTTAGGCAGCCACAAACCCCTTATACATACTAAGACCAAAATTATCAAAATAGGAGACATTACAGACCATAAACACCTATTATACCTCAATTACACCAAATTTGGTCTAATCAGACACATTTTGACCCATGTAACCAATTGTGACCTATTAGACTCGTTAGGAAGCCACAAACCCCTTATACACTAAGACCAAAATTATCAAAATAGGAGACATTACAGACCATAAACACCTGTTATACTTCAATTACACAAAATTAGGTCTAATCAGACTCATTATGACCCATGTAACCGATTTTGATCTAATTAGACTCGTTAGGAAGCCACACACCCCTTATACACACTAAGACCAAAATTATCAAAATAGGAGACATTACAGACCATAAACACCTGTTATACCTCAATTACACCAAATTTGGTCTAATCAGACTCATTATGACCCATGTAACCGATTTTGATCTAATTAGACTCGTTAGGCAGCCACAAACCCCTTATACACACTAAGACCAAAATTATCAAAATAGGAGACATTACAGACCATAAACACCTATTATACCTCAATTACACCAAATTTGGTCTAATCAGACTCATTATGACCCATGTAACCGATTTTGATCTAATTAGACTCGTTAGGCAGCCACAAACCCCTTATACATACTAAGACCAAAATTATCAAAATAGGAGACATTACAGACCATAAACACCTATTATACCTCAATTACGCCAAATTTGGTCTAATCAGACTCATTATGACCCATGTAACCGATTTTGATCTAATTAGACTCGTTAGGCAGCCACAAACCCCTTATACATACTAAGACCAAAATTATCAAAATAGGAGACATTACAGACCATAAACACCTGTTATACCTTAATTACATCAAATTTGGTCTAATCAAACTCATTATGACCCATGTAACCGATTTTGATCTAAATAGACTCGTTAGGCAGCCACAAACCCCTTATACATACTAAGACCAAAATTATCAAAATAGGAGACATTACAGACCATAAACACCTGTTATACCTTAATTACATCAAATTTGGTCTAATCAAACTCATTATGACCCATGTAACCGATTTTGAACAATTAGACTCGCTAGGTAGCCACAAACCCCTTATACACACTAAGACCAAAATTATCAAAATACTTACAGACCATAAACACCTGTTATCTCAATTACACCAAATTAGGTCTAATCAGACTCATTATGACCCATTCACTCCCATTATGATCAATTAGACTCGTTTGAGAGCCACAAACCCCTTATACCCAATAAGACAATAATTACCCAAAAAGGAGCCAATTATGGACCACAAAAACCTGTTATACTTCAATTACACCAAATTAGGTCTAATCAGACTCATTATGACCCATGTAACCAATTGTGACCTATTAGACTCGTTAGGAAGCCACAAACCCCATATACACACTAAGACCATATTTATCAAAATAGGAGACATTACAGAACATAAACACCGGTTATACATCAATTACACCAAATTTGGGCTAATCAGACTTGTTATGACCCACTCACTCCCATTATGATAAATTAGACTCGTTAGAGAGCCACAAACCCGTTATACCCAATAAGACAAAAATTACCCAAAAAGGAGCCAATTATGGACCACAAAAACCTGTTCCACTTCAATTACACCAAATTAGGTCTAATCAGACTCATTATGACCCATGTAACCAATTGTGACCTACTAGACTCGTTAGGAAGCCACAAACCCCTTATATACACACTAAGACCAAAATTATCAAAATAGGAGACATTACAGACCATAAACACCTGTTATACCTCAATTACACCAAATTAGGTCTAATCAGACTCATTATGACCCACTCACTCCCATTATGATCAATTAGACTCGTTTGAGAGCCACAAACCCCTTATACCCAATAAGACAATAATTACCCAAAAAGGAGCCAATTATGGACCACAAAAACCTGTTATACTTCAATTACACCAAATTAGGTCTAATCAGACTCATTATGACCCATGTAACCAATTGTGACCTATTAGACTCGTTAGGAAGCCACAAACCCCTTATACACACTAAGACCAAAATTATCAAAATAGGAGACATTATAGACCATAAACACCTGTTATACCTCAATTACACCAAATTTGGTCTAATCAAACTCATTATGACCCATGTAACCGATTTTGATCTAATTAGACTCGTTAGGCAGCCACAAACCCCTTATACACACTAAGACCAAAATTATCAAAATAGGAGACATTACAGACCATAAACACCTGTTATACCTTAATTACATCAAATTTGGTCTAATCAAACTCATTATGACCCATGTAACCGATTTTGACCAATTAGAGTCGCTAGGTAGCCACAAACCTCTTATACACACTAAGACCAAAATTATCAAAATAGGAGACATTACAGACCATAAACACCTGTTATACCTTAATTACATCAAATTTGGTCTAATCAAACTCATTATGACCCATGTAACCGATTTTGACCAATTAGACTCGCTAGGTAGCCACAAACCCCTTATACGCAATAAGACAATAATTACCCAAAAAGGAGCCAATTATGGACCACAAAAACCTGTTATACTTCAATTACACCAAATTAGGACTAATCAGACTCATTATGACCCATGTAACCAATTGTGACCTATTAGACTCGTTAGGAAGCCACAAACCCCTTATACACACTAAGACCAAAATTATCAAAATAGGAGACATTACAGACCATAAACACCTGTTATACCTCAATTACACCAAATTTGGTCTAATCAAACTCATTATGACCCATGTAACCGATTTTGATCTAATTAGACTCGTTAGGCAGCAACAAACCCCTTATACACACTAAGACCAAAATTATCAAAATAGGAGACATTACAGACCATAAACACCTGTTATACCTTAATTACATCAAATTTGGTCTAATCAAACTCATTATGACCCATGTAACCGATTTTGACCAATTAGAGTCGCTAGGTAGCCACAAACCTCTTATACACACTAAGACCAAAATTATCAAAATAGGAGACATTACAGACCATAAACACCTGTTATCTCAATTACACCAAATTAGGTCTAATCAGACTCATTATGACCCATTCACTCCCATTATGATCAATTAGACTCGTTAGAGAGCCACAAACCCTTATACCCAATAAGACAAAAATTACCCAAAAAGGAGCCAATTATGAACCACAAAAACCTGTTCCACTTCAATTACACCAAATTAGGTCAATCAGACTCATTATGACCCATGTAACCAATTGTGACCTATTAGACTCGTTAGGAAGCCACAAACCCCATATACACACAAAGACCATATTTATCAAAATAGGAGACATTACAGAACATATACACCTGTTATACGTCAATTACACCAAATTAGGGCTAATCAGACTCGTTATGACCCACTCACTCCCATTATGATAAATTAGACTCGTTAGAGAGCCACAAACCCGTTATACCCAATAAGACAATAATTACTCAAAAAGGAGCCAATTATGGACCACAAAAACCTGTTATACATCAATTACACCAAATTAGGTGTAATCAGACTCATTATGACCCATGTAACCAATTGTGACCTATTAGACTCGTTAGGCAGCCACAAACCCCTTATACACACTAAGGCCAAAATTATCAAAATAGGAGACATTACAGACCATAAACACCTGTTATACATCAATTACACCAAATTAGGTCTAATCAAACTCATTATGACCCACTCACTCCCATTATGATCAATTAGACTCGTTTGAGAGCCACAAACCCCTTATACCCAATAAGACAATAATTACCCAAAAAGGAGCCAATTATGGACCACAAAAACCTGTTATACTTCAATTACACCAAATTAGGTCTAATCAGACTCATTATGACCCATGTAACCAATTGTGACCTATTAGACTCGTTAGGAAGCCACAAACCCCTTATACACACTAAGACCAAAATTATCAAAATAGGAGACATTACAGACCATAAACACCTGTTATACCTCAATTACACCAAATTTGGTCTAATCAGACACATTTTGACCCATGTAACCAATTGTGACCTATTAGACTCGTTAGGAAGCCACAAACCCCTTATACACTAAGACCAAAATTATCAAAATAGGAGACATTACAGACCATAAACACCTGTTATACTTCAATTTCACAAAATTAGGTCTAATCAGACTCATTATGACCCATGTAACCGATTTTGATCTAATTAGACTCGTTAGGAAGCCACACACCCCTTATACACACTAAGACCAAAATTATCAAAATAGGAGACATTACAGACCATAAACACCTGTTATACCTCAATTACACCAAATTTGGTCTAATCAGACTCATTATGACCCATGTAACCGATTTTGATCTAATTAGACTCGTTAGGCAGCCACAAACCCCTTATACACACTAAGACCAAAATTATCAAAATAGGAGACATTACAGACCATAAACACCTATTATACCTCAATTACACCAAATTTGGTCTAATCAGACTCATTATGACCCATGTAACCGATTTTGATCTAATTAGACTCGTTAGGCAGCCACAAACCCCTTATACATACTAAGACCAAAATTATCAAAATAGGAGACATTACAGACCATAAACACCTATTATACCTCAATTACGCCAAATTTGGTCTAATCAGACTCATTATGACCCATGTAACCGATTTTGATCTAATTAGACTCGTTAGGCAGCCACAAACCCCTTATACATACTAAGACCAAAATTATCAAAATAGGAGACATTACAGACCATAAACACCTGTTATACCTTAATTACATCAAATTTGGTCTAATCAAACTCATTATGACCCATGTAACCGATTTTGATCTAAATAGACTCGTTAGGCAGCCACAAACCCCTTATACATACTAAGACCAAAATTATCAAAATAGGAGACATTACAGACCATAAACACCTGTTATACCTTAATTACATCAAATTTGGTCTAATCAAACTCATTATGACCCATGTAACCGATTTTGAACAATTAGACTCGCTAGGTAGCCACAAACCCCTTATACACACTAAGACCAAAATTATCAAAATACTTACAGACCATAAACACCTGTTATCTCAATTACACCAAATTAGGTCTAATCAGACTCATTATGACCCATTCACTCCCATTATGATCAATTAGACTCGTTAGACAGCCACAAACCCCTTATACCCAATAAGACAAAAATTACCCAAAAAGGAGCCAATTATGGACCACAAAAACCTGTTCCACTTCAATTACACCAAATTAGGTCTAATTAGACTCATTATGACCCATGTAACCAATTGTGACCTATTAGACTCGTTAGGAAGCCACAAACCCCATATACACACTAAGACCATATTTATCAAAATAGGAGACATTACAGAACATAAACACCGGTTATACATCAATTACACCAAATTTGGGCTAATCAGACTTGTTATGACCCACTCACTCCCATTATGATAAATTAGACTCGTTAGAGAGCCACAAACCCGTTATACCCAATAAGACAAAAATTACCCAAAAAGGAGCCAATTATGGACCACAAAAACCTGTTCCACTTCAATTACACCAAATTAGGTCTAATCAGACTCATTATGACCCATGTAACCAATTGTGACCTACTAGACTCGTTAGGAAGCCACAAACCCCTTATACACACTAAGACCAAAATTATCAAAATAGGAGACATTACAGACCATAAACACCTGTTATACCTCAATTACACCAAATTAGGTCTAATCAGACTCATTATGACCCACTCACTCCCATTATGATCAATTAGACTCGTTTGAGAGCCACAAACCCCTTATACCCAATAAGACAATAATTACCCAAAAAGGAGCCAATTATGGACCACAAAAACCTGTTATACTTCAATTACACCAAATTAGGTCTAATCAGACTCATTATGACCCATGTAACCAATTGTGACCTATTAGACTCGTTAGGAAGCCACAAACCCCTTATACACACTAAGACCAAAATTATCAAAATAGGAGACATTATAGACCATAAACACCTGTTATACCTCAATTACACCAAATTTGGTCTAATCAAACTCATTATGACCCATGTAACCGATTTTGATCTAATTAGACTCGTTAGGCAGCCACAAACCCCTTATACACACTAAGACCAAAATTATCAAAATAGGAGACATTACAGACCATAAACACCTGTTATACCTTAATTACATCAAATTTGGTCTAATCAAACTCATTATGACCCATGTAACCGATTTTGACCAATTAGAGTCGCTAGGTAGCCACAAACCTCTTATACACACTAAGACCAAAATTATCAAAATAGGAGACATTACAGACCATAAACACCTGTTATACCTTAATTACATCAAATTTGGTCTAATCAAACTCATTATGACCCATGTAACCGATTTTGACCAATTAGACTCGCTAGGTAGCCACAAACCCCTTATACGCAATAAGACAATAATTACCCAAAAAGGAGCCAATTATGGACCACAAAAACCTGTTATACTTCAATTACACCAAATTAGGACTAATCAGACTCATTATGACCCATGTAACCAATTGTGACCTATTAGACTCGTTAGGAAGCCACAAACCCCTTATACACACTAAGACCAAAATTATCTAAATAGGAGACATTACAGACCATAAACACCTGTTATACCTCAATTACACCAAATTTGGTCTAATCAAACTCATTATGACCCATGTAACCGATTTTGATCTAATTAGACTCGTTAGGCAGCCACAAACCCCTTATACACACTAAGACCAAAATTATCAAAATAGGAGACATTACAGACCATAAACACCTGTTATACCTTAATTACATCAAATTTGGTCTAATCAAACTCATTATGACCCATGTAACCGATTTTGACCAATTAGAGTCGCTAGGTAGCCACAAACCTCTTATACACACTAAGACCAAAATTATCAAAATAGGAGACATTACAGACCATATACACCTGTTATACATCAATTACACCAAATTAGGTCTAATCAGACTCGTTATGACCCACTCACTCCCATTATGATAAATTAGACTCGTTAGAGAGCCACAAACCCGTTATACCCAATAAGACAATAATTACTCAAAAAGGAGCCAATTATGGACCACAAAAACCTGTTATACATCAATTACACCAAATTAGGTGTAATCAGACTCATTATGACCCATGTAACCAATTGTGACCTATTAGACTCGTTAGGCAGCCACAAACCCCTTATACACACTAAGGCCAAAATTATCAAAATAGGAGACATTACAGACCATAAACACCTGTTATACATCAATTACACCAAATTAGGTCTAATCAAACTCATTATGACCCACTCACTCCCATTATGATCAATTAGACTCGTTTGAGAGCCACAAACCCCTTATACCCAATAAGACAATAATTACCCAAAAAGGAGCCAATTATGGACCACAAAAACCTGTTATACTTCAATTACACCAAATTAGGTCTAATCAGACTCATTATGACCCATGTAACCAATTGTGACCTATTAGACTCGTTAGGAAGCCACAAACCCCTTATACACACTAAGACCAAAATTATCAAAATAGGAGACATTACAGACCATAAACACCTGTTATACCTCAATTACACCAAATTTGGTCTAATCAAACTCATTATGACCCATGTAACCGATTTTGATCTAATTAGACTCGTTAGGCAGCCACAAACCCCTTATACACACTAAGACCAAAATTATCAAAATAGGAGACATTACAGACCATAAACACCTGTTATACCTTAATTACATCAAATTTGGTCTAATCAAACTCATTATGACCCATGTAACCGATTTTGACCAATTAGACTCGCTAGGTAGCCACAAACCCCTTATACCCAATAAGACAATAATTACTCAAAAAGGAGCCAATTATGGACCACAAAAACCTGTTATACATCAATTACACCAAATTAGGTGTAATCAGACTCATTATGACCCATGTAACCAATTGTGACCTATTAGACTCGTTAGGCAGCCACAAACCCCTTATACACACTAAGGCCAAAATTATCAAAATAGGAGACATTACAGACCATAAACACCTGTTATCTCAATTACACCAAATTAGGTCTAATCAGACTCATTATGACCCATTCACTCCCATTATGATAAATTAGACTCGTTAGAGAGCCACAAACCCGTTATACCCAATAAGACAATAATTACCCAAAAAGGAGCCAATTGTGGACCACAAAAACCTGTTATACTTCAATTACACCAAATTAGGTGTAATGAGACTCATTATGACCCATGTAACCAATTGTGACCTATTAGACTCGTTAGGCAGCCACAAACCCCTTATACACACTAAGGCCAAAATTATCAAAATAGGAGACATTACAGACCATAAACACCTGTTATACATCAATTACACCAAATTAGGTCTAATCAGACTCATTATGACCCACTCACTCCCATTATGATTAATTAGACTCGTTTGAGAGCCACAAACCCCAAAATTATCAAAATAGGAGACATTACAGACCATAAACACCTGTTATACCTCAATTACACCAAATTTGGTCTAATCAAACTCATTATGACCCATGTAACCGATTTTGATCTAATTAGACTCGTTAGGCAGCAACAAACCCCTTATACACACTAAGACCAAAATTATCAAAATAGGAGACATTACAGACCATAAACACCTGTTATACCTTAATTACATCAAATTTGGTCTAATCCCTTATACACACTAAGACCAACATTATCAAAATAGGAGACATTACAGACCATAAACACCTGTTATACCTCAATTACACCAAATTTGGTCTAATCAGACACATTATGACCATGTAACCAATTATGACCTATTAGACTCGTTAGGAAGCCACAAACCCCTTATACACTAAGACAAAAATTATCAAAATAGGAGACATTACAGACCATAAACACCTGTTATACCTCAATTACACCAAATTTGATCTAATCAAACTCATTATGACCCATGTAACCGATTTTGATCTAATTAGACTCGTTAGGCAGCCACAAACCCCTTATACACACTAAGACCAAAATTATCAAAATAGGAGACATTACAGACCATAAACACCTGTTATACCTTAATTACATCAAATTTGGTCTAATCAAACTCATTATGACCCATGTAACCGATTTTGACCAATTAGAGTCGCTAGGTAGCCATAAACCTCTTATACACACTAAGACCAAAATTATCAAAATAGGAGACATTATAGACCATAAACACCTGTTATCTCAATTACACCAAATTAGGTCTAATCAGACTCATTATGACCCATTCACTCCCATTATGATCAATTAGACTCGTTAGAGAGCCACAAACCCTTATACCCAATAAGACAAAAATTACCCAAAAAGGAGCCAATTATGAACCACAAAAACCTGTTCCACTTCAATTACACCAAATTAGGTCAATCAGACTCATTATGACCCATGTAACCAATTGTGACCTATTAGACTCGTTAGGAAGCCACAAACCCCATATACACACTAAGACCATATTTATCAAAATAGGAGACATTACAGAACATATACACTTGTTATACATCAATTACACCAAATTAGGGCTAATCAGACTCGTTATGACCCACTCACTCCCATTATGATAAATTAGACTCGTTAGAGAGCCACAAACCCGTTATACCCAATAAGACAATAATTACTCAAAAAGGAGCCAATTATGGACCACAAAAACCTGTTATACATCAATTACACCAAATTAGGTGTAATCAGACTCATTATGACCCATGTAACCAATTGTGACCTATTAGACTCGTTAGGCAGCCACAAACCCCTTATACACACTAAGGCCAAAATTATCAAAATAGGAGACATTACAGACCATAAACACCTGTTATACATCAATTACACCAAATTAGGTCTAATCAAACTCATTATGACCCACTCACTCCCATTATGATCAATTAGACTCGTTTGAGAGCCACAAACCCCTTATACCCAATAAGACAATAATTACCCAAAAAGGAGCCAATTATGGACCACAAAAACCTGTTATACTTCAATTACACCAAATTAGGTCTAATCAGACTCATTATGACCCATGTAACCAATTGTGACCTATTAGACTCGTTAGGAAGCCACAAACCCCTTATACACACTAAGACCAAAATTATCAAAATAGGAGACATTACAGACCATAAACACCTGTTATACCTCAATTACACCAAATTTGGTCTAATCAAACTCATTATGACCCATGTAACCGATTTTGATCTAATTAGACTCGTTAGGCAGCCACAAACCCCTTATACACACTAAGACCAAAATTATCAAAATAGGAGACATTACAGACCATAAACACCTGTTATACCTTAATTACATCAAATTTGGTCTAATCAAACTCATTATGACCCATGTAACCGATTTTGACCAATTAGACTCGCTAGGTAGCCACAAACCCCTTATACCCAATAAGACAATAATTACTCAAAAAGGAGCCAATTATGGACCACAAAAACCTGTTATACATCAATTACACCAAATTAGGTGTAATCAGACTCATTATGACCCATGTAACCAATTGTGACCTATTAGACTCGTTAGGCAGCCACAAACCCCTTATACACACTAAGGCCAAAATTATCAAAATAGGAGACATTACAGACCATAAACACCTGTTATCTCAATTACACCAAATTAGGTCTAATCAGACTCATTATGACCCATTCACTCCCATTATGATAAATTAGACTCGTTAGAGAGCCACAAACCCGTTATACCCAATAAGACAATAATTACCCAAAAAGGAGCCAATTATGGACCACAAAAGCCTGTTATACTTCAATTACACCAAATTAGGTGTAATGAGACTCATTATGACCCATGTAACCAATTGTGACCTATTAGACTCGTTAGGCAGCCACAAACCCCTTATACACACTAAGGCCAAAATTATCAAAATAGGAGACATTACAGACCATAAACACCTGTTATACATCAATTACACCAAATTAGGTCTAATCAGACTCATTATGACCCACTCACTCCCATTATGATTAATTAGACTCGTTTGAGAGCCACAAACCCCTTATACCCAATAAGACAATAATTACCCAAAAAGGAGCCAATTATGGACCACAAAAACCTGTTATACTTCAATTACACCAAATTAGGTCTAATCAGACTCATTATGACCCATGTACCCAATTGTGACCTATTAGACTCGTTAGGAAGCCACAAACCCCTTATACACACTAAGACCAAAATTATCAAAATAGGAGACATTACAGACCATAAACACCTGTTATACCTCAATTACACCAAATTTGGTCTAATCAAACTAATTATGACCCATGTAACCTATTTTCATCTAATTAGACTCGTTAGGCAGCTACAAACCCCTTATACACACTAAGACCAAAATTATCAAAATAGGAGACATTACAGACCATAAACACCTGTTATACCTCAATTACACCAAATTTGGTCTAATCAAACTCATTATGACCCATGTAACCGATTTTGATCTAATTAGACTCGTTAGGCAGCCACAAACCCCTTATACACACTAAGACCAAAATTATCAAAATAGGAGACATTACAGACCATAAACACCTGTTATACCTTAATTACATCAAATTTGGTCTAATCAAACTCATTATGACCCATGTAACCGATTTTGACCAATTAGACTCGCTAGGTAGCCACAAACCCCTTATACCCAATAAGACAATAATTACCCAAAAAGGAGCCAATTATGGACCACAAAAACCTGTTATACTTCAATTACACCAAATTAGGTGTAATGAGACTCATTATGACCCATGTAACCAATTGTGACCTATTAGACTCGTTAGGCAGCCACAAACCCCTTATACACACTAAGGCCAAAATTATCAAAATAGGAGACATTACAGACCATAAACACCTGTTATACCTCAATTACACCAAATTTGGTCTAATCAAACTCATTATAACCCATGTAACCGATTTTGATCTAATTAGACTCGTTAGGCAGCCACAAACCCCTTATACACACTAAGACCCAAATTATCAAAATAGGAGACATTACAGACCATAAACACCTGTTATACCTTAATTACATCAAATTTGGTCTAATCAAACTCATTATGACCCATGTAACCGATTTTGACCAATTAGACTCGCTAGGTAGCCACAAACCCCTTATACCCAATAAGACAATAATTACCCAAAAAGGAGCCAATTATATGGACCACAAAAACCTGTTATACTTCAATTACACCAAATTAGGACTAATCAGACTCATTATGACCCATGTAACCAATTGTGACCTATTAGACTCGTTAGGAAGCCACAAACCCCTTATACACACTAGGACCAAAATTATCAAAATAGGAGACATTACAGACCATAAACACCTGTTATACCTCAATTACACCAAATTTGGTCTAATCAGACACATTTTGACCCATGTAACCAATTGTGACCTATAAGACTCGTTAGGAAGCCACAAACCCCTTATACACTAAGACCAAAATTATCAAAATAGGAGACATTACAGACCATAAACACCTGTTATACTTCAATTACACAAAATTAGGTCTAATCAGACTCATTATGACCTATGTAACCAATTGTGACCTATTAGACTCGTTAGGAAGCCACAAACCCCTTATACACACTAAGACCAAAATTATCAAAATAGGAGACATTACAGACCATAAACACCTGTTATACCTCAATTACACCAAATTTGGTCTAATCAGACTCATTATGACCCATGTAAGCAATTGTGACCTATTAGACTCGTTAGGAAGCCACAAACCCCTTATACACACTAAGACCAAAATTATCAAAATAGGAGACATTACAGACCATAAACACCTGTTATACCTCAATTACACCAAATTTGGTCTAATCAGACACATTTGGACCCATGTAACCAATTGTCACCTATTAGACTCGTTAGGAAGCCACAAACCCCTTATACACTAAGACCAAAATTATCAAAATAGGAGACATTACAGACCATAAACTCCTGTTATACCTCAATTACACCAAATTTGATCTAATCAGACTCATTATGACCCATGTAACCGATTTTGATCTAATTAGACTCGTTAGGCAGCCACAAACCCCTTATACACACTAAGACCAAAATTATCAAAATAGGAGACATTACAGACCATAAACACCTGTTATACCTCAATTACACCAAATTTGGTCTAATCAGACTCATTATGACCCATGTAACCGATTTTGATCTAATTAGACTCGTTAGGCAGCCACAAACCCCTTATACATACTAAGACCAAAATTATCAAAATAGGAGACATTACAGACCATAAACACCTGTTATACCTTAATTACATCAAATTTGGTCTAATCAAACTCATTATGACCCATGTAACCGATTTTTAACAATTAGACTCGCTAGGTAGCCACAAACCCCTTATACACACTAAGACCAAAATTATCAAAATAGGAGACATTACAGACCATCAACACCTGTTATCTCAATTACACCAAATTAGGTCTAATCAGACTCATTATGACCAATTCACTCCCATTATGATCAATTAGACTCGTTAGAGAGCCACAAACCCCTTATACCCAATAAGACAAAAATTACCCAAAAAGGAGCCAATTATGGACCACAAAAACCTGTTCCACTTCAATTACACCAATTAGGTCTAATCAAACTCATTATGACCCATGTAACCAATTGTGACCTATTAGACTCGTTAGGAAGCCACAAACCCCATATACACACTAAGACCATATTTATGAAAATAGGAGACATTACAGAACATAAACACCGGTTATACATCAATTACACCAAATTAGGGCTAATCAGACTTGTTATGACCCACTCACTCCCATTACGATAAATTAGACTCGTTAGAGAGCCACAAACCCGTTATACCCAATAAGACAATAATTACCCAAAAAGGAGCCAATTATGGACCACAAAAACCTGTTATACTTCAATTACACCAAATTAGGTGTAATGAGACTCATTATGACCCATGTAACCAATTGTGACCTATTAGACTCGTTAGGCAGCCACAAACCCCTTATACACACTAAGGCCAAAATTACCAAAATAGGAGACATTACAGACCATAAACACCTGTTATACCTCAATTACACCAAATTTGGTCTAATCAGACTCATTATGACCCATGTAATCGATTTTGATCTAATTAGACTCGTTAGGCAGCCACAAACCCCTTATACACACTAAGACCAAAATTATCAAAATAGGAGACATTACAGACCATAAACACCTGTTATACCTCAATTACACCAAATTTGGTCTAATCAGACTCATTATGACCCATGTAACCGATTTTGATCTAATTAGACTCGTTAGGCAGCCACAAACCCCTTATACATACTAAGACCAAAATTATCAAAATAGGAGACATTACAGACCATAAACACCTGTTATACCTCAATTACACCAAATTTGGTCTAATCAGACTCATTATGACCCATGTAATCGATTTTGATCTAATTAGACTCGTTAGGCAGCCACAAACCCCTTATACACACTAAGACCAAAATTATCAAAATAGGAGACATTACAGACCATAAACACCTGTTATACCTCAATTACACCAAATTTGGTCTAATCAGACTCATTATGACCCATGTAACCGATTTTGATCTAATTAGACTCGTTAGGCAGCCACAAACCCCTTATACATACTAAGACCAAAATTATCAAAATAGGAGACATTACAGACCATAAACACCTGTTATACCTCAATTACACCAAATTTGGTCTAATCAAACTCATTATAACCTATGTAACCGATTTTGATCTAATTAGACTCGTTAGGCAGCCACAAACCCCTTATACATACTAAGACCAAAATTATCAAAATAGGAGACATTACAGACCATAAACACCTGTTATACCTCAATTACACCAAATTTGGTCTAATCAAACTCATTATAACCCATGTAACCGATTTTGATCTAATTAGACTCGTTAGGCAGACACAAACCCCTTATACACACTAAGACCAAAATTATCAAAATAGGAGACATTACAGACCATAAACACCTGTTATACCTCAATTACACCAAATTTGGTCTAATCAGACACATTTGGACCCATGTAACCAATTGTCACCTATTAGACTCGTTAGGCAGCCACAAACCCCTTATACACACTAAGACCAAAATTATCAAAATAGGAGACATTACAGACCATAAACACCTGTTATACCTCAATTACACCAAATTTGGTCTAATCAGACTCATTATGACCCATGTAACCGATTTTGATCTAATTAGACTCGTTAGGCAGCCACAAACCCCTTATACATACTAAGACCAAAATTATCAAAATAGGAGACATTACAGACCATAAACACCTGTTATACCTCAATTACACCAAATTTGGTCTAATCAAACTCATTATAACCCATGTAACCGATTTTGATCTAATTAGACTCGTTAGGCAGCCACAAACCCCTTATACACACTAAGACCCAAATTATCAAAATAGGAGACATTACAGACCATAAACACCTGTTATACCTTAATTACATCAAATTTGGTCTAATCAAACTCATTATGACCCATGTAACCGATTTTGACCAATTAGACTCGCTAGGTAGCCACAAACCCCTTATACCCAATAAGACAATAATTACCCAAAAAGGAGCCAATTATATGGACCACAAAAACCTGTTATACTTCAATTACACCAAATTAGGACTAATCAGACTCATTATGACCCATGTAACCAATTGTGACCTATTAGACTCGTTAGGAAGCCACAAACCCCTTATACACACTAGGACCAAAATTATCAAAATAGGAGACATTACAGACCATAAACACCTGTTATACCTCAATTACACCAAATTTGGTCTAATCAGACACATTTTGACCCATGTAACCAATTGTGACCTATAAGACTCGTTAGGAAGCCACAAACCCCTTATACACTAAGACCAAAATTATCAAAATAGGAGACATTACAGACCATAAACACCTGTTATACTTCAATTACACAAAATTAGGTCTAATCAGACTCATTATGACCTATGTAACCAATTGTGACCTATTAGACTCGTTAGGAAGCCACAAACCCCTTATACACACTAAGACCAAAATTATCAAAATAGGAGACATTACAGACCATAAACACCTGTTATACCTCAATTACACCAAATTTGGTCTAATCAGACTCATTATGACCCATGTAAGCAATTGTGACCTATTAGACTCGTTAGGAAGCCACAAACCCCTTATACACACTAAGACCAAAATTATCAAAATAGGAGACATTACAGACCATAAACACCTGTTATACCTCAATTACACCAAATTTGGTCTAATCAGACACATTTGGACCCATGTAACCAATTGTCACCTATTAGACTCGTTAGGAAGCCACAAACCCCTTATACACTAAGACCAAAATTATCAAAATAGGAGACATTACAGACCATAAACTCCTGTTATACCTCAATTACACCAAATTTGATCTAATCAGACTCATTATGACCCATGTAACCGATTTTGATCTAATTAGACTCGTTAGGCAGCCACAAACCCCTTATACACACTAAGACCAAAATTATCAAAATAGGAGACATTACAGACCATAAACACCTGTTATACCTCAATTACACCAAATTTGGTCTAATCAGACTCATTATGACCCATGTAACCGATTTTGATCTAATTAGACTCGTTAGGCAGCCACAAACCCCTTATACATACTAAGACCAAAATTATCAAAATAGGAGACATTACAGACCATAAACACCTGTTATACCTTAATTACATCAAATTTGGTCTAATCAAACTCATTATGACCCATGTAACCGATTTTTAACAATTAGACTCGCTAGGTAGCCACAAACCCCTTATACACACTAAGACCAAAATTATCAAAATAGGAGACATTACAGACCATCAACACCTGTTATCTCAATTACACCAAATTAGGTCTAATCAGACTCATTATGACCAATTCACTCCCATTATGATCAATTAGACTCGTTAGAGAGCCACAAACCCCTTATACCCAATAAGACAAAAATTACCCAAAAAGGAGCCAATTATGGACCACAAAAACCTGTTCCACTTCAATTACACCAATTAGGTCTAATCAAACTCATTATGACCCATGTAACCAATTGTGACCTATTAGACTCGTTAGGAAGCCACAAACCCCATATACACACTAAGACCATATTTATGAAAATAGGAGACATTACAGAACATAAACACCGGTTATACATCAATTACACCAAATTAGGGCTAATCAGACTTGTTATGACCCACTCACTCCCATTACGATAAATTAGACTCGTTAGAGAGCCACAAACCCGTTATACCCAATAAGACAATAATTACCCAAAAAGGAGCCAATTATGGACCACAAAAACCTGTTATACTTCAATTACACCAAATTAGGTGTAATGAGACTCATTATGACCCATGTAACCAATTGTGACCTATTAGACTCGTTAGGCAGCCACAAACCCCTTATACACACTAAGGCCAAAATTACCAAAATAGGAGACATTACAGACCATAAACACCTGTTATACCTCAATTACACCAAATTTGGTCTAATCAGACTCATTATGACCCATGTAATCGATTTTGATCTAATTAGACTCGTTAGGCAGCCACAAACCCCTTATACACACTAAGACCAAAATTATCAAAATAGGAGACATTACAGACCATAAACACCTGTTATACCTCAATTACACCAAATTTGGTCTAATCAGACTCATTATGACCCATGTAACCGATTTTGATCTAATTAGACTCGTTAGGCAGCCACAAACCCCTTATACATACTAAGACCAAAATTATCAAAATAGGAGACATTACAGACCATAAACACCTGTTATACCTCAATTACACCAAATTTGGTCTAATCAGACTCATTATGACCCATGTAATCGATTTTGATCTAATTAGACTCGTTAGGCAGCCACAAACCCCTTATACACACTAAGACCAAAATTATCAAAATAGGAGACATTACAGACCATAAACACCTGTTATACCTCAATTACACCAAATTTGGTCTAATCAGACTCATTATGACCCATGTAACCGATTTTGATCTAATTAGACTCGTTAGGCAGCCACAAACCCCTTATACATACTAAGACCAAAATTATCAAAATAGGAGACATTACAGACCATAAACACCTGTTATACCTCAATTACACCAAATTTGGTCTAATCAAACTCATTATAACCTATGTAACCGATTTTGATCTAATTAGACTCGTTAGGCAGCCACAAACCCCTTATACATACTAAGACCAAAATTATCAAAATAGGAGACATTACAGACCATAAACACCTGTTATACCTCAATTACACCAAATTTGGTCTAATCAAACTCATTATAACCCATGTAACCGATTTTGATCTAATTAGACTCGTTAGGCAGACACAAACCCCTTATACACACTAAGACCAAAATTATCAAAATAGGAGACATTACAGACCATAAACACCTGTTATACCTCAATTACACCAAATTTGGTCTAATCAGACACATTTGGACCCATGTAACCAATTGTCACCTATTAGACTCGTTAGGCAGCCACAAACCCCTTATACACACTAAGACCAAAATTATCAAAATAGGAGACATTACAGACCATAAACACCTGTTATACCTCAATTACACCAAATTTGGTCTAATCAGACTCATTATGACCCATGTAACCGATTTTGATCTAATTAGACTCGTTAGGCAGCCACAAACCCCTTATACATACTAAGACCAAAATTATCAAAATAGGAGACATTACAGACCATAAACACCTGTTATACCTCAATTACACCAAATTTGGTCTAATCAAACTCATTATAACCCATGTAACCGATTTTGATCTAATTAGACTCGTTAGGCAGACACAAACCCCTTATACACACTAAGACCAAAATTATCAAAATAGGAGACATTACAGACCATAAACACCTGTTATACCTTAATTACATCAAATTTGGTCTAATCAAACTCATTATGACCCATGTAACCGATTTTGACCAATTAGACTCGCTAGGTAGCCACAAACCCCTTATACGCAATAAGACAATAATTACCCAAAAAGGAGCCAATTATGGACCACAAAAACCTGTTATACTTCAATTACACCAAATTAGGACTAATCAGACTCATTATGACCCATGTAACCAATTGTGACCTATTAGACTCGTTAGGAAGCCACAAACCCCTTATACACACTAAGACCAAAATTATCAAAATAGGAGACATTACAGACCATAAACACCTGTTATACCTCAATTACACCAAATTTGGTCTAATCAGACACATTTTGACCCATGTAACCAATTGTGACCTATAAGACTCGTTAGGAAGCCACAAACCCCTTATACACTAAGACCAAAATTATCAAAATAGGAGACATTACAGACCATAAACACCTGTTATACTTCAATTACACAAAATTAGGTCTAATCAGACTCATTATGACCTATGTAACCAATTGTGACCTATTAGACTCGTTAGGAAGCCACAAACCCCTTATACACACTAAGACCAAAATTATCAAAATAGGAGACATTACAGACCATAAACACCTGTTATACCTCAATTACACCAAATTTGGTCTAATCAGACACATTATGACCATGTAACCAATTATGACCTATTAGACTCGTTAGGAAGCCACAAACCCCTTATACACTAAGACAAAAATTATCAAAATAGGAGACATTACAGACCATAAACACCTGTTATACCTCAATTACACCAAATTTGATCTAATCAGACTCATTATGACCCATGTAATCGATTTTGATCTAATTAGACTCGTTAGGCAGCCACAAACCCCTTATACATACTAAGACCAAAATTATCAAAATAGGAGACATTACAGACCATAAACACCTGTTATACCTTAATTACATCAAATTTGGTCTAATCAAACTCATTATGACCCATGTAACCGATTTTTAACAATTAGACTCGCTAGGTAGCCACAAACCCCTTATACACACTAGGACCAAAATTATCAAAATAGGAGACATTACAGACCATAAACACCTGTTATCTCAATTACACCAAATTAGGTCTAATCAGACTCATTATGACCCATTCACTCCCATTATGATCAATTAGACTCGTTAGAGAGCCACAAACCCCTTATACCCAATAAGACAAAAATTACCCAAAAAGGAGCCAATTATGGACCACAAAAACCTGTTCCACTTCAATTACACCAATTAGGTCTAATCAAACTCATTATGACCCATGTAACCAATTGTGACCTATTAGACTCGTTAGGAAGCCACAAACCCCATATACACACTAAGACCATATTTATGAAAATAGGAGACATTACAGAACATAAACACCGGTTATACATCAATTACACCAAATTAGGGCTAATCAGACTTGTTATGACCCACTCACTCCCATTACGATAAATTAGACTCGTTAGAGAGCCACAAACCCGTTATACCCAATAAGACAATAATTACCCAAAAAGGAGCCAATTATGGACCACAAAACCTGTTATACTTCAATTACACCAAATTAGGTGTAATGAGACTCATTATGACCCATGTAACCAATTGTGACCTATTAGACTCGTTAGGCAGCCACAAACCCCTTATACACACTAAGGCCAAAATTATCAAAATAGGAGACATTACAGACCATAAACACCTGTTATACCTCAATTACACCAAATTTGGTCTAATCAGACTCATTATGACCCATGTAATCGATTTTGATCTAATTAGACTCGTTAGGCAGCCACAAACCCCTTATACACACTAAGACCAAAATTATCAAAATAGGAGACATTACAGACCATAAACACCTGTTATACCTCAATTACACCAAATTTGGTCTAATCAGACTCATTATGACCCATGTAACCGATTTTGATCTAATTAGACTCGTTAGGCAGCCACAAACCCCTTATACATACTAAGACCAAAATTATCAAAATAGGAGACATTACAGACCATAAACACCTGTTATACCTCAATTACACCAAATTTGGTCTAATCAGACTCATTATGACCCATGTAATCGATTTTGATCTAATTAGACTCGTTAGAAAGCCACAAACCCCTTATACACACTAAGACCAAAATTATCAAAATAGGAGACATTACAGACGATAAACACCTGTTATACCTTAATTACATCAAATTTGGTCTAATCAAACTCATTATGACCCATGTAACCGATTTTGACCAATTAGACTCGCTAGGTAGCCACAAACCCCTTATACCCAATAAGACAATAATTACCCAAAAAGGAGCCAATTATGGACCACAAAAACCTGTTATACATCAATTACACCAAATTAGGTCTAATCAGACTCATTATGACCCATGTAACCAATTGTGACCAATTAGACTCGTTAGGAAGCCACAAACCCCTTATACACACTAAGACCAAAATTATCAAAATAGGAGACATTACAGACCATAAACACTTGTTATCTCAATTACACCAAATTAGTGCTAATCAGACTCATTATGACCCATTTACTCCCATTATGATCAATTAGACTCGTTAGAGAGCCAGAAACCCCTTATACCCAATAAGACAATAATTACCCAAAAAGGAGCCAATTATGGACCACAAAACCTGTTATACTTAAATTACACCAAATTAGGTCTAATCAGACTCATTATGACCCACGTAACCAATTGTGACCTATTAGACTCGTTAGGAAGCCACAAACCCCTTATACACACTAAGACCAAAATTATCAAAATAGGAGACATTACAGACGATAAACACCTATTATACCTCAATTACACCAAATTTGGTCTAATCAGACACATTTTGACCCATGTAACCAATTGTGACCAATTAGACAAGTTAGGCAGCCACAAACCCCTTATACACACTAAGACCAAAATTATCAAAATAGGAGACATTACAGACCATAAACACACTCAATTACACCAAATTAGGTCTAATCGGACTCATTATGACCCATTTACTCCCATTGTGATCAATTAGACTCGTTAGAGAGCCACAAACCCCTTATACCCAATAAGACAAAAATTACCCAAAAAGGAGCCAATTATGGACCACAAAAACCTGTTCCACTTCAATTACACCAAATTAGGTCTAATCAGACTCATTATGACCCATGTAACCAATTGTGACCTATTAGACTCGTTAGGCAGCCATAAACCCCTTATACACACTAAGACCAAAATTATCAAAACAGGAGACATTACAGACCATAAACACCTGTTATACCTTAATTACATCAAATTTGGTCTAATCAAACTCATTATGACCCATGTAACCGATTTTAACCAATTAGACTCGCTAGGTAGCCACAAACCCCTTATACACACTAAGACCAAAATTATCAAAATAGGAGACATTACAGACCATAAACATTTGTTATCTCAATTACACCAAATTAGGTCTAATCAGACTCATTATGACCCATTCACTCCCATTATGATCAATTAGACTCGTTAGAGAGCCACAAACCCCTTATACCCAATAAGACAAAAATTACCCAAAAAGGAGCCAATTATGGACCACAAAAACCTGTTCCACTTCAATTACACCAAATTAGGTCTAATCAGACTCATTATGACCCATGTAACCAATTGTGACCTATTAGACTCGTTAGGAAGCCACAAACCCCTTATACACATTAAGACCATATTTATCAAAATAGGAGACATTACAGAACATAAACACTTGTTATACCTCAATTACACCTAATTTGGTCTAATCGAACTCATTATGACCCATGTAACCGATTTTGATCTAATTAGACTCGTTAGGCAGCCACAAACCCCTTATACACACTAAGACCAAAATTATCAAAATAGGAGACATTACAGACCATAAACACCTGTTATACCTTAATTACATCAAATTTGGTCTAATCAAACTCATTATGACCCATGTAACCGATTTTGACCAATTAGACTCGCTAGGTAGCCACAAACCCCTTATACCCAATAAGACAATAATTACCCAAAAAGGAGCCAATTATGGATCACAAAAACCTGTTATACATCAATTACACCAAATTAGGTCTAATCAGACTCGTTAGGAAGCCACAAACCCCTTATACACACTAAGACCAAAATTATCAAAATAGGAGACATTACAGACCATAAACACTTGTTATCTCAATTACACCAAATTAGGGCTAATCAGACTCATTATGACCCATTTACTCCCATTATGATCAATTAGACTCGTTAGAGAGCCAGAAACCCCATATACCCAATAAGACAATAATTACCCAAAAAGGAGCCAATTATGGACCACAAAAACCTGTTATACTTCAATTACAGCAAATTAGGTCTAATCAGACTTATTATGACCCATGTAACCAATTGTGACCTATTAGACTCGTTAGGAAGCCACAAACCCCTTATACACACTAAGACCAAAATTATCAAAATTGGAGACATTACAGACCATAAACACCTGTTATACCTCAATTACACCAAATTTGGTCTAATCAGACACATTTTGACCCATGTAACCAATTGTGACCTATTAGACTCGTTAGGGAGCCACAAACCCCTTATACACACTAAGACCAAAATTATCAAAATAGGAGACATTACAGACCATAAACACCTGTTATACCTCAATTACACCAAATTAGATCTAATCAGGCTCATTTTGACCCATTTACTCCCATTATGATCAATTAGACTCGTTAGAGAGCCAGAAACCCCTTATACCCAATAAGACAATAATTACCCAAAAAGGAGCCAATTATGGACCACAAAAACCTGTTATACTTCAATTACAGCAAATTAGGTCTAATCAGACTTATTATGACCCATGTAACCAATTGTGACCTATTAGACTCGTTAGGAAGCCACAAACCCCTTATACACACTAAGACCAAAATTATCAAAATTGGAGACATTACAGACCATAAACACCTGTTATACCTCAATTACACCAAATTTGGTCTAATCAGACACATTTTGACCCATGTAACCAATTGTGACCTATTAGACTCGTTAGGGAGCCACAAACCCCTTATACACACTAAGACCAAAATTATCAAAATAGGAGACATTACAGACCATAAACACCTGTTATACCTCAATTACACCAAATTAGATCTAATCAGGCTCATTTTGACCCATTTACTCCCATTATGATCAATTAGACTCGTTAGAGAGCCAGAAACCCCTTATACCCAATAAGACAATAATTACCCAAAAAGGAGCCAATTATGGACCACAAAAACCTGTTATACTTCAATTACAGCAAATTAGGTCTAATCAGACTTATTTTGACCCATGTAACCAATTGTGACCTATTAGACTCGTTAGGAAGCCACAAACCCCTTATACACACTAAGACCAAAATTATCAAAATAGGAGACATTACAGACCATAAACACCTGTTATACCTCAACAACACCAAATTTGGTCTAATCAGACACATTTTGACCCATGTAACCAATTGTGACCAATTAGACTCGTTAGGCAGCCACAAACCCCTTATACACACTAAGACCAAAATTATCAAAATAGGAGACATTACAGACGATAAACACCTGTTATACCTTAATTACATCAAATTTGGTCTAATCAAACTCATTATGACCCATGTAACCGATTTTGACCAATTAGACTCGCTAGGTAGCCACAAACCCCTTATACCCAATAAGACAATAATTACCCAAAAAGGAGCCAATTATGGACCACAAAACTTGTTATACTTCAATTACACCAAATTAGGTCTAATCAGACTCATTATGACCCACGTAACCAATTGTGACCTATTAGACTCGTTCGGAAGCCACAAACCCCTTATACACACTAAGGCCAAAATTATCAAAATAGGAGACATTACAGACCATAAACACCTGTTATACCTCAATTACACCAAATTAGATCTAATCAGGCTCATTTTGACCCATTTTCTCCCATTATGATCAATTAGACTTGTTAGAGAGCCACAAACCCCATATACCCAATTAGACAAAAATTACCCAAAAAGGAGCCAATTATGGACCACAAAAACCTGTTCCACTTCAATTACACCAAATTAGGTCTAATCGGACTCATTATGACCCATGTAACCAATTGTGACCTATTAGACTCGATAGGAAGCCACAAACCCCTTATACACACTAAGACCAAAATTATCAAAATAGGAGACATTACAGACGATAAACACCTGTTATACCTCAATTACACCAAATTTGGTCTAATCAGACACATTTTGACCCATGTAACCAATTGTGACCAATTAGACTCGTTAGGCAGCCACAAACCCCTTATACACACTAAGACCAAAATTATCAAAATAGGAGACATTACAGACGATAAACACCTGTTATACCTTTAACATCAAATTTGGTCTAATCAAACTCATTATGACCGATGTAACCGATTTTGACCAATTAGACTTGCTAGGTAGCCACAAACCCCTTATACCCAATAAGACAATAATTACCCAAAAAGGAGCCAATTATGGACCACAAAAACCTGTTATACATCAATTACACCAAATTAGGTCTAATCAGACTCATTATGACCCATGTAACCAATTGTGACCAATTAGACTCGTTAGGAAGCCACAAACCCCTTATACACACTAAGACCAAAATTATCAAAATAGGAGACATTACAGACCATAAACACTTGTTATCTCAATTACACCAAATTAGGGCTAATCAGACTCATTATGACCCATTTACTCCCATTATGATCAATTAGACTCGTTAGAGAGCCAGAAACCCCTTATACCCAATAAGACAATAATTACCCAAAAAGGAGCCAATTATGGACCACAAAACCTGTTATACTTAAATTACACCAAATTAGGTCTAATCAGACTCATTATGACCCACGTAACCAATTGTGACCTATTAGACTCGTTAGGAAGCCAAAAACCCCTTATACACACTAAGACCAAACTTATCAAAATAGGAGACATTACAGACGATAAACACCTATTATACCTCAATTACACCAAATTTGGTCTAATCAGACACATTTTGACCCATGTAACCAATTGTGACCAATTAGACAAGTTAGGCAGCCACAAACCCCTTATACACACTAAGACCAAAATTATCAAAATAGGAGACATTACAGACCATAAACACACTCAATTACACCAAATTAGGTCTAATCGGACTCATTATGACCCATTTACTCCCATTGTGATCAATTAGACTCGTTAGAGAGCCACAAACCCCTTATACCCAATAAGACAAAAATTACCCAAAAAGGAGCCAATTATGGACCACAAAAACCTGTTCCACTTCAATTACACCAAATTAGGTCTAATCAGACTCATTATGACCCATGTAACCAATTGTGACCTATTAGACTCGTTAGGCAGCCATAAACCCCTTATACACACTAAGACCAAAATTATCAAAACAGGAGACATTACAGACCATAAACACCTGTTATACCTTAATTACATCAAATTTGGTCTAATCAAACTCATTATGACCCATGTAACCGATTTTAACCAATTAGACTCGCTAGGTAGCCACAAACCCCTTATACACACTAAGACCAAAATTATCAAAATAGGAGACATTACAGACCATAAACATTTGTTATCTCAATTACACCAAATTAGGTCTAATCAGACTCATTATGACCCATTCACTCCCATTATGATCAATTAGACTCGTTAGAGAGCCACAAACCCCTTATACCCAATAAGACAAAAATTACCCAAAAAGGAGCCAATTATGGACCACAAAAACCTGTTCCACTTCAATTACACCAAATTAGGTCTAATCAGACTCATTATGACCCATGTAACCAATTGTGACCTATTAGACTCGTTAGGAAGCCACAAACCCCTTATACACATTAAGACCATATTTATCAAAATAGGAGACATTACAGAACATAAACACTTGTTATACCTCAATTACACCAAATTTGGTCTAATCGAACTCATTATGACCCATGTAACCGATTTTGATCTAATTAGACTCGTTAGGCAGCCACAAACCCCTTATACACACTAAGACCAAAATTATCAAAATAGGAGACATTACAGACCATAAACACCTGTTATACCTTAATTACATCAAATTTGGTCTAATCAAACTCATTATGACCCATGTAACCGATTTTGACCAATTAGACTCGCTAGGTAGCCACAAACCCCTTATACCCAATAAGACAATAATTACCCAAAAAGGAGCCAATTATGGATCACAAAAACCTGTTATACATCAATTACACCAAATTAGGTCTAATCAGACTCATTATGACCCATGTAACCAATTGTGACCAATTAGACTCGTTAGGAAGCCACAAACCCCTTATACACACTAAGACCAAAATTATCAAAATAGGAGACATTACAGACCATAAACACTTGTTATCTCAATTACACCAAATTAGGGCTAATCAGACTCATTATGACCCATTTACTCCCATTATGATCAATTAGACTCGTTAGAGAGCCAGAAACCCCTTATACCCAATAAGACAATAATTACCCAAAAAGGAGCCAATTATGGACCACAAAAACCTGTTATACTTCAATTACAGCAAATTAGGTCTAATCAGACTTATTTTGACCCATGTAACCAATTGTGACCTATTAGACTCGTTAGGAAGCCACAAACCCCTTATACACACTAAGACCAAAATTATCAAAATACGAGACATTACAGACCATAAACACCTGTTATACCTCAATTACACCAAATTTGGTCTAATCAGACACATTTTGACCCATGTAACCAATTGTGACCTATTAGACTCGTTAGGGAGCCACAAACCCCTTATACACTAAGACCAAAATTATCAAAATAGGAGACATTACAGACCATAACCACCTGTTATACCTCAATTACACCAAATTAGATCTAATCAGGCTCATTTTGACCCATTTACTCCCATTATGATCAATTAGACTCGTTAGAGAGCCAGAAACCCCTTATTATACCCAATAAGACAATAATTACCCAAAAAGGAGCCAATTATGGACCACAAAAACCTGTTATACTTCAATTACAGCAAATTAGGTCTAATCAGACTTATTATGACCCATGTAACCAATTGTGACCTATTAGACTCGTTAGGAAGCCACAAACCCCTTATACACACTAAGACCAAAATTATCAAAATTGGAGACATTACAGACCATAAACACCTGTTATACCTCAATTACACCAAATTTGGTCTAATCAGACACATTTTGACCCATGTAACCAATTGTGACCTATTAGACTCGTTAGGGAGCCACAAACCCCTTATACACTAAGACCAAAATTATCAAAATAGGAGACATTACAGACCATAAACACCTGTTATACCTCAATTACACCAAATTAGATCTAATCAGGCTCATTTTGACCCATTTACTCCCATTATGATCAATTAGACTCGTTAGAGAGCCAGAAACCCCTTATACCCAATAAGACAATAATTACCCAAAAAGGAGCCAATTATGGACCACAAAAACCTGTTATACTTCAATTACAGCAAATTAGGTCTAATCAGACTTATTATGACCCATGTAACCAATTGTGACCTATTAGACTCGTTAGAAAGCCACAAACCCCTTATACACACTAAGACCAAAATTATCAAAATAGGAGACAATTCAGACCATAAACACCTGTTATACCTCATTTACACCAAATTTGGTCTAATCAGACACATTTTGACCCATGTAACCAATTGTGACCTATTAGACTCGTTAGGAAGCCACAAACCCCTTATACACTAAGACCAAAATTATCAAAATAGGAGACATTACAGACCATAAACACCTGTTATACTTCAATTACATAAAATTAGGTCTAATCAGACTCATTATGACCCATGTAACCAATTGTGACCTATTAGACTCGTTAGGAAGCCACAAACCCCTTATACACATTAAGACCAAAATTATCAAAATAGGAGACATTACAGACCATAAACACCTGTTATGCCTCAATTACACCAAATTTGGTCTAATCGTCTTCACGAAGCCGCTGATGCCGAGTCGGCTCCTATGCCGCTAGCTATGCCCTGCTTGGTCCCCCGGCACGGTGGAGGTTCCGTAGCGCGTCATGAGCACCGGGCTAAGGGGCGGTTGAGCAACTCAAGCGAACCGCCCTACCTTACTACAACATAAGGACAGAAGGGAGAAGGTTGTGAAGGTGGCCTCGTTATCCACACCTCCGGTCGGATGAATGGAGGACCGACCAACCCGGGTTTTCACGAGCGTTGGCGGGTTCTGGAGTGCCTGTCAAGGGCGCTAGCGCATACCCCGGGGTGATCATCACCACCTGCACCTCACATCTCGGCACAGTGGAACGTGTAACCCGCCTGCTGTTCCATTCAACTACATTTGTTCCTGTAATCCATAGCCTAACAGAACGCAGCAGCGAGGGACAACCCGCCCATATAGCCAGCGGGGAGGATGGCACTACTGGCAAAGACCGTCTGGCGAAAACGCCGCAGGCGCGAAGCGTGGTAGGCCTGCGCCGGAGGAGCATAGGGAGGAAAGGGAGCCCGGACGGTGGAAGAGCCAGGGGAGGCCGGGTCATTTGACGGAAATGGAAGGCTTTGGGCTATGAACCTATTAAAGAAGGCCCTATGGAGTAAAGGGAAGTGCATGAATTCTTGGAAAAAGAGGGAGCGAGCCTATCTAAAAAATGGAATCAAGCAAATTCAATGAATAGATAGAGTCAACGGTACGACAGACAGCGCTGCCTACACGCGAATTTGCTTCCGAAGTCGAGCAGTCTCAATTTCACTACAGGATTTTAGAATGAATGCTGGGTTGGGCCACCTCGAATGGCGTGAGCCGCATGCGGGGAGACCCGCACGTACGGTTTTTAGGGGGATCTGGTCGAAAGACCGGCCGGCGCCCACCCGACTAGAGGGACTGAGAAATTAATAGAGTACAAAACTTATCTTCAAGCTTTACCTTATTCTGATCGTTCAGAGGGCGATCGCGGGGTCACTGAATGAAGTCCTCCGTTTCTTTCGGAGGTGCTGACCCGCAGCGAGGCAGAGAGGACTAAGTGACATATGGAATATGGCGACGACAACAGCATGTCGTAGAAGGAGATAACAAGTGGAGCCAACGACCCACTAAGACTAACGTATCTACAACTACATCCCCGAGCGGCAGTCAAACGGGGGCGTGAATGCGAGATGCCAGCGGAATGATCGGCCGGACAGAGGCTAGGGCTCCTTCCTTCCCGCCGCGTCCTTCCTTGTGTGTCGGAGATATAAAGCGAGTGCACCGGAAAAGAACGGGAACTGGGTCGATCTATTCTATGTCGAAGCATCTGAAGCATAACTGCACACTCACACGATCTTTGCCGACAAATAGGAGCATTCGGTGGAACCGGTGAACTACACTTGCTTCTGGATAGATGCGTGGGACAGAGGGCTCGTGGTACCTTCTGCCCACCCTTCCTCCTCTGCTTTGAGAACCGTGTGAACGGAGAGTGGGCAGAAGGGAAGGAGGTCCTCATACGGAGTCGCACACTTACTTGAGCAGTGCGGGAGACTGGGGAATGGGTCGAGTAAAGTCCCCTGGGGCCGGAAAAATCACAGAGACGTACTGATACGATAGGGCTTTGATTGGTATTTTTTTTCTTAGTGATTGTAAAGAAGGGCGCTTGGCTATGTTATAGAAAGGGAAGGCAGAGGCATCGAATGGCGAAGAGAGGCGGCTCGGCAGGGAAGGAATGGGAAATCGTCAAAGATGACTTCTTTGTTGTCGAAACGAAGGGCTAAATAGCACCAGTGATTCTCTGAGCCGGTCTGGATTTCCAACGCCTCGGGAAACTGGTCGAGATAGATGACAGCGCCTTTTTCCCCTCTTCCTTACCGGGAGGGCAATCTTCTCTTATGGCCTTCACCTCCCGCCCGGCCCGGAAATAGAGAATCCAGCCCCCTTCTGATCCATTCATTTCTGCAAGCAGGGAGGATCCAGAGCTAAGCCCCCTCCTATTCGAGGCCGGGTGGCCTTGCCCCACAAGCACCCAACCTTCTTTTTGCTCTTCCTTCGGGTTGCCCCCACGAACGCGCCACCTAGGAGCCCTACTCATATTCCAAAGGCGCTACTTCAATTCAAGCGCAAGCCCCCTTCTATTGCATAACTTAAAAAAGCTATAAACAAAGTACCAAAGTGGTTGCGGGAACGATACGCTTTGGTTACCGGCGAACGCTTCCAAAGGCGACCAGCTTTCAATACTAGTTGTTACCTTACGCTGCCATTTTTATAATATTATTGAATAGCATGGCTGGGGGCTAAGATAACTCAAATGGGAGACTCATTATGACCCATGTAACCGATTTTGATCTAATTAGACTCGTTAGGCAGCCACAAACCCCTTATACACACTAAGACCAAAATTATCAAAATAGGAGACATTACAGACCATAAACACCTGTTATACCTTAATTACATCAAATTTGGTCGAATCAAACTCATTATGACCCATGTAACCGATTTTGACCAATTAGACTCGCTAGGTAGCCACAAACCCCTTATTCACACTAAGACCATATTTATCAAAATAGGAGACATTACAGACCTTAAACACCTGTTATACATCAATTACACCAAACAATCAGACTCATTATGACTCACTCACTCCCATTATGGTCAATTAGACTCGTTAGAGAGCCACAAACCCCATATACGCAATAAGACAAAAATTACCCAAAAAGGAGCCAATTATGGACCACAAACACCTGTTCCACTTCAATTACACCAAATTAGGTCTAATCGGACTCATTATGACCCATGTAACCAATTGTGACCTATTAGACTCGTTAGGAAGCCACAAACCCCTTATACACACTAAGACCAAAATTATCAAAATAGGAGACATTACAGACCATAAACACCTGTTATACCTCAATTACACCAAATTTGGTCTAATCAGACTCATTATGACCCATGTAACCAATTGTGACCAATTAGACTCGTTAGGCAGCCACAAACCCTTTATACACACTAAGACCAAAATTATCAAAATAGGAGACATTACAGACCATAAACACACTCAATTATACCAAATTAGGTCTAATCAGACTCATTATGACACAATTACTCCCATTATGATCAATTAGACTCGTTAGAGAGCCACCAAACCCATTATACCCAATAAGACAAAAATTACCCAAAAAGGAGCCAATTATGGACCACAAAAACCTGTTCCACTTCAATTACACCAAATTAGGTCTAATCAGAGTCATTATGACCCATGTAACCAATTGTGACCAATTAGACTCGTTAGGAAGCCACAACCCCTTATACACACTAAGACCAAAATTATCAAAATAAGAGACATTACAGACCATAAACACCTGTTATACCTTAATTACATCAAATGTGGTCTAATCAAACTCATTATGACCCATGTAACCGATTTTGACCAATTAGACTCGCTAGGTAGCCACAAACCCCTTATACACACTAAGAACAAAATTATCAAAATAGGAGACATTATAGACCATAAACACCTGTTATACCTCAATTACACCAAATTTGGTCTAATCAGACTCATTATGAACCATGTAACCAATTGTGACCAATTAGACTCGTTAGGCAGCCACAAACCCCTTATACACACTAAGACCAAAACTATCAAAATAGGAGACATTACAGACCATAAACACACTCAATTACACCAAATTAGGTCTAATCAGACTCATTATGACACAATTACTCCCATTATGATCAATTAGACTCGTTAGAGAGCCACCAAACACCTTATACCCAATAAGACAAAAATTACCCAAAAAGGAGCCAATTATGGACCACAAAAACCTGTTCCACTTCAATTACACCAAATTAGGTCTAATCAGAGTCATTATGACCCATGTAACCAATTGTCACCCATTAGACTCGTTAGGAAGCCACAACCCCTTATACACACTAAGACCAAAATTATCAAAATAAGAGACATTACAGACCATAAACACCTGTTATACCTTAATTACATCAAATTTGGTCTAATCAAACTCATTATGACCCATGTAACCGATTTTGACCAATTAGACTCGCTAGCTACAAACCCCTTATACACACTAAGACCAAAATTATCAAAATAGGAGACATTACAGACCATAAACACCTGTTATACCTCAATTACACCAAATTTGGTCTAATCAGACTCATTATGAACCATGTAACCAATTGTGACCAATTAGACTCGTTAGGCAGCCACAAACCCCTTATACACACTAAGACCAAAATTATCAAAATAGGAGACATTACAGACCATAAACACCTGTTATACCTCAATTACACCAAATTTGGTCTAATCAGACTCATTATGAACCATGTAACCAATTGTGACCAATTAGACTCGTTAGGCAGCCACAAACCCCTTATACACACTAAGACCAAAACTATCAAAATAGGAGACATTACAGACCATAAACACACTCAATTACACCAAATTAGGTCTAATCAGACTCATTATGACCCATTTACTCCCATTATGATCAATTAGACTCGTTAGAGAGCCACAAACCCCTTATACCCAATAAGACAAAAATTACCCAAAAAGGAGCCAATTATGGACCACAAAAACCTATTCCACTTCAATTACACCAAATTATGTCTAATCAGAGTCATTATGACCCATGTAACCAATTGTGACCTATTAGACTCGTTAGGAAGCCACAAACCCCTTATACACTAAGACCAAAATTATCAAAATAGGAGACATTACAGACCATAAACACCTGTTATACCTCAATTACACCAAATTAGGTCTAATCAGACTCATTATGACACAATTACTCCCATTATGATCAATTAGACTCGTTAGAGAGCCACAAACCCCTTATACCCAATAAGACAAAAATTACCCAAAAAGGAGCCAATTATGGACCACAAAAACCTGTTCCACTTCAATTACACCAAATTAGGTCTAATCAGAGTCATTATGACCCATGTAACCAATTGTGACCTATTAGACTCGTTAGGAAGCCACAACCCCTTATACACACTAAGACCAAAATTATCAAAATAAGAGACATTACAGACCATAAACACCTGTTATACCTTAATTACATCAAATTTGGTCTAATCAAACTCATTATGACCCATGTAACCGATTTTGACCAATTAGACTCGCAAGGTAGCCACAAACCCCTTATACACACTAAGACCAAAATTATCAAAATAGGAGACATTACAGACCATAAACACCTGTTATACCTCAATTACAACAAATTTGGTCTAATCAGACTCATTATGAACCATGTAACCAATTGTGACCAATTAGACTCGTTAGGCAGCCACAAACCCCTTATACACACTAAGACCAAAACTATCAAAATAGGAGACATTACAGACCATAAACACACTCAATTACACCAAATTAGGTCTAATCAGACTCATTATGACCCATTTACTCCCATTATGATCAATTAGACTCGTTAGAGAGCCACAAACCCCTTATACCCAATAACACAAAAATTACCCAAAAAGGAGCCAATTATGGACCACAAAAACCTGTTCCACTTCAATTACACCAAATTAGGTCTAATCAGAGTCATTATGACCCATGTAACCAATTGTGACCTATTAGACTCGTTAGGAAGCCACAACCCCTTATACACACTAAGACCAAAATTATCAAAATAAGAGACATTACAGACCATAAACACCTGTTATACCTTAATTACATCAAATTTGGTGTAATCAAACTCATTATGACCCATGTAACCGATTTTGACCAATTAGACTCGCTAGGTAGCCACAAACCCCTTATACACACTAAGACCAAAATTATCAAAATAGGAGACATTACAGACCATAAACAGCTGTTATACCTCAATTACACCAAATTTGGTCTAATCAGACTCATTATGAACCATGTAACCAATTGTGACCAATTAGACTCGTTAGGCAGCCACAAACCCCTTATACACACTAAGACCAAAATTATCAAAATAGGAGACATTACAGACCATAAACACACTTAATTACACCAAATTAGGTCTAATCAGACTCATTATGACCCATTTACTCCCATTATGATCAATTAGACTCGTTAGAGAGCCACAAACCCCTTATACCCAATAAGACAAAAATTACCCAAAAAGGAGCCAATTATGGACCACAAAAACCTGTTCCACTTCAATTACACCAAATTAGGTCTAATCAGACTCATTATGACCCATGTAACCAATTGTGACCAATTAGACTCGTTAGGAAGCCACAACCCCTTATACACACTAAGACCAAAATTATCAAAATAGGAGACATTATAGACCATAAACACACTCAATTACACAAAATTAGGTCTAATCAGACTCATTATGACCCATTTACTCCCATTATGATCAATTAGACTCGTTAGAGAGCCACAAACCCCTTATACCCAATAAGACAAAAATTACCCAAAAAGGAGCCAATTATGGACCACAAAAACCTGTTCCACTTCAATTACACCAAATTAGGTCTAATCAGACTCATTATGACCCATGTAACCAATTGTGACCTATTAGACTAGTTAGGCAGCCACCAACCCCTTATACACACTAAGGCCAAAATTATCAAAATAGGAGACATTACAGACCATAAACACCTGTTATACATCAATTACACCAAATTAGGTCTAATCAGACTCATTATGACCCACTCACTCCCATTATGATCAATTAGACTCGTTAGAAAGCCACAAACCCCTTATACCCAATAAGACAATAATTACCCAAAAAGGAGCCAATTATGGACCACAAAAACCTGTTATACTTCAATTACACCAAATTAGGTCTAATCAGACTCATTATGACCCATGTAACCAATTGTGGCCTATTAGACTCGTTAGGAAGCCACAAACCCCTTATACACACTAAGACCAAAATTATCAAAATAGGAGACATTACAGACCATAAACACCTGTTATACCTCAATTACACCAAATTTGGTCTAATCAAACTAATTATGACCCATGTAACCTATTTTCATCTAATTAGACTCGTTAGGCAGCTACAAACCCCTTATACACACTAAGACCAAAATTATCAAAATAGGAGACATTACAGACCATAAACACCTGTTATACCTTAATTACATCAAATTTGGTCTAATCAAACTCATTATGACCCATGAAACTGATTTTGACCAATTAGACTCGCTAGGTAGACCCAAACCCCTTATACCCAATAAGACAATAATTACCCAAAAAGGAGCCAATTATGGACCACAAAAACCTCTTCCACTTCAATTACACCAAATTAGGTCTAATCAGACTCATTATGACCCATGTAACCAATTGTGACCTATTAGACTCGTTAGGCAGCTACAAACCCCTTATACACACTAAGACCAAAATTATCAAAATAGGAGACATTACAGACCATAAACACCTGTTATACCTCAATTACACCAAATTTGGTCTAATCAGACACATTATGACCCATGTAACCAATTGTGACCTATTAGACTCGTTAGGAAGCCACAAACCCCTTATACACTAAGACCGAAATTATCAAAATAGGACACATTACAGACCTTAAACACCTGTTATACTTCAATTACACAAAATTCGGTCTAATCAGACTCATTATGACCCATGTAACCAATTGTGACCTATTAGACTCGTTAGGAAGCCACAAACCCCTTATACACACTAAGACCAAAATTATCAAAATAGGAGACATTACAGACCATAAACACCTGTTATACCTCAATTACACGAAATTAGGTCTAATCAGACTCATTATGACCCATGTAACCGATTTTGACCAATTAGACTCGCTAGGTAGCCACAAACCCCTAATTCACACTAAGACCATATTTATCAAAATAAGAGACATTACAGACCTTAAACACCTGTTATACTTCAATTACACAAAATTAGGTCTAATCAGACTCATTATGACCCATGTAACCAATTGTGACCAATTAGACTCGTTAGGAAGACACAAACCCCTTATACACACTAAGACCAAAATTATCAAAATAGGACACATTATAGACCATAAACACTTGTTATCTCAATTACACCAAATTAGGGCTAATCAGACTCATTATAACCCATTTACTCCCATTATGATCAATTAGACTCGTTAGAGAGCCAGAAACCCCTTATACCCAATAAGACAATAATTACCCAAAAAGGAGCCAATTATGGACCACAAAAACCTGTTATACTTCAATTACAGCAAATTAGGTCTAATCAGACTTATTATGACCCATGTAACCAATTGTGACCTATTAGACTCGTTAGGAAGCCACAAACCCCTTATACACACTAAGACCAAAATTATCAAAATAGGAGACATTACAGACCATAAACACCTGTTATACCTCAATTACACCAAATTTGGTCTAATCAGACACATTTTGACCCATGTAACCAATTGTGACCTATTAGACTCGTTAGGAAGCCACAAACCCCTTATACACTAAGACCAAAATTATCAAAATAGGAGACATTACAGACCATAAACACCTGTTATACCTCAATTACACCAAATTAGATCTAATCAGGCTCATTTTGACCCATTTACTCCCATTATGATCAATTAGACTCGTTAGAGAGCCAGAAACCCCTTATACCCAATAAGACAATAATTACCCAAAAAGGAGCCAATTATGGACCACAAAAACCTGTTATACTTCAATTACAGCAAATTAGGTCTAATCAGACTTATTATGACCCATGTAACCAATTGTGACCTTATTAGACTCGTTAGGAAGCCACAAACCCCTTATACACACTAAGACCAAAATTATCAAAATAGGAGACATTACAGACCATATACACCTGTTATACTTCAATTACATAAAATTAGGTCTAATCAGACTCATTATGACCCATGTAACCAATTGTGACCTATTAGACTCGTTAGGAAGCCACAAACCAACCTTATACACACTAAGACCAAAATTATCAAAATAGGAGACATTACAGACCATAAACACCTGTTATGCCTCAATTACACCAAATTTGGTCTAATCAGACTCATTATGACCCATGTAACCGATTTGATCTAATTAGACTCGTTAGGCAGCCACAAACCCCTTATACACACTAAGACCAAAATTATCAAAATAGGAGACATTACAGACCATAAACACTTGTTATACCTTAATTACATCAAATTTGGTCTAATCAAACTCATTATGACCCATGTAACCGATTTTGACCAATTAGACTCGCTAGGTAGCCACAAACCCCTTATTCACACTAAGACCATATTTATCAAAATAAGAGACATTACAGACCTTAAACACCTGTTATACATCAATTACACCAAACAATCAGACTCATTATGACTCACTCACTCCCATTATGGTCAATTAGACTCATTAGAGAGCCACAAACCCCATATACCCAATAAGACAAAAATTACCCAAAAAGGAGCCAATTATGGACCACAAAAACCTGTTCCACTTCAATTACACCAAATTAGGTCTAATCGGACTCATTATGACCCATGTAACCAATTGTGACCTATTAGACTCGTTAGGAAGCCACAAACCCCTTATACACACTAAGACCAAAATTATCAAAATAGGAGACATTACAGACCATAAACACCTGTTATACCTCAATTACACCAAATTTGGTCTAATCAGACTCATTATGACCCATGTAACCAATTAGATTCGTTAGGCAGCCACAAACCCCTTATACACACTAAGACCAAAATTATCAAAATAGGAGACATTACAGACCATAAACACACTCAATTACACCAAATTAGGTCTAATCAGACTCATTATGACACAATTACTCCCATTATGATCAATTAGACTCGTTAGAGAGCCACAAACCCCTTATACCCAATAAGACAAAAATTACCCAAAAGGAGCCAATTATGGACCATAAAAACCTGTTCCACTTCAATTACACCAAATTAGGTCTAATCAGACCCATTTAACCAATTGTGACCTATTAGACTCGTTAGGAAGCCACAACCCCTTATACACACTAAGACCAAAATTATCAAAATAGGAGACATTACAGACCATAAACACCTGTTATACCTTAATTACATCAAATTTGGTCTAATCAAACTCATTATGACCCATGTAACCGATTTTGACCAATTAGACTCGCTAGGTAGAAACAAACCCCTTATACACACTAAGACCAAAATTATCAAAATAGGAGACATTACAAACCATAAACACCTGTTATCTCAATTACACCAAATTAGGTATAATCAGACTCATTATGACCCATTCACTCCCATTATGATCAATTAGACTCGTTAGAGAGCCACAAACCACTTATACCCAATAAGACAAAAATTACCCAAAAAGGAGCCAATTATGGACCACAAAAACCTGTTCCACTTCAATTACACCAAATTAGGTCTAATCAGACTCATTATGACACAATTACTCCCATTATGATCAATTAGACTCGTTAGAGAGCCACAAACCCCTTATACCCAATAACACAAAAATTACCCAAAAAGGAGCCAATTATGGACCACAAAAACCTGTTCCACTTCAATTACACCAAATTAGGTCTAATCAGAGTCATTATGACCCATGTAACCAATTGTGACCTATTAGACTCGTTAGGAAGCCACAACCCCTTATACACACTAAGACCAAAATTATCAAAATAAGAGACATTACAGACCATAAACACCTGTTGTATCCTTAATTACATCAAATTTGGTGTAATCAAACTCATTATGACCCATGTAACCGATTTTGACCAATTAGACTCGCTAGGTAGCCACAAACCCCTTATACACACTAAGACCAAAATTATCAAAATAGGAGACATTACAGACCATAAACAGCTGTTATACCTCAATTACACCAAATTTGGTCTAATCAGACTCATTATGAACCATGTAACCAATTGTGACCAATTAGACTCGTTAGGCAGCCACAAACCCCTTATACACACTAAGACCAAAATTATCAAAATAGGAGACATTACAGACCATAAACACACTTAATTACACCAAATTAGGTCTAATCAGACTCATTATGACCCATTTACTCCCATTATGATCAATTAGACTCGTTAGAGAGCCACAAACCCCTTATACCCAATAAGACAAAAATTACCCAAAAAGGAGCCAATTATGGACCACAAAAACCTGTTCCACTTCAATTACACCAAATTAGGTCTAATCAGACTCATTATGACCCATGTAACCAATTGTGACCTATTAGACTAGTTAGGCAGCCACAAACCCCTTATACACACTAAGGCCAAAATTATCAAAATAGGAGACATTACAGACCATAAACACCTGTTATACATCAATTACACCAAATTAGGTCTAATCAGACTCATTATGACCCACTCACTCCCATTATGATCAATTAGACTCGTTAGAGAGCCACAAACCCCTTATACCCAATAAGACAATAATTACCCAAAAAGGAGCCAATTATGGACCACAAAAACCTGTTATACTTCAATTACACCAAATTAGGTCTAATCAGACTCATTATGACCCATGTAACCAATTGTGGCCTATTAGACTCGTTAGGAAGCCACAAACCCCTTATACACACTAAGACCAAAATTATCAAAATAGGAGACATTACAGACCATAAACACCTGTTATACCTCAATTACACCAAATTTGGTCTAATCAAACTAATTATGACCCATGTAACCTATTTTCATCTAATTAGACTCGTTAGGCAGCTACAAACCCCTTATACACACTAAGACCAAAATTATCAAAATAGGAGACATTACAGACCATAAACACCTGTTATACCTTAATTACATCAAATTTGGTCTAATCAAACTCATTATGACCCATGTAACTGATTTTGACCAATTAGACTCGCTAGGTAGACCCAAACCCCTTATACCCAATAAGACAATAATTACCCAAAAAGGAGCCAATTATGGACCACAAAAACCTGTTCCACTTCAATTACACCAAATTAGGTCTAATCAGACTCATTATGACCCATGTAACCAATTGTGACCTATTAGACTCGTTAGGCAGCTACAAACCCCTTATACACACTAAGACCAAAATTATCAAAATAGGAGACATTACAGACCATAAACACCTGTTATACCTCAATTACACCAAATTTGGTCTAATCAGACACATTATGACCCATGTAACCAATTGTGACCTATTAGACTCGTTAGGAAGCCACAAACCCCTTATACACTAAGACCGAAATTATCAAAATAGGACACATTACAGACCTTAAACACCTGTTATACTTCAATTACACAAAATTCGGTCTAATCAGACTCATTATGACCCATGTAACCAATTGTGACCTATTAGACTCGTTAGGAAGCCACAAACCCCTTATACACACTAAGACCAAAATTATCAAAATAGGAGACATTACAGACCATAAACACCTGTTATACCTCAATTACACCAAATTAGGTCTAATCAGACTCATTATGACCCATGTAACCGATTTTGACCAATTAGACTCGCTAGGTAGCCACAAACCCCTAATTCACACTAAGACCATATTTATCAAAATAAGAGACATTACAGACCTTAAACACCTGTTATACTTCAATTACACAAAATTAGGTCTAATCAGACTCATTATGACCCATGTAACCAATTGTGACCAATTAGACTCGTTAGGAAGACACAAACCCCTTATACACACTAAGACCAAAATTATCAAAATAGGAGACATTATAGACCATAAACACTTGTTATCTCAATTACACCAAATTAGGGCTAATCAGACTCATTATAACCCATTTACTCCCATTATGATCAATTAGACTCGTTAGAGAGCCAGAAACCCCTTATACCCAATAAGACAATAATTACCCAAAAAGGAGCCAATTATGGACCACAAAAACCTGTTATACTTCAATTACAGCAAATTAGGTCTAATCAGACTTATTATGACCCATGTAACCAATTGTGACCTATTAGACTCGTTAGGAAGCCACAAACCCCTTATACACACTAAGACCAAAATTATCAAAATAGGAGACATTACAGACCATAAACACCTGTTATACCTCAATTACACCAAATTTGGTCTAATCAGACACATTTTGACCCATGTAACCAATTGTGACCTATTAGACTCGTTAGGAAGCCACAAACCCCTTATACACTAAGACCAAAATTATCAAAATAGGAGACATTACAGACCATAAACACCTGTTATACCTCAATTACACCAAATTAGATCTAATCAGGCTCATTTTGACCCATTTACTCCCATTATGATCAATTAGACTCGTTAGAGAGCCAGAAACCCCTTATACCCAATAAGACAATAATTACCCAAAAAGGAGCCAATTATGGACCACAAAAACCTGTTATACTTCAATTACAGCAAATTAGGTCTAATCAGACTTATTATGACCCATGTAACCAATTGTGACCTTATTAGACTCGTTAGGAAGCCACAAACCCCTTATACACACTAAGACCAAAATTATCAAAATAGGAGACATTACAGACCATAAACACCTGTTATACCTCATTTACACCAAATTTGGTCTAATCAGACACATTTTGACCCATGTAACCAATTTGTGACCTATTAGACTCGTTAGGAAGCCACAAACCCCTTATACACTAAGACCAAAATTATCAAAATAGGAGACATTACAGACCATATACACCTGTTATACTTCAATTACATAAAATTAGGTCTAATCAGACTCATTATGACCCATGTAACCAATTGTGACCTATTAGACTCGTTAGGAAGCCACAAACCAACCTTATACACACTAAGACCAAAATTATCAAAATAGGAGACATTACAGACCATAAACACCTGTTATGCCTCAATTACACCAAATTTGGTCAAATCAGACTCATTATGACCCATGTAACCGATTTGATCTAATTAGACTCGTTAGGCAGCCACAAACCCCTTATACACACTAAGACCAAAATTATCAAAATAGGAGACATTACAGACCATAAACACTTGTTATACCTTAATTACATCAAATTTGGTCTAATCAAACTCATTATGACCCATGTAACCGATTTTGACCAATTAGACTCGCTTGGTAGTCACAAACCCCTTATTCACACTAAGACCATATTTATCAAAATAAGAGACATTACAGACCTTAAACACCTGTTATACATCAATTACACCAAACAATCAGACTCATTATGACTCACTCACTCCCATTATGGTCAATTAGACTCATTAGAGAGCCACAAACCCCATATACCCAATAAGACAAAAATTACCCAAAAAGGAGCCAATTATGGACCACAAAAACCTGTTCCACTTCAATTACACCAAATTAGGTCTAATCGGACTCATTATGACCCATGTAACCAATTGTGACCTATTAGACTCGTTAGGAAGCCACAAACCCCTTATACACACTAAGACCAAAATTATCAAAATAGGAGACATTACAGACCATAAACACCTGTTATACCTCAATTACACCAAATTTGGTCTAATCAGACTCATTATGACCCATGTAACCAATTAGATTCGTTAGGCAGCCACAAACCCCTTATACACACTAAGACCAAAATTATCAAAATAGGAGACATTACAGACCATAAACACACTCAATTACACCAAATTAGGTCTAATCAGACTCATTATGACACAATTACTCCCATTATGATCAATTAGACTCGTTAGAGAGCCACAAACCCCTTATACCGAATAAGACAAAAATTACCCAAAAGGAGCCAATTATGGACCACAAAAACCTGTTCCACTTCAATTACACCAAATTAGGTCTAATCAGACCCATTTAACCAATTGTGACCTATTAGACTCGTTAGGAAGCCACAACCCCTTATACACACTAAGACCAAAATTATCAAAATAGGAGACATTACAGACCATAAACACCTGTTATACCTTAATTACATCAAATTTGGTCTAATCAAACTCATTATGACCCATGTAACCGATTTTGACCAATTAGACTCGCTAGGTAGAAACAAACCCCTTATACACACTAAGACCAAAATTATCAAAATAGGAGACATTACAAACCATAAACACCTGTTATCTCAATTACACCAAATTAGGTATAATCAGACTCATTATGACCCATTCACTCCCATTATGATCAATTAGACTCGTTAGAGAGCCACAAACCACTTATACCCAATAAGACAAAAATTACCCAAAAAGGAGCCAATTATGGACCACAAAAACCTGTTCCACTTCAATTACACCAAATTAGGTCTAATCAGACTCATTATGACACAATTACTCCCATTATGATCAATTAGACTCGTTAGAGAGCCACAAACCCCTTATACCCAATAAGACAAAAATTACCCAAAAAGGAGCCAATTATGGACCACAAAAACTTGTTCCACTTCAATTACACCAAATTAGGTCTAATCAGACTCATTATGACCCATTTAACCAATTGTGACCTATTAGACTCGTTAGGAAGCCACAACCCCTTATACACACTAAGACCAAAATTATCAAAATAGGAGACATTACAGACCATAAACACCTGTTATACCTCAATTACACCAAATTTGGTCTAATCAGACTCATTATGAACCATGTAACCAATTGTGACCAATTAGACTCGTTAGGCAGCCACAAACCCCTTATACACACTAAGACCAAAACTATCAAAATAGGAGACATTACAGATCATAAACACACTCAATTACACCAAATTAGGTCTAATCAGACTCATTATGACCCATTTACTCCCATTATGATCAATTAGACTCGTTAGAGAGCCACAAACCCCTTATACCCAATAAGACAAAAATTACCCAAAAAGGAGCCAATTATGGACCACAAAAACCTGTTCCACTTCAATTACACCAAATTAGGTCTAATCAGACTCATTATGACCCATGTAACCAATTGTGACCAATTAGACTCGTTAGGAAGCCACAACCCCTTATACACACTAAGACCAAAATTATCAAAATAGGAGACATTACAGACCATAAACACACACAATTACACCAAATTAGGTCTAATCAAACTCATTATGACCCATTTACTCCCATTATGATCAATTAGACTCGTTAGAGAGCCACAAACCCCTTATACCCAATAATACAAAAATTACCCAAAAAGGAGCCAATTATGGACCACAAAAACCTGTTCCACTTCAATTACACCAAATTAGGTCTAATCAGACTCATTATGACCCATGTAACCAATTGTGACCTATTAGTCTCGTTAGGCAGCCACAAACCCCTTATACACACTAAGGCCAAAATTATCAAAATAGGAGACATTACAGACCATAAACACCTGTTATACATCAATTACACCAAATTAGGTCTAATCAGACTCATTATGACCCACTCACTCCCATTATGATCAATTAGACTCGTTAGAGAGCCACAAACCCCTTATACCCAATAAGACAATAATTACCCAAAAAGGAGCCAATAATGGACCACAAAAACCTGCTATACTTCAATCACACCAAATTAGGTCTAATCAGACTAATTATGACCCATGTAACCAATTGTGACCTATTAGACTCGTTAGGAAGCCACAAAACCCTTATACACACTAAGACCAAAATTATCAAAATAGGAAACATTACAGACCATAAACACCTGTTATACCTCAATTACACCAAATTTGGTCTAATCAAACTAATTATGACCCATGTAACCTATTTTCATCTAATTAGACTCGTTAGGCAGCCACAAACCCCTTATACACACTAAGAGCAAAATTATCAAAATAGGAGACATTACAGACCATAAACACCTGTTATACATCAATTACACCAAATTAGGTCTAATCAGACTCATTATGACCCACTCACTCCCATTATGATCAATTAGACTCGTTAGAGAGCCACAAACCCCATATACCCAATAAGACAATAATTACCCAAAAAGGAGCCAATTATGGACCACAAAAACCTGTTATACTTCAATTACACCAAATTAGGTCTAATCAGACTCATTATGACCCATGTAACCAATTGTGACCTATTAGACTCGTTAGGAAGCCACAACCCCTTATACACACTAAGACCAAAATTATCAAAATAGGAGACATTACAGACCATAAACACCTGTTATACCTCAATTACACCAAATTTGGTCTAATCAGACACATTATGACCCATGTAACCAATTGTGACCTATTAGACTCGTTAGGAAGCCACAAACCCCTTATACACTAAGACCGAAATTATCAAAATAGGAGAGAGCCACAAACCCCTTATAGACACTAAGACCAAAATTATCAAAATAGGAGACATTACAGACCATAAACACCTGTTATACCTCAATTACACCAAATTAGGTCTAATCAGACTCATTATGACCCATGAACCGATTTTGACCAATTAGACTCGCTAGGTAGCCACCTAATTCACACTAAGACCATATTTATCAAAATAAGAGACATTACAGACCTTAAACACCTGTTATACATCAATTACACCAAATTAGGTCTAATCAGACTCATTATGACTCACTCACTCCCATTATAGTCAATTAGACTCGTTAGAGAGCCACAAACCCCTTATAACCAATAAGACAATAATTACCCAAAAAGGAGCCAATTATGGACCACAAAAACCTGTTATACTTCAATTACACCAAATTAGGTCTAATCAGACTCATTATGACCCACGTAACCAATTGTGACCTATTAGACTCGTTAGGCAGCCACAAACCCCTTATACACACTAAGGCCAAAATTATCAAAATAGGAGACATTACAGACCATAAACACCTGTTATACATCAATTACACCAAATTAGGTCTAATCAGACTCATTATGACCCACTCACTCCCATTATGATCAATTAGACTCGTTAGAGAGCCACAAACCCCTTATACCCAATAAGACAATAATTACCCAAAAAGGAGCCAATTATGGACCACAAAAACCTGTTATACTTCAATTACACCAAATTAGGTCTAATCAGACTCATTATGACCCACGTAACCAATTGTGACCTATTAGACTCGTTAGGCAGCCACAAACCCCTTATACACACTAAGGCCAAAATTATCAAAATAGGAGACATTACAGACCATAAACACCTGTTATACATCAATTACACCAAATTAGGTCTAATCAGACTCATTATGACCCACTCACTCCCATTATGATCAATTAGACTCGTTAGAGAGCCACAAACCCCTTATACCCAATAAGACAATAATTACCCAAAAAGGAGCCAATTATGGACCACAAAAACCTGTTATACTTCAATTACACCAAATTAGGTCTAATCAGACTCATTATGACCCATGTAACCAATTGTGACCTATTAGACTCGTTAGGAAGCCACAACCCCTTATACACACTAAGACCAAAATTATCAAAATAGGAGACATTACAGACCATAAACACCTGTTATACCTCAATTACACCAAATTTGGTCTAATCAGACACATTATGACCCATGTAACCAATTGTGACCTATTAGACTCGTTAGGAAGCCACAAACCCCTTATACACTAAGACCGAAATTATCAAAATAGGAGAGAGCCACAAACCCCTTATAGACACTAAGACCAAAATTATCAAAATAGGAGACATTACAGACCATAAACACCTGTTATACCTCAATTACACCAAATTAGGTCTAATCAGACTCATTATGACCCATGAACCGATTTTGACCAATTAGACTCGCTAGGTAGCCACCTAATTCACACTAAGACCATATTTATCAAAATAAGAGACATTACAGACCTTAAACACCTGTTATACATCAATTACACCAAATTAGGTCTAATCAGACTCATTATGACTCACTCACTCCCATTATAGTCAATTAGACTCGTTAGAGAGCCACAAACCCCTTATAACCAATAAGACAATAATTACCCAAAAAGGAGCCAATTATGGACCACAAAAACCTGTTATACTTCAATAACACCAAATTAGGTCTAATCAGACTCATTATGACCCACGTAACCAATTGTGACCTATTAGACTCGTTAGGCAGCCACAAACCCCTTATACACACTAAGGCCAAAATTATCAAAATAGGAGACATTACAGACCATAAACACCTGTTATACATCAATTACACCAAATTAGGTCTAATCAGACTCATTATGACCCACTCACTCCCATTATGATCAATTAGACTCGTTAGAGAGCCACAAACCCCATATACCCAATAAGACAATAATTACCCAAAAAGGAGCCAATTATGGACCACAAAAACCTGTTATACTTCAATTACACCAAATTAGGTCTAATCAGACTCATTATGACCCATGTAACCAATTGTGACCTATTAGACTCGTTAGGAAGCCACAACCCCTTATACACACTAAGACCAAAATTATCAAAATAGGAGACATTACAGACCATAAACACCTGTTATACCTCAATTACACCAAATTTGGTCTAATCAGACACATTATGACCCATGTAACCAATTGTGACCTATTAGACTCGTTAGGAAGCCACAAACCCCTTATACACTAAGACCGAAATTATCAAAATAGGAGAGAGCCACAAACCCCTTATAGACACTAAGACCAAAATTATCAAAATAGGAGACATTACAGACCATAAACACCTGTTATACCTCAATTACACCAAATTAGGTCTAATCAGACTCATTATGACCCATGAACCGATTTTGACCAATTAGACTCGCTAGGTAGCCACCTAATTCACACTAAGACCATATTTATCAAAATAAGAGACATTACAGACCTTAAACACCTGTTATACATCAATTACACCAAATTAGGTCTAATCAGACTCATTATGACTCACTCACTCCCATTATAGTCAATTAGACTCGTTAGAGAGCCACAAACCCCTTATAACCAATAAGACAATAATTACCCAAAAAGGAGCCAATTATGGACCACAAAAACCTGTTATACTTCAATTACACCAAATTAGGTCTAATCAGACTCATTATGACCCACGTAACCAATTGTGACCTATTAGACTCGTTAGGCAGCCACAAACCCCTTATACACACTAAGGCCAAAATTATCAAAATAGGAGACATTACAGACCATAAACACCTGTTATACATCAATTACACCAAATTAGGTCTAATCAGACTCATTATGACCCACTCACTCCCATTATGATCAATTAGACTCGTTAGAGAGCCACAAACCCCTTATACCCAATAAGACAATAATTACCCAAAAAGGAGCCAATTATGGACCACAAAAACCTGTTATACTTCAATTACACCAAATTAGGTCTAATCAGACTCATTATGACCCATGTAACCAATTGTGACCTATTAGACTCGTTAGGAAGCCACAAACCCCTTATACACACTAAGACCAAAATTATCAAAATATGAGACATTACAGACCATAAACACCTGTTATACCTCAATTACACCAAATTTGGTCTAATCAGACACATTATGACCCATGTAACCAATTGTGACCTATTAGACTCGTTAGGAAGCCACAAACCCCTTATACACTAAGACCGAAATTATCAAAATAGGAGACATTACAAACCTTAAACACCTGTTATACTTCAATTACACCAAATTTGGTCTAATTAGACTCATTATGACCCATTTACTCCCATTATGATCAATTAGACTTGTTAGAGAGCCACAAACCCCTTATAGACACTAAGACCAAAATTATCAAAATAGGAGACATTACAGACCATAAACACCTGTTATACCTCAATTACACCAAATTAGGTCTAATCAGACTCATTATGACCCATGAACCGATTTTGACCAATTAGACTCGCTAGGTAGCCACCTAATTCACACTAAGACCATATTTATCAAAATAAGAGACATTACAGACCTTAAACACTTGTTATACATCAATTACACCAAATTAGGTCTAATCAGACTCATTATGACTCACTCACTCCCATTATAGTCAATTAGACTCGTTAGAGAGCCACAAACCCCTTATACCCAATAAGACAATAATTACCCAAAAAGGAGCCAATTATGGACCACAAAAACCTGTTATACTTCAATTACACCAAATTAGGTCTAATCAGACTCATTATGACCCACGTAACCAATTGTGACCTATTAGACTCGTTAGGCAGCCACAAACCCCTTATACACACTAAGGCCAAAATTATCAAAATAGGAGACATTACAGACCATAAACACCTGTTATACATCAATTACACCAAATTAGGTCTAATCAGACTCATTATGACCCACTCACTCCCATTATGATCAATTAGACTCGTTAGAGAGCCACAAACCCCTTATACCCAATAAGACAATAATTACCCAAAAAGGAGCCAATTATGGACCACAAAAACCTGTTATACTTCAATTACACCAAATTAGGTCTAATCAGACTCATTATGACCCATGTAACCAATTGTGACCTATTAGACTCGTTAGGAAGCCACAAACCCCTTATACACACTAAGACCAAAATTATCAAAATAGGAGACATTACAGACCATAAACACCTGTTATACATCAATTACACCAAATTAGGTCTAATCAGACTCATTATGACCCACTCACTCCCATTATGATCAATTAGACTCGTTAGAGAGCCACAAACCCCTTATACCCAATAAGACAATAATTACCCAAAAAGGAGCCAATTATGGACCACAAAAACCTGTTATACTTCAATTACACCAAATTAGGTCTAATCAGACTCATTATGACCCATGTAACCAATTGTGACCTATTAGACTCGTTAGGAAGCCACAAACCCCTTATACACACTAAGACCAAAATTATCAAAATAGGAGACATTACAGACCATAAACACCTGTTATACCTCAATTACACCAAATTTGGTCTAATCAAACTAATTATGACCCATGTAACCTATTTTGATCTAATTAGACTCGTTAGGCAGCCACAAACCCCTTATGTGGCTGCCATAAACACCTGCCATCAAAATAGGAGACATTACAGACCATAAACACCTGTTATACCTTAATTACATCAAATTTGGTCTAATCAAACTCATTATGACCCATGTAACTGATTTTGACCAATTAGACTCGCTAGGTAGACACAAACCCCTTATACCCAATAAGACAATAATTACCCAAAAAGGAGCCAATTATGGACCACAAAAACCTGTTCCACTTCAATTACACCAAATTAGGTCTGATCAGACTCATTATGACCCATGTAACCAATTGTGACCTATTAGACTCGTTAGGAAGCCACAAACCCCTTATACACACTAAGACCAAAATTATCAAAATAGGAGACATTACAGACCATAAACACCTGTTATACCTCAATTACACCAAATTTGGTCTAATCAGACACATTATGACCCATGTAACCAATTGTGACCTATTAGACTCGTTAGGAAGCCACAAACCCCTTATACACTAAGACCGAAATTATCAAAATAGGAGAGAGCCACAAACCCCTTATAGACACTAAGACCAAAATTATCAAAATAGGAGACATTACAGACCATAAACACCTGTTATACCTCAATTACACCAAATTAGGTCTAATCAGACTCATTATGACCCATGAACCGATTTTGACCAATTAGACTCGCTAGGTTAGCCACCTAATTCACACTAAGACCATATTTATCAAAATAAGAGACATTACAGACCTTAAACACCTGTTATACATCAATTACACCAAATTAGGTCTAATCAGACTCATTATGACTCACTCACTCCCATTATAGTCAATTAGACTCGTTAGAGAGCCACAAACCCCTTATACCCAATAAGACAATAATTACCCAAAAAGGAGCCAATTATGGACCACAAAAACCTGTTCCACTTCAATTACACCAAATTAGGTCTAATCAGACTCATTATGACCCATGTAACCAATTGTGACCTATTAGACTCGTTAGGCAGCCACAAACCCCTTATACACACTAAGGCCAAAATTATCAAAATAGGAGACATTACAGACCATAAACACCTGTTATACATCAATTACACCAAATTTGGTCTAATCAGACTCATTATGACCCACTCACTCCCATTATGATCAATTAGACTCGTTAGAGAGCCACAAACCCCTTATACCCAATAAGACAATAATTACCCAAAAAGGAGCCAATAATGGACCACAAAAACCTGTTATACTTCAATCACACCAAATTAGGTCTAATCAGACTAATTATGACCCATGTAACCAATTGTGACCTATTAGACTCGTTAGGAAGCCACAAAACCCTTATACACACTAAGACCAAAATTATCAAAATAGGAGACATTACAGACCATAAACACCTGTTATACCTCAATTACACCAAATTTGGTCTAATCAAACTAATTATGACCCATGTAACCTATTTTCATCTAATTAGACTCGTTAGGCAGCCTCAAACCCCTTATACACACTAAGAGCAAAATTATCAAAATAGGAGACATTACAGACCATAAACACCTGTTATACATCAATTACACCAAATTAGGTCTAATCAGACTCATTATGACCCACTCACTCCCATTATGATCAATTAGACTCGTTAGAGAGCCACAAACCCCATATACCCAATAAGACAATAATTACCCAAAAAGGAGCCAATTATGGACCACAAAAACCTGTTATACTTCAATTACACCAAATTAGGTCTAATCAGACTCATTATGACCCATGTAACCAATTGTGACCTATTAGACTCGTTAGGAAGTCACAAACCCCTTATACACTAAGACCGAAATTATCAAAATAGGAGACATTACAGACCTTAAACACCTGTTATACTTCAATTACACCAAATTTGGTCTAATTAGACTCATTATGACCCATTTACTCCCATTATGATCAATTAGACTTGTTAGAGAGCCACAAACCCCTTATAGACACTAAGACCAAAATTATCAAAATAGGAGACATTACAGACCATAAACACCTGTTATACCTCAATTACACCAAATTAGGTCTAATCAGACTCATTATGACCCATGAACCGATTTTGACCAATTAGACTCGCTAGGTAGCCACCTAATTCACACTAAGACCATATTTATCAAAATAAGAGACATTACAGACCTTAAACACCTGTTATACATCAATTACACCAAATTAGGTCTAATCAGACTCATTATGACTCACTCACTCCCATTATAGTCAATTAGACTCGTTAGAGAGCCACAAACCCCTTATACCCAATAAGACAATAATTACCCAAAAAGGAGCCAATTATGGACCACAAAAACCTGTTATACTTCAATTACACCAAATTAGGTCTAATCAGACTCATTATGACCCACTCACTCCCATTATGATCAATTAGACTCGTTAGAGAGCCACAAACCCCTTATACCCAATAAGACAATAATTACCCAAAAAGGAGCCAATTATGGACCACAAAAACCTGTTATACTTCAATTACACCAAATTAGGTCTAATCAGACTCATTATGACCCATGTAACCAATTGTGACCTATTAGACTCGTTAGGAAGCCACAAACCCCTTATACACACTAAGACCAAAATTATCAAAATAGGAGACATTACAGACCATAAACACCTGTTATACCTCAATTACACCAAATTTGGTCTAATCAAACTAATTATGACCCATGTAACCTATTTTGATCTAATTAGACTCGTTAGGCAGCCACAAACCCCTTATGTGGCTGCCATAAACACCTGCCATCAAAATAGGAGACATTACAGACCATAAACACCTGTTATACCTTAATTACATCAAATTTGGTCTAATCAAACTCATTATGACCCATGTAACTGATTTTGACCAATTAGACTCGCTAGGTAGACACAAACCCCTTATACCCAATAAGACAATAATTACCCAAAAAGGAGCCAATTATGGACCACAAAAACCTGTTCCACTTCAATTACACCAAATTAGGTCTGATCACACTCATTATGACCCATGTAACCAATTGTGACCTATTAGACTCGTTAGGAAGCCACAAACCCCTTATACACACTAAGACCAAAATTATCAAAATAGGAGACATTACAGACCATAAACACCTGTTATACCTCAATTACACCAAATTTGGTCTAATCAGACACATTATGACCCATGTAACCAATTGTGACCTATTAGACTCGTTAGGAAGCCACAAACCCCTTATACACTAAGACCGAAATTATCAAAATAGGAGAGAGCCACAAACCCCTTATAGACACTAAGACCAAAATTATCAAAATAGGAGACATTACAGACCATAAACACCTGTTATACCTCAATTACACCAAATTAGGTCTAATCAGACTCATTATGACCCATGAACCGATTTTGACCAATTAGACTCGCTAGGTTAGCCACCTAATTCACACTAAGACCATATTTATCAAAATAAGAGACATTACAGACCTTAAACACCTGTTATACATCAATTACACAAAATTAGGTCTAATCAGACTCATTATGACTCACTCACTCCCATTATAGTCAATTAGACTCGTTAGAGAGCCACAAACCCCTTATACCCAATAAGACAATAATTACCCAAAAAGGAGCCAATTATGGACCACAAAAACCTGTTCCACTTCAATTACACCAAATTAGGTCTAATCAGACTCATTATGACCCATGTAACCAATTGTGACCTATTAGACTCGTTAGGCAGCCACAAACCCCTTATACACACTAAGGCCAAAATTATCAAAATAGGAGACATTACAGACCATAAACACCTGTTATACATCAATTACACCAAATTTGGTCTAATCAGACTCATTATGACCCACTCACTCCCATTATGATCAATTAGACTCGTTAGAGAGCCACAAACCCCTTATACCCAATAAGACAATAATTACCCAAAAAGGAGCCAATAATGGACCACAAAAACCTGTTATACTTCAATCACACCAAATTAGGTCTAATCAGACTAATTATGACCCATGTAACCAATTGTGACCTATTAGACTCGTTAGGAAGCCACAAAACCCTTATACACACTAAGACCAAAATTATCAAAATAGGAGACATTACAGACCATAAACACCTGTTATACCTCAATTACACCAAATTTGGTCTAATCAAACTAATTATGACCCATGTAACCTATTTTCATCTAATTAGACTCGTTAGGCAGCCTCAAACCCCTTATACACACTAAGAGCAAAATTATCAAAATAGGAGACATTACAGACCATAAACACCTGTTATACATCAATTACACCAAATTAGGTCTAATCAGACTCATTATGACCCACTCACTCCCATTATGATCAATTAGACTCGTTAGAGAGCCACAAACCCCATATACCCAATAAGACAATAATTACCCAAAAAGGAGCCAATTATGGACCACAAAAACCTGTTATACTTCAATTACACCAAATTAGGTCTAATCAGACTCATTATGACCCATGTAACCAATTGTGACCTATTAGACTCGTTAGGAAGCCACAAACCCCTTATACACTAAGACCGAAATTATCAAAATAGGAGACATTACAGACCTTAAACACCTGTTATACTTCAATTACACCAAATTTGGTCTAATTAGACTCATTATGACCCATTTACTCCCATTATGATCAATTAGACTTGTTAGAGAGCCACAAACCCCTTATAGACACTAAGACCAAAATTATCAAAATAGGAGACATTATAGACCATAAACACCTGTTATACCTCAATTACACCAAATTAGGTCTAATCAGACTCATTATGACCCATGAACCGATTTTGACCAATTAGACTCGCTAGGTAGCCACCTAATTCACACTAAGACCATATTTATCAAAATAAGAGACATTACAGACCTTAAACACCTGTTATACATCAATTACACCAAATTAGGTCTAATCAGACTCATTATGACTCACTCACTCCCATTATAGTCAATTAGACTCGTTAGAGAGCCACAAACCCCTTATACCCAATAAGACAATAATTACCCAAAAAGGAGCCAATTATGGACCACAAAAACCTGTTATACTTCAATTACACCAAATTAGGTCTAATCAGACTCATTATGACCCACTCACTCCCATTATGATCAATTAGACTCGTTAGAGAGCCACAAACCCCTTATACCCAATAAGACAATAATTACCCAAAAAGGAGCCAATTATGGACCACAAAAACCTGTTATACTTCAATTACACCAAATTAGGTCTAATCAGACTCATTATGACCCATGTAACCAATTGTGACCTATTAGACTCGTTAGGAAGCCACAAACCCCTTATACACACTAAGACCAAAATTATCAAAATAGGAGACATTACAGACCATAAACACCTGTTATACCTCAATTACACCAAATTTGGTCTAATCAAACTAATTATGACCCATGTAACCTATTTTGATCTAATTAGACTCGTTAGGCAGCCACAAACCCCTTATGTGGCTGCCATAAACACCTGCCATCAAAATAGGAGACATTACAGACCATAAACACCTGTTATACCTTAATTACATCAAATTTGGTCTAATCAAACTCATTATGACCCATGTAACTGATTTTGACCAATTAGACTCGCTAGGTAGACACAAACCCCTTATACCCAATAAGACAATAATTACCCAAAAAGGAGCCAATTATGGACCACAAAAACCTGTTCCACTTCAATTACACCAAATTAGGTCTGATCAGACTCATTATGACCCATGTAACCAATTGTGACCTATTAGACTCGTTAGGAAGCCACAAACCCCTTATACACACTAAGACCAAAATTATCAAAATAGGAGACATTACAGACCATAAACACCTGTTATACCTCAATTACACCAAATTTGGTCTAATCAGACACATTATGACCCATGTAACCAATTGTGACCTATTAGACTCGTTAGGAAGCCACAAACCCCTTATACACTAAGACCGAAATTATCAAAATAGGAGACATTACAAACCTTAAACACCTGTTATACTTCAATTACACCAAATTTGGTCTAATTAGACTCATTATGACCCATTTACTCCCATTATGATCAATTAGACTTGTTAGAGAGCCACAAACCCCTTATAGACACTAAGACCAAAATTATCAAAATAGGAGACATTACAGACCATAAACACCTGTTATACCTCAATTACACCAAATTAGGTCTAATCAGACTCATTATGACCCATGAACCGATTTTGACCAATTAGACTCGCTAGGTAGCCACCTAATTCACACTAAGACCATATTTATCAAAATAAGAGACATTACAGACCTTAAACACCTGTTATACATCAATTACACCAAATTAGGTCTAATCAGACTCATTATGACTCACTCACTCCCATTATAGTCAATTAGACTCGTTAGAGAGCCACAAACCCCTTATACCCAATAAGACAATAATTACCCAAAAAGGAGCCAATTATGGACCACAAAAACCTGTTATACTTCAATTACACCAAATTAGGTCTAATCAGACTCATTATGACCCACGTAACCAATTGTGACCTATTAGACTCGTTAGGCAGCCACAAACCCCTTATACACACTAAGGCCAAAATTATCAAAATAGGAGACATTACAGACCATAAACACCTGTTATACATCAATTACACCAAATTAGGTCTAATCAGACTCATTATGACCCACTCACTCCCATTATGATCAATTAGACTCGTTAGAGAGCCACAAACCCCTTATACCCAATAAGACAATAATTACCCAAAAAGGAGCCAATTATGGACCACAAAAACCTGTTATACTTCAATTACACCAAATTAGGTCTAATCAGACTCATTATGACCCATGTAACCAATTATGACCTATTAGACTCGTTAGGCAGCCACAAACCCCTTATACACTAAGACCGAAATTATCAAAATAGGAGACATTCCAGACCTTAAACACCTGTTATACCTCAATTACACCAAATTAAGTCTAATCAGACTCATTATGACCCATGTAACCGATTTTGACCAATTAGACTCGCTAGGTAGCCACCTAATTCACACTAAGACCATATTTATCAAAATAAGAGACATTACAGACCTTAAACACCTGTTATACATCAATTACAGCAAATTTGGTCTAATCAGACTCATTATGAACCATGTAACCAATTGTGACCAATTAGACTCGTTAGGCAGCCACAAACCCCTTATACACACTAAGACCAAAATTATCAAAATAGGAGACATTACAGACCATAAACACACTCAATTACACCAAATTAGGTCTAATCAGACTCCTTATTACCCATTTACTCCCATTATGATCAATTAGACTCGTTAGAGAGCCACAAACCCCTTATACCCAATAAGACAAAAATTACCCAAAAAGGAGCCAATTATGGACCACAAAAACCTGTTCCACTTCAATTACACCAAATTAGGTCTAATCAGACTCATTATGACCCATGTAACCAATTGTGACCTATTAGACTCGTTAGGAAGCCACAACCCCTTATACACACTAAGACCAAAATTATCAAAATATGAGACATTACAGACCATAAACAGACTCAATTACACCAAATTAGGTCTAATCAGACTCATTATGACCCATTTACTCCCATTATGATCAATTAGACTCGTTAGAGAGCCACAAACCCCTTATACCTAATAAGACAAAAATTACCCAAAAAGGAGCCAATTATGGACCACAAAAACCTGTTCCACTTGAATTACACCAAATTACGTCTAATCAGACTCATTATGACCCATGTAACCAATTGTGACCTATTAGACTCGTTAGGCAGCCACAAACCCCTTATACACACTAAGGCCAAAATTATCAAAATAGGAGACATTACAGACCATAAACACCAGTTATACATCAATTACACCAAATTAGGTCTAATCAGACTCATTATGACCCACTCACTCCCATTATGATCAATTAGACTCGTTAGAGAGCCACAAACCCCTTATACCCAATAAGACAATAATTACCCAAAAAGGAGCCAATTATGGACCACAAAAACCTGTTATACTTCAATTACACCAAATTAGGTCTACTCAGACTCATTATGACCCTTGTAACCAATTGTGACCTATTAGACTCGTTAGGAAGCCACAAACCCCTTATACACACTAAGACCAAAATTATCAAAATAGGAGACATTACAGACCATAAACACCTGTTATACCTCAATTACACCAAATTTGGTCTAATCAGACACATTATGACCCATGTAACCAATTGTGACCTATTAGACTCGTTAGGAAGCCACAAACCCCTTATACACTAAGACCGAAATTATCAAAATAGGAGACATTACAGACCTTAAACACCTGTTATACTTCAATTACACAAAATTAGGTCTAATCAGACTCATTATGACCCATGTAACCAATTGTGACCTATTAGACTCGTTAGGAAGCCACAAACCCCTTATACACACTAAGACCAAAATTATCAAAATAGGAGAAATTACAGACCATAAACACCTGTTATACCTCAATTACACCAAATTAGGTCTAATCAGACTCATTATGACCCATGTAACCGATTTTGACCAATTAGACTCGCTAGGTAGCCACAAACCCCTAATTCACACTAAGACCATATTTATCATAATAAGAGACATTACAGACCTTAAACACCTGTTATACTTCAATTACACAAAATTAGGTCTAATCAGACTTATTATGACTCACTCACTCCCATTATAGTCAATTAGACTCGTTAGAGAGCCACAAACCCCTTATACCCAAAAGACAATAATTACCCAAAAAGGAGCCAATTATGGACCACAAAAACCTGTTATACTTCAATTACACCAAATTAGGTCTAATCAGACTCATTATGACACACGTAACCAATTGTGACCTATTAGACTCGTTAGGCAGCCACAAACCCCATATACACACTAAGGCCAAAATTATCAAAATAGGAGACATTACAGACCATAAACTCCTGTTATACCTCAATTACACCAAATTAGATCTAATCAGGCTCATTTTGACCCATTTACTCCCATTATGATCAATTAGACTTGTTAGAGAGCCACAAACCCCATATACCCAATAAGACAAAAATTACCCAAAAAGGAGCCAATTATGGACCACAAAAACCTGTTCCACTTCAATTACACCAAATTAGGTCTAATCGGACTCATTATGACCCATGTAACCAATTGTGACCTATTAGACTCGTTAGGAAGCCACAAACCCCTTATACACACTAAGACCAAAATTATCAAAATAGGAGACATTACAGACCATAAACACCTGTTATACCTCAATTACACCAAATTTGGTCTAATCAGACTCATTATGACCCATGTAACCTATTGTGACCAATTAGACTCGTTAGGCAGCCACAAACCCCTTATACACACTAAGACCAAAATTATCAAAATAGGAGACATTAAAGACCATAAACACACTCAATTACACCAAATTAGGTCTAATCAGACTCATTATGACACAATTACTCCCATTATGATCAATTAGACTCGTTAGAGAGCCACAAACCCCTTATACCCAATAAGACAAAAATTACCCAAAAATGAGCCAATTGTGGACCACAAAAACCTGTTCCACTTCAATTACACCAAATTAGGTCTAATCAGAGTCATTATGACCCATGTAACCAATTGTGACCTATTAGACTCGTTAGGAAGCCACAACCCCTTATACACACTAAGACCAAAATTATCAAAATAAGAGACATTACAGACCATAAACACCTGTTATACCTTAATTACATTAAATTTGGTCTAATCAAACTCATCACCATGTAACCGATTTTGACCAATTAGACTCGCTAGGTAGCCACAAACCCCTTATACACACTAAGACCAAAATTATCAAAATAGGAGACATTACAGACCATAAACACCTGTTATACCTCAATTACACCAAATTTGGTCTAATCAGACTCATTATGAACCATGTATAACCAATTGTGACCAATTAGACTCGTTAGGCAGCCACAAACCCCTTATACACACTAAGACCAAAATTATCAAAATAGGAGACATTACAGACCATAAACACACTCAATTACACCAAATTAGGTCTAATCAGACTCATTATGACCTATTTACTCCCATTATGATCAATTAGACTCGTTAGAGAGCCACAAACCCCTTATACCCAATAAGACAAAAATTACCCAAAAAGGAGCCAATTATGGACCACAAAAACCTGTTCCACTTCAATTACACCAAATTAGGTCTAATCAGACTCATTATGACCCATGTAACCAATTGTGACCTATTAGACTCGTTAGGAAGCCACAACCCCTTATACACACTAAGACCAAAATTATCAAAATAGGAGACATTACAGACCATAAACACACTCAATTACACCAAATCCTCTAATCAGACTCATTATGACCCATTTACTCCCATTATGATCAATTAGATTCGTTAGAGAGCCACAAACCCCTTATACCCAATAAGACAAAAATTACCCAAAAAGGAGCCAATTATGGACCACAAAAACCTGTTCCACTTCAATTACACCAAATTAGGTCTAATGGAACTCATTATGACCCATGTAACCAATTGTGACCTATTAGACTCGTTAGGCAGCCACAAACCCCTTATACACACTAAGGCCAAAATTATCAAAATAGGAGACATTACAGACCATAAACACCTGTTATACATCAATTACACCAAATTAGGTCTAATCAGACTCATTATGACCCACTCACTCCCATTATGATCAATTAGACTCGTTTGAGAGCCACAAACCCCTTATACCCAATAAGACAATAATTACCCAAAAAGGAGCCAATTATGGACCACAAAAACCTGTTATACTTCAATTACACCAAATTAGGTCTAATCAGACTCATTATGACCCATGTAACCAATTGTGGCCTATTAGACTCGTTAGGAAGCCACAAACCCCTTATACACACTAAGACCAAAATTATCAAAATAGGAGACATTACATACCATAAACACCTGTTATACCTCAATTACACCAAATTTGGTCTAATCAAACTAATTATGACACATGTAACCTATTTTGATCTAATTAGACTCGTTAGGCAGCCACAAACCCCTTATACACACTAAGACCAAAATTATCAAAATAGGAGACATTACAGACCATAAACACCTGTTATACCTTAATTACATCAAATTTGGTCTAATCAAACTCATTATGACCCATGTAACTGATTTTGACCAATTAGACTCGCTAGGTAGACACAAACCCCTTATACCCAATAAGACAATAATTACCCAAAAAGGAGCCAATTATGGACCACAAAAACCTGTTCCACTTCAATTACACCAAATTAGGTCTGATCAGACTCATTATGACCCATGTAACCAATTGTGACCTATTAGACTCGTTAGGAAGCCACAAACCCCTTATACACACTAAGACCAAAATTATCAAAATAGGAGACATTACAGACCATAAACACCTGTTATACTTCAATAAAACCAAATTTGGTCTAATCAGACACATTATGACCCATGTAACCAATTGTGACCTATTAGACTCGTTAGGAAGCCACAAACCCCTTATACACTAAGACCGAAATTATCAAAATAGGAGACATTACAGACCTTAAACACCTGTTATACTTCAATTACACAAAATTAGGTCTAATCAGACTCATTATGACCCATGTAACCAATTGTGACCTATTAGACTCGTTAGGAAGCCACAAACCCCTTATACACACTAAGACCAAAATTATCAAAATAGGAGACATTACAGACCATAAACACCTGTTATACCTCAATTACACCAAATTAGGTCTAATCAGACTCATTATGACCCATGTAACCGACTTTGACCAATTAGACTCGCTAGGTAGCCACAAACCCCTAATTCACACTAAGACCATATTTATCAAAATAAGAGACATTACAGACCTTAAACACCTGTTATACATCAATTACACCAAAATTAGGTCTAATTAGACTCATTATGACTCACTCACTCCCATTATAGTCAATTAGACTCGTTAGAGAGCCACAAACCCCTTATACCCAATAAGACAATAATTACCCAAAAAGGAGCCAATTATGGACCACAAAAACCTGTTATACTTCAATTACACCAAATTAGGTCTAATCAGACTCATAATAACCCACGTAACCAATTGTGACCTATTAGACTCGTTAGGCAGCCACAAACCCCATATACACACTAAGGCCAAAATTATCAAAATAGGAGACATTACAGACCATAAACACCTGTTATACCTTAATTACATCAAATTTGGTCTAATCAAACTCATTATGACCCATGTAACCGATTTTGACCAATTAGACTCGCTAGGTAGCCACAAACCCCTTATACACACTAAGACCAAAATTATCAAAATAGGAGACATTACAGACCATAAACACCTGTTATCTCAATTACACCAAATTAGGTCTAATCAGACTCATTATGACCCATTCACTCCCATTATGATAAATTAGACTCATTAGAGAGCCACAAACCACTTATACCCAATAAGACAAAAATTACCCAAAAAGGAGCCAATTATAGACCACAAAAACCTGTTCCACTTCAATTACACCAAATTAGGTCTAATCAGACTCATTATGACCCATGTAACCAATTGAGACCTATTAGACTCGTTAGGAAGCCACAAACCCCTTATACACACTAAGACCATATTTATCAAAATAGGAGACATTACAGAACATAAACACCTGTTATACATCAATTACACCAAATTAGGGCTAATCAGACTCATTATGACCCACTCACTCCCATTATGATAAATTAGACTCGTTAGAGAGCCACAAACCCGTTATACCCAATAAGACAATAATTAACCAAAAAGGAGCCAATTATGGACCACAAAAACCTGTTATACTTCAATTACACCAAATTAGGTGTAATCAGACTCATTATGACCCATGTAACCAATTGTGACCTATTAGACTCGTTAGGCAGCCACAAACCCCTTACACACACTAAGGCCAAAATTATCAAAATAGGAGACATTACAGACCATAAACACCCCGTTATACCTCAATTACACCAAATTTGGTCTAATCAAACTCATTATGACCCATGTAACCGATTTTGATCTAATTAGACTCGTTAGGCAGCCACAAACCCCTTATACACACTAAGACCAAAAATATCAAAATAGGAGACATTACAGACCATAAACACCTGTTATACCTTAATTACATCAAATTTGGTCTAATCAAACTCATTATGACCCATGTAACCGATTTTGACCTATTAGACTCGTTAGGAAGCCACAAACCCCTTATACACTAACACCAAAATTATCAAAATAGGAGACATTACAGACCATAAACACCTGTTATACCTCAATTACACCAAATTAGGTCTAATCAGACTCATTATGACCCATTTACTCCCATTATGATCAATTAGACTCGTTAGAGAGCCAGAAACCCCTTATACCCAATAAGACAAAAATTACACAAAAAGGAGCCAATTATGGACCACTAAAACCTGTTCCACTTCAATTACACCAAATTAGGTCTAATCAAACTCATTATGACCCATGTAACCAATTGTGACCTATTAGACTCGTTAGGAAGCCACAAACACCTTATTCACACTAAGACCATATTTATCAAAATAGGAGACATTACAGACCATAAACACCTGTTATACATCAATTACACCAAATTAGGTCTAATCAGACTCTTTATGACCCACTCACTCCCATTATGATCAATTAGACTCGTTAGAGAGCCACAAACCCCTTATACCCAATAAGACAATAATTACCCAAAAAGGAGCCAATTATGAACCACAAAAACCTGTTATACTTCAATTACACCAAATTAGGTGTAATCAGACTCATTATGACCCATGTAACCAATTGTGACCTATTAGACTCGTTAGGCAGCCACAAACCCCTTATACACACTAAGGTCAAAATTATCTAAATAGGAGACATTACAGACCATAAACACCTGTTATACATCAATTACACCAAATTAGGTCTAATCAGACTCATTATGACCCACTCACTCCCATTATGATCAATTAGACTCGTTTGAGAGCCACAAACCCCTTATACCCAATAAGACAATAATTACCCAAAAAGGAGCCAATTATGGACCAGAAAAACCTGTTATACTTCAATTACACCAAATTAGGTCTAATCAGACTCATTATGACCCATGTAACCAATTGTGACCTATTAGACTCGTTAGGAAGCCACAAACCCCTTATACACACTAAGACCAAAATTATCAAAATAGGAGACATTACAGACCATAAACACCTGTTATACCTCAATTACACCAAATTTGGTCTAATCAAACTCATTATGACCCATGTAACCGATTTTGATCTAATTAGACTCGTTAGGCAGCCACAAACCCCTTATACACACTAAGACCAAAATTATCAAAATAGGAGTCATTACAGACCATAAACACCTGTTATACCTTAATTACATCAAATTTGGTCTAATCAAACTCATTATGACCCATGTAACCGATTTTGACCAATTAGACTCGCTAGGTAGCCACAAACCCCTTATACCCAATAAGACAATAATTAACCAAAAAGGAGCCAATTATGGACCACAAAAACCTGTTATACATCAATTACACCAAATTAGGTCTAATCATACTCATTATGACCCATGTAACCAATTGTGACCTATTAGACTCGTTAGGAAGCCACAAACACCTTATTCACACTAAGACCATATTTATCAAAATAGGAGACATTACAGACCATAAACACCTGTTATACATCAATTACACCAAATTAGGTCTAATCAGACTCTTTATGACCCACTCACTCCCATTATGATCAATTAGACTCGTTAGAGAGCCACAAACCCCTTATACCCAATAAGACAATAATTACCCAAAAAGGAGCCAATTATGAACCACAAAAACCTGTTATACCTCAATTACACCAAATTTGGTCTAATCAGACACATTATGACCCATGTAACCAATTGTGACCTATTAGACTCGTTAGGAAGCCACAAACCCCTTATACACTAAGACCAAAATTATCAAAATAGGAGACATTACAGACCATAAACACCTGTTATACCTCAATTACACCAAATTAGGTCTAATCAGACTCATTATGACCCATGTAACCAATTGTGACTTATTAGACTCGTTAGGCAGCCACAAACCCCTTACACACACTAAGGCTGAAATTATCAAAATAGAAGACATTACAGACCATAAACACCTGTTATACCTCAATTACACCAAATTAGGTATAATCAGACTCATTATGACCCATTTACTCCCATTATGATCAATTAGATTCGTTAGAGAGCCACAAACCCCTTATACACACTAAGACCAAAATTATCAAAATAGGAGACATTACAGACCATAAACACCTGTTATACCTTAATTACATCAAATTTGGTCTAATCAAACTCATTATGACCCATGTAACCGATTTTGACCAATTAGACTCGCTAGGTAGCCACAAACCCCTTATTCACACTAAGACCATATTTATCAAAATAGGAGACATTACAGACCATAAACACCTGTTACACATCAATTACACCAAATTAGGTCTAATCAGACTCATTATGACTCACTCACTCCCATTATGGTCAATTAGACTCGTTAGAGAGCCACAAACCCCTTATACCCAATAAGACAATAATTACCCAAAAAGGAGCCAATTATGGACCACAAAAACCTGTTATACTTCAATTACACCAAATTAGGTCTAATCAGACTCATTATGACCCATGTAACCAATTGTAGCATATTAGACTCGTTAGGAAGCCACAAACCCCTTATACACACTAAGACCAAAATTATCAAAATAGGAGACATTACATACCATAAACACCTGTTATACCTCAATTACACCAAATTTGGTCTAATCAAACTAATTATGACACATGTAACCTATTTTGATCTAATTAGACTCGTTAGGCAGCCACAAACCCCTTATACACACTAAGACCAAAAATATCAAAATAGGAGACATTACAGACCATAAACACCTGTTATACCTTAATTACATCAAATTTGGTCTAATCAAACTCATTATGACCCATGTAACCGATTTTGACCTATTAGACTCGTTAGGAAGCCACAAACCCCTTATACACTAACACCAAAATTATCAAAATAGGAGACATTACAGACCATAAACACCTGTTATACCTCAATTACACCAAATTAGGTCTAATCAGACTCTTTATGACCCATGTAACCAATTGTGACTTATTAGACTCGTTAGGCAGCCACAAACCCCTTACACACACTAAGGCCAAAATTATCAAAATAGGAGACATTACAGACCATAAACACCTGTTATACCTCAATTACACCAAATTAGGTCTAATCAGACTCATTATGACCCATTTACTCCCATTATGATCAATTAGACTCGTTAGAGAGCCAGAAACCCCTTATACCCAATAAGACAAAAATTACACAAAAAGGAGCCAATTATGGACCACTAAAACCTGTTCCACTTCAATTACACCAAATTAGGTCTAATCAAACTCATTATGACCCATGTAACCAATTGTGACCTATTAGACTCGTTAGGAAGCCACAAACACCTTATTCACACTAAGACCATATTTATCAAAATAGGAGACATTACAGACCATAAACACCTGTTATACATCAATTACACCAAATTAGGTCTAATCAGACTCTTTATGACCCACTCACTCCCATTATGATCAATTAGACTCGTTAGAGAGCCACAAACCCCTTATACCCAATAAGACAATAATTACCCAAAAAGGAGCCAATTATGAACCACAAAAACCTGTTATACTTCAATTACACCAAATTAGGTGTAATCAGACTCATTATGACCCATGTAACCAATTGTGACCTATTAGACTCGTTAGGCAGCCACAAACCCCTTATACACACTAAGGTCAAAATTATCTAAATAGGAGACATTACAGACCATAAACACCTGTTATACATCAATTACACCAAATTAGGTCTAATCAGACTCATTATGACCCACTCACTCCCATTATGATCAATTAGACTCGTTTGAGAGCCACAAACCCCTTATACCCAATAAGACAATAATTACCCAAAAAGGAGCCAATTATGGACCAGAAAAACCTGTTATACTTCAATTACACCAAATTAGGTCTAATCAGACTCATTATGACCCATGTAACCAATTGTGACCTATTAGACTCGTTAGGAAGCCACAAACCCCTTATACACACTAAGACCAAAATTATCAAAATAGGAGACATTACAGACCATAAACACCTGTTATACCTCAATTACACCAAATTTGGTCTAATCAAACTCATTATGACCCATGTAACCGATTTTGATCTAATTAGACTCGTTAGGCAGCCACAAACCCCTTATACACACTAAGACCAAAATTATCAAAATAGGAGTCATTACAGACCATAAACACCTGTTATACCTTAATTACATCAAATTTGGTCTAATCAAACTCATTATGACCCATGTAACCGATTTTGACCAATTAGACTCGCTAGGTAGCCACAAACCCCTTATACCCAATAAGACAATAATTAACCAAAAAGGAGCCAATTATGGACCACAAAAACCTGTTATACATCAATTACACCAAATTAGGTCTAATCATACTCATTATGACCCATGTAACCAATTGTGACCTATTAGACTCGTTAGGAAGCCACAAACACCTTATTCACACTAAGACCATATTTATCAAAATAGGAGACATTACAGACCATAAACACCTGTTATACATCAATTACACCAAATTAGGTCTAATCAGACTCTTTATGACCCACTCACTCCCATTATGATCAATTAGACTCGTTAGAGAGCCACAAACCCCTTATACCCAATAAGACAATAATTACCCAAAAAGGAGCCAATTATGAACCACAAAAACCTGTTATACCTCAATTACACCAAATTTGGTCTAATCAGACACATTATGACCCATGTAACCAATTGTGACCTATTAGACTCGTTAGGAAGCCACAAACCCCTTATACACTAAGACCAAAATTATCAAAATAGGAGACATTACAGACCATAAACACCTGTTATACCTCAATTACACCAAATTAGGTCTAATCAGACTCATTATGACCCATGTAACCAATTGTGACTTATTAGACTCGTTAGGCAGCCACAAACCCCTTACACACACTAAGGCTGAAATTATCAAAATAGAAGACATTACAGACCATAAACACCTGTTATACCTCAATTACACCAAATTAGGTATAATCAGACTCATTATGACCCATTTACTCCCATTATGATCAATTAGATTCGTTAGAGAGCCACAAACCCCTTATACACACTAAGACCAAAATTATCAAAATAGGAGACATTACAGACCATAAACACCTGTTATACCTTAATTACATCAAATTTGGTCTAATCAAACTCATTATGACCCATGTAACCGATTTTGACCAATTAGACTCGCTAGGTAGCCACAAACCCCTTATTCACACTAAGACCATATTTATCAAAATAGGAGACATTACAGACCATAAACACCTGTTACACATCAATTACACCAAATTAGGTCTAATCAGACTCATTATGACTCACTCACTCCCATTATGGTCAATTAGACTCGTTAGAGAGCCACAAACCCCTTATACCCAATAAGACAATAATTACCCAAAAAGGAGCCAATTATGGACCACAAAAACCTGTTATACTTCAATTACACCAAATTAGGTCTAATCAGACTCATTATGACCCATGTAACCAATTGTAGCATATTAGACTCGTTAGGAAGCCACAAACCCCTTATACACACTAAGACCAAAATTATCAAAATAGGAGACATTACATACCATAAACACCTGTTATACCTCAATTACACCAAATTTGGTCTAATCAAACTAATTATGACACATGTAACCTATTTTGATCTAATTAGACTCGTTAGGCAGCCACAAACCCCTTATACACACTAAGACCAAAATTATCAAAATAGGAGACATTACAGACCATAAACACCTGTTATACCTTAATTACATCAAATTTGGTCTAATCAAACTCATTATGACCCATGTAACTGATTTTGACCAATTAGACTCGCTAGGTAGACACAAACCCCTTATACCCAATAAGACAATAATTACCCAAAAAAGAGCCAATTATGGACCACAAAAACCTGTTCCACTTCAATTACACCAAATTAGGTCTGATCAGACTCATTATGACCCATGTAACCAATTGTGACCTATTAGACTCGTTAGGAAGCCACAAACCCCTTATACACACTAAGACCAAAATTATCAAAATAGGAGACATTACAGACCATAAACACCTGTTATACTTCAATAAAACCAAATTTGGTCTAATCAGACACATTATGACCCATGTAACCAATTGTGACCTATTAGACTCGTTAGGAAGCCACAAACCCCTTATACACTAAGACCGAAATTATCAAAAATAGGAGACATTACAGACCTTAAACACCTGTTATACTTCAATTACACAAAATTAGGTCTAATCAGACTCATTATGACCCATGTAACCAATTGTGACCTATTAGACTCGTTAGGAAGCCACAAACCCCTTATACACACTAAGACCAAAATTATCAAAATAGGAGACATTACAGACCATAAACACTTGTTATACCTCAATTACACCAAATTAGGTCTAATCAGACTCATTATGACCCATGTAACCGACTTTGACCAATTAGACTCGCTTGGTAGCCACAAACCCCTAATTCACACTAAGACCATATTTATCAAAATAAGAGACATTACAGACCTTAAACACCTGTTATACATTAATTACACCAAAATTAGGTCTAATTAGACTCATTATGACTCACTCACTCCCATTATAGTCAATTAGACTCGTTAGAGAGCCACAAACCCCTTATACCCAATAAGACAATAATTACCCAAAAAGGAGCCAATTATGGACCACAAAAACCTGTTATACTTCAATTACACCAAATTAGGTCTAATCAGACTCATAATAACCCACGTAACCAATTGTGACCTATTAGACTCGTTAGGCAGCCACAAACCCCATATACACACTAAGGCCAAAATTATCAAAATAGGAGACATTACAGACCATAAACACCTGTTATACCTTAATTACATCAAATTTGGTCTAATCAAACTCATTATGACCCATGTAACCGATTTTGACCAATTAGACTTGCTAGGTAGCCACAAACCCCTTATACACACTAAGACCAAAATTATCAAAATAGGAGACATTACAGACCATAAACACCTGTTATACCTTAATTACATCAAATTTGGTCTAATCAAACTCATTATGACCCATGTAACCGATTTTGACCTATTAGACTCGTTAGGAAGCCACAAACCCCTTATACACTAACACCAAAATTATCAAAATAGGAGACATTACAGACCATAAACACCTGTTATACCTCAATTACACCAAATTAGGTCTAATCAGACTCTTTATGACCCATGTAACCAATTGTGACTTATTAGACTCGTTAGGCAGCCACAAACCCCTTACACACACTAAGGCCAAAATTATCAAAATAGGAGACATTACAGACCATAAACACCTGTTATACCTCAATTACACCAAATTAGGTTTAATCAGACTCATTATGACCCATTTACTCCCATTATGATCAATTAGACTCGTTAGAGAGCCAGAAACCCCTTATACCCAATAAGACAAAAATTACACAAAAAGGAGCCAATTATGGACCACTAAAACCTGTTCCACTTCAATTACACCAAATTAGGTCTAATCAAACTCATTATGACCCATGTAACCAATTGTGACCTATTAGACTCGTTAGGAAGCCACAAACACCTTATTCACACTAAGACCATATTTATCAAAATAGGAGACATTACAGACCATAAACACCTGTTATACATCAATTACACCAAATTAGGTCTAATCAGACTCTTTATGACCCACTCACTCCCATTATGATCAATTAGACTCGTTAGAGAGCCACAAACCCCTTATACCCAATAAGACAATAATTACCCAAAAAGGAGCCAATTATGAACCACAAAAACCTGTTATACTTCAATTACACCAAATTAGGTGTAATCAGACTCATTATGACCCATGTAACCAATTGTGACCTATTAGACTCGTTAGGCAGCCACAAACCCCTTATACACACTAAGGTCAAAATTATCTAAATAGGAGACATTACAGACCATAAACACCTGTTATACATCAATTACACCAAATTAGGTCTAATCAGACTCATTATGACCCACTCACTCCCATTATGATCAATTAGACTCGTTTGAGAGCCACAAACCCCTTATACCCAATAAGACAATAATTACCCAAAAAGGAGCCAATTATGGACCAGAAAAACCTGTTATACTTCAATTACACCAAATTAGGTCTAATCAGACTCATTATGACCCATGTAACCAATTGTGACCTATTAGACTCGTTAGGAAGCCACAAACCCCTTATACACACTAAGACCAAAATTATCAAAATAGGAGACATTACAGACCATAAACACCTGTTATACCTCAATTACACCAAATTTGGTCTAATCAAACTCATTATGACCCATGTAACCGATTTTGATCTAATTAGACTCGTTAGGCAGCCACAAACCCCTTATACACACTAAGACCAAAATTATCAAAATAGGAGTCATTACAGACCATAAACACCTGTTATACCTTAATTACATCAAATTTGGTCTAATCAAACTCATTATGACCCATGTAACCGATTTTGACCAATTAGACTCGCTAGGTAGCCACAAACCCCTTATACCCAATAAGACAATAATTAACCAAAAAGGAGCCAATTATGGACCACAAAAACCTGTTATACATCAATTACACCAAATTAGGTCTAATCAGACTCATTATGACCCATGTAACCAATTGTGACCTATTAGACTCGTTAGGAAGCCACAAACCCCTTATACACACTAAGACCAAAATTATCAAAATAGGAGACATTACAGACCATAAACACCTGTTATACCTCAATTACACCAAATTTGGTCTAATCAGACACATTATGACCCATGTAACCAATTGTGACCTATTAGACTCGTTAGGAAGCCACAAACCCCTTATACACTAAGACCAAAATTATCAAAATAGGAGACATTACAGACCATAAACACCTGTTATACCTCAATTACACCAAATTAGGTCTAATCAGACTCATTATGACCCATGTAACCAATTGTGACTTATTAGACTCGTTAGGCAGCCACAAACCCCTTACACACACTAAGGCTGAAATTATCAAAATAGAAGACATTACAGACCATAAACACCTGTTATACCTCAATTACACCAAATTAGGTATAATCAGACTCATTATGACCCATTTACTCCCATTATGATCAATTAGATTCGTTAGAGAGCCACAAACCCCTTATACACACTAAGACCAAAATTATCAAAATAGGAGACATTACAGACCATAAACACCTGTTATACCTTAATTACATCAAATTTGGTCTAATCAAACTCATTATGACCCATGTAACCGATTTTGACCAATTAGACTCGCTAGGTAGCCACAAACCCCTTATTCACACTAAGACCATATTTATCAAAATAGGAGACATTACAGACCATAAACACCTGTTACACATCAATTACACCAAATTAGGTCTAATCAGACTCATTATGACTCACTCACTCCCATTATGGTCAATTAGACTCGTTAGAGAGCCACAAACCCCTTATACCCAATAAGACAATAATTACCCAAAAAGGAGCCAATTATGGACCACAAAAACCTGTTATACTTCAATTACACCAAATTAGGTCTAATCAGACTCATTATGACCCATGTAACCAATTGTAGCATATTAGACTCGTTAGGAAGCCACAAACCCCTTATACACACTAAGACCAAAATTATCAAAATAGGAGACATTACATACCATAAACACCTGTTATACCTCAATTACACCAAATTTGGTCTAATCAAACTAATTATGACACATGTAACCTATTTTGATCTAATTAGACTCGTTAGGCAGCCACAAACCCCTTATACACACTAAGACCAAAATTATCAAAATAGGAGACATTACAGACCATAAACACCTGTTATACCTTAATTACATCAAATTTGGTCTAATCAAACTCATTATGACCCATGTAACTGATTTTGACCAATTAGACTCGCTAGGTAGACACAAACCCCTTATACCCAATAAGACAATAATTACCCAAAAAAGAGCCAATTATGGACCACAAAAACCTGTTCCACTTCAATTACACCAAATTAGGTCTGATCAGACTCATTATGACCCATGTAACCAATTGTGACCTATTAGACTCGTTAGGAAGCCACAAACCCCTTATACACACTAAGACCAAAATTATCAAAATAGGAGACATTACAGACCATAAACACCTGTTATACTTCAATAAAACCAAATTTGGTCTAATCAGACACATTATGACCCATGTAACCAATTGTGACCTATTAGACTCGTTAGGAAGCCACAAACCCCTTATACACTAAGACCGAAATTATCAAAATAGGAGACATTACAGACCTTAAACACCTGTTATACTTCAATTACACAAAATTAGGTCTAATCAGACTCATTATGACCCATGTAACCAATTGTGACCTATTAGACTCGTTAGGAAGCCACAAACCCCTTATACACACTAAGACCAAAATTATCAAAATAGGAGACATTACAGACCATAAACACTTGTTATACCTCAATTACACCAAATTAGGTCTAATCAGACTCATTATGACCCATGTAACCGACTTTGACCAATTAGACTCGCTTGGTAGCCACAAACCCCTAATTCACACTAAGACCATATTTATCAAAATAAGAGACATTACAGACCTTAAACACCTGTTATACATCAATTACACCAAAATTAGGTCTAATTAGACTCATTATGACTCACTCACTCCCATTATAGTCAATTAGACTCGTTAGAGAGCCACAAACCCCTTATACCCAATAAGACAATAATTACCCAAAAAGGAGCCAATTATGGACCACAAAAACCTGTTATACTTCAATTACACCAAATTAGGTCTAATCAGACTCATAATAACCCACGTAACCAATTGTGACCTATTAGACTCGTTAGGCAGCCACAAACCCCATATACACACTAAGGCCAAAATTATCAAAATAGGAGACATTACAGACCATAAACACCTGTTATACCTTAATTACATCAAATTTGGTCTAATCAAACTCATTATGACCCATGTAACCGATTTTGACCAATTAGACTTGCTAGGTAGCCACAAACCCCTTATACACACTAAGACCAAAATTATCAAAATAGGAGACATTACAGACCATAAACACCTGTTATCTCAATTACACCAAATTAGGTCTAATCAGACTCATTATGACCCATTCACTCCCATTATGATAAATTAGACTCGTTAGAGAGCCACAAACCACTTATACCCAATAAGACAAAAATTACCCAAAAAGGAGCCAATTATAGACCACAAAAACCTGTTCCACTTCAATTACACCAAATTAGGTCTAATCAGACTCATTATGACCCATGTAACCAATTGAGACCTATTAGACTCGTTAGGAAGCCACAAACCCCTTATACACACTAAGACCATATTTATCAAAATAGGAGACATTACAGAACATAAACACCTGTTATACATCAATTACACCAAATTAGGGCTAATCAGACTCATTATGACCCACTCACTCCCATTATGATAAATTAGACTCGTTAGAGAGCCACAAACCTGTTATACCCAATAAGACAATAATTAACCAAAAAGGAGCCAATTATGGACCACAAAAACCTGTTATACTTCAATTACACCAAATTAGGTGTAATCAGACTCATTATGACCCATGTAACCAATTGTGACCTATTAGACTCGTTAGGCAGCCACAAACCCCTTACACACACTAAGGCCAAAATTATCAAAATAGGAGACATTACAGACCATAAACACCCCGTTATACCTCAATTACACCAAATTTGGTCTAATCAAACTCATTATGACCCATGTAACCGATTTTGATCTAATTAGACTCGTTAGGCAGCCACAAACCCCTTATACACACTAAGACCAAAATTATCAAAATAGGAGACATTACAGACCATAAACACCTGTTATACCTTAATTACATCAAATTTGGTCTAATCAAACTCATTATGACCCATGTAACCGATTTTGACCTATTAGACTCGTTAGGAAGCCACAAACCCCTTATACACTAACACCAAAATTATCAAAATAGGAGACATTACAGACCATAAGCACCTATATACCTCAATTACACCAAATTAGGTCTAATCAGACTCATTATGACCCATGTAACCAATTGTGACTTATTAGACTCGTTAGGCAGCCACAAACCCCTTACACACACTAAGGCCAAAATTATCAAAATTGGAGACATTACAGACCATAAACACCTGTTATACCTCAATTACACCAAATTAGGTCTAATCAGACTCATTATGACCCATTTACTCCCATTATGATCAATTAGACTCGTTAGAGAGCCACAAACCCCTTATACCTAATAAGACAAAAATTACCCAAAAAGGAGCCAATTATGGACCACAAAAACCTGTTCCACTTGAATTACACCAAATTACGTCTAATCAGACTCATTATGACCCATGTAACCAATTGTGACCTATTAGACTCGTTAGGCAGCCACAAACCCCTTATACACACTAAGGCCAAAATTATCAAAATAGGAGACATTACAGACCATAAACACCAGTTATACATCAATTACACCAAATTAGGTCTAATCAGACTCATTATGACCCACTCACTCCCATTATGATCAATTAGACTCGTTAGAGAGCCACAAACCCCTTATACCCAATAAGACAATAATTACCCAAAAAGGAGCCAATTATGGACCACAAAAACCTGTTATACTTCAATTACACCAAATTAGGTCTACTCAGACTCATTATGACCCTTGTAACCAATTGTGACCTATTAGACTCGTTAGGAAGCCACAAACCCCTTATACACACTAAGACCAAAATTATCAAAATAGGAGACATTACAGACCATAAACACCTGTTATACCTCAATTACACCAAATTTGGTCTAATCAGACACATTATGACCCATGTAACCAATTGTGACCTATTAGACTCGTTAGGAAGCCACAAACCCCTTATACACTAAGACCGAAATTATCAAAATAGGAGACATTACAGACCTTAAACACCTGTTATACTTCAATTACACAAAATTAGGTCTAATCAGACTCATTATGACCCATGTAACCAATTGTGACCTATTAGACTCGTTAGGAAGCCACAAACCCCTTATACACACTAAGACCAAAATTATCAAAATAGGAGAAATTACAGACCATAAACACCTGTTATACCTCAATTACACCAAATTAGGTCTAATCAGACTCATTATGACCCATGTAACCGATTTTGACCAATTAGACTCGCTAGGTAGCCACAAACCCCTAATTCACACTAAGACCATATTTATCATAATAAGAGACATTACAGACCTTAAACACCTGTTATACTTCAATTACACAAAATTAGGTCTAATCAGACTTATTATGACTCACTCACTCCCATTATAGTCAATTAGACTCGTTAGAGAGCCACAAACCCCTTATACCCAAAAGACAATAATTACCCAAAAAGGAGCCAATTATGGACCACAAAAACCTGTTATACTTCAATTACACCAAATTAGGTCTAATCAGACTCATTATGACACACGTAACCAATTGTGACCTATTAGACTCGTTAGGCAGCCACAAACCCCATATACACACTAAGGCCAAAATTATCAAAATAGGAGACATTACAGACCATAAACTCCTGTTATACCTCAATTACACCAAATTAGATCTAATCAGGCTCATTTTGACCCATTTACTCCCATTATGATCAATTAGACTTGTTAGAGAGCCACAAACCCCATATACCCAATAAGACAAAAATTACCCAAAAAGGAGCCAATTATGGACCACAAAAACCTGTTCCACTTCAATTACACCAAATTAGGTCTAATCGGACTCATTATGACCCATGTAACCAATTGTGACCTATTAGACTCGTTAGGAAGCCACAAACCCCTTATACACACTAAGACCAAAATTATCAAAATAGGAGACATTACAGACCATAAACACCTGTTATACCTCAATTACACCAAATTTGGTCTAATCAGACTCATTATGACCCATGTAACCTATTGTGACCAATTAGACTCGTTAGGCAGCCACAAACCCCTTATACACACTAAGACCAAAATTATCAAAATAGGAGACATTAAAGACCATAAACACACTCAATTACACCAAATTAGGTCTAATCAGACTCATTATGACACAATTACTCCCATTATGATCAATTAGACTCGTTAGAGAGCCACAAACCCCTTATACCCAATAAGACAAAAATTACCCAAAAATGAGCCAATTGTGGACCACAAAAACCTGTTCCACTTCAATTACACCAAATTAGGTCTAATCAGAGTCATTATGACCCATGTAACCAATTGTGACCTATTAGACTCGTTAGGAAGCCACAACCCCTTATACACACTAAGACCAAAATTATCAAAATAAGAGACATTACAGACCATAAACACCTGTTATACCTTAATTACATTAAATTTGGTCTAATCAAACTCATCACCATGTAACCGATTTTGACCAATTAGACTCGCTAGGTAGCCACAAACCCCTTATACACACTAAGACCAAAATTATCAAAATAGGAGACATTACAGACCATAAACACCTGTTATACCTCAATTACACCAAATTTGGTCTAATCAGACTCATTATGAACCATGTATAACCAATTGTGACCAATTAGACTCGTTAGGCAGCCACAAACCCCTTATACACACTAAGACCAAAATTATCAAAATAGGAGACATTACAGACCATAAACACACTCAATTACACCAAATTAGGTCTAATCAGACTCATTATGACCTATTTACTCCCATTATGATCAATTAGACTCGTTAGAGAGCCACAAACCCCTTATACCCAATAAGACAAAAATTACCCAAAAAGGAGCCAATTATGGACCACAAAAACCTGTTCCACTTCAATTACACCAAATTAGGTCTAATCAGACTCATTATGACCCATGTAACCAATTGTGACCTATTAGACTCGTTAGGAAGCCACAACCCCTTATACACACTAAGACCAAAATTATCAAAATAGGAGACATTACAGACCATAAACACACTCAATTACACCAAATCCTCTAATCAGACTCATTATGACCCATTTACTCCCATTATGATCAATTAGATTCGTTAGAGAGCCACAAACCCCTTATACCCAATAAGACAAAAATTACCCAAAAAGGAGCCAATTATGGACCACAAAAACCTGTTCCACTTCAATTACACCAAATTAGGTCTAATGGAACTCATTATGACCCATGTAACCAATTGTGACCTATTAGACTCGTTAGGCAGCCACAAACCCCTTATACACACTAAGGCCAAAATTATCAAAATAGGAGACATTACAGACCATAAACACCTGTTATACATCAATTACACCAAATTAGGTCTAATCAGACTCATTATGACCCACTCACTCCCATTATGATCAATTAGACTCGTTTGAGAGCCACAAACCCCTTATACCCAATAAGACAATAATTACCCAAAAAGGAGCCAATTATGGACCACAAAAACCTGTTATACTTCAATTACACCAAATTAGGTCTAATCAGACTCATTATGACCCATGTAACCAATTGTGGCCTATTAGACTCGTTAGGAAGCCACAAACCCCTTATACACACTAAGACCAAAATTATCAAAATAGGAGACATTACATACCATAAACACCTGTTATACCTCAATTACACCAAATTTGGTCTAATCAAACTAATTATGACACATGTAACCTATTTTGATCTAATTAGACTCGTTAGGCAGCCACAAACCCCTTATACACACTAAGACCAAAATTATCAAAATAGGAGACATTACAGACCATAAACACCTGTTATACCTTAATTACATCAAATTTGGTCTAATCAAACTCATTATGACCCATGTAACTGATTTTGACCAATTAGACTCGCTAGGTAGACACAAACCCCTTATACCCAATAAGACAATAATTACCCAAAAAGGAGCCAATTATGGACCACAAAAACCTGTTCCACTTCAATTACACCAAATTAGGTCTGATCAGACTCATTATGACCCATGTAACCAATTGTGACCTATTAGACTCGTTAGGAAGCCACAAACCCCTTATACACACTAAGACCAAAATTATCAAAATAGGAGACATTACAGACCATAAACACCTGTTATACTTCAATAAAACCAAATTTGGTCTAATCAGACACATTATGACCCATGTAACCAATTGTGACCTATTAGACTCGTTAGGAAGCCACAAACCCCTTATACACTAAGACCGAAATTATCAAAATAGGAGACATTACAGACCTTAAACACCTGTTATACTTCAATTACACAAAATTAGGTCTAATCAGACTCATTATGACCCATGTAACCAATTGTGACCTATTAGACTCGTTAGGAAGCCACAAACCCCTTATACACACTAAGACCAAAATTATCAAAATAGGAGACATTACAGACCATAAACACCTGTTATACCTCAATTACACCAAATTAGGTCTAATCAGACTCATTATGACCCATGTAACCGACTTTGACCAATTAGACTCGCTAGGTAGCCACAAACCCCTAATTCACACTAAGACCATATTTATCAAAATAAGAGACATTACAGACCTTAAACACCTGTTATACATCAATTACACCAAAATTAGGTCTAATTAGACTCATTATGACTCACTCACTCCCATTATAGTCAATTAGACTCGTTAGAGAGCCACAAACCCCTTATACCCAATAAGACAATAATTACCCAAAAAGGAGCCAATTATGGACCACAAAAACCTGTTATACTTCAATTACACCAAATTAGGTCTAATCAGACTCATAATAACCCACGTAACCAATTGTGACCTATTAGACTCGTTAGGCAGCCACAAACCCCATATACACACTAAGGCCAAAATTATCAAAATAGGAGACATTACAGACCATAAACACCTGTTATACCTTAATTACATCAAATTTGGTCTAATCAAACTCATTATGACCCATGTAACCGATTTTGACCAATTAGACTCGCTAGGTAGCCACAAACCCCTTATACACACTAAGACCAAAATTATCAAAATAGGAGACATTACAGACCATAAACACCTGTTATCTCAATTACACCAAATTAGGTCTAATCAGACTCATTATGACCCATTCACTCCCATTATGATAAATTAGACTCATTAGAGAGCCACAAACCACTTATACCCAATAAGACAAAAATTACCCAAAAAGGAGCCAATTATAGACCACAAAAACCTGTTCCACTTCAATTACACCAAATTAGGTCTAATCAGACTCATTATGACCCATGTAACCAATTGAGACCTATTAGACTCGTTAGGAAGCCACAAACCCCTTATACACACTAAGACCATATTTATCAAAATAGGAGACATTACAGAACATAAACACCTGTTATACATCAATTACACCAAATTAGGGCTAATCAGACTCATTATGACCCACTCACTCCCATTATGATAAATTAGACTCGTTAGAGAGCCACAAACCCGTTATACCCAATAAGACAATAATTAACCAAAAAGGAGCCAATTATGGACCACAAAAACCTGTTATACTTCAATTACACCAAATTAGGTGTAATCAGACTCATTATGACCCATGTAACCAATTGTGACCTATTAGACTCGTTAGGCAGCCACAAACCCCTTACACACACTAAGGCCAAAATTATCAAAATAGGAGACATTACAGACCATAAACACCCCGTTATACCTCAATTACACCAAATTTGGTCTAATCAAACTCATTATGACCCATGTAACCGATTTTGATCTAATTAGACTCGTTAGGCAGCCACAAACCCCTTATACACACTAAGACCAAAAATATCAAAATAGGAGACATTACAGACCATAAACACCTGTTATACCTTAATTACATCAAATTTGGTCTAATCAAACTCATTATGACCCATGTAACCGATTTTGACCTATTAGACTCGTTAGGAAGCCACAAACCCCTTATACACTAACACCAAAATTATCAAAATAGGAGACATTACAGACCATAAACACCTGTTATACCTCAATTACACCAAATTAGGTCTAATCAGACTCATTATGACCCATTTACTCCCATTATGATCAATTAGACTCGTTAGAGAGCCAGAAACCCCTTATACCCAATAAGACAAAAATTACACAAAAAGGAGCCAATTATGGACCACTAAAACCTGTTCCACTTCAATTACACCAAATTAGGTCTAATCAAACTCATTATGACCCATGTAACCAATTGTGACCTATTAGACTCGTTAGGAAGCCACAAACACCTTATTCACACTAAGACCATATTTATCAAAATAGGAGACATTACAGACCATAAACACCTGTTATACATCAATTACACCAAATTAGGTCTAATCAGACTCTTTATGACCCACTCACTCCCATTATGATCAATTAGACTCGTTAGAGAGCCACAAACCCCTTATACCCAATAAGACAATAATTACCCAAAAAGGAGCCAATTATGAACCACAAAAACCTGTTATACTTCAATTACACCAAATTAGGTGTAATCAGACTCATTATGACCCATGTAACCAATTGTGACCTATTAGACTCGTTAGGCAGCCACAAACCCCTTATACACACTAAGGTCAAAATTATCTAAATAGGAGACATTACAGACCATAAACACCTGTTATACATCAATTACACCAAATTAGGTCTAATCAGACTCATTATGACCCACTCACTCCCATTATGATCAATTAGACTCGTTTGAGAGCCACAAACCCCTTATACCCAATAAGACAATAATTACCCAAAAAGGAGCCAATTATGGACCAGAAAAACCTGTTATACTTCAATTACACCAAATTAGGTCTAATCAGACTCATTATGACCCATGTAACCAATTGTGACCTATTAGACTCGTTAGGAAGCCACAAACCCCTTATACACTAAGACCAAAATTATCAAAATAGGAGACATTACAGACCATAAACACCTGTTATACCTCAATTACACCAAATTAGGTCTAATCAGACTCATTATGACCCATGTAACCGACTTTGACCAATTAGACTCGCTAGGTAGCCACAAACCCCTAATTCACACTAAGACCATATTTATCAAAATAAGAGACATTACAGACCTTAAACACCTGTTATACATCAATTACACCAAAATTAGGTCTAATTAGACTCATTATGACTCACTCACTCCCATTATAGTCAATTAGACTCGTTAGAGAGCCACAAACCCCTTATACCCAATAAGACAATAATTACCCAAAAAGGAGCCAATTATGGACCACAAAAACCTGTTATACTTCAATTACACCAAATTAGGTCTAATCAGACTCATAATAACCCACGTAACCAATTGTGACCTATTAGACTCGTTAGGCAGCCACAAACCCCATATACACACTAAGGCCAAAATTATCAAAATAGGAGACATTACAGACCATAAACACCTGTTATACCTTAATTACATCAAATTTGGTCTAATCAAACTCATTATGACCCATGTAACCGATTTTGACCAATTAGACTCGCTAGGTAGCCACAAACCCCTTATACACACTAAGACCAAAATTATCAAAATAGGAGACATTACAGACCATAAACACCTGTTATCTCAATTACACCAAATTAGGTCTAATCAGACTCATTATGACCCATTCACTCCCATTATGATAAATTAGACTCATTAGAGAGCCACAAACCACTTATACCCAATAAGACAAAAATTACCCAAAAAGGAGCCAATTATAGACCACAAAAACCTGTTCCACTTCAATTACACCAAATTAGGTCTAATCAGACTCATTATGACCCATGTAACCAATTGAGACCTATTAGACTCGTTAGGAAGCCACAAACCCCTTATACACACTAAGACCATATTTATCAAAATAGGAGACATTACAGAACATAAACACCTGTTATACATCAATTACACCAAATTAGGGCTAATCAGACTCATTATGACCCACTCACTCCCATTATGATAAATTAGACTCGTTAGAGAGCCACAAACCCGTTATACCCAATAAGACAATAATTAACCAAAAAGGAGCCAATTATGGACCACAAAAACCTGTTATACTTCAATTACACCAAATTAGGTGTAATCAGACTCATTATGACCCATGTAACCAATTGTGACCTATTAGACTCGTTAGGCAGCCACAAACCCCTTACACACACTAAGGCCAAAATTATCAAAATAGGAGACATTACAGACCATAAACACCCCGTTATACCTCAATTACACCAAATTTGGTCTAATCAAACTCATTATGACCCATGTAACCGATTTTGATCTAATTAGACTCGTTAGGCAGCCACAAACCCCTTATACACACTAAGACCAAAAATATCAAAATAGGAGACATTACAGACCATAAACACCTGTTATACCTTAATTACATCAAATTTGGTCTAATCAAACTCATTATGACCCATGTAACCGATTTTGACCTATTAGACTCGTTAGGAAGCCACAAACCCCTTATACACTAACACCAAAATTATCAAAATAGGAGACATTACAGACCATAAACACCTGTTATACCTCAATTACACCAAATTAGGTCTAATCAGACTCATTATGACCCATTTACTCCCATTATGATCAATTAGACTCGTTAGAGAGCCAGAAACCCCTTATACCCAATAAGACAAAAATTACACAAAAAGGAGCCAATTATGGACCACTAAAACCTGTTCCACTTCAATTACACCAAATTAGGTCTAATCAAACTCATTATGACCCATGTAACCAATTGTGACCTATTAGACTCGTTAGGAAGCCACAAACACCTTATTCACACTAAGACCATATTTATCAAAATAGGAGACATTACAGACCATAAACACCTGTTATACATCAATTACACCAAATTAGGTCTAATCAGACTCTTTATGACCCACTCACTCCCATTATGATCAATTAGACTCGTTAGAGAGCCACAAACCCCTTATACCCAATAAGACAATAATTACCCAAAAAGGAGCCAATTATGAACCACAAAAACCTGTTATACTTCAATTACACCAAATTAGGTGTAATCAGACTCATTATGACCCATGTAACCAATTGTGACCTATTAGACTCGTTAGGCAGCCACAAACCCCTTATACACACTAAGGTCAAAATTATCTAAATAGGAGACATTACAGACCATAAACACCTGTTATACATCAATTACACCAAATTAGGTCTAATCAGACTCATTATGACCCACTCACTCCCATTATGATCAATTAGACTCGTTTGAGAGCCACAAACCCCTTATACCCAATAAGACAATAATTACCCAAAAAGGAGCCAATTATGGACCAGAAAAACCTGTTATACTTCAATTACACCAAATTAGGTCTAATCAGACTCATTATGACCCATGTAACCAATTGTGACCTATTAGACTCGTTAGGAAGCCACAAACCCCTTATACACACTAAGACCAAAATTATCAAAATAGGAGACATTACAGACCATAAACACCTGTTATACCTCAATTACACCAAATTTGGTCTAATCAAACTCATTATGACCCATGTAACCGATTTTGATCTAATTAGACTCGTTAGGCAGCCACAAACCCCTTATACACACTAAGACCAAAATTATCAAAATAGGAGTCATTACAGACCATAAACACCTGTTATACCTTAATTACATCAAATTTGGTCTAATCAAACTCATTATGACCCATGTAACCGATTTTGACCAATTAGACTCGCTAGGTAGCCACAAACCCCTTATACCCAATAAGACAATAATTAACCAAAAAGGAGCCAATTATGGACCACAAAAACCTGTTATACATCAATTACACCAAATTAGGTCTAATCATACTCATTATGACCCATGTAACCAATTGTGACCTATTAGACTCGTTAGGAAGCCACAAACACCTTATTCACACTAAGACCATATTTATCAAAATAGGAGACATTACAGACCATAAACACCTGTTATACATCAATTACACCAAATTAGGTCTAATCAGACTCTTTATGACCCACTCACTCCCATTATGATCAATTAGACTCGTTAGAGAGCCACAAACCCCTTATACCCAATAAGACAATAATTACCCAAAAAGGAGCCAATTATGAACCACAAAAACCTGTTATACCTCAATTACACCAAATTTGGTCTAATCAGACACATTATGACCCATGTAACCAATTGTGACCTATTAGACTCGTTAGGAAGCCACAAACCCCTTATACACTAAGACCAAAATTATCAAAATAGGAGACATTACAGACCATAAACACCTGTTATACCTCAATTACACCAAATTAGGTCTAATCAGACTCATTATGACCCATGTAACCAATTGTGACTTATTAGACTCGTTAGGCAGCCACAAACCCCTTACACACACTAAGGCTGAAATTATCAAAATAGAAGACATTACAGACCATAAACACCTGTTATACCTCAATTACACCAAATTAGGTATAATCAGACTCATTATGACCCATTTACTCCCATTATGATCAATTAGATTCGTTAGAGAGCCACAAACCCCTTATACACACTAAGACCAAAATTATCAAAATAGGAGACATTACAGACCATAAACACCTGTTATACCTTAATTACATCAAATTTGGTCTAATCAAACTCATTATGACCCATGTAACCGATTTTGACCAATTAGACTCGCTAGGTAGCCACAAACCCCTTATTCACACTAAGACCATATTTATCAAAATAGGAGACATTACAGACCATAAACACCTGTTACACATCAATTACACCAAATTAGGTCTAATCAGACTCATTATGACTCACTCACTCCCATTATGGTCAATTAGACTCGTTAGAGAGCCACAAACCCCTTATACCCAATAAGACAATAATTACCCAAAAAGGAGCCAATTATGGACCACAAAAACCTGTTATACTTCAATTACACCAAATTAGGTCTAATCAGACTCATTATGACCCATGTAACCAATTGTAGCATATTAGACTCGTTAGGAAGCCACAAACCCCTTATACACACTAAGACCAAAATTATCAAAATAGGAGACATTACATACCATAAACACCTGTTATACCTCAATTACACCAAATTTGGTCTAATCAAACTAATTATGACACATGTAACCTATTTTGATCTAATTAGACTCGTTAGGCAGCCACAAACCCCTTATACACACTAAGACCAAAAATATCAAAATAGGAGACATTACAGACCATAAACACCTGTTATACCTTAATTACATCAAATTTGGTCTAATCAAACTCATTATGACCCATGTAACCGATTTTGACCTATTAGACTCGTTAGGAAGCCACAAACCCCTTATACACGAACACCAAAATTATCAAAATAGGAGACATTACAGACCATAAACACCTGTTATACCTCAATTACACCAAATTAGGTCTAATCAGACTCTTTATGACCCATGTAACCAATTGTGACTTATTAGACTCGTTAGGCAGCCACAAACCCCTTACACACACTAAGGCCAAAATTATCAAAATAGGAGACATTACAGACCATAAACACCTGTTATACCTCAATTACACCAAATTAGGTCTAATCAGACTCATTATGACCCATTTACTCCCATTATGATCAATTAGACTCGTTAGAGAGCCAGAAACCCCTTATACCCAATAAGACAAAAATTACACAAAAAGGAGCCAATTATGGACCACTAAAACCTGTTCCACTTCAATTACACCAAATTAGGTCTAATCAAACTCATTATGACCCATGTAACCAATTGTGACCTATTAGACTCGTTAGGAAGCCACAAACACCTTATTCACACTAAGACCATATTTATCAAAATAGGAGACATTACAGACCATAAACACCTGTTATACATCAATTACACCAAATTAGGTCTAATCAGACTCTTTATGACCCACTCACTCCCATTATGATCAATTAGACTCGTTAGAGAGCCACAAACCCCTTATACCCAATAAGACAATAATTACCCAAAAAGGAGCCAATTATGAACCACAAAAACCTGTTATACTTCAATTACACCAAATTAGGTGTAATCAGACTCATTATGACCCATGTAACCAATTGTGACCTATTAGACTCGTTAGGCAGCCACAAACCCCTTATACACACTAAGGTCAAAATTATCTAAATAGGAGACATTACAGACCATAAACACCTGTTATACATCAATTACACCAAATTAGGTCTAATCAGACTCATTATGACCCACTCACTCCCATTATGATCAATTAGACTCGTTTGAGAGCCACAAACCCCTTATACCCAATAAGACAATAATTACCCAAAAAGGAGCCAATTATGGACCAGAAAAACCTGTTATACTTCAATTACACCAAATTAGGTCTAATCAGACTCATTATGACCCATGTAACCAATTGTGACCTATTAGACTCGTTAGGAAGCCACAAACCCCTTATACACACTAAGACCAAAATTATCAAAATAGGAGACATTACAGACCATAAACACCTGTTATACCTCAATTACACCAAATTTGGTCTAATCAAACTCATTATGACCCATGTAACCGATTTTGATCTAATTAGACTCGTTAGGCAGCCACAAACCCCTTATACACACTAAGACCAAAATTATCAAAATAGGAGTCATTACAGACCATAAACACCTGTTATACCTTAATTACATCAAATTTGGTCTAATCAAACTCATTATGACCCATGTAACCGATTTTGACCAATTAGACTCGCTAGGTAGCCACAAACCCCTTATACCCAATAAGACAATAATTAACCAAAAAGGAGCCAATTATGGACCACAAAAACCTGTTATACATCAATTACACCAAATTAGGTCTAATCATACTCATTATGACCCATGTAACCAATTGTGACCTATTAGACTCGTTAGGAAGCCACAAACACCTTATTCACACTAAGACCATATTTATCAAAATAGGAGACATTACAGACCATAAACACCTGTTATACATCAATTACACCAAATTAGGTCTAATCAGACTCTTTATGACCCACTCACTCCCATTATGATCAATTAGACTCGTTAGAGAGCCACAAACCCCTTATACCCAATAAGACAATAATTACCCAAAAAGGAGCCAATTATGAACCACAAAAACCTGTTATACCTCAATTACACCAAATTTGGTCTAATCAGACACATTATGACCCATGTAACCAATTGTGACCTATTAGACTCGTTAGGAAGCCACAAACCCCTTATACACTAAGACCAAAATTATCAAAATAGGAGACATTACAGACCATAAACACCTGTTATACCTCAATTACACCAAATTAGGTCTAATCAGACTCATTATGACCCATGTAACCAATTGTGACTTATTAGACTCGTTAGGCAGCCACAAACCCCTTACACACACTAAGGCTGAAATTATCAAAATAGAAGACATTACAGACCATAAACACCTGTTATACCTCAATTACACCAAATTAGGTATAATCAGACTCATTATGACCCATTTACTCCCATTATGATCAATTAGATTCGTTAGAGAGCCACAAACCCCTTATACACACTAAGACCAAAATTATCAAAATAGGAGACATTACAGACCATAAACACCTGTTATACCTTAATTACATCAAATTTGGTCTAATCAAACTCATTATGACCCATGTAACCGATTTTGACCAATTAGACTCGCTAGGTAGCCACAAACCCCTTATTCACACTAAGACCATATTTATCAAAATAGGAGACATTACAGACCATAAACACCTGTTACACATCAATTACACCAAATTAGGTCTAATCAGACTCATTATGACTCACTCACTCCCATTATGGTCAATTAGACTCGTTAGAGAGCCACAAACCCCTTATACCCAATAAGACAATAATTACCCAAAAAGGAGCCAATTATGGACCACAAAAACCTGTTATACTTCAATTACACCAAATTAGGTCTAATCAGACTCATTATGACCCATGTAACCAATTGTAGCATATTAGACTCGTTAGGAAGCCACAAACCCCTTATACACACTAAGACCAAAATTATCAAAATAGGAGACATTACATACCATAAACACCTGTTATACCTCAATTACACCAAATTTGGTCTAATCAAACTAATTATGACACATGTAACCTATTTTGATCTAATTAGACTCGTTAGGCAGCCACAAACCCCTTATACACACTAAGACCAAAATTATCAAAATAGGAGACATTACAGACCATAAACACCTGTTATACCTTAATTACATCAAATTTGGTCTAATCAAACTCATTATGACCCATGTAACTGATTTTGACCAATTAGACTCGCTAGGTAGACACAAACCCCTTATACCCAATAAGACAATAATTACCCAAAAAAGAGCCAATTATGGACCACAAAAACCTGTTCCACTTCAATTACACCAAATTAGGTCTGATCAGACTCATTATGACCCATGTAACCAATTGTGACCTATTAGACTCGTTAGGAAGCCACAAACCCCTTATACACACTAAGACCAAAATTATCAAAATAGGAGACATTACAGACCATAAACACCTGTTATACTTCAATAAAACCAAATTTGGTCTAATCAGACACATTATGACCCATGTAACCAATTGTGACCTATTAGACTCGTTAGGAAGCCACAAACCCCTTATACACTAAGACCGAAATTATCAAAAATAGGAGACATTACAGACCTTAAACACCTGTTATACTTCAATTACACAAAATTAGGTCTAATCAGACTCATTATGACCCATGTAACCAATTGTGACCTATTAGACTCGTTAGGAAGCCACAAACCCCTTATACACACTAAGACCAAAATTATCAAAATAGGAGACATTACAGACCATAAACACTTGTTATACCTCAATTACACCAAATTAGGTCTAATCAGACTCATTATGACCCATGTAACCGACTTTGACCAATTAGACTCGCTTGGTAGCCACAAACCCCTAATTCACACTAAGACCATATTTATCAAAATAAGAGACATTACAGACCTTAAACACCTGTTATACATCAATTACACCAAAATTAGGTCTAATTAGACTCATTATGACTCACTCACTCCCATTATAGTCAATTAGACTCGTTAGAGAGCCACAAACCCCTTATACCCAATAAGACAATAATTACCCAAAAAGGAGCCAATTATGGACCACAAAAACCTGTTATACTTCAATTACACCAAATTAGGTCTAATCAGACTCATAATAACCCACGTAACCAATTGTGACCTATTAGACTCGTTAGGCAGCCACAAACCCCATATACACACTAAGGCCAAAATTATCAAAATAGGAGACATTACAGACCATAAACACCTGTTATACCTTAATTACATCAAATTTGGTCTAATCAAACTCATTATGACCCATGTAACCGATTTTGACCAATTAGACTTGCTAGGTAGCCACAAACCCCTTATACACACTAAGACCAAAATTATCAAAATAGGAGACATTACAGACCATAAACACCTGTTATACCTTAATTACATCAAATTTGGTCTAATCAAACTCATTATGACCCATGTAACCGATTTTGACCTATTAGACTCGTTAGGAAGCCACAAACCCCTTATACACTAACACCAAAATTATCAAAATAGGAGACATTACAGACCATAAACACCTGTTATACCTCAATTACACCAAATTAGGTCTAATCAGACTCTTTATGACCCATGTAACCAATTGTGACTTATTAGACTCGTTAGGCAGCCACAAACCCCTTACACACACTAAGGCCAAAATTATCAAAATAGGAGACATTACAGACCATAAACACCTGTTATACCTCAATTACACCAAATTAGGTTTAATCAGACTCATTATGACCCATTTACTCCCATTATGATCAATTAGACTCGTTAGAGAGCCAGAAACCCCTTATACCCAATAAGACAAAAATTACACAAAAAGGAGCCAATTATGGACCACTAAAACCTGTTCCACTTCAATTACACCAAATTAGGTCTAATCAAACTCATTATGACCCATGTAACCAATTGTGACCTATTAGACTCGTTAGGAAGCCACAAACACCTTATTCACACTAAGACCATATTTATCAAAATAGGAGACATTACAGACCATAAACACCTGTTATACATCAATTACACCAAATTAGGTCTAATCAGACTCTTTATGACCCACTCACTCCCATTATGATCAATTAGACTCGTTAGAGAGCCACAAACCCCTTATACCCAATAAGACAATAATTACCCAAAAAGGAGCCAATTATGAACCACAAAAACCTGTTATACTTCAATTACACCAAATTAGGTGTAATCAGACTCATTATGACCCATGTAACCAATTGTGACCTATTAGACTCGTTAGGCAGCCACAAACCCCTTATACACACTAAGGTCAAAATTATCTAAATAGGAGACATTACAGACCATAAACACCTGTTATACATCAATTACACCAAATTAGGTCTAATCAGACTCATTATGACCCACTCACTCCCATTATGATCAATTAGACTCGTTTGAGAGCCACAAACCCCTTATACCCAATAAGACAATAATTACCCAAAAAGGAGCCAATTATGGACCAGAAAAACCTGTTATACTTCAATTACACCAAATTAGGTCTAATCAGACTCATTATGACCCATGTAACCAATTGTGACCTATTAGACTCGTTAGGAAGCCACAAACCCCTTATACACACTAAGACCAAAATTATCAAAATAGGAGACATTACAGACCATAAACACCTGTTATACCTCAATTACACCAAATTTGGTCTAATCAAACTCATTATGACCCATGTAACCGATTTTGATCTAATTAGACTCGTTAGGCAGCCACAAACCCCTTATACACACTAAGACCAAAATTATCAAAATAGGAGTCATTACAGACCATAAACACCTGTTATACCTTAATTACATCAAATTTGGTCTAATCAAACTCATTATGACCCATGTAACCGATTTTGACCAATTAGACTCGCTAGGTAGCCACAAACCCCTTATACCCAATAAGACAATAATTAACCAAAAAGGAGCCAATTATGGACCACAAAAACCTGTTATACATCAATTACACCAAATTAGGTCTAATCAGACTCATTATGACCCATGTAACCAATTGTGACCTATTAGACTCGTTAGGAAGCCACAAACCCCTTATACACACTAAGACCAAAATTATCAAAATAGGAGACATTACAGACCATAAACACCTGTTATACCTCAATTACACCAAATTTGGTCTAATCAGACACATTATGACCCATGTAACCAATTGTGACCTATTAGACTCGTTAGGAAGCCACAAACCCCTTATACACTAAGACCAAAATTATCAAAATAGGAGACATTACAGACCATAAACACCTGTTATACCTCAATTACACCAAATTAGGTCTAATCAGACTCATTATGACCCATGTAACCAATTGTGACTTATTAGACTCGTTAGGCAGCCACAAACCCCTTACACACACTAAGGCTGAAATTATCAAAATAGAAGACATTACAGACCATAAACACCTGTTATACCTCAATTACACCAAATTAGGTATAATCAGACTCATTATGACCCATTTACTCCCATTATGATCAATTAGATTCGTTAGAGAGCCACAAACCCCTTATACACACTAAGACCAAAATTATCAAAATAGGAGACATTACAGACCATAAACACCTGTTATACCTTAATTACATCAAATTTGGTCTAATCAAACTCATTATGACCCATGTAACCGATTTTGACCAATTAGACTCGCTAGGTAGCCACAAACCCCTTATTCACACTAAGACCATATTTATCAAAATAGGAGACATTACAGACCATAAACACCTGTTACACATCAATTACACCAAATTAGGTCTAATCAGACTCATTATGACTCACTCACTCCCATTATGGTCAATTAGACTCGTTAGAGAGCCACAAACCCCTTATACCCAATAAGACAATAATTACCCAAAAAGGAGCCAATTATGGACCACAAAAACCTGTTATACTTCAATTACACCAAATTAGGTCTAATCAGACTCATTATGACCCATGTAACCAATTGTAGCATATTAGACTCGTTAGGAAGCCACAAACCCCTTATACACACTAAGACCAAAATTATCAAAATAGGAGACATTACATACCATAAACACCTGTTATACCTCAATTACACCAAATTTGGTCTAATCAAACTAATTATGACACATGTAACCTATTTTGATCTAATTAGACTCGTTAGGCAGCCACAAACCCCTTATACACACTAAGACCAAAATTATCAAAATAGGAGACATTACAGACCATAAACACCTGTTATACCTTAATTACATCAAATTTGGTCTAATCAAACTCATTATGACCCATGTAACTGATTTTGACCAATTAGACTCGCTAGGTAGACACAAACCCCTTATACCCAATAAGACAATAATTACCCAAAAAAGAGCCAATTATGGACCACAAAAACCTGTTCCACTTCAATTACACCAAATTAGGTCTGATCAGACTCATTATGACCCATGTAACCAATTGTGACCTATTAGACTCGTTAGGAAGCCACAAACCCCTTATACACACTAAGACCAAAATTATCAAAATAGGAGACATTACAGACCATAAACACCTGTTATACTTCAATAAAACCAAATTTGGTCTAATCAGACACATTATGACCCATGTAACCAATTGTGACCTATTAGACTCGTTAGGAAGCCACAAACCCCTTATACACTAAGACCGAAATTATCAAAATAGGAGACATTACAGACCTTAAACACCTGTTATACTTCAATTACACAAAATTAGGTCTAATCAGACTCATTATGACCCATGTAACCAATTGTGACCTATTAGACTCGTTAGGAAGCCACAAACCCCTTATACACACTAAGACCAAAATTATCAAAATAGGAGACATTACAGACCATAAACACTTGTTATACCTCAATTACACCAAATTAGGTCTAATCAGACTCATTATGACCCATGTAACCGACTTTGACCAATTAGACTCGCTTGGTAGCCACAAACCCCTAATTCACACTAAGACCATATTTATCAAAATAAGAGACATTACAGACCTTAAACACCTGTTATACATCAATTACACCAAAATTAGGTCTAATTAGACTCATTATGACTCACTCACTCCCATTATAGTCAATTAGACTCGTTAGAGAGCCACAAACCCCTTATACCCAATAAGACAATAATTACCCAAAAAGGAGCCAATTATGGACCACAAAAACCTGTTATACTTCAATTACACCAAATTAGGTCTAATCAGACTCATAATAACCCACGTAACCAATTGTGACCTATTAGACTCGTTAGGCAGCCACAAACCCCATATACACACTAAGGCCAAAATTATCAAAATAGGAGACATTACAGACCATAAACACCTGTTATACCTTAATTACATCAAATTTGGTCTAATCAAACTCATTATGACCCATGTAACCGATTTTGACCAATTAGACTTGCTAGGTAGCCACAAACCCCTTATACACACTAAGACCAAAATTATCAAAATAGGAGACATTACAGACCATAAACACCTGTTATCTCAATTACACCAAATTAGGTCTAATCAGACTCATTATGACCCATTCACTCCCATTATGATAAATTAGACTCGTTAGAGAGCCACAAACCACTTATACCCAATAAGACAAAAATTACCCAAAAAGGAGCCAATTATAGACCACAAAAACCTGTTCCACTTCAATTACACCAAATTAGGTCTAATCAGACTCATTATGACCCATGTAACCAATTGAGACCTATTAGACTCGTTAGGAAGCCACAAACCCCTTATACACACTAAGACCATATTTATCAAAATAGGAGACATTACAGAACATAAACACCTGTTATACATCAATTACACCAAATTAGGGCTAATCAGACTCATTATGACCCACTCACTCCCATTATGATAAATTAGACTCGTTAGAGAGCCACAAACCTGTTATACCCAATAAGACAATAATTAACCAAAAAGGAGCCAATTATGGACCACAAAAACCTGTTATACTTCAATTACACCAAATTAGGTGTAATCAGACTCATTATGACCCATGTAACCAATTGTGACCTATTAGACTCGTTAGGCAGCCACAAACCCCTTACACACACTAAGGCCAAAATTATCAAAATAGGAGACATTACAGACCATAAACACCCCGTTATACCTCAATTACACCAAATTTGGTCTAATCAAACTCATTATGACCCATGTAACCGATTTTGATCTAATTAGACTCGTTAGGCAGCCACAAACCCCTTATACACACTAAGACCAAAATTATCAAAATAGGAGACATTACAGACCATAAACACCTGTTATACCTTAATTACATCAAATTTGGTCTAATCAAACTCATTATGACCCATGTAACCGATTTTGACCTATTAGACTCGTTAGGAAGCCACAAACCCCTTATACACTAACACCAAAATTATCAAAATAGGAGACATTACAGACCATAAGCACCTATATACCTCAATTACACCAAATTAGGTCTAATCAGACTCATTATGACCCATGTAACCAATTGTGACTTATTAGACTCGTTAGGCAGCCACAAACCCCTTACACACACTAAGGCCAAAATTATCAAAATTGGAGACATTACAGACCATAAACACCTGTTATACCTCAATTACACCAAATTAGGTCTAATCAGACTCATTATGACCCATTTACTCCCATTACGATCAATTAGACTCGTTAGAGAGCCAGAAACCCCTTATACCCAATAAGACAAAAATTACACAAAAAGGAGCCAATTATGGACCACTAAAACCTGTTCCACTTCAATTACACCAAATTAGGTCTAATCAGACTCATTATGACCCATGTAACCAATTGTGACCTATTAGACTCGTTAGGAAGCCACAAACACCTTATTCACACTAAGACCATATTTATCAAAATAGGAGACATTACAGACCATAAACACCTGTTATACATCAATTACACCAAATTAGGTCTAATCAGACTCTTTATGACCCACTCACTCCCATTATGATCAATTAGACTCGTTAGAGAGCCACAAACCCCTTATACCCAATAAGACAATAATTACCCAAAAAGGAGCCAATTATGAACCACAAAAACCTGTTATACTAAAATTACACCAAATTAGGTGTAATCAGACTCATTATGACCCATGTAACCAATTGTGACCTATTAGACTCGTTAGGCAGCCACAAACCCCTTATACACACTAAGGCCAAAATTATCAAAATAGGAGACATTACAGACCATAAACACCTGTTATACATCAATTACACCAAATTAGGTCTAATCAGACTCATTATGACCCACTCACTCCCATTATGATCAATTAGACTCGTTTGAGAGCCACAAACCCCTTATACCCAATAAGACAATAATTACCCAAAAAGGAGCCAATTATGGACCAGAAAAACCTGTTATACTTCAATTACACCAAATTAGGTCTAATCAGACTCATTATGACCCATGTAACCAATTGTGACTTATTAGACTCGTTAGGCAGCCACAAACCCCTTACACACACTAAGGCTGAAATTATCAAAATAGAAGACATTACAGACCATAAACACCTGTTATACCTCAATTACACCAAATTAGGTATAATCAGACTCATTATGACCCATTTACTCCCATTATGATCAATTAGATTCGTTAGAGAGCCACAAACCCCTTATACACACTAAGACCAAAATTATCAAAATAGGAGACATTACAGACCATAAACACCTGTTATACCTTAATTACATCAAATTTGGTCTAATCAAACTCATTATGACCCATGTAACCGATTTTGACCAATTAGACTCGCTAGGTAGCCACAAACCCCTTATTCACACTAAGACCATATTTATCAAAATAGGAGACATTACAGACCATAAACACCTGTTACACATCAATTACACCAAATTAGGTCTAATCAGACTCATTATGACTCACTCACTCCCATTATGGTCAATTAGACTCGTTAGAGAGCCACAAACCCCTTATACCCAATAAGACAATAATTACCCAAAAAGGAGCCAATTATGGACCACAAAAACCTGTTATACTTCAATTACACCAAATTAGGTCTAATCAGACTCATTATGACCCATGTAACCAATTATTAGACTCGTTAGGAAGCCACAAACCCCTTATACACACTAAGACCAAAATTATCAAAATAGGAGACATTACATACCATAAACACCTGTTATACCTCAATTACACCAAATTTGGTCTAATCAAACTAATTATGACACATGTAACCTCTTTTGATCTAATTAGACTCGTTAGGCAGCCACAAACCCCTTATACACACTAAGACCAAAATTATCAAAATAGGAGACATTACAGACCATAAACACCTGTTATACCTTAATTACATCAAATTTGGTCTAATCAAACTCATTATGACCCATGTAACTGATTTTGACCAATTAGACTCGCTAGGTAGACACAAACCCCTTATACCCAATAAGACAATAATTACCCAAAAAAGAGCCAATTATGGACCACAAAAACCTGTTCCACTTCAATTACACCAAATTAGGTCTGATCAGACTCATTATGACCCATGTAACCAATTGTGACCTATTAGACTCGTTAGGAAGCCACAAACCCCTTATACACACTAAGACCAAAATTATCAAAATAGGAGACATTACAGACCTTAAACACCTGTTATACTTCAATTACACAAAATTAGGTCTAATCAGACTCATTATGACCCATGTAACCAATTGTGACCTATTAGACTCGTTAGGAAGCCACAAACCCCTTATACACACTAAGACCAAAATTATCAAAATAGGAGACATTACAGACCATAAACACTTGTTATACCTCAATTACACCAAATTAGGTCTAATCAGACTCATTATGACCCATGTAACCGACTTTGACCAATTAGACTCGCTTGGTAGCCACAAACCCCTAATTCACACTAAGACCATATTTATCAAAATAAGAGACATTACAGACCTTAAACACCTGTTATACATCAATTACACCAAAATTAGGTCTAATTAGACTCATTATGACTCACTCACTCCCATTATAGTCAATTAGACTCGTTAGAGAGCCACAAACCCCTTATACCCAATAAGACAATAATTACCCAAAAAGGAGCCAATTATGGACCACAAAAACCTGTTATACTTCAATTACACCAAATTAGGTCTAATCAGACTCATAATAACCCACGTAACCAATTGTGACCTATTAGACTCGTTAGGCAGCCACAAACCCCATATACACACTAAGGCCAAAATTATCAAAATAGGAGACATTACAGACCATAAACACCTGTTATACCTTAATTACATCAAATTTGGTCTAATCAAACTCATTATGACCCATGTAACCGATTTTGACCAATTAGACTTGCTAGGTAGCCACAAACCCCTTATACACACTAAGACCAAAATTATCAAAATAGGAGACATTACAGACCATAAACACCTGTTATCTCAATTACACCAAATTAGGTCTAATCAGACTCATTATGACCCATTCACTCCCATTATGATAAATTAGACTCGTTAGAGAGCCACAAACCACTTATACCCAATAAGACAAAAATTACCCAAAAAGGAGCCAATTATAGACCACAAAAACCTGTTCCACTTCAATTACACCAAATTAGGTCTAATCAGACTCATTATGACCCATGTAACCAATTGAGACCTATTAGACTCGTTAGGAAGCCACAAACCCCTTATACACACTAAGACCATATTTATCAAAATAGGAGACATTACAGAACATAAACACCTGTTATACATCAATTACACCAAATTAGGGCTAATCAGACTCATTATGACCCACTCACTCCCATTATGATAAATTAGACTCGTTAGAGAGCCACAAACCTGTTATACCCAATAAGACAATAATTAACCAAAAAGGAGCCAATTATGGACCACAAAAACCTGTTATACTTCAATTACACCAAATTAGGTGTAATCAGACTCATTATGACCCATGTAACCAATTGTGACCTATTAGACTCGTTAGGCAGCCACAAACCCCTTACACACACTAAGGCCAAAATTATCAAAATAGGAGACATTACAGACCATAAACACCCCGTTATACCTCAATTACACCAAATTTGGTCTAATCAAACTCATTATGACCCATGTAACCGATTTTGATCTAATTAGACTCGTTAGGCAGCCACAAACCCCTTATACACACTAAGACCAAAATTATCAAAATAGGAGACATTACAGACCATAAACACCTGTTATACCTTAATTACATCAAATTTGGTCTAATCAAACTCATTATGACCCATGTAACCGATTTTGACCTATTAGACTCGTTAGGAAGCCACAAACCCCTTATACACTAACACCAAAATTATCAAAATAGGAGACATTACAGACCATAAACACCTATATACCTCAATTACACCAAATTAGGTCTAATCAGACTCATTATGACCCATGTAACCAATTGTGACTTATTAGACTCGTTAGGCAGCCACAAACCCCTTACACACACTAAGGCCAAAATTATCAAAATTGGAGACATTACAGACCATAAACACCTGTTATACCTCAATTACACCAAATTAGGTCTAATCAGACTCATTATGACCCATTTACTCCCATTACGATCAATTAGACTCGTTAGAGAGCCAGAAACCCCTTATACCCAATAAGACAAAAATTACACAAAAAGGAGCCAATTATGGACCACTAAAACCTGTTCCACTTCAATTACACCAAATTAGGTCTAATCAGACTCATTATGACCCATGTAACCAATTGTGACCTATTAGACTCGTTAGGAAGCCACAAACACCTTATTCACACTAAGACCATATTTATCAAAATAGGAGACATTACAGACCATAAACACCTGTTATACATCAATTACACCAAATTAGGTCTAATCAGACTCTTTATGACCCACTCACTCCCATTATGATCAATTAGACTCGTTAGAGAGCCACAAACCCCTTATACCCAATAAGACAATAATTACCCAAAAAGGAGCCAATTATGAACCACAAAAACCTGTTATACTAAAATTACACCAAATTAGGTGTAATCAGACTCATTATGACCCATGTAACCAATTGTGACCTATTAGACTCGTTAGGCAGCCACAAACCCCTTATACACACTAAGGCCAAAATTATCAAAATAGGAGACATTACAGACCATAAACACCTGTTATACATCAATTACACCAAATTAGGTCTAATCAGACTCATTATGACCCACTCACTCCCATTATGATCAATTAGACTCGTTTGAGAGCCACAAACCCCTTATACCCAATAAGACAATAATTACCCAAAAAGGAGCCAATTATGGACCAGAAAAACCTGTTATACTTCAATTACACCAAATTAGGTCTAATCAGACTCATTATGACCCATGTAACCAATTGTGACTTATTAGACTCGTTAGGCAGCCACAAACCCCTTACACACACTAAGGCTGAAATTATCAAAATAGAAGACATTACAGACCATAAACACCTGTTATACCTCAATTACACCAAATTAGGTATAATCAGACTCATTATGACCCATTTACTCCCATTATGATCAATTAGATTCGTTAGAGAGCCACAAACCCCTTATACACACTAAGACCAAAATTATCAAAATAGGAGACATTACAGACCATAAACACCTGTTATACCTTAATTACATCAAATTTGGTCTAATCAAACTCATTATGACCCATGTAACCGATTTTGACCAATTAGACTCGCTAGGTAGCCACAAACCCCTTATTCACACTAAGACCATATTTATCAAAATAGGAGACATTACAGACCATAAACACCTGTTACACATCAATTACACCAAATTAGGTCTAATCAGACTCATTATGACTCACTCACTCCCATTATGGTCAATTAGACTCGTTAGAGAGCCACAAACCCCTTATACCCAATAAGACAATAATTACCCAAAAAGGAGCCAATTATGGACCACAAAAACCTGTTATACTTCAATTACACCAAATTAGGTCTAATCAGACTCATTATGACCCATGTAACCAATTGTAGCCTATTAGACTCGTTAGGAAGCCACAAACCCCTTATACACACTAAGACCAAAATTATCAAAATAGGAGACATTACATACCATAAACACCTGTTATACCTCAATTACACCAAATTTGGTCTAATCAAACTAATTATGACACATGTAACCTCTTTTGATCTAATTAGACTCGTTAGGCAGCCACAAACCCCTTATACACACTAAGACCAAAATTATCAAAATAGGAGACATTACAGACCATAAACACCTGTTATACCTTAATTACATCAAATTTGGTCTAATCAAACTCATTATGACCCATGTAACTGATTTTGACCAATTAGACTCGCTAGGTAGACACAAACCCCTTATACCCAATAAGACAATAATTACCCAAAAAAGAGCCAATTATGGACCACAAAAACCTGTTCCACTTCAATTACACCAAATTAGGTCTGATCAGACTCATTATGACCCATGTAACCAATTGTGACCTATTAGACTCGTTAGGAAGCCACAAACCCCTTATACACACTAAGACCAAAATTATCAAAATAGGAGACATTACAGACCATAAACACCTGTTATACTTCAATAAAACCAAATTTGGTCTAATCAGACACATTATGACCCATGTAACCAATTGTGACCTATTAGACTCGTTAGGAAGCCACAAACCCCTTATACACTAAGACCGAAATTATCAAAATAGGAGACATTACAGACCTTAAACACCTGTTATACTTCAATTACACAAAATTAGGTCTAATCAGACTCATTATGACCCATGTAACCAATTGTGACCTATTAGACTCGTTAGGAAGCCACAAACCCCTTATACACACTAAGACCAAAATTATCAAAATAGGAGACATTACAGACCATAAACACTTGTTATACCTCAATTACACCAAATTAGGTCTAATCAGACTCATTATGACCCATGTAACCGACTTTGACCAATTAGACTCGCTTGGTAGCCACAAACCCCTAATTCACACTAAGACCATATTTATCAAAATAAGAGACATTACAGACCTTAAACACCTGTTATACATCAATTACACCAAAATTAGGTCTAATTAGACTCATTATGACTCACTCACTCCCATTATAGTCAATTAGACTCGTTAGAGAGCCACAAACCCCTTATACCCAATAAGACAATAATTACCCAAAAAGGAGCCAATTATGGACCACAAAAACCTGTTATACTTCAATTACACCAAATTAGGTCTAATCAGACTCATAATAACCCACGTAACCAATTGTGACCTATTAGACTCGTTAGGCAGCCACAAACCCCATATACACACTAAGGCCAAAATTATCAAAATAGGAGACATTACAGACCATAAACACCTGTTATACCTTAATTACATCAAATTTGGTCTAATCAAACTCATTATGACCCATGTAACCGATTTTGACCAATTAGACTTGCTAGGTAGCCACAAACCCCTTATACACACTAAGACCAAAATTATCAAAATAGGAGACATTACAGACCATAAACACCTGTTATCTCAATTACACCAAATTAGGTCTAATCAGACTCATTATGACCCATTCACTCCCATTATGATAAATTAGACTCGTTAGAGAGCCACAAACCACTTATACCCAATAAGACAAAAATTACCCAAAAAGGAGCCAATTATAGACCACAAAAACCTGTTCCACTTCAATTACACCAAATTAGGTCTAATCAGACTCATTATGACCCATGTAACCAATTGAGACCTATTAGACTCGTTAGGAAGCCACAAACCCCTTATACACACTAAGACCATATTTATCAAAATAGGAGACATTACAGAACATAAACACCTGTTATACATCAATTACACCAAATTAGGGCTAATCAGACTCATTATGACCCACTCACTCCCATTATGATAAATTAGACTCGTTAGAGAGCCACAAACCCGTTATACCCAATAAGACAATAATTAACCAAAAAGGAGCCAATTATGGACCACAAAAACCTGTTATACTTCAATTACACCAAATTAGGTGTAATCAGACTCATTATGACCCATGTAACCAATTGTGACCTATTAGACTCGTTAGGCAGCCACAAACCCCTTACACACACTAAGGCCAAAATTATCAAAATAGGAGACATTACAGACCATAAACACCCCGTTATACCTCAATTACACCAAATTTGGTCTAATCAAACTCATTATGACCCATGTAACCGATTTTGATCTAATTAGACTCGTTAGGCAGCCACAAACCCCTTATACACACTAAGACCAAAATTATCAAAATAGGAGACATTACAGACCATAAACACCTGTTATACCTTAATTACATCAAATTTGGTCTAATCAAACTCATTATGACCCATGTAACCGATTTTGACCTATTAGACTCGTTAGGAAGCCACAAACCCCTTATACACTAACACCAAAATTATCAAAATAGGAGACATTACAGACCATAAACACCTATATACCTCAATTACACCAAATTAGGTCTAATCAGACTCATTATGACCCATGTAACCAATTGTGACTTATTAGACTCGTTAGGCAGCCACAAACCCCTTACACACACTAAGGCCAAAATTATCAAAATTGGAGACATTACAGACCATAAACACCTGTTATACCTCAATTACACCAAATTAGGTCTAATCAGACTCATTATGACCCATTTACTCCCATTATGATCAATTAGACTCGTTAGAGAGCCAGAAACCCCTTATACCCAATAAGACAAAAATTACACAAAAAGGAGCCAATTATGGACCACTAAAACCTGTTCCACTTCAATTACACCAAATTAGGTCTAATCAGACTCATTATGACCCATGTAACCAATTGTGACCTATTAGACTCGTTAGGAAGCCACAAACACCTTATTCACACTAAGACCATATTTATCAAAATAGGAGACATTACAGACCATAAACACCTGTTATACATCAATTACACCAAATTAGGTCTAATCAGACTCTTTATGACCCACTCACTCCCATTATGATCAATTAGACTCGTTAGAGAGCCACAAACCCCTTATACCCAATAAGACAATAATTACCCAAAAAGGAGCCAATTATGAACCACAAAAACCTGTTATACTAAAATTACACCAAATTAGGTGTAATCAGACTCATTATGACCCATGTAACCAATTGTGACCTATTAGACTCGTTAGGCAGCCACAAACCCCTTATACACACTAAGGCCAAAATTATCAAAATAGGAGACATTACAGACCATAAACACCTGTTATACATCAATTACACCAAATTAGGTCTAATCAGACTCATTATGACCCACTCACTCCCATTATGATCAATTAGACTCGTTTGAGAGCCACAAACCCCTTATACCCAATAAGACAATAATTACCCAAAAAGGAGCCAATTATGGACCAGAAAAACCTGTTATACTTCAATTACACCAAATTAGGTCTAATCAGACTCATTATGACCCATGTAACCAATTGTGACCTATTAGACTCGTTAGGAAGCCACAAACCCCTTATACACACTAAGACCAAAATTATCAAAATAGGAGACATTACAGACCATAAACACCTGTTATACCTCAATTACACCAAATTTGGTCTAATCAAACTCATTATGACCCATGTAACCGATTTTGATCTAATTAGACTCGTTAGGCAGCCACAAACCCCTTATACACACTAAGACCAAAATTATCAAAATAGGAGTCATTACAGACCATAAACACCTGTTATACCTTAATAACATCAAATTTGGTCTAATCAAACTCATTATGACCCATGTAACCGATTTTGACCAATTAGACTCGCTAGGTAGCCACAAACCCCTTATACCCAATAAGACAATAATTAACCAAAAAGGAGCCAATTATGGACCACAAAAACCTGTTATACATCAATTACACCAAATTAGGTCTAATCAGACTCATTATGACCCATGTAACCAATTGTGACCTATTAGACTCGTTAGGAAGCCACAAACCCCTTATACACACTAAGACCAAAATTATCAAAATAGGAGACATTACAGACCATAAACACATGTTATACCTCAATTACACCAAATTTGGTATAATCAGACACATTATGACCCATGTAACCAATTGTGACCTATTAGACTCGTTAGGAAGCCACAAACCCCTTATACACTAAGACCAAAATTATCAAAATAGGAGACATTACAGACCATAAACACCTGTTATACCTCAATTACACCAAATTAGGTCTAATCAGACTCATTATGACCCATGTAACCAATTGTGACTTATTAGACTCGTTAGGCAGCCACAAACCCCTTACACACACTAAGGCTGAAATTATCAAAATAGAAGACATTACAGACCATAAACACCTGTTATACCTCAATTACACCAAATTAGGTATAATCAGACTCATTATGATCAATTAGACTCGTTAGAGAGCCAGAAACCCCTTATACCCAATAAGACAAAAATTACCCAAAAAGGAGCCAATTATGGACCACAAAAACCTGTTCCACTTCAATTACACCAAATTAGGTCTAATCAGACTCATTATGACCCATGTAACCAATTGTGACCTATTAGACTCGTTAGGAAGCCACAAACCCCTTATACACACTAAGACCATATTTATCAAAATAGGAGACATTACAGACCATAAACACCTTTATACATCAATTACACCAAATTAGGTCTAATCAGACTCATTATGACCCACTCACTCCCATTATGATCAATTAGACTCGTTAGAGAGCCACAAACCCCTTATACCCAATAAGACAATAATTACCCAAAAAGGAGCCAATTATGAACCACAAAAACCTGTTATACTTCAATTACACCAAATTAGGTGTAATCAGACTCATTATGACCCATGTAACCAATTGTGACCTATTAGACTCGTTAGGCAGCCACAAACCCCTTATACACACTAAGGCCAAAATTATCAAAACAGGAGACATTACAGACCATAAACACCTGTTATACATCAATTACACCAAATTTGGTCTAATCAAACTCATTATGACCCATGTAACCGATTTTGATCTAATTAGACTCGTTAGGCAGCCACAAACCCCTTATACACACTAAGACCAAAATTATCAAAATAGGAGACATTACAGACCATAAACACCTGTTATACCTTAATTACATCAAATTTAGTCTAATCAAACTCATTATGACCCATGTAACCGATTTTGACCAATTAGACTCGCTAGGTAGCCACAAACCCCTTATACCCAATAAGACAATAATTACCCAAAAAGGAGCCAATTATGGACCACAAAAACCTGTTATACATCAATTACACCAAATTAGGTCTAATCAGACTCATTATGACCCATGTAACCAATTGTGACCTATTAGACTCGTTAGGAAGCCACAAACCCCTTATACACACTAAGACCAAAATTATCAATATAGGAGACATTACAGACCATAAACACCTGTTATACCTCAATTACACCAAATTTGGTCTAATCAGACACATTATAACCCATGTAACCAATTGTGACCTATTAGACTCGTTAGGAAGCCACAAACCCCTTATACACTAAGACCAAAATTATCAAAATAGGAGACATTACAGACCATAAACACCTGTTATACCTCAATTACACCAAATTAGGTCTAATCAGACTCATTATGACCCATGTAACCAATTGTGACCTATTAGACTCGTTAGGCAGCCACAAACCCCTTACACACACTAAGGCGAAAGTTATCAAAATAGGAGACATTACAGACCATAAACACCTGTTATACCTCAATTACACAAAATTTGGTCTAATCAGACTTATTATGACCCATTTACTCCCATTATGATCAATTAGACTCGTTAGAGAGCCAGAAACCCCTCATACCCAATAAGACAAAAATTACCCAAAAAGGAGCCAATTATGGACCACAAAAACCTGTTCCACTTCAATTACACCAAATTAGGTCTAATCAGACTCATTATGACCCATGTAACCAATTGTGACCTATTAGACTCGTTAGGAAGCCACAAACCCCTTATTCACACTAAGACCATATTTATCAAAATAGGAGACATTACAGACCATAAACACCTGTTATACATCAATTACACCAAATTAGGTCTAATCAGGACTCATTATGACCCACTCACTCCCATTATGATCAATTAGACTCGTTAGAGAGCCACAAACCCCTTATACCCAATAAGACAATAATTACCCAAAAAGGAGCCAATTATGGACCACAAAAACCTGTTCCACTTCAATTACACGAAATTAGATCTAATCAGGCTCATTTTGACCCATTTACTCCCATTATGATCAATTAGACTCGTTAGAGAGCCAGAAACCCCTTATACCCAATAAGACAAAAATTACCCAAAAAGGAGCCAATTATGGACCACAAAAACCTGTTCCACTTCAATTACAGCAAATTAGGTCTAATCAGACACATTATGACCCATGTAACCAATTGTGACCTATTAGACTCGTTAGGAAGCTAGAAACCCCTTATACACACTAAGACCAAAATTATCAAAATAGGAGACATTACAGACCATAAACACCTGTTATACTTCAATTACACCAAATTCGGTCTAATCAGACTCATTATGACCCATGTAACCAATTGTGACCTATTAGACTCGTTAGGCAGCCACAAACCTTTTATACACACTAAGGCCAAAATTATCAAAATAGGAGACATTACAGACCATAAACACTTGTTATACTTCAATTACACCAAATTAGGTCTAATCAGACTCATTATGACCCATGTAACCAATTGTGACCTATTAGACTCGCTCGGAAGCCACAAACCCCTTATTCACACTAAGACCATATTTATCAAAATAGAAGACATTACAGACCATAAACACCTGTTATACCTCAATTACACCAAATTAGGGCTAATCAGACTCATTATGACCCATGTGTCCGATTTTGATCTAATTAGACTCGTTAGGCAGCCACAAACCCCTTATACACACTAAGACCAAAATTATCAAAATAGGAGACATTACAGACCATAAACACCTATTATACCTTAATTACATCAAATTTGGTCTAATCAAACTCATTATGACCCATGTAACCGATTTTGACCAATTAGACTCGCTAGGTAGCCACAAACCCCTTATTCACACTAAGACCATATTTATCAAAATAGGAGACATTACAGACCATAAACACCTATTATACATCAATTACACCAAATTAGGATCAATCAGACTCATTATGACCTACTCACTCCCATTATGATCAATTAGACTCGTTAAAGAGCCACAAACCCCATATACCCAATGAGACAAAAATTACCCAAAAAGGAGCCAATTATGGACCACAAAAACCTGTTCCACTTCAATTACACCAAATTAGGTCTAATCGGACTCATTATGACCCATGTAACCAATTGTGACCTATTAGACTCGTTAGGAAGCCACAAACCCCTTATACACACTAAGACCATATTTATCAAAATAGGAGACATTACAGACCATAAACACCTGTTATACCTTAATTACATAAAATTTGGTCTAATCAAACTCATTATGACCCATGTAACCGATTTTGACCAATTAGACTCGCTAGGTAGCCACAAACCACTTATTCACACTAAGACCATATTTATCAAAATAGGAGACATTACAGACCATAAACACCTATTATACATCAATTACACCAAATTAGGATCAATCAGACTCATTATGACCCACTCACTCCCATTGTAATCAATTAGACTCGTTAAAGAGCCACAAACCCCTTATACCCAATAAGACAAAAATTACCCAAAAAGGAGCCAATTATGGACCACAAAAACCTGTTCCACTTCAATTACACCAAATTAGGTCTAATCAGACTCATTATGACCCATGTAACCAATTGTGACCTATTAGACTCGTTAGGCAGCCACAAACCCCTTATACACACTTAGGCCAAAATTATCAAAATATGAGACATTACAGACCATAAACACCTGTTATACATCAATTACACCAAATTAGGTCTAATCAGACTCATTATGACCCACTCACTCCCATTATGATCAATTAGACTCGTTAGAGAGCCACAAGCCCCTTATACCCAATAAGACAATAATTACCCAAAAAGGAGCCAATTATGGACCACAAAAACCTGTTATACTTCAATTACACCAAATTAGGTGTAATCAGACTCATTATGACCCATGTAACCAATTGTGACCTATTAGACTCGTTCGGAAGCCACAAACCCCTTATACACACTTAGGCCAAAATTATCAAAATAGGAGACATTACAGACCATAAACACCTGTTATACATCAATTACACCAAATTAGGTCTAATCAGACTCATTATTACCCACTCACTCCCATTATGATCAATTAGACTCGTTAGAGAGCCACAAGCCCCTTATACCCAATAAGACAATAATTACCCAAAAAGGAGCCAATTATGGACCACAAAAACCTGTTATACTTCAATTACACCAAATTAGGTGTAATCAGACTCATTATGACCCATGTAACCAATTGTGACCTATTAGACTCGTTCGGAAGCCACAAACCCCTTATACACACTAAGGCCAAAATTATCAAAATAGGAGACATTACAGACCATAAACACCTGTTATACCTCAATTACACCAAATTTGGTCTAATCAGACTCATTATGACCCACTCACTCCCATTATGATCAATTAGACTCGTTAGAGAGCCACAAGCCCCTTATACCCAATAAGACAATAATTACCCAAAAAGGAGCCGATTATGGACCACAAAAACCTGTTATACTTCAATTACACCAAATTAGGTGTAATCAGACTCATTATGACCCATGTAACCAATTGTGACCTATTAGACTCGTTCGGAAGCCACAAACCCCTTATACACACTAAGGCCAAAATTATCAAAATAGGAGACATTACAGACCATAAACACCTGTTATACCTCAATTACACCAAATTTGGTCTAATCAGACTCATTATGACCCATGTAACCGATTTTGATCTAATTAGACTCGTTAGGCAGCCACAAACCCCTTATACACACTAAGACCAAAATTATCAAAATAGGAGACATTACAGACCATAAACACCTATTATACCTTAATTACATCAAATTTGGTCTAATCAAACTCATTATGACCCATGTAACCGATTTTGACCAATTAGATTCGCTAGGTAGCCACAAACCCTATTCATACTAAGACCATATATTTATCAAAATAGAAGACATTACAGACCATAAACACCTGTTATACATCAATTACACCAAATTAGGTCTAATCAGACTCATTATGACTCACTCACTCCCATTATGATCAATTAGACTCGTTAGAGAGCCACAAACCCCTTATACCCAATAAGACAATAATTACCCAAAAAGGAGCCAATTATGGACCACAAAAACCAGTTATACTTCAATTACACAAAATTAGGTCTAATCAGACTCATTATGACCCATGTAACCAATTGTGACCTATTAGACTCGTTGGGAAGCCACAAACCCCTTATACACACTAAGACCAAAATTATCAAAATAGGAGACATTACAGACCATAAACACCTGTTATACCTCAATTACACCAAATTTGGTCTAATCAGACTCGTTATGACCCATGTAACCGATTTTGATCTAATTAGACTCGTTAGGCAGCCACAAACCCCTTTTACACACTAAGACCAAAATTATCAAAATAGGAGACATTACAGACCATAAACACCTGTTATACCTTAATTACATCAAATTTGGTCTAATCAAACTCATTATGACCCATGTAACCGATTTTGACCAATTAGACTCGCTAGGTAGCCACAAACCACTTATTCACACTAAGACCATATTTATCAAAATAGGAGACATTACAGACCATAAACACCTATTATACATCAATTACACCAAATTAGGATCAATCAGACTCATTATGACCCACTCACTCCCATTGTAATCAATTAGACTCGTTAAAGAGCCACAAACCCCTTATACCCAATAAGACAAAAATTACCCAAAAAGGAGCCAATTATGGACCACAAAAACCTGTTCCACTTCAATTACACCAAATTAGGTCTAATCAGACTCATTATGACCCATGTAACCAATTGTGACCTATTAGACTCGTTAGGAAGCCACAAACACCTTATTCACACTAAGACCATATTTATCAAAATAGGAGACATTACAGACCATAAACACCTGTTATACATCAATTACACCAAATTAGGTCTAATCAGACTCTTTATGACCCACTCACTCCCATTATGATCAATTAGACTCGTTAGAGAGCCACAAACCCCTTATACCCAATAAGACAATAATTACCCAAAAAGGAGCCAATTATGAACCACAAAAACCTGTTATACTAAAATTACACCAAATTAGGTGTAATCAGACTCATTATGACCCATGTAACCAATTGTGACCTATTAGACTCGTTAGGCAGCCACAAACCCCTTATACACACTAAGGCCAAAATTATCAAAATAGGAGACATTACAGACCATAAACACCTGTTATACATCAATTACACCAAATTAGGTCTAATCAGACTCATTATGACCCACTCACTCCCATTATGATCAATTAGACTCGTTTGAGAGCCACAAACCCCTTATACCCAATAAGACAATAATTACCCAAAAAGGAGCCAATTATGGACCAGAAAAACCTGTTATACTTCAATTACACCAAATTAGGTCTAATCAGACTCATTATGACCCATGTAACCAATTGTGACCTATTAGACTCGTTAGGAAGCCACAAACCCCTTATACACACTAAGACCAAAATTATCAAAATAGGAGACATTACAGACCATAAACACCTGTTATACCTCAATTACACCAAATTTGGTCTAATCAAACTCATTATGACCCATGTAACCGATTTTGATCTAATTAGACTCGTTAGGCAGCCACAAACCCCTTATACACACTAAGACCAAAATTATCAAAATAGGAGTCATTACAGACCATAAACACCTGTTATACCTTAATAACATCAAATTTGGTCTAATCAAACTCATTATGACCCATGTAACCGATTTTGACCAATTAGACTCGCTAGGTAGCCACAAACCCCTTATACCCAATAAGACAATAATTAACCAAAAAGGAGCCAATTATGGACCACAAAAACCTGTTATACATCAATTACACCAAATTAGGTCTAATCAGACTCATTATGACCCATGTAACCAATTGTGACCTATTAGACTCGTTAGGAAGCCACAAACCCCTTATACACACTAAGACCAAAATTATCAAAATAGGAGACATTACAGACCATAAACACATGTTATACCTCAATTACACCAAATTTGGTATAATCAGACACATTATGACCCATGTAACCAATTGTGACCTATTAGACTCGTTAGGAAGCCACAAACCCCTTATACACTAAGACCAAAATTATCAAAATAGGAGACATTACAGACCATAAACACCTGTTATACCTCAATTACACCAAATTAGGTCTAATCAGACTCATTATGACCCATGTAACCAATTGTGACTTATTAGACTCGTTAGGCAGCCACAAACCCCTTACACACACTAAGGCTGAAATTATCAAAATAGAAGACATTACAGACCATAAACACCTGTTATACCTCAATTACACCAAATTAGGTATAATCAGACTCATTATGATCAATTAGACTCGTTAGAGAGCCAGAAACCCCTTATACCCAATAAGACAAAAATTACCCAAAAAGGAGCCAATTATGGACCACAAAAACCTGTTCCACTTCAATTACACCAAATTAGGTCTAATCAGACTCATTATGACCCATGTAACCAATTGTGACCTATTAGACTCGTTAGGAAGCCACAAACCCCTTATACACACTAAGACCATATTTATCAAAATAGGAGACATTACAGACCATAAACACCTTTATACATCAATTACACCAAATTAGGTCTAATCAGACTCATTATGACCCACTCACTCCCATTATGATCAATTAGACTCGTTAGAGAGCCACAAACCCCTTATACCCAATAAGACAATAATTACCCAAAAAGGAGCCAATTATGAACCACAAAAACCTGTTATACTTCAATTACACCAAATTAGGTGTAATCAGACTCATTATGACCCATGTAACCAATTGTGACCTATTAGACTCGTTAGGCAGCCACAAACCCCTTATACACACTAAGGCCAAAATTATCAAAACAGGAGACATTACAGACCATAAACACCTGTTATACATCAATTACACCAAATTTGGTCTAATCAAACTCATTATGACCCATGTAACCGATTTTGATCTAATTAGACTCGTTAGGCAGCCACAAACCCCTTATACACACTAAGACCAAAATTATCAAAATAGGAGACATTACAGACCATAAACACCTGTTATACCTTAATTACATCAAATTTAGTCTAATCAAACTCATTATGACCCATGTAACCGATTTTGACCAATTAGACTCGCTAGGTAGCCACAAACCCCTTATACCCAATAAGACAATAATTACCCAAAAAGGAGCCAATGACCACAAAAACCTGTTATACATCAATTACACCAAATTAGGTCTAATCAGACTCATTATGACCCATGTAACCAATTGTGACCTATTAGACTCGTTAGGAAGCCACAAACCCCTTATACACACTAAGACCAAAATTATCAATATAGGAGACATTACAGACCATAAACACCTGTTATACCTCAATTACACCAAATTTGGTCTAATCAGACACATTATAACCCATGTAACCAATTGTGACCTATTAGACTCGTTAGGAAGCCACAAACCCCTTATACACTAAGACCAAAATTATCAAAATAGGAGACATTACAGACCATAAACACCTGTTATACCTCAATTACACCAAATTAGGTCTAATCAGACTCATTATGACCCATGTAACCAATTGTGACCTATTAGACTCGTTAGGCAGCCACAAACCCCTTACACACACTAAGGCGAAAGTTATCAAAATAGGAGACATTACAGACCATAAACACCTGTTATACCTCAATTACACAAAATTTGGTCTAATCAGACTTATTATGACCCATTTACTCCCATTATGATCAATTAGACTCGTTAGAGAGCCAGAAACCCCTCATACCCAATAAGACAAAAATTACCCAAAAAGGAGCCAATTATGGACCACAAAAACCTGTTCCACTTCAATTACACCAAATTAGGTCTAATCAGACTCATTATGACCCATGTAACCAATTGTGACCTATTAGACTCGTTAGGAAGCCACAAACCCCTTATTCACACTAAGACCATATTTATCAAAATAGGAGACATTACAGACCATAAACACCTGTTATACATCAATTACACCAAATTAGGTCTAATCAGGACTCATTATGACCCACTCACTCCCATTATGATCAATTAGACTCGTTAGAGAGCCACAAACCCCTTATACCCAATAAGACAATAATTACCCAAAAAGGAGCCAATTATGGACCACAAAAACCTGTTCCACTTCAATTACACGAAATTAGATCTAATCAGGCTCATTTTGACCCATTTACTCCCATTATGATCAATTAGACTCGTTAGAGAGCCAGAAACCCCTTATACCCAATAAGACAAAAATTACCCAAAAAGGAGCCAATTATGGACCACAAAAACCTGTTCCACTTCAATTACAGCAAATTAGGTCTAATCAGACACATTATGACCCATGTAACCAATTGTGACCTATTAGACTCGTTAGGAAGCTAGAAACCCCTTATACACACTAAGACCAAAATTATCAAAATAGGAGACATTACAGACCATAAACACCTGTTATACTTCAATTACACCAAATTCGGTCTAATCAGACTCATTATGACCCATGTAACCAATTGTGACCTATTAGACTCGTTAGGCAGCCACAAACCTTTTATACACACTAAGGCCAAAATTATCAAAATAGGAGACATTACAGACCATAAACACTTGTTATACTTCAATTACACCAAATTAGGTCTAATCAGACTCATTATGACCCATGTAACCAATTGTGACCTATTAGACTCGCTCGGAAGCCACAAACCCCTTATTCACACTAAGACCATATTTATCAAAATAGAAGACATTACAGACCATAAACACCTGTTATACCTCAATTACACCAAATTAGGGCTAATCAGACTCATTATGACCCATGTGTCCGATTTTGATCTAATTAGACTCGTTAGGCAGCCACAAACCCCTTATACACACTAAGACCAAAATTATCAAAATAGGAGACATTACAGACCATAAACACCTATTATACCTTAATTACATCAAATTTGGTCTAATCAAACTCATTATGACCCATGTAACCGATTTTGACCAATTAGACTCGCTAGGTAGCCACAAACCCCTTATTCACACTAAGACCATATTTATCAAAATAGGAGACATTACAGACCATAAACACCTATTATACATCAATTACACCAAATTAGGATCAATCAGACTCATTATGACCTACTCACTCCCATTATGATCAATTAGACTCGTTAAAGAGCCACAAACCCCATATACCCAATGAGACAAAAATTACCCAAAAAGGAGCCAATTATGGACCACAAAAACCTGTTCCACTTCAATTACACCAAATTAGGTCTAATCGGACTCATTATGACCCATGTAACCAATTGTGACCTATTAGACTCGTTAGGAAGCCACAAACCCCTTATACACACTAAGACCATATTTATCAAAATAGGAGACATTACAGACCATAAACACCTGTTATACCTTAATTACATAAAATTTGGTCTAATCAAACTCATTATGACCCATGTAACCGATTTTGACCAATTAGACTCGCTAGGTAGCCACAAACCACTTATTCACACTAAGACCATATTTATCAAAATAGGAGACATTACAGACCATAAACACCTATTATACATCAATTACACCAAATTAGGATCAATCAGACTCATTATGACCCACTCACTCCCATTGTAATCAATTAGACTCGTTAAAGAGCCACAAACCCCTTATACCCAATAAGACAAAAATTACCCAAAAAGGAGCCAATTATGGACCACAAAAACCTGTTCCACTTCAATTACACCAAATTAGGTCTAATCAGACTCATTATGACCCATGTAACCAATTGTGACCTATTAGACTCGTTAGGCAGCCACAAACCCCTTATACACACTTAGGCCAAAATTATCAAAATATGAGACATTACAGACCATAAACACCTGTTATACATCAATTACACCAAATTAGGTCTAATCAGACTCATTATGACCCACTCACTCCCATTATGATCAATTAGACTCGTTAGAGAGCCACAAGCCCCTTATACCCAATAAGACAATAATTACCCAAAAAGGAGCCAATTATGGACCACAAAAACCTGTTATACTTCAATTACACCAAATTAGGTGTAATCAGACTCATTATGACCCATGTAACCAATTGTGACCTATTAGACTCGTTCGGAAGCCACAAACCCCTTATACACACTTAGGCCAAAATTATCAAAATAGGAGACATTACAGACCATAAACACCTGTTATACATCAATTACACCAAATTAGGTCTAATCAGACTCATTATTACCCACTCACTCCCATTATGATCAATTAGACTCGTTAGAGAGCCACAAGCCCCTTATACCCAATAAGACAATAATTACCCAAAAAGGAGCCAATTATGGACCACAAAAACCTGTTATACTTCAATTACACCAAATTAGGTGTAATCAGACTCATTATGACCCATGTAACCAATTGTGACCTATTAGACTCGTTCGGAAGCCACAAACCCCTTATACACACTAAGGCCAAAATTATCAAAATAGGAGACATTACAGACCATAAACACCTGTTATACCTCAATTACACCAAATTTGGTCTAATCAGACTCATTATGACCCACTCACTCCCATTATGATCAATTAGACTCGTTAGAGAGCCACAAGCCCCTTATACCCAATAAGACAATAATTACCCAAAAAGGAGCCGATTATGGACCACAAAAACCTGTTATACTTCAATTACACCAAATTAGGTGTAATCAGACTCATTATGACCCATGTAACCAATTGTGACCTATTAGACTCGTTCGGAAGCCACAAACCCCTTATACACACTAAGGCCAAAATTATCAAAATAGGAGACATTACAGACCATAAACACCTGTTATACCTCAATTACACCAAATTTGGTCTAATCAGACTCATTATGACCCATGTAACCGATTTTGATCTAATTAGACTCGTTAGGCAGCCACAAACCCCTTATACACACTAAGACCAAAATTATCAAAATAGGAGACATTACAGACCATAAACACCTATTATACCTTAATTACATCAAATTTGGTCTAATCAAACTCATTATGACCCATGTAACCGATTTTGACCAATTAGATTCGCTAGGTAGCCACAAACCCTATTCATACTAAGACCATATATTTATCAAAATAGAAGACATTACAGACCATAAACACCTGTTATACATCAATTACACCAAATTAGGTCTAATCAGACTCATTATGACTCACTCACTCCCATTATGATCAATTAGACTCGTTAGAGAGCCACAAACCCCTTATACCCAATAAGACAATAATTACCCAAAAAGGAGCCAATTATGGACCACAAAAACCAGTTATACTTCAATTACACAAAATTAGGTCTAATCAGACTCATTATGACCCATGTAACCAATTGTGACCTATTAGACTCGTTGGGAAGCCACAAACCCCTTATACACACTAAGACCAAAATTATCAAAATAGGAGACATTACAGACCATAAACACCTGTTATACCTCAATTACACCAAATTTGGTCTAATCAGACTCGTTATGACCCATGTAACCGATTTTGATCTAATTAGACTCGTTAGGCAGCCACAAACCCCTTTTACACACTAAGACCAAAATTATCAAAATAGGAGACATTACAGACCATAAACACCTGTTATACCTTAATTACATCAAATTTGGTCTAATCAAACTCATTATGACCCATGTAACCGATTTTGACCAATTAGACTCGCTAGGTAGCCACAAACCACTTATTCACACTAAGACCATATTTATCAAAATAGGAGACATTACAGACCATAAACACCTATTATACATCAATTACACCAAATTAGGATCAATCAGACTCATTATGACCCACTCACTCCCATTGTAATCAATTAGACTCGTTAAAGAGCCACAAACCCCTTATACCCAATAAGACAAAAATTACCCAAAAAGGAGCCAATTATGGACCACAAAAACCTGTTCCACTTCAATTACACCAAATTAGGTCTAATCAGACTCATTATGACCCATGTAACCAATTGTGACCTATTAGACTCGTTAGGCAGCCACAAACCCCTTATACACACTTAGGCCAAAATTATCAAAATATGAGACATTACAGACCATAAACACCTGTTATACATCAATTACACCAAATTAGGTCTAATCAGACTCATTATGACCCACTCACTCCCATTATGATCAAATTAGACTCGTTAGAGAGCCACAAGCCCCTTATACCCAATAAGACAATAATTACCCAAAAAGGAGCCAATTATGGACCACAAAAACCTGTTATACTTCAATTACACCAAATTAGGTGTAATCAGACTCATTATGACCCATGTAACCAATTGTGACCTATTAGACTCGTTCGGAAGCCACAAACCCCTTATACACACTTAGGCCAAAATTATCAAAATAGGAGACATTACAGACCATAAACACCTGTTATACATCAATTACACCAAATTAGGTCTAATCAGACTCATTATTACCCACTCACTCCCATTATGATCAATTAGACTCGTTAGAGAGCCACAAGCCCCTTATACCCAATAAGACAATAATTACCCAAAAAGGAGCCAATTATGGACCACAAAAACCTGTTATACTTCAATTACACCAAATTAGGTGTAATCAGACTCATTATGACCCATGTAACCAATTGTGACCTATTAGACTCGTTCGGAAGCCACAAACCCCTTATACACACTAAGGCCAAAATTATCAAAATAGGAGACATTACAGACCATAAACACCTGTTATACCTCAATTACACCAAATTTGGTCTAATCAGACTCATTATGACCCACTCACTCCCATTATGATCAATTAGACTCGTTAGAGAGCCACAAGCCCCTTATACCCAATAAGACAATAATTACCCAAAAAGGAGCCAATTATGGACCACAAAAACCTGTTATACTTCAATTACACCAAATTAGGTGTAATCAGACTCATTATGACCCATGTAACCAATTGTGACCTATTAGACTCGTTCGGAAGCCACAAACCCCTTATACACACTAAGGCCAAAATTATCAAAATAGGAGACATTACAGACCATAAACACCTGTTATACCTCAATTACACCAAATTTGGTCTAATCAGACTCATTATGACCCATGTAACCGATTTTGATCTAATTAGACTCGTTAGGCAGCCACAAACCCCTTATACACACTAAGACCAAAATTATCAAAATAGGAGACATTACAGACCATAAACACCTATTATACCTTAATTACATCAAATTTGGTCTAATCAAACTCATTATGACCCATGTAACCGATTTTGACCAATTAGATTCGCTAGGTAGCCACAAACCCTATTCATACTAAGACCATATATTTATCAAAATAGAAGACATTACAGACCATAAACACCTGTTATACATCAATTACACCAAATTAGGTCTAATCAGACTCATTATGACTCACTCACTCCCATTATGATCAATTAGACTCGTTAGAGAGCCACAAACCCCTTATACCCAATAAGACAATAATTACCCAAAAAGGAGCCAATTATGGACCACAAAAACCAGTTATACTTCAATTACACAAAATTAGGTCTAATCAGACTCATTATGACCCATGTAACCAATTGTGACCTATTAGACTCGTTGGGAAGCCACAAACCCCTTATACACACTAAGACCAAAATTATCAAAATAGGAGACATTACAGACCATAAACACCTGTTATACCTCAATTACACCAAATTTGGTCTAATCAGACTCGTTATGACCCATGTAACCGATTTTGATCTAATTAGACTCGTTAGGCAGCCACAAACCCCTTTTACACACTAAGACCAAAATTATCAAAATAGGAGACATTACAGACCATAAACACCTGTTATACCTTAATTACATCAAATTTGGTCTAATCAAACTCATTATGACCCATGTAACCGATTTTGACCAATTAGACTCGCTAGGTAGCCACAAACCCCTTATTCACACTAAGACCATATTTATCAAAATAGGAGACATTACAGACCATAAACACCTGTTACACATCAATTACACCAAATTAGGTCTAATCAGACTCATTATGACTCACTCACTCCCATTATGGTCAATTAGACTCGTTAGAGAGCCACAAACCCCTTATACCCAATAAGACAAAAATTACCCAAAAAGGAGCCAATTATGGACCACAAAAACCTGTTCCACTTCAATTACACCAAATTAGGTCTAATGGAACTCATTATGACCCATGTAACCAATTGTGACATATTAGACTCGTTAGGAAGCCACAAACCCCTTATACACACTAAGACCAAAATTATCAAAATAGGAGACATTACAGACCATAAACACCTGTTATACCTCAATTACACCAAATTTGGTCTAATCAGACTCATTATGACCCATGTAACCAATTGTGACCAATTAGACTCGTTAGGCAGCCACAAACCCCTTATACACACTAAGACCAAAATTATCAAAATAGGAGACATTACAGACCATAAACACACTCAATTACACCAAATTAGGTCTAATCAGACTCATTATGACCCATTTACTCCCATTGTAATCAATTAGACTCGTTAAAGAGCCACAAACCCCTTATACCCAATAAGACAAAAATTACCCAAAAAGGAGCCAATTATGGACCACAAAAACCTGTTCCACTTCAATTACACCAAATTAGGTCTAATCAGACTCATTATGACCCATGTAACCAATTGTGACCTATTAGACTCGTTAGGCAGCCACAAACCCCTTATACACACTTAGGCCAAAATTAGCAAAATAGGAGACATTACAGACCATAAACACCTGTTATACATCAATTACACCAAATTAGGTTTAATCAGACTCATTATGACCAACTCACTCCCATTATGATCAATTAGACTCGTTAGAGAGCCACAAGCCCCTTATACCCAATAATTACCCAAAAAGGAGCCAATTATGGACCACAAAAACCTGTTATACTTCAATTACACCAAATTAGGTGTAATCAGACTCATTATGACCCATGTAACCAATTGTGACCTATTATTAGACTCGTTAGGCAGCCACAAACCCCTTATTGACACTAAGGCCAAAATTATCAAAATAGGAGACATTACAGACCATAAACACCTGTTATACATCAATTACACCAAATTAGGTCTAATCTGACTCATTATGACCCACTCACTCCCATTATGATCAATTAGACTCGTTTGAGAGCCACAAACCCCTTATACCCAATAAGACAATAATTACCCAAAAAGGAGCCAATTATGGACCACAAAAACCTGTTATACTTCAATTACACCAAATTAGGTCTAATCAGACTCATTATGACCCATGTAACCAATTGTGACCTATTAGACTCGTTAGGAAGCCACAAACCCCTTATACACAATAAGACCAAAATTATCAAAATAGGAGACATTACAGACCATAAACACCTGTTATACCTTAATTACATCAAATTTGGTCTAATCAAACTCATTATGACCCATGTAACCGATTCTGACCAATTAGATTCGCTAGGTAGCCTATCCCTTATTCAAATTAAGACCATATTTATCAAAATAGGAGACTTTACAGACCATAAACAGCTGTTATACATCAATTACACCAAATTAGGTCTAATCAGACTCATTATGACTCACTCACTCCCCTTATGATCAATTAGACTCGTTAGAGAGCCACAAACCCCTTGTACCCAATAAGAAAGTAATTACCCAAAAAGGAGCCAATTATGGACCACAAAAACCTGTTATACTTCAATTACACCAAATTAGGTCTAATCAGATTCATTATGACCCATGTAACCAATTGTGACCTACTAGACTCGTTAGGAAGCCAAAAACCCCTTATACACACTAAGACCAAAATTATCAAAATAGGAGACATTACAGACCATAAACACCTGTTATACCTCAATTACACCAAATTTGGTCTAATTAGACTCATTATGACCCATTTACTCCCATTATGATCAATTAGACTTGTTAGAGAGCCACAAACCCCTTATAGACACTAAGACCAAAATTATCAAAATAGGAGACATTACAGACCATAAACACCTATTATACCTTAATTACATCAAATTTGGTCTAATCAAACTCATTATGACCCATGTAACCGATTTTGACCAATTAGACTCGCTAGGTAGCCACAAACCCCTATTCATACTAAGACCATATATTTATCAAAATAGAAGACATTACAGACCATAAACACCTGTTATACATCAATTACACCAAATTAAGTCTAATCAGACTCATTATGACTCACTCACTCCCATTATGATCAATTAGACTCGTTAGAGAGCCACAAACCCCTTATACCCAATAAGACAATAATTACCCAAATAGGAGCCAATTATGGACCACAAAAACCAGTTATACTTCAATTACACAAAATTAGGTCTAATCAGACTCATTATGACCATGTAACCAATTGTGACCTATTAGACTCGTTGGGAAGCCACAAACCCTACACACTAAGACCAAAATTATCAAAATAGGAGACATTACAGACCATAAACACCTGTTATACCTCAATTACACCAAATTTGGTCTAATCAGACTCGTTATGACCCATGTAACCGATTTTGATCTAATTAGACTCGTTAGGCAGCCACAAACCCCTTATACACACTAAGACCAAAATTATCAAAATAGGAGACATTACAGACCATAAACACCTGTTATACCTTAATTACATCAAATTTGGTCTAATCAAACTCATTATGACCCATGTAACCGATTTTGACCAATTAGACTCGCTAGGTAGCCACAAACCCCTTATTCACACTAAGACCATATTTATCAAAATAGGAGACATTACAGACCATAAACACCTGTTACACATCAATTACACCAAATTAGGTCTAATCAGACTCATTATGACTCACTCACTCCCATTATGGTCAATTAGACTCGTTAGAGAGCCACAAACCCCTTATACCCAATAAGACAATAATTACCCAAAAAGGAGCCAATTATGGACCACAAAAACTTGTTATACTTCAATTACACCAAATTAGGTCTAATGAGACTCATTATGACCCACGTAACCAATTGTGTCCTATTTGACTCGTTAGGCAGCCACAAACCCCATATGTGTACTAAGGCCAAAATTATCAAAATAGGAGACATTACAGACCATAAACACCTGTTATACCTCAATTACACCAAATTAGATCTAATCGGGCTCATTTTGACCCATTTACTCCCATTATGATCAATTAGACTTGTTAGAGAGCCACAAACCCCATATACGCAATAAGACAAAAATTACCCAAAAAGGAGCCAATTATGGACCACAAAAACCTGTTCCACTTCAATTACACCAAATTAGGTCTAATGGAACTCATTATGACCCATGTAACCAATTGTGACATATTAGACTCGTTAGGAAGCCACAAACCCTCATACACACTAAGACCAAAATTATCAAAATAGGAGACATTACAGACCATAAACACCTGTTATACCTCAATTACACCAAATTTGGTCTAATCAAACTCATTATGACCCATGTAACCGATTTTGATCTAATTAGACTCGTTAGGCAGCCACAAACCCCTTATACACACTTTCGTAGTTTTAATTGATGCTCAAATTAATTATACCACTACCGAAAAAGAATTGCTTGCCGTAGTTTTCGCTTTTGATCGATTTCGGTCTTATTTAATCGGCGCCAAGGTCATTGTGCATACCGATCACTCCGCGATTAAATATCTCATCAACAAAGCCGATGCCAAGCCTCGGCTCATACGTTGGGTCCTACTCCTTCAAGAGTTCGATCTTGAGATAGTTGATCGAAAAGGGGTTGAAAATCAAGTGGCGGATCACCTCTCCCGGTTGGAGGGTGTCATTTCAAGTGGAGGAAGCCATGACATTAATGAAATTTTTCCCGATGAACAAATCTTGGCCATTCAACACTTTCGTGGAGAAACACATCCATGGTATGCGGACATAGCCAACTATCTAGCTAGTGGGTTACGGCCGTATAACCTCTCCAAGCAACAATTTAAAAAGTTTCTCCATGATTGTAAGCATTATTTGTGGGATGACCCCCTCCTTTTTAAAATGGGAGCGGATCAAGTGTTAAGACGTTGTGTGCCCGAGTCGGAAATGCAAAACATTTTGCAAGAATGTCATGCGTCGCCGTATGGTGGTCACTTTGGTGGCCAACGAACGGCCGCTAAAATTTTGCAAAGTGGATTTTTTTGGCCAACGATCTTTAAGGATTCCTTTGAATTTGTAAAGAGATGTGACCGTTGTCAAAGGACCGGGAACGTGTCTCAACGAAATGAAATGCCCCTTAACAATATTTTGGAAGTGGAATTTTTTGATGTATGGGGTATTGATTTTATGGGACCGTTTCCAATGTCTTTTAATAATCAGTATATTTTAGTTGCGGTTGACTACGTGTCAAAATGGGTGGAAGCTATTGCATGCCCTCATAATGACGCTAAGACGGTAATTAACTTTTTGCACAAAAACATTTTTACACGTTTTGGAACACCTCGCGCTTTAATTAGTGACGAGGGAACTCATTTTGTCAATAAAATGTTAAGTGCTGTTCTTAGCAAGTACAACATCCAACACCGTGTGGCCACCGCTTATCATCCGCAAACGAATGGGCTTGCCGAGCTTTCCAATCGCGAAATAAAAACAATTTTAGAAAAAGTCGTCAAGCCCCATCGTAAAGATTGGTCGCTAAAGTTGGATGATGCAATTTGGGCGTATCGCACGGCCTTCAAAACCCCGTTGGACATGTCGCCGTATCGTCTTGTGTTTGGTAAGGCGTGTCACCTCCCATTAGAATTGGAGTATAAAGCGTTTTGGGCCACCAAAGAGTTGAACATGGCCGAGGATATCGCGGGAAATAAGCGCAAGCTTCAACTTGTTGAACTTGAGGAATTGCGACACCATGCCAAAATTTACAAAGAGAAAACAAAAATATGGCATGATCGTCGCATCAATCAAAGGCATTTTTTGGAAGGTCAACAAGTGTTGCTTTTTAATTCGCGCTTAAAATTGTTCCCGGGTAAACTCAAATCCCGTTGGTCCGGACCGTTCAAGATTGCCCAAGTTAGCCCATTCGGTACGGTGGATTTGATAAATCCTCAAGACGGTAGCACCTTTCGAGTAAATGGCCACCGCGTTAAGCATTACCTTCCCGAGGAAATGCCTAACGAAACCGAATGCTCCGTTTGAATTGTCGGGTTACTTGTAACCCATGTAAATATTAGGATCTAGTTTTTATTTTTATTATTATTGCAGTCTTTTGTTTTAATGAGTAAGAGTTAATTTTGTGTGTGCAGATGTGGCCACAGTGTCACCACTGTGGCAGGCTTTGTCCAATGGTCCCTTGGAAGCTCCAGTTTTCTAAAATGCATGCTGGTTTTTAGAGTGTCCTTTAAAATGCATGCTGGACATCAGCCTCCACCCTAATTCATGGACCCTCATCTGATTTTTCCTCTTCCATATTCCCTCTCACACACCTTTTTGTTGGTCAAAAGTGAATTTTTCACCAAATTATTCACTTGTCCTTTAGCCACCCTACACCACTCTAAACTTTCAGCTTTTGTACTTGTCAAACTTTTTTTTGAATGGTCTTGTCTTTTCCTCTCTCACCCGGCCCCACCTCCTCTAAACCCTCCCTCACCTAAAACAAATACCACCACCACCACTAAACTAGAAAACCACCTCTAAACCCAATACCACTCACTCAAACCACCCACCCTTTCACACATCACCTGCATACCTCCCTCTACATCTCGCCGGCGACATTATGGCACGGAAGAAGGTTCCCACGTCTGGCCCTAATCCCCCACGACGTAACCTCCGGCGACCTACCACCGCCGTTCCGCCCTCGTCAATCGCCGCCAGCGACCCTTCGGTTCCCCTCACGACAACCGCGGCCACCACCGTAGCCGACCCTCTCGCCGCCGCACACGATACACCACCACCACCTTCCTCCACCGCCCAATGTTGATGTTGACCACAGTGGCCAGCCCCCGCCTGCATGATCTCGTGGTTATTTTTAAACTCTTGGAACATTTATCTCTTATCTTTTGTGTTTTCTTCTTTCTGGGTACCTTTTGTTATTCTCTAGCTGTGAACCCTCTCTGATACTTTCTGCATGATGGTTTGGCTTGTTTATATGTGTTATCTGTCTCGTTGTGCTAACATTGTTTGCAGGTGCTTTTCATTTTTTTTCTTGGTATTGCGATGTTTGATATGATGTAGGCCTCCATTCTCGTTTTTGGCCCATACACATCCCTTTCGTAACCTAGCCGTGTTTTGTTAGATGACACCTCCCCGGCAATGGGGACATTGCCAATCTTTAAAGTTTGGGGAGGGGTTTTTAATCGACCCAAATAAATCCAAAAAAAAAAAAATGGATTTATGGTTTACAATTTTAAAAGCCAAAGAAAAAGATACAAAATTAGGCAATTGTAAATTATATTTTTGGGTTCGTTTTCGGCATGGAGGTTAAAAATAATCAAAGGAAGAAAAAGGAGGAAAAAGTCAAGCCCCACTCAAAAAGCCAAATTATTCCTTTCGATTAGCCCCGTAAAAATATAAGTTTGGGGAATAAAAGGGAAAACCCAAAAATCGAGCAAGCATACACCCTCAAAAAGCCCTATTGATCAACAAAGCAATACGAAGACGAAAAAGGAGTGCACCGGCAATTCCCGAAGATAATGCATCGCCATCGCAAATTTTTGTTTCGCCTTTTTAGCCAAAATTTCGGTCTATCTTTTTTTTTATTTTATTTTTTACTTGAGGACAAGTAATATCTCAAGTTTGGGGATGTGATATCCCTCAATTTTTAGAGTTATTCGTCACTCATTTTAACCCATTTGATAACCTTTTTCGTACCCATTTGAGCTTTTCTCATTTCTTTGGTCTAAAATGTTCCAAGATTTTCTAAATAACTAATGAGATCAAAAACGGCGATTTTTCGGAAAATTTTCGTACACCACTGTGGCCACAGTGTCGCCACTGTGGCGAGTACTGCACCTGCGATTTTCTGCAGATTTTTGAAGCCATTTTGGTGCAAGTTGGAGGAAGGCTTGTTGAAATCAAGGCTGAACCTTTCATGAAAGAGGACTCAAGAAGAAGACAAACATAATGGTGCCAAAGGAAGGAAGAGGACACCCATGAGAGGTCTCTTTCACCCTCTCATGTCCCTCTCATCTTCTCCACTATAAATACAAGGGGTTCTTAGCTTTGAAAAACATATTTCACCAGCCATTGATTTATCTTCCAGCATATTGTTAATAGTAGAAGTTTTTCATTGTATCTCTAGTTCTAGTAGTAACTTTCATTAGCTTTCTTTACTCTCTGTTCACCACTGTGGTGACATTGTGGCCACAGTGGTACGTTTACGTTTATTGAAATTTAAGTTTATGCACTTCTTCTTCTTATTTATTATGTCTTTTAATATTATGAGTAACTAAACCCCCCTTTGGGTGCGGGTGTAAGCCAACCCGAGAGGTTAAAATGTAACACTTGGGTGTTACCGCATTCGGCTAACTTCTCGGTTTGGTCATCCAAGTTGAAGCTTCATCTCAACGCGGACAAGCCGATCACTTGTGTGTGTTAATATTAGATCTTAGACCTCGAGAGGGGCGGATCCGAATACGGCTTGGGTGATGCAAGAAGGTTTGAGAGAATCTTTAATAATCGCATAGAGATATGGATTTTTGCATAATCAAACTAAGGTCCAGATGTCGGTCGAGTTGGTGTGTCATAGAGATATGTGCATCTCTCCATACTGGCGGGGCTAAGATCTTCGAGATCTACTTAGTAAGATTGGTAAACCGAAAGATAGCAAGTGTGGTAATTTTATAATAAAATCGTTATCGCAACCGACACGACGTCGCTTCGAGAGGAGGAAATCGTTGTGGGGTCCATTGCGACCGGTTTTGTTAACCATTTAAGTTATTAAATTACTCTCGGGGAAAACTTACACCCGTACCTGCTTTTTATTATCTTGTTTATTTAATATTTAATATTTCGCTAAAAATCAACCCATCAATTTTATAAATTTAACTTTGCACCGGAAGTTCGTAGAAATCTCTGATTCTTAGTTAAGTCCAATCCCTGTGGATACGATATTTGGTCCTTACCATTATATTACTTGAGAGCTTGAACGCAATACGTGGTGTATACTTGCGCCATTATTGTGCCACATTTTATACGTGTGCATTTTTGCCATCAAGTTTTTGGCGCCGTTGTCGGGGATTGGCAAGATTTTTACATCCTAAGATATTGATTTCTACTTGAGCCCGAGTCGCGAGTTTTTCTTTTCGTTTTCCCGTGTTGTATGCCACGGCTACAACACGGTGAACTTATACCTCTAGATCCCGAAATCGAAAGAACTATTCGGAGACGCCGACGAGGTAGAAGAGGTAGAGGCAATCGACAACCGAACACCATGGGTGACGTTGGAGGAGGATTTAATAATCCACCACCTCCACCTAATGTGGAAAGTACGGTAAAAATTGCCGATGACAAAGACCGTGGAATAAGGGACTATGCTACGCCCGAATTTGCTCAATTAAATTCGGGAATTCTTAGACCCGACATTACAGCCGCAAATTTTGAGTTAAAACCGTTAATGTTCCAAATGATCCAAACGTTGGGTCAGTTTGGGGGATTACCGTCAGAAGATCCGCATTTGCATTTAAAATCATTTTTAGAAATTGCGGACGCTTTTAAAGTTCAAGGAGTTCCTCAAGATGCCTTAAGGCTCATGCTCTTCACTTTTTCACTAAGAGATAGAGCTAAAGCCTGGCTAAATTCCCAACCGCCCCACTCCATTTCTACTTGGGCGGATCTTGCAGAAAAATTTCTGAAAAAATACTTTCCTCCAACGAGGAATGTAAAACTCAGAAATGAAATTTTATTATTTCAGCAAGGGGATGACGAAGCAGTGTCAGATGCATGGGAGAGGTTCAAAGAACTTCTTAGGAAATGCCCTCATCATGGAATCCCCCATTGCATCCAATTGGAAACATTTTATAATGGACTTTCCAACTCTGCAAAAATTGTCCTCGATGCTACAGCTGGTGGTGCATTTACCGCCAAGACATATAATGAAGGATACGACATTCTTGAGAAAGTATCCAACAATAACACCGAGTGGTCTAACCCCCGTGCACTTCCTCCAAAAAATGCAGCGGGAGTTCGTGAAGTAGATGCCATCACAGCCTTAAATGCACAAATTGTTGCTTTAACAAACTTGGTAAAAAATAACTTGAACTTAGGAGATAAAAACCAAGTGCATGCTATGAACGCTAACATGACCAATGAAACTTGTGCATTTTGTGATGAAAATCATGCATATGAAAATTGTCCAGGCAACCCCATCTCGGTTAATTATGTAGGAAATCACTCAAGGAACAGTCCGTACTCCCAGACATACAACCCGAACTGGCGAAATCACCCGAACTTTTCATGGTCAGGAAATCCTGGATTACAACCCTCTGGGGTAAATCGTGGGCAAAACCGATCCCAAAATCCTCCGGGATTTCACCACAGTGGGCAGTCCCCACAGTTTCACCACAGCGGGCAGTCCCCGCAGTCCCATAACAATAGTCAAAACTCGCTTCCTCACGTAAATAGGCAGCAAAGCACGATGGATAATGGTTCTTTGGAATCATTACTTAAGGGTTTCATTAACCAAACTAACGCCACGTTACGAGGTTTTGAGACCCAACTTGGACAATTTGCGGCCGATCTTAGGGGAAGACAACATGGCACCTTGCCGAGTGATACCGAGACCCCTAAGACTAATCCCAAAGAACACGTCAAGGCCGTTACGTTGAGAAGTAGCAGTGACCTAGTGGACATTCCCATCATGCAAGAAGAAGGGGAAATAACGCATTCTTTCGACAAACGAAATTTTCCGGACTTGTTCCCCTCAACTTCTGCATTCCCAACAGCTCAAACTACCCCCGATGTAGTTGAGCCTGCCGTGCCCGAATTACCCGCGGCTGTTTCTGACCACAGTGGTGACACTGTGGCCACAAAACCAGCCAAGAAGTCGACACCTCCAAAGCACGTGGAACCAGATCTTAGAGACCTTCCGTTCCCTGGTAGGATGAAGCAAAAGAATGTGGATGATCAGTTTAAGAAGTTCTTGGACATCTTTAAACAACTCCACATTAACATACCGTTGGTTGAAGCTCTCGAGCAAATGCCAAACTATGTTAAATTCCTCAAAGACATCCTCAATAAAAAGAGACGGTTGAGTGAGTATGAGACGGTAGCTTTGACCAAGGAATGTAGTGCCCTTCTTACGTGCAAGATTCCTCCCAAACTCAAAGACCCGGGAAGTTTTACCATCCCGTGTTCCATAGGAGGCCAAGAAGTAGGACATGCCTTGTGCGACTTAGGAGCTAGCATCAACCTCATGCCCTTGTCCATTTTTAACAAGCTAGGAATAGGAGAAGTCCGTCCCACCACCGTGACTTTACAATTGGCGGATAGATCCTTGGCTTATCCAAAGGGTAAAATTGAGGATATATTGGTTAAAGTCGATAAATTTATCTTCCCGGCGGACTTTTTGATTTTAGATTATGAAGCCGATAAAAACGTCCCAATCATCTTGGGACGACCTTTTCTCGCCACGGGAAGAACTTTAATCGACGTCCAAAAAGGTGAGCTCACAATGAGGGTGAATGACCAGCAAGTGACATTTAATGTGTTTAAAACCCTTAAGTTTCATGGAGAAATAGAGGACTGTTCGGCCATTAGTGAGGATTTAAGTTTTAATTTGGGCGACTGTGGCCACACACTCACCACTGTGGCGACAGACGATGACCTGATTTTTGACGACGAATTTTTGGAAGAATTAGCAGCTTTTGAGCAGCTAGATTTTAAGGATAAAACCACCCAACTCCCATCCACAATCCAACCACCCGATTTGGAGTTGAAGCCTTTACCGAGCCACCTTAAGTATGCTTACCTTATGGAAGACGAAAAGTTACCCGTCATCATTTCGTCTAAATTGAACCTCGAGCAAGAAATAAGATTATTGGAGCTTTTGAGGAAACATAAGAAAGCACTAGGGTGGACCATAGCCGACATTAAGGGAATAAGTCCTTCGATTTGCCAACATAAGATTATTTTGGAAGACAATAGCGTTGGCAAAGTACAACCTCAAAGGAGACTTAACCCGATAATGAAGGAAGTGGTGAAAAAAGAGATTTTAAAGTGGTTAGATGCGGGTATAATTTACCCGATATCTAGTAGTAGTTGGGTGAGCCCGGTCCAATGTGTTCCAAAAAAAGGTGGTACCACGGTAATCACCAATGAAAAAAATGGGCTCATCCCAACTAGAACCGTGACCGGGTGGCGTAATTGCATGGATTATAGGCAATTAAATTTGGCAACCAAGAAAGATCATTTTCCATTGCCATTTATAGACCAAATGCTCGATAGGTTAGCGGGAAAAGAATTTTTTTGCTTCCTAGATGGGTACTCGGGGTATAATCAAATCCACATTGCACCCGAGGATCAAGAGAAAACTACCTTCACTTGTCCGTACGGTACATTTGCTTTTCGAAGAATGCCCTTTGGTCTATGTAATGCGCCCGCAACCTTCCAACGGTGTATGATGTCTATATTTTCGGATATGATTGAAGACACCATGGAAGTGTTCATGGATGATTTTTCGGTGATTGGAACTTCGTTTGAAAATTGTCTTAATAATTTGCAAAAAAGTCTGGAAAGATGCGAAAAACATGATTTGATTTTAAATTGGGAAAAATGTCATTTTATGGTCCAAGAAGGAATAGTCTTGGGACATTTGGTTTCTTCACGAGGTTTGGAAGTCGACAAAGCAAAACTAGAAGTTGTAATGCAATTGCCCGAGCCTTCCTCGGTCAAAGGCATTAGAAGCTTCTTGGGTCATGCCGGGTTTTACCGAAGGTTTATTAAAGATTTTTCAAAAATTGCAAAACCTTTGTCTAACTTGCTTCACAATGACCAAGTTTTTGATTTTAATTCCGAATGTAAAACGGCTTTTGCAAAAATCAAAACCGCACTTGTATCGGCCCCGATTGTTGTAGCACCGGATTGGACATTACCTTTCGAGGTTATGTGCGATGCGAGTGATTGGGCCGTTGGTGCCGTCCTCGGTCAAAAGCATGGAAAAAATTTTCACCCGATTTATTACGCAAGCAAAACTTTAATTGATGCTCAAATTAATTATACCACTACCGAAAGAGAATTGCTTGCCGTAGTTTTCGCTTTTGATCGATTTCGGTCTTATTTAATCGGCGCCAAGGTCATTGTGCATACCGATCACTCCGCGATTAAATATCTCATCAACAAAGCCGATGCCAAGCCTCGGCTCATACGTTGGGTCCTACTCCTTCAAGAGTTCGATCTTGAGATAGTTGATCGAAAAGGGGTTGAAAATCAAGTGGCGGATCACCTCTCCCGGTTGGAGGGTGTCATTTCAAGTGGAGGAAGCCATGACATTAATGAAATTTTTCCCGATGAACAAATCTTGGCCATTCAACACTTTCGTGGAGAAACACATCCATGGTATGCGGACATAGCCAACTATCTAGCTAGTGGGTTACGGCCGTATAACCTCTCCAAGCAACAATTTAAAAAGTTTCTCCATGATTGTAAGCATTATTTGTGGGATGACCCCCTCCTTTTTAAAATGGGAGCGGATCAAGTGTTAAGACGTTGTGTGCCCGAGTCGGAAATGCAAAACATTTTGCAAGAATGTCATGCGTCGCCGTATGGTGGTCACTTTGGTGGCCAACGAACGGCCGCTAAAATTTTGCAAAGTGGATTTTTTTGGCCAACGATCTTTAAGGATTCCTTTGAATTTGTAAAGAGATGTGACCGTTGTCAAAGGACCGGGAACGTGTCTCAACGAAATGAAATGCCCCTTAACAATATTTTGGAAGTGGAAATTTTTGATGTATGGGGTATTGATTTTATGGGACCGTTTCCAATGTCTTTTAATAATCAGTATATTTTAGTTGCGGTTGACTACGTGTCAAAATGGGTGGAGGCTATTGCATGCCCTCATAATGACGCTAAGACGGTAATTAACTTTTTGCACAAAAACATTTTTACACGTTTTGGAACACCTCGCGCTTTAATTAGTGACGAGGGAACTCATTTTGTCAATAAAATGTTAAGTGCTGTTCTTAGCAAGTACAACATCCAACACCGTGTGGCCACCGCTTATCATCCGCAAACGAATGGGCTTGCCGAGCTTTCCAATCGCGAAATAAAAACAATTTTAGAAAAAGTCGTCAAGCCCCATCGTAAAGATTGGTCGCTAAAGTTGGATGATGCACTTTGGGCGTATCGCACGGCCTTCAAAACCCCGTTGGACATGTCGCCGTATCGTCTTGTGTTTGGTAAGGCGTGTCACCTCCCATTAGAATTGGAGTATAAAGCGTTTTGGGCCACCAAAGAGTTGAACATGGCCGAGGATATCGCGGGAAATAAGCGCAAGCTTCAACTTGTTGAACTTGAGGAATTGCGACACCACGCTTATGAAAATGCCAAAATTTACAAAGAGAAAACAAAAATATGGCATGATCGTCGCATCAATCAAAGGCATTTTTTGGAAGGTCAACAAGTGTTGCTTTTTAATTCGCGCTTAAAATTGTTCCCGGGTAAACTCAAATCCCGTTGGTCCGGACCGTTCAAGATTGCCCAAGTTAGCCCATTCGGTACGGTGGATTTGATAAATCCTCAAGACGGTAGCACCTTTCGAGTAAATGGCCACCGCGTTAAGCATTACCTTCCCGAGGAAATGCCTAACGAAACCGAATGCTCCGTTTGAATTGTCGGGTTACTTGTAACCCATGTAAATATTAGGATCTAGTTTTTATTTTTATTATTATTGCAGTCTTTTGTTTTAATGAGTAAGAGTTAATTTTGTGTGTGCAGATGTGGCCACAGTGTCACCACTGTGGCAGGCTTTGTCCAATGGTCCCTTGGAAGCTCCAGTTTTCTAAAATGCATGCTGGTTTTTAGAGTGTCCTTTAAAATGCATGCTGGACATCAGCCTCCACCCTAATTCATGGACCCTCATCTGATTTTTCCTCTTCCATATTCCCTCTCACACACCTTTTTGTTGGTCAAAAGTGAATTTTTCACCAAATTATTCACTTGTCCTTTAGCCACCCTACACCACTCTAAACTTTCAGCTTTTGTACTTGTCAAACTTTTTTTTGAATGGTCTTGTCTTTTCCTCTCTCACCCGGCCCCACCTCCTCTAAACCCTCCCTCACCTAAAACAAATACCACCACCACCACTAAACTAGAAAACCACCTCTAAACTCAATACCACTCACTCAAACCACCCACCCTTTCACACATCACCTGCATACCTCCCTCTACCTCTCGCCGGCGACATTATGGCACGGAAGAAGGTTCCCACGTCTCGCCCTAATCCCCCACGACGTAACCTCCGGCGACCTACCACCGCCGTTCCGCCCTCGTCAATCGCCGCCAGCGACCCTTCGGTTCCCCTCACGACAACCGCGGCCACCACCGTAGCCGACCCTCTCGCCGCCGCACACGATACACCACCACCACCTTCCTCCACCGCCCAATGTTGATGTTGACCACAGTGGCCAGCCCCCGCCTGCATGATCTCGTGGTTATTTTTAAACTCTTGGAACATTTATCTCTTATCTTTTGTGTTTTCTTCTTTCTGGGTACCTTTTGTTATTCTCTAGCTGTGAACCCTCTCTGATACTTTCTGCATGATGGTTTGGCTTGTTTATATGTGTTATCTGTCTCGTTGTGCTAACATTGTTTGCAGGTGCTTTTCATTTTTTTTCTTGGTATTGCGATGTTTGATATGATGTAGGCCTCCATTCTCGTTTTTGGCCCATACACATCCCTTTCGTAACCTAGCCGTGTTTTGTTAGATGACACCTCCCCGGCAATGGGGACATTGCCAATCTTTAAAGTTTGGGGAGGGGTTTTTAATCGACCCAAATAAATCCAAAAAAAAAAATGGATTTATGGTTTACAATTTTAAAAGCCAAAGAAAAAGATACAAAATTAGGCAATTGTAAATTATATTTTTGGGTTCGTTTTCGGCATGGAGGTTAAAAATAATCAAAGGAAGAAAAAGGAGGAAAAAGTCAAGCCCCACTCAAAAAGCCAAATTATTCCTTTCGATTAGCCCCGTAAAAATATAAGTTTGGGGAATAAAAGGGAAAACCCAAAAATCGAGCAAGCATACACCCTCAAAAAGCCCTATTGATCAACAAAGCAATACGAAGACGAAAAAGGAGTGCACCGGCAATTCCCGAAGATAATGCATCGCCATCGCAAATTTTTGTTTCGCCTTTTTAGCCAAAATTTCGGTCTATCTTTTTTTTTATTTTATTTTTTACTTGAGGACAAGTAATATCTCAAGTTTGGGGATGTGATATCCCTCAATTTTTAGAGTTATTCGTCACTCATTTTAACCCATTTGATAACCTTTTTCGTACCCATTTGAGCTTTTCTCATTTCTTTGGTCTAAAATGTTCCAAGATTTTCTAAATAACTAATGAGATCAAAAACGGCGATTTTTCGGAAAATTTTCGTACACCACTGTGGCCACAGTGTCGCCACTGTGGCGAGTACTGCACCTGCGATTTTCTGCAGATTTTTGAAGCCATTTTGGTGCAAGTTGGAGGAAGGCTTGTTGAAATCAAGGCTGAACCTTTCATGAAAGAGGACTCAAGAAGAAGACAAACATAATGGTGCCAAAGGAAGGAAGAGGACACCCATGAGAGGTCTCTTTCACCCTCTCATGTCCCTCTCATCTTCTCCACTATAAATACAAGGGGTTCTTAGCTTTGAAAAACATATTTCACCAGCCATTGATTTATCTTCCAGCATATTGTTAATAGTAGAAGTTTTTCATTGTATCTCTAGTTCTAGTAGTAACTTTCATTAGCTTTCTTTACTCTCTGTTCACCACTGTGGTGACATTGTGGCCACAGTGGTACGTTTACGTTTATTGAAATTTAAGTTTATGCACTTCTTCTTCTTATTTATTATGTCTTTTAATATTATGAGTAACTAAACCCCCCTTTGGGTGCGGGTGTAAGCCAACCCGAGAGGTTAAAATGTAACACTTGGGTGTTATCGCATTCGGCTAACTTCTCGGTTTGGTCATCCAAGTTGAAGCTTCATCTCAACGCGGACAAGCCGATCACTTGTGTGTGTTAATATTAGATCTTAGACCTCGAGAGGGGCGGATCCGAATACGGCTTGGGTGATGCAAGAAGGTTTGAGAGAATCTTTAATAATCGCATAGAGATATGGATTTTTGCATAATCAAACTAAGGTCCAGATGTCGGTCGAGTTGGTGTGTCATAGAGATATGTGCATCTCTCCATACTGGCGGGGCTAAGATCTTCGAGATCTACTTAGTAAGATTGGTAAACCGAAAGATAGCAAGTGTGGTAATTTTATAATAAAATCGTTATCGCAACCGACACGACGTCGCTTCGAGAGGAGGAAATCGTGTGGGGTCCATTGCGACCGGTTTTGTTAACCATTTAAGTTATTAAATTACTCTCGGGGAAAACTTACACCCGTACCCGCTTTTTATTATCTTGTTTATTTAATATTTAATATTTCGCTAAAAATCAACCCATCAATTTTATAAATTTAACTTTGCACCGGAAGTTCGTAGAAATCTCTGATTCTTAGTTAAGTCCAATCCCTGTGTATACGATATTTGGTCCTTACCATTATATTACTTGAGAGCTTGAACGCAATACGTGGTGTATACTTGCGCCATTATTGTGCCACATTTTATACGTGTGCATTTTTGCCATCAAGTTTTTGGCGCCGTTGCCGGGGATTGGCAAGATTTTTACATCCTAAGATATTGATTTCTACTTGAGCCCGAGTCGCGAGTTTTTCTTTTCGTTTTCCCGTGTTGTATGCCACGGCTACAACACGGTGAACTTATACCTCTAGATCCCGAAATCGAAAGAACTATCCGGAGACGCCGACGAGGTAGAAGAGGTAGAGGCAATCGACAACCGAACACCATGGGTGACGTTGGAGGAGGATTTAATAATCCACCACCTCCACCTAATGTGGAAAGTACGGTAAAAATTGCCGATGACAAAGACCGTGGAATAAGGGACTATGCTACGCCCGAATTTGCTCAATTAAATTCGGGAATTCTTAGACCCGACATTACAGCCGCAAATTTTGAGTTAAAACCGTTAATGTTCCAAATGATCCAAACGTTGGGTCAGTTTGGGGGATTACCGTCAGAAGATCCGCATTTGCATTTAAAATCATTTTTAGAAATTGCGGACGCTTTTAAAGTTCAAGGAGTTCCTCAAGATGCCTTAAGGCTCATGCTCTTCACTTTTTCACTAAGAGATAGAGCTAAAGCCTGGCTAAATTCCCAACCGCCCCACTCCATTTCTACTTGGGCGGATCTTGCAGAAAAATTTCTGAAAAAATACTTTCCTCCAACGAGGAATGTAAAACTCAGAAATGAAATTTTATTATTTCAGCAAGGGGATGACGAAGCAGTGTCAGATGCATGGGAGAGGTTCAAAGAACTTCTTAGGAAATGCCCTCATCATGGAATCCCCCATTGCATCCAATTGGAAACATTTTATAATGGACTTTCCAACTCTGCAAAAATTGTCCTCGATGCTACAGCTGGTGGTGCATTTACCGCCAAGACATATAATGAAGGATACGACATTCTTGAGAAAGTATCCAACAATAACACCGAGTGGTCTAACCCCCGTGCACTTCCTCCAAAAAATGCAGCGGGAGTTCGTGAAGTAGATGCCATCACAGCCTTAAATGCACAAATTGTTGCTTTAACAAACTTGGTAAAAAATAACTTGAACTTAGGAGATAAAAACCAAGTGCATGCTATGAACGCTAACATGACCAATGAAACTTGTGCATTTTGTGATGAAAATCATGCATATGAAAATTGTCCAGGCAACCCCATCTCGGTTAATTATGTAGGAAATCACTCAAGGAACAGTCCGTACTCCCAGACATACAACCCGAACTGGCGAAATCACCCGAACTTTTCATGGTCAGGAAATCCTGGATTACAACCCTCTGGGGTAAATCGTGGGCAAAACCGATCCCAAAATCCTCCGGGATTTCACCACAGTGGGCAGTCCCCACAGTTTCACCACAGCGGGCAGTCCCCGCAGTCCCATAACAATAGTCAAAACTCGCTTCCTCACGTAAATAGGCAGCAAAGCACGATGGATAATGGTTCTTTGGAATCATTACTTAAGGGTTTCATTAACCAAACTAACGCCACGTTACGAGGTTTTGAGACCCAACTTGGACAATTTGCGGCCGATCTTAGGGGAAGACAACATGGCACCTTGCCGAGTGATACCGAGACCCCTAAGACTAATCCCAAAGAACACGTCAAGGCCGTTACGTTGAGAAGTAGCAGTGACCTAGTGGACATTCCCATCATGCAAGAAGAAGGGGAAATAACGCATTCTTTCGACAAACGAAATTTTCCGGACTTGTTCCCCTCAACTTCTGCATTCCCAACAGCTCAAACTACCCCCGATGTAGTTGAGCCTGCCGTGCCCGAATTACCCGCGGCTGTTTCTGACCACAGTGGTGACATTGTGGCCACAAAACCAGCCAAGAAGTCGACACCTCCAAAGCACGTGGAACCAGATCTTAGAGACCTTCCGTTCCCTGGTAGGATGAAGCAAAAGAATGTGGATGATCAGTTTAAGAAGTTCTTGGACATCTTTAAACAACTCCACATTAACATACCGTTGGTTGAAGCTCTCGAGCAAATGCCAAACTATGTTAAATTCCTCAAAGACATCCTCAATAAAAAGAGACGGTTGAGTGAGTATGAGACGGTAGCTTTGACCAAGGAATGTAGTGCCCTTCTTACGTGCAAGATTCCTCCCAAACTCAAAGACCCGGGAAGTTTTACCATCCCGTGTTCCATAGGAGGCCAAGAAGTAGGACATGCCTTGTGCGACTTAGGAGCTAGCATCAACCTCATGCCCTTGTCCATTTTTAACAAGCTAGGAATAGGAGAAGTCCGTCCCACCACCGTGACTTTACAATTGGCGGATAGATCCTTGGCTTATCCAAAGGGTAAAATTGAGGATATATTGGTTAAAGTCGATAAATTTATCTTCCCGGCGGACTTTTTGATTTTAGATTATGAAGCCGATAAAAACGTCCCAATCATCTTGGGACGACCTTTTCTCGCCACGGGAAGAACTTTAATCGACGTCCAAAAAGGTGAGCTCACAATGAGGGTGAATGACCAGCAAGTGACATTTAATGTGTTTAAAACCCTTAAGTTTCATGGAGAAATAGAGGACTGTTCGGCCATTAGTGAGGATTTAAGTTTTAATTTGGGCGACTGTGGCCACACACTCACCACTGTGGCGACAGACGATGACCTGATTTTTGACGACGAATTTTTGGAAGAATTAGCAGCTTTTGAGCAGCTAGATTTTAAGGATAAAACCACCCAACTCCCATCCACAATCCAACCACCCGATTTGGAGTTGAAGCCTTTACCGAGCCACCTTAAGTATGCTTACCTTATGGAAGACGAAAAGTTACCCGTCATCATTTCGTCTAAATTGAACCTCGAGCAAGAAATAAGATTATTGGAGCTTTTGAGGAAACATAAGAAAGCACTAGGGTGGACCATAGCCGACATTAAGGGAATAAGTCCTTCGATTTGCCAACATAAGATTATTTTGGAAGACAATAGCGTTGGCAAAGTACAACCTCAAAGGAGACTTAACCCGATAATGAAGGAAGTGGTGAAAAAAGAGATTTTAAAGTGGTTAGATGCGGGTATAATTTACCCGATATCTAGTAATAGTTGGGTGAGCCCGGTCCAATGTGTTCCAAAAAAAGGTGGTACCACGGTAATCACCAATGAAAAAAATGGGCTCATCCCAACTAGAACCGTGACCGGGTGGCGTATTTGCATGGATTATAGGCAATTAAATTTGGCAACCAAGAAAGATCATTTTCCATTGCCATTTATAGACCAAATGCTCGATAGGTTAGCGGGAAAAGAATTTTTTTGCTTCCTAGATGGGTACTCGGGGTATAATCAAATCCACATTGCACCCGAGGATCAAGAGAAAACTACCTTCACTTGTCCGTACGGTACATTTGCTTTTCGAAGAATGCCCTTTGGTCTATGTAATGCGCCCGCAACCTTCCAACGGTGTATGATGTCTATATTTTCGGATATGATTGAAGACACCATGGAAGTGTTCATGGATGATTTTTCGGTGATTGGAACTTCGTTTGAAAATTGTCTTAATAATTTGCAAAAAAGTCTGGAAAGATGCGAAAAACATGATTTGATTTTAAATTGGGAAAAATGTCATTTTATGGTCCAAGAAGGAATAGTCTTGGGACATTTGGTTTCTTCACGAGGTTTGGAAGTCGAGAAAGCAAAACTAGAAGTTGTAATGCAATTGCCCGAGCCTTCCTCGGTCAAAGGCATTAGAAGCTTCTTGGGTCATGCCGGGTTTTACCGAAGGTTTATTAAAGATTTTTCAAAAATTGCAAAACCTTTGTCTAACTTGCTTCACAATGACCAAGTTTTTGATTTTAATTCGGAATGTAAAACGGCTTTTGCAAAAATCAAAACCGCACTTGTATCGGCCCCGATTGTTGTAGCACCGGATTGGACATTACCTTTCGAGGTTATGTGCGATGCGAGTGATTGGGCCGTTGGTGCCGTCCTCGGTCAAAAGCATGGAAAAAAATTTCACCCGATTTATTACGCAAGCAAAACTTTAATTGATGCTCAAATTAATTATACCACTACCGAAAAAGAATTGCTTGCCGTAGTTTTCGCTTTTGATCGATTTCGGTCTTATTTAATCGGCGCCAAGGTCATTGTGCATACCGATCACTCCGCGATTAAATATCTCATCAACAAAGCCGATGCCAAGCCTCGGCTCATACGTTGGGTCCTACTCCTTCAAGAGTTCGATCTTGAGATAGTTGATCGAAAAGGGGTTGAAAATCAAGTGGCGGATCACCTCTCCCGGTTGGAGGGTGTCATTTCAAGTGGAGGAAGCCATGACATTAATGAAATTTTTCCCGATGAACAAATCTTGGCCATTCAACACTTTCGTGGAGAAACACATCCATGGTATGCGGACATAGCCAACTATCTAGCTAGTGGGTTACGGCCGTATAACCTCTCCAAGCAACAATTTAAAAAGTTTCTCCATGATTGTAAGCATTATTTGTGGGATGACCCCCTCCTTTTTAAAATGGGAGCGGATCAAGTGTTAAGACGTTGTGTGCCCGAGTCGGAAATGCAAAACATTTTGCAAGAATGTCATGCGTCGCCGTATGGTGGTCACTTTGGTGGCCAACGAACGGCCGCTAAAATTTTGCAAAGTGGATTTTTTTGGCCAACGATCTTTAAGGATTCCTTTGAATTTGTAAAGAGATGTGACCGTTGTCAAAGGACCGGGAACGTGTCTCAACGAAATGAAATGCCCCTTAACAATATTTTGGAAGTGGAATTTTTTGATGTATGGGGTATTGATTTTATGGGACCGTTTCCAATGTCTTTTAATAATCAGTATATTTTAGTTGCGGTTGACTACGTGTCAAAATGGGTGGAGGCTATTGCATGCCCTCATAATGACGCTAAGACGGTAATTAACTTTTTGCACAAAAACATTTTTACACGTTTTGGAACACCTCGCGCTTTAATTAGTGACGAGGGAACTCATTTTGTCAATAAAATGTTAAGTGCTGTTCTTAGCAAGTACAACATCCAACACCGTGTGGCCACCGCTTATCATCCGCAAACGAATGGGCTTGCCGAGCTTTCCAATCGCGAAATAAAAACAATTTTAGAAAAAGTCGTCAAGCCCCATCGTAAAGATTGGTCGCTAAAGTTGGATGATGCACTTTGGGCGTATCGCACGGCCTTCAAAACCCCGTTGGACATGTCGCCGTATCGTCTTGTGTTTGGTAAGGCGTGTCACCTCCCATTAGAATTGGAGTATAAAGCGTTTTGGGCCACCAAAGAGTTGAACATGGCCGAGGATATCGCGGGAAATAAGCGCAAGCTTCAACTTGTTGAACTTGAGGAATTGCGACACCACGCTTATGAAAATGCCAAAATTTACAAAGAGAAAACAAAAATATGGCATGATCGTCGCATCAATCAAAGGCATTTTTTGGAAGGTCAACAAGTGTTGCTTTTTAATTCGCGCTTAAAATTGTTCCCGGGTAAACTCAAATCCCGTTGGTCCGGACCGTTCAAGATTGCCCAAGTTAGCCCATTCGGTACGGTGGATTTGATAAATCCTCAAGACGGTAGCACCTTTCGAGTAAATGGCCACCGCGTTAAGCATTACCTTCCCGAGGAAATGCCTAACGAAACCGAATGCTCCGTTTGAATTGTCGGGTTACTTGTAACCCATGTAAATATTAGGATCTAGTTTTTATTTTTATTATTATTGCAGTCTTTTGTTTTAATGAGTAAGAGTTAATTTTGTGTGTGCAGATGTGGCCACAGTGTCACCACTGTGGCAGGCTTTGTCCAATGGTCCCTTGGAAGCTCCAGTTTTCTAAAATGCATGCTGGTTTTTAGAGTGTCCTTTAAAATGCATGCTGGACATCAGCCTCCACCCTAATTCATGGACCCTCATCTGATTTTTCCTCTTCCATATTCCCTCTCACACACCTTTTTGTTGGTCAAAAGTGAATTTTTCACCAAATTATTCACTTGTCCTTTAGCCACCCTACACCACTCTAAACTTTCAGCTTTTGTACTTGTCAAACTTTTTTTTGAATGGTCTTGTCTTTTCCTCTCTCACCCGGCCCCACCTCCTCTAAACCCTCCCTCACCTAAAACAAATACCACCACCACCACTAAACTAGAAAACCACCTCTAAACTCAATACCACTCACTCAAACCACCCACCCTTTCACACATCACCTGCATACCTCCCTCTACCTCTCGCCGGCGACATTATGGCACGGAAGAAGGTTCCCACGTCTCGCCCTAATCCCCCACGACGTAACCTCCGGCGACCTACCACCGCCGTTCCGCCCTCGTCAATCGCCGCCAGCGACCCTTCGGTTCCCCTCACGACAACCGCGGCCACCACCGTAGCCGACCCTCTCGCCGCCGCACACGATACACCACCACCACCTTCCTCCACCGCCCAATGTTGATGTTGACCACAGTGGCCAGCCCCCGCCTGCATGATCTCGTGGTTATTTTTAAACTCTTGGAACATTTATCTCTTATCTTTTGTGTTTTCTTCTTTCTGGGTACCTTTTGTTACTCTAGCTGTGAACCCTCTCTGATACTTTCTGCATGATGGTTTGGCTTGTTTATATGTGTTATCTGTCTCGTTGTGCTAACATTGTTTGCAGGTGCTTTTCATTTTTTTTCTTGGTATTGCGATGTTTGATATGATGTAGGCCTCCATTCTCGTTTTTGGCCCATACACATCCCTTTCGTAACCTAGCCGTGTTTTGTTAGATGACACCTCCCCGGCAATGGGGACATTGCCAATCTTTAAAGTTTGGGGAGGGGTTTTTAATCGACCCAAATAAATCCAAAAAAAAAAATGGATTTATGGTTTACAATTTTAAAAGCCAAAGAAAAAGATACAAAATTAGGCAATTGTAAATTATATTTTTGGGTTCGTTTTCGGCATGGAGGTTAAAAATAATCAAAGGAAGAAAAAGGAGGAAAAAGTCAAGCCCCACTCAAAAAGCCAAATTATTCCTTTCGATTAGCCCCGTAAAAATATAAGTTTGGGGAATAAAAGGGAAAACCCAAAAATCGAGCAAGCATACACCCTCAAAAAGCCCTATTGATCAACAAAGCAATACGAAGACGAAAAAGGAGTGCACCGGCAATTCCCGAAGATAATGCATCGCCATCGCAAATTTTTGTTTCGCCTTTTTAGCCAAAATTTCGGTCTATCTTTTTTTTTATTTTATTTTTTACTTGAGGACAAGTAATATCTCAAGTTTGGGGATGTGATATCCCTCAATTTTTAGAGTTATTCGTCACTCATTTTAACCCATTTGATAACCTTTTTCGTACCCATTTGAGCTTTTCTCATTTCTTTGGTCTAAAATGTTCCAAGATTTTCTAAATAACTAATGAGATCAAAAACGGCGATTTTTCGGAAAATTTTCGTACACCACTGTGGCCACAGTGTCGCCACTGTGGCGAGTACTGCACCTGCGATTTTCTGCAGATTTTTGAAGCCATTTTGGTGCAAGTTGGAGGAAGGCTTGTTGAAATCAAGGCTGAACCTTTCATGAAAGAGGACTCAAGAAGAAGACAAACATAATGGTGCCAAAGGAAGGAAGAGGACACCCATGAGAGGTCTCTTTCACCCTCTCATGTCCCTCTCATCTTCTCCACTATAAATACAAGGGGTTCTTAGCTTTGAAAAACATATTTCACCAGCCATTGATTTATCTTCCAGCATATTGTTAATAGTAGAAGTTTTTCATTGTATCTCTAGTTCTAGTAGTAACTTTCATTAGCTTTCTTTACTCTCTGTTCACCACTGTGGTGACATTGTGGCCACAGTGGTACGTTTACGTTTATTGAAATTTAAGTTTATGCACTTCTTCTTCTTATTTATTATGTCTTTTAATATTATGAGTAACTAAACCCCCCTTTGGGTGCGGGTGTAAGCCAACCCGAGAGGTTAAAATGTAACACTTGGGTGTTACCGCATTCGGCTAACTTCTCGGTTTGGTCATCCAAGTTGAAGCTTCATCTCAACGCGGACAAGCCGATCACTTGTGTGTGTTAATATTAGATCTTAGACCTCGAGAGGGGCGGATCCGAATACGGCTTGGGTGATAAGAAGGTTTGAGAGAATCTTTAATAATCGCATAGAGATATGGATTTTTGCATAATCAAACTAAGGTCCAGATGTCGGTCGAGTTGGTGTGTCATAGAGATATGTGCATCTCTCCATACTGGCGGGGCTAAGATCTTCGAGATCTACTTAGTAAGATTGGTAAACCGAAAGATAGCAAGTGTGGTAATTTTATAATAAAATCGTTATCGCAACCGACACGACGTCGCTTCGAGAGGAGGAAATCGTGTGGGGTCCATTGCGACCGGTTTTGTTAACCATTTAAGTTATTAAATTACTCTCGGGGAAAACTTACACCCGTACCCGCTTTTTATTATCTTGTTTATTTAATATTTAATATTTCGCTAAAAATCAACCCATCAATTTTATAAATTTAACTTTGCACCGGAAGTTCGTAGAAATCTCTGATTCTTAGTTAAGTCCAATCCCTGTGGATACGATATTTGGTCCTTACCATTATATTACTTGAGAGCTTGAACGCAATACGTGGTGTATACTTGCGCCATTATTGTGCCACATTTTATACGTGTGCATTTTTGCCATCAAGTTTTTGGCGCCGTTGCCGGGGATTGGCAAGATTTTTACATCCTAAGATATTGATTTCTACTTGAGCCCGAGTCGCGAGTTTTTCTTTTCGTTTTCCCGTGTTGTATGCCACGGCTACAACACGGTGAACTTATACCTCTAGATCCCGAAATCGAAAGAACTATCCGGAGACGCCGACGAGGTAGAAGAGGTAGAGGCAATCGACAACCGAACACCATGGGTGACGTTGGAGGAGGATTTAATAATCCACCACCTCCACCTAATGTGGAAAGTACGGTAAAAATTGCCGATGACAAAGACCGTGGAATAAGGGACTATGCTACGCCCGAATTTGCTCAATTAAATTCGGGAATTCTTAGACCCGACATTACAGCCGCAAATTTTGAGTTAAAACCGTTAATGTTCCAAATGATCCAAACGTTGGGTCAGTTTGGGGGATTACCGTCAGAAGATCCGCATTTGCATTTAAAATCATTTTTAGAAATTGCGGACGCTTTTAAAGTTCAAGGAGTTCCTCAAGATGCCTTAAGGCTCATGCTCTTCACTTTTTCACTAAGAGATAGAGCTAAAGCCTGGCTAAATTCCCAACCGCCCCACTCCATTTCTACTTGGGCGGATCTTGCAGAAAAATTTCTGAAAAAATACTTTCCTCCAACGAGGAATGTAAAACTCAGAAATGAAATTTTATTATTTCAGCAAGGGGATGACGAAGCAGTGTCAGATGCATGGGAGAGGTTCAAAGAACTTCTTAGGAAATGCCCTCATCATGGAATCCCCCATTGCATCCAATTGGAAACATTTTATAATGGACTTTCCAACTCTGCAAAAATTGTCCTCGATGCTACAGCTGGTGGTGCATTTACCGCCAAGACATATAATGAAGGATACGACATTCTTGAGAAAGTATCCAACAATAACACCGAGTGGTCTAACCCCCGTGCACTTCCTCCAAAAAATGCAGCGGGAGTTCGTGAAGTAGATGCCATCACAGCCTTAAATGCACAAATTGTTGCTTTAACAAACTTGGTAAAAAATAACTTGAACTTAGGAGATAAAAACCAAGTGCATGCTATGAACGCTAACATGACCAATGAAACTTGTGCATTTTGTGATGAAAATCATGCATATGAAAATTGTCCAGGCAACCCCATCTCGGTTAATTATGTAGGAAATCACTCAAGGAACAGTCCGTACTCCCAGACATACAACCCGAACTGGCGAAATCACCCGAACTTTTCATGGTCAGGAAATCCTGGATTACAACCCTCTGGGGTAAATCGTGGGCAAAACCGATCCCAAAATCCTCCGGGATTTCACCACAGTGGGCAGTCCCCACAGTTTCACCACAGCGGGCAGTCCCCGCAGTCCCATAACAATAGTCAAAACTCGCTTCCTCACGTAAATAGGCAGCAAAGCACGATGGATAATGGTTCTTTGGAATCATTACTTAAGGGTTTCATTAACCAAACTAACGCCACGTTACGAGGTTTTGAGACCCAACTTGGACAATTTGCGGCCGATCTTAGGGGAAGACAACATGGCACCTTGCCGAGTGATACCGAGACCCCTAAGACTAATCCCAAAGAACACGTCAAGGCCGTTACGTTGAGAAGTAGCAGTGACCTAGTGGACATTCCCATCATGCAAGAAGAAGGGGAAATAACGCATTCTTTCGACAAACGAAATTTTCCGGACTTGTTCCCCTCAACTTCTGCATTCCCAACAGCTCAAACTACCCCCGATGTAGTTGAGCCTGCCGTGCCCGAATTACCCGCGGCTGTTTCTGACCACAGTGGTGACATTGTGGCCACAAAACCAGCCAAGAAGTCGACACCTCCAAAGCACGTGGAACCAGATCTTAGAGACCTTCCGTTCCCTGGTAGGATGAAGCAAAAGAATGTGGATGATCAGTTTAAGAAGTTCTTGGACATCTTTAAACAACTCCACATTAACATACCGTTGGTTGAAGCTCTCGAGCAAATGCCAAACTATGTTAAATTCCTCAAAGACATCCTCAATAAAAAGAGACGGTTGAGTGAGTATGAGACGGTAGCTTTGACCAAGGAATGTAGTGCCCTTCTTACGTGCAAGATTCCTCCCAAACTCAAAGACCCGGGAAGTTTTACCATCCCGTGTTCCATAGGAGGCCAAGAAGTAGGACATGCCTTGTGCGACTTAGGAGCTAGCATCAACCTCATGCCCTTGTCCATTTTTAACAAGCTAGGAATAGGAGAAGTCCGTCCCACCACCGTGACTTTACAATTGGCGGATAGATCCTTGGCTTATCCAAAGGGTAAAATTGAGGATATATTGGTTAAAGTCGATAAATTTATCTTCCCGGCGGACTTTTTGATTTTAGATTATGAAGCCGATAAAAACGTCCCAATCATCTTGGGACGACCTTTTCTCGCCACGGGAAGAACTTTAATCGACGTCCAAAAAGGTGAGCTCACAATGAGGGTGAATGACCAGCAAGTGACATTTAATGTGTTTAAAACCCTTAAGTTTCATGGAGAAATAGAGGACTGTTCGGCCATTAGTGAGGATTTAAGTTTTAATTTGGGCGACTGTGGCCACACACTCACCACTGTGGCGACAGACGATGACCTGATTTTTGACGACGAATTTTTGGAAGAATTAGCAGCTTTTGAGCAGCTAGATTTTAAGGATAAAACCACCCAACTCCCATCCACAATCCAACCACCCGATTTGGAGTTGAAGCCTTTACCGAGCCACCTTAAGTATGCTTACCTTATGGAAGACGAAAAGTTACCCGTCATCATTTCGTCTAAATTGAACCTCGAGCAAGAAATAAGATTATTGGAGCTTTTGAGGAAACATAAGAAAGCACTAGGGTGGACCATAGCCGACATTAAGGGAATAAGTCCTTCGATTTGCCAACATAAGATTATTTTGGAAGACAATAGCGTTGGCAAAGTACAACCTCAAAGGAGACTTAACCCGATAATGAAGGAAGTGGTGAAAAAAGAGATTTTAAAGTGGTTAGATGCGGGTATAATTTACCCGATATCTAGTAGTAGTTGGGTGAGCCCGGTCCAATGTGTTCCAAAAAAAGGTGGTACCACGGTAATCACCAATGAAAAAAATGGGCTCATCCCAACTAGAACCGTGACCGGGTGGCGTATTTGCATGGATTATAGGCAATTAAATTTGGCAACCAAGAAAGATCATTTTCCATTGCCATTTATAGACCAAATGCTCGATAGGTTAGCGGGAAAAGAATTTTTTTGCTTCCTAGATGGGTACTCGGGGTATAATCAAATCCACATTGCACCCGAGGATCAAGAGAAAACTACCTTCACTTGTCCGTACGGTACATTTGCTTTTCGAAGAATGCCCTTTGGTCTATGTAATGCGCCCGCAACCTTCCAACGGTGTATGATGTCTATATTTTCGGATATGATTGAAGACACCATGGAAGTGTTCATGGATGATTTTTCGGTGATTGGAACTTCGTTTGAAAATTGTCTTAATAATTTGCAAAAAAGTCTGGAAAGATGCGAAAAACATGATTTGATTTTAAATTGGGAAAAATGTCATTTTATGGTCCAAGAAGGAATAGTCTTGGGACATTTGGTTTCTTCACGAGGTTTGGAAGTCGAGAAAGCAAAACTAGAAGTTGTAATGCAATTGCCCGAGCCTTCCTCGGTCAAAGGCATTAGAAGCTTCTTGGGTCATGCCGGGTTTTACCGAAGGTTTATTAAAGATTTTTCAAAAATTGCAAAACCTTTGTCTAACTTGCTTCACAATGACCAAGTTTTTGATTTTAATTCGGAATGTAAAACGGCTTTTGCAAAAATCAAAACCGCACTTGTATCGGCCCCGATTGTTGTAGCACCGGATTGGACATTACCTTTCGAGGTTATGTGCGATGCGAGTGATTGGGCCGTTGGTGCCGTCCTCGGTCAAAAGCATGGAAAAAAATTTCACCCGATTTATTACGCAAGCAAAACTTTAATTGATGCTCAAATTAATTATACCACTACCGAAAAAGAATTGCTTGCCGTAGTTTTCGCTTTTGATCGATTTCGGTCTTATTTAATCGGCGCCAAGGTCATTGTGCATACCGATCACTCCGCGATTAAATATCTCATCAACAAAGCCGATGCCAAGCCTCGGCTCATACGTTGGGTCCTACTCCTTCAAGAGTTCGATCTTGAGATAGTTGATCGAAAAGGGGTTGAAAATCAAGTGGCGGATCACCTCTCCCGGTTGGAGGGTGTCATTTCAAGTGGAGGAAGCCATGACATTAATGAAATTTTTCCCGATGAACAAATCTTGGCCATTCAACACTTTCGTGGAGAAACACATCCATGGTATGCGGACATAGCCAACTATCTAGCTAGTGGGTTACGGCCGTATAACCTCTCCAAGCAACAATTTAAAAAGTTTCTCCATGATTGTAAGCATTATTTGTGGGATGACCCCCTCCTTTTTAAAATGGGAGCGGATCAAGTGTTAAGACGTTGTGTGCCCGAGTCGGAAATGCAAAACATTTTGCAAGAATGTCATGCGTCGCCGTATGGTGGTCACTTTGGTGGCCAACGAACGGCCGCTAAAATTTTGCAAAGTGGATTTTTTTGGCCAACGATCTTTAAGGATTCCTTTGAATTTGTAAAGAGATGTGACCGTTGTCAAAGGACCGGGAACGTGTCTCAACGAAATGAAATGCCCCTTAACAATATTTTGGAAGTGGAATTTTTTGATGTATGGGGTATTGATTTTATGGGACCGTTTCCAATGTCTTTTAATAATCAGTATATTTTAGTTGCGGTTGACTACGTGTCAAAATGGGTGGAGGCTATTGCATGCCCTCATAATGACGCTAAGACGGTAATTAACTTTTTGCACAAAAACATTTTTACACGTTTTGGAACACCTCGCGCTTTAATTAGTGACGAGGGAACTCATTTTGTCAATAAAATGTTAAGTGCTGTTCTTAGCAAGTACAACATCCAACACCGTGTGGCCACCGCTTATCATCCGCAAACGAATGGGCTTGCCGAGCTTTCCAATCGCGAAATAAAAACAATTTTAGAAAAAGTCGTCAAGCCCCATCGTAAAGATTGGTCGCTAAAGTTGGATGATGCACTTTGGGCGTATCGCACGGCCTTCAAAACCCCGTTGGACATGTCGCCGTATCGTCTTGTGTTTGGTAAGGCGTGTCACCTCCCATTAGAATTGGAGTATAAAGCGTTTTGGGCCACCAAAGAGTTGAACATGGCCGAGGATATCGCGGGAAATAAGCGCAAGCTTCAACTTGTTGAACTTGAGGAATTGCGACACCACGCTTATGAAAATGCCAAAATTTACAAAGAGAAAACAAAAATATGGCATGATCGTCGCATCAATCAAAGGCATTTTTTGGAAGGTCAACAAGTATTGCTTTTTAATTCGCGCTTAAAATTGTTCCCGGGTAAACTCAAATCCCGTTGGTCCGGACCGTTCAAGATTGCCCAAGTTAGCCCATTCGGTACGGTGGATTTGATAAATCCTCAAGACGGTAGCACCTTTCGAGTAAATGGCCACCGCGTTAAGCATTACCTTCCCGAGGAAATGCCTAACGAAACCGAATGCTCCGTTTGAATTGTCGGGTTACTTGTAACCCATGTAAATATTAGGATCTAGTTTTTATTTTTATTATTATTGCAGTCTTTTGTTTTAATGAGTAAGAGTTAATTTTGTGTGTGCAGATGTGGCCACAGTGTCACCACTGTGGCAGGCTTTGTCCAATGGTCCCTTGGAAGCTCCAGTTTTCTAAAATGCATGCTGGTTTTTAGAGTGTCCTTTAAAATGCATGCTGGACATCAGCCTCCACCCTAATTCATGGACCCTCATCTGATTTTTCCTCTTCCATATTCCCTCTCACACACCTTTTTGTTGGTCAAAAGTGAATTTTTCACCAAATTATTCACTTGTCCTTTAGCCACCCTACACCACTCTAAACTTTCAGCTTTTGTACTTGTCAAACTTTTTTTTGAATGGTCTTGTCTTTTCCTCTCTCACCCGGCCCCACCTCCTCTAAACCCTCCCTCACCTAAAACAAATACCACCACCACCACTAAACTAGAAAACCACCTCTAAACTCAATACCACTCACTCAAACCACCCACCCTTTCACACATCACCTGCATACCTCCCTCTACCTCTCGCCGGCGACATTATGGCACGGAAGAAGGTTCCCACATCTGGCCCTAATCCCCCACGACGTAACCTCCGGCGACCTACCACCGCCGTTCCGCCCTCGTCAATCGCCGCCAGCGACCCTTCGGTTCCCCTCACGACAACCGCGGCCACCACCGTAGCCGACCCTCTCGCCGCCGCACACGATACACCACCACCACCTTCCTCCACCGCCCAATGTTGATGTTGACCACAGTGGCCAGCCCCCGCCTGCATGATCTCGTGGTTATTTTTAAACTCTTGGAACATTTATCTCTTATCTTTTGTGTTTTCTTCTTTCTGGGTACCTTTTGTTATTCTCTAGCTGTGAACCCTCTCTGATACTTTCTGCATGATGGTTTGGCTTGTTTATATGTGTTATCTGTCTCGTTGTGCTAACATTGTTTGCAGGTGCTTTTCATTTTTTTTCTTGGTATTGCGATGTTTGATATGATGTAGGCCTCCATTCTCGTTTTTGGCCCATACACATCCCTTTCGTAACCTAGCCGTGTTTTGTTAGATGACACCTCCCCGGCAATGGGGACATTGCCAATCTTTAAAGTTTGGGGAGGGGTTTTTAATCGACCCAAATAAATCCAAAAAAAAAAAAATGGATTTATGGTTTACAATTTTAAAAGCCAAAGAAAAAGATACAAAATTAGGCAATTGTAAATTATATTTTTGGGTTCGTTTTCGGCATGGAGGTTAAAAATAATCAAAGGAAGAAAAAGGAGGAAAAAGTCAAGCCCCACTCAAAAAGCCAAATTATTCCTTTCGATTAGCCCCGTAAAAATATAAGTTTGGGGAATAAAAGGGAAAACCCAAAAATCGAGCAAGCATACACCCTCAAAAAGCCCTATTGATCAACAAAGCAATACGAAGACGAAAAAGGAGTGCACCGGCAATTCCCGAAGATAATGCATCGCCATCGCAAATTTTTGTTTCGCCTTTTTAGCCAAAATTTCGGTCTATCTTTTTTTTTATTTTATTTTTTACTTGAGGACAAGTAATATCTCAAGTTTGGGGATGTGATATCCCTCAATTTTTAGAGTTATTCGTCACTCATTTTAACCCATTTGATAACCTTTTTCGTACCCATTTGAGCTTTTCTCATTTCTTTGGTCTAAAATGTTCCAAGATTTTCTAAATAACTAATGAGATCAAAAACGGCGATTTTTCGGAAAATTTTCGTACACCACTGTGGCCACAGTGTCGCCACTGTGGCGAGTACTGCACCTGCGATTTTCTGCAGATTTTTGAAGCCATTTTGGTGCAAGTTGGAGGAAGGCTTGTTGAAATCAAGGCTGAACCTTTCATGAAAGAGGACTCAAGAAGAAGACAAACATAATGGTGCCAAAGGAAGGAAGAGGACACCCATGAGAGGTCTCTTTCACCCTCTCATGTCCCTCTCATCTTCTCCACTATAAATACAAGGGGTTCTTAGCTTTGAAAAACATATTTCACCAGCCATTGATTTATCTTCCAGCATATTGTTAATAGTAGAAGTTTTTCATTGTATCTCTAGTTCTAGTAGTAACTTTCATTAGCTTTCTTTACTCTCTGTTCACCACTGTGGTGACATTGTGGCCACAGTGGTACGTTTACGTTTATTGAAATTTAAGTTTATGCACTTCTTCTTCTTATTTATTATGTCTTTTAATATTATGAGTAACTAAACCCCCCTTTGGGTGCGGGTGTAAGCCAACCCGAGAGGTTAAAATGTAACACTTGGGTGTTACCGCATTCGGCTAACTTCTCGGTTTGGTCATCCAAGTTGAAGCTTCATCTCAACGCGGACAAGCCGATCACTTGTGTGTGTTAATATTAGATCTTAGACCTCGAGAGGGGCGGATCCGAATACGGCTTGGGTGATGCAAGAAGGTTTGAGAGAATCTTTAATAATCGCATAGAGATATGGATTTTTGCATAATCAAACTAAGGTCCAGATGTCGGTCGAGTTGGTGTGTCATAGAGATATGTGCATCTCTCCATACTGGCGGGGCTAAGATCTTCGAGATCTACTTAGTAAGATTGGTAAACCGAAAGATAGCAAGTGTGGTAATTTTATAATAAAATCGTTATCGCAACCGACACGACGTCGCTTCGAGAGGAGGAAATCGTGTGGGGTCCATTGCGACCGGTTTTGTTAACCATTTAAGTTATTAAATTACTCTCGGGGAAAACTTACACCCATACCTGCTTTTTATTATCTCGTTTATTTAATATTTAATATTTCGCTAAAAATCAACCCATCAATTTTATAAATTTAACTTTGCACCGGAAGTTCGTAGAAATCTCTGATTCTTAGTTAAGTCCAATCCCTGTGGATACGATATTTGGTCCTTACCATTATATTACTTGAGAGCTTGAACGCAATACGTGGTGTATACTTGCGCCATTATTGTGCCACATTTTATACGTGTGCATTTTTGCCATCAAGTTTTTGGCGCCGTTGCCGGGGATTGGCAAGATTTTTACATCCTAAGATATTGATTTCCACTTGAGCCCGAGTCGCGAGTTTTTCTTTTCGTTTTCCCGTGTTGTATGCCACGGCTACAACACGGTGAACTTATACCTCTAGATCCCGAAATCGAAAGAACTATTCGGAGACGCCGACGAGGTAGAAGAGGTAGAGGCAATCGACAACCGAACACCATGGGTGACGTTGGAGGAGGATTTAATAATCCACCACCTCCACCTAATGTGGAAAGTACGGTAAAAATTGCCGATGACAAAGACCGTGGAATAAGGGACTATGCTACGCCCGAATTTGCTCAATTAAATTCGGGAATTCTTAGACCCGACATTACAGCCGCAAATTTTGAGTTAAAACCGTTAATGTTCCAAATGATCCAAACGTTGGGTCAGTTTGGGGGATTACCGTCAGAAGATCCGCATTTGCATTTAAAATCATTTTTAGAAATTGCGGACGCTTTTAAAGTTCAAGGAGTTCCTCAAGATGCCTTAAGGCTCATGCTCTTCACTTTTTCACTAAGAGATAGAGCTAAAGCCTGGCTAAATTCCCAACCGCCCCACTCCATTTCTACTTGGGCGGATCTTGCAGAAAAATTTCTGAAAAAATACTTTCCTCCAACGAGGAATGTAAAACTCAGAAATGAAATTTTATTATTTCAGCAAGGGGATGACGAAGCAGTGTCAGATGCATGGGAGAGGTTCAAAGAACTTCTTAGGAAATGCCCTCATCATGGAATCCCCCATTGCATCCAATTGGAAACATTTTATAATGGACTTTCCAACTCTGCAAAAATTGTCCTCGATGCTACAGCTGGTGGTGCATTTACCGCCAAGACATATAATGAAGGATACGACATTCTTGAGAAAGTATCCAACAATAACACCGAGTGGTCTAACCCCCGTGCACTTCCTCCAAAAAATGCAGCGGGAGTTCGTGAAGTAGATGCCATCACAGCCTTAAATGCACAAATTGTTGCTTTAACAAACTTGGTAAAAAATAACTTGAACTTAGGAGATAAAAACCAAGTGCATGCTATGAACGCTAACATGACCAATGAAACTTGTGCATTTTGTGATGAAAATCATGCATATGAAAATTGTCCAGGCAACCCCATCTCGGTTAATTATGTAGGAAATCACTCAAGGAACAGTCCGTACTCCCAGACATACAACCCGAACTGGCGAAATCACCCGAACTTTTCATGGTCAGGAAATCCTGGATTACAACCCTCTGGGGTAAATCGTGGGCAAAACCGATCCCAAAATCCTCTGGGATTTCACCACAGTGGGCAGTCCCCACAGTTTCACCACAGCGGGCAGTCCCCGCAGTCCCATAACAATAGTCAAAACTCGCTTCCTCACGTAAATAGGCAGCAAAGCACGATGGATAATGGTTCTTTGGAATCATTACTTAAGGGTTTCATTAACCAAACTAACGCCACGTTACGAGGTTTTGAGACCCAACTTGGACAATTTGCGGCCGATCTTAGGGGAAGACAACATGGCACCTTGCCGAGTGATACCGAGACCCCTAAGACTAATCCCAAAGAACACGTCAAGGCCGTTACGTTGAGAAGTAGCAGTGACCTAGTGGACATTCCCATCATGCAAGAAGAAGGGGAAATAACGCATTCTTTCGACAAACGAAATTTTCCGGACTTGTTCCCCTCAACTTCTGCATTCCCAACAGCTCAAACTACCCCCGATGTAGTTGAGCCTGCCGTGCCCGAATTACCCGCGGCTGTTTCTGACCACAGTGGTGACATTGTGGCCACAAAACCAGCCAAGAAGTCGACACCTCCAAAGCACGTGGAACCAGATCTTAGAGACCTTCCGTTCCCTGGTAGGATGAAGCAAAAGAATGTGGATGATCAGTTTAAGAAGTTCTTGGACATCTTTAAACAACTCCACATTAACATACCGTTGGTTGAAGCTCTCGAGCAAATGCCAAACTATGTTAAATTCCTCAAAGACATCCTCAATAAAAAGAGACGGTTGAGTGAGTATGAGACGGTAGCTTTGACCAAGGAATGTAGTGCCCTTCTTACGTGCAAGATTCCTCCCAAACTCAAAGACCCGGGAAGTTTTACCATCCCGTGTTCCATAGGAGGCCAAGAAGTAGGACATGCCTTGTGCGACTTAGGAGCTAGCATCAACCTCATGCCCTTGTCCATTTTTAACAAGCTAGGAATAGGAGAAGTCCGTCCCACCACCGTGACTTTACAATTGGCGGATAGATCCTTGGCTTATCCAAAGGGTAAAATTGAGGATATATTGGTTAAAGTCGATAAATTTATCTTCCCGGCGGACTTTTTGATTTTAGATTATGAAGCCGATAAAAACGTCCCAATCATCTTGGGACGACCTTTTCTCGCCACGGGAAGAACTTTAATCGACGTCCAAAAAGGTGAGCTCACAATGAGGGTGAATGACCAGCAAGTGACATTTAATGTGTTTAAAACCCTTAAGTTTCATGGAGAAATAGAGGACTGTTCGGCCATTAGTGAGGATTTAAGTTTTAATTTGGGCGACTGTGGCCACACACTCACCACTGTGGCGACAGACGATGACCTGATTTTTGACGACGAATTTTTGGAAGAATTAGCAGCTTTTGAGCAGCTAGATTTTAAGGATAAAACCACCCAACTCCCATCCACAATCCAACCACCCGATTTGGAGTTGAAGCCTTTACCGAGCCACCTTAAGTATGCTTACCTTATGGAAGACGAAAAGTTACCCGTCATCATTTCGTCTAAATTGAACCTCGAGCAAGAAATAAGATTATTGGAGCTTTTGAGGAAACATAAGAAAGCACTAGGGTGGACCATAGCCGACATTAAGGGAATAAGTCCTTCGATTTGCCAACATAAGATTATTTTGGAAGACAATAGCGTTGGCAAAGTACAACCTCAAAGGAGACTTAACCCGATAATGAAGGAAGTGGTGAAAAAAGAGATTTTAAAGTGGTTAGATGCGGGTATAATTTACCCGATATCTAGTAGTAGTTGGGTGAGCCCGGTCCAATGTGTTCCAAAAAAAGGTGGTACCACGGTAATCACCAATGAAAAAAATGGGCTCATCCCAACTAGAACCGTGACCGGGTGGCGTATTTGCATGGATTATAGGCAATTAAATTTGGCAACCAAGAAAGATCATTTTCCATTGCCATTTATAAACACCTGTTATACATCAATTACACCAAATGAGGTCTAATCAGACTCATTATGACCCACTCACTCCCATTATGATCAATTAGACTCGTTTGAGAGCCACAAACCCCTTATATGGGTATAAGACAATAATTACCCAAAAAGGAGCCAATTATGGACCAGAAAAACCTGTTATACTTCAATTACACCAAATTAGGTCTAATCAGACTCATTATGACCCATGTAACGAATTGTGACCTATTAGACTCGTTAGGAAGCCACAAACCCCTTATACACACTAAGACCAAAATTATCAAAATAAGAGACATTACAGACCATAAACACGTGTTATACCTCAATTACACCAAATTTGGTCTAATCAGACTCATTATGACCCATGTAACCGATTTTGACCCATTAGACTCGCTAGGCGGCCACAAACCCCTTATACACACTAAGACCAAGATTATCAAAATAGGAGACATTAACAGACCATAAACACCTGTTATACCTCAATTACACCAAATTTGGTCTAATCAGACTCATTATAACCCATGTAACCAATTGTGACCTATTAGACTCGTTAGGAAGCCACAAACCCCTTATACACAATAAGACCAAACTTATCAAAATAGGAGACATTACAGACCATAAACACCTGTTATACCTCAATTACACCAAATTTGGTCTAATCAAACTCATTATGACCCATGTAACCGATTTTGATCTAATTAGACTCGTTAGGCAGCCATAAACCCCTTATACACACTAAGACCAAAATTATCAAAATAGGAGACATTACAGACCATAAACACCTGTTATACCTTAATTACATCAAATTTGGTCTAATCAAACTCATTATGACCCATGTAACCGATTTTGACCAATTAGATTCGCTAGGTAGCCTATCCCTTATTCAAACTAAGACCATATTTATCAAAATAGGAGACTTTACAGACCATAAACAGCTGTTATACATCAATTACACCAAATTAGGTCTAATCAGACTCATTATGACTCACTCACTCCCCTTATGAACAATTAGACTCGTTAGAGAGCCACAAACCCCTTGTACCCAATAAGAAAGTAATTACCCAAAAAGGAGCCAATTATGGACCACAAAAACCTGTTATACTTCAATTACACCAAATTAGGTCTAATCAGACTCATTATGACCCATGTAACCAATTGTGACCTACTAGACTCGTTAGGAAGCCACAAACCCCTTATACACACTAAGAACAAATTATCAAAATAGGAGACATTACAGACCATAAACACGTGTTATACCTCAATTACACCAAATTTGGTCTAATCAGACTCATTACAGACCATAAACACCTGTTATACCTCAATTACACCAAATTTGGTCTAATTAGACTCATTATGACCCATTTACTCCCATTATGATCAATTAGACTTGTTAGAGAGCCACAAACCCCTTATAGACACTAAGACCAAAATTATCAAAATAGGAGACATTACAGACCATAAACACATGTTATACCTTAATTACATCAAATTTGGTCTAATCAAACTCATTATGACCCATGTAACCAATTGTGACCTACTAGACTCGTTAGGAAGCCACAAACCCCTTATACACACTAAGAACAAATTATCAAAATAGGAGACATTACAGACCATAAACACCTGTTATACCTCAATTACACCAAATTTGGTCTAATTAGACTCATTATGACCCATTTACTCCCATTATGATCAATTAGACTTGTTAGAGAGCCACAAACCCCTTATAGACACTAAGACCAAAATTATCAAAATAGGAGACATTACAGACCATAAACACATGTTATACCTTAATTACATCAAATTTGGTCTAATCAAACTCATTATGACCCATGTAACCGATTTTGACCAATTAGACTCGCTAGGTAGCCACAAACCCCTTATTCACACTAAGACCATATTTATCAAAATAGGAGACATTACAGACCATAAACACCTGTTATACATCAATTACACCAAATTAGGTCTAATCAGACTCATTATGACTCACTCACTCCCATTATGATCAATCAGACTCGTTATGACCCATGTAACCAGTTGTGACCTATTAGACTCGTTAGGAAGTCACAAACCCCTTATACACACTAAGACCAAAATTATCAAAATAGGAGACATTACAGACAATAAACACCTGTTATACATCAATTACACCAAATTTGGTCTAATCAGACTCATTATAACCCATGTAACCAATTGTGACCAAGTAGACTCGTTAGGCAGCCACAAACCCCTTATACACACTAAGACCAAAATTATCAAAATAGGAGACATTACAGACCATAAACACACTCAATTACACCAAATTAGGTCTAATCAGACTCATTACGACCCATTTACTCCCATTATGATCAATTAAACTCGTTAAAGAGCCACAAACCCCTTATATCCAATAAGACAAAAATTACCCAAAAAGGAGCCAATTATGGACCACAAAAACCTGTTCCACTTCAATTACACCAAATTAGGTCTAATCAGACTCATTATGACCCATGTAACCAATTGTGACCTATTAGACTCGTTAGGAAGCCACAAACCCCTTATACACACTAAGACCAAAATTATCAAAATAGGAGACATTACAGACCATAAACACGTGTTATACCTCAATTACACCAAATTTGGTCTAATCAGACTCATTATGACCCATGTAACTGATTTTGACCAATTAGACTCGCTAGGCGGCCACAAACCCCTTATACACACTAAGACCAAGATTATCAAAATAGGAGACATTACAGACCATAAACACTTGTTATACCTCAATTACACCAAATTTGGTCTAATCAGACTCATTATGACCCATGTAACCGATTTTGATCTAATTAGACTCGTTAGGCAGCCACAAACCCCTTATACACACTAAGACCAAAATTATCAAAATAGGAGACATTACAGACCATAATCACCTATTATACCTTAATTACATCAAATTTGGTCTAATCAAACTCATTATGTCCCATGTAACCGATTTTGACCAATTAGACTCGCTAGGTAGCCACAAACCCCTTATTCACACTAAGACCATATATTTATCAAAATAGAAGACATTACAGACCATAAACACCTGTTATACATCAATTACACCAAATTAGGTCTAATCAGACTCATTATGACTCACTCACGCCCATTATGATCAATTAGACGCGTTAGAGAGCCACAAACCCCTTATACCCAATAAGACAATAATTACCCAAAAAGGAGCTAATTATAGACCACAAAAACCAGTTATACTTCAATAACACAAAATTAGGTCTAATCAGACTCATTATGACCCATGTAACCAATTGTGACCTATTAGACTCGTTGGGAAGCCACAAACCCCTTATACACACTAAGACCAAAATTATCAAAATAGGAGACATTACAGACCATAAACACCTGTTATACCTCAATTACACCAAATTTGGTCTAATCAGACTCATTATGACCCATGTAACCGATTTTGATCTAATTAGACTCGTTAGGCAGCCACAAACCCCTTATACACACTAAGACCAAAATTATCAAAATAGGAGACATTACAGACCATAAACACACTCAATTACACCAAATTAGGTCTAATCAGACTCATTATGACCCATTTACTCCCATTATGATCAATTAGACTCGTTAGAGAGCCACAAACCCCTTATACCCAATAAGACAATAATTACCCAAAAAGGAGCCAATAATGGACCACAAAAACCTGTTCCACTTCAATTACACCAAATTAGGTCTAATGAGACTCATTATGACCCATGTAACCAATTGTGACCTATTAGACTCGTTAGGAAGCCACAAACCCCTTATACACAATAAGACCAAAATAATCAAAATAGGAGACATTACAGACCATAAACACCTGTTATACCTCAATTACACCAAATTAGGTCTAATCGTCTATCATTATGACCCACTCACTCCCATTATGATCAATTAGACTCGTTTGAGAGCCGCAAACACCTTATACCCAATAAGACAATAATTACCCAAAAAGGAGCCAATTATGGACCACAAAAACCTGTTATACTTCAATTACACCAAATTAGGTGTAATCAGACTCATTATGACCCATGTAACCAATTGTGACCTATTATTAGACTCGTTAGGCAGCCACAAACCCCTTATTGACACTAAGGCCAAAATTATCAAAATAGGAGACATTACAGACCATAAACACCTGTTATACATCAATTACACCAAATTAGGTCTAATCGTCTATCATTATGACCCACTCACTCCCATTATGATCAATTAGACTCGTTTGAGAGCCACAAACCCCTTATACCCAATAAGACAATAATTACCCAAAAAGGAGCCAATTATGGACCACAAAAACCTGTTATACTTCAATTACACCAAATTAGGTCTAATCAGACTCATTATGACCCATGTAACCAATTGTGACCTATTAGACTCGTTAGGAAGCCACAAACCCCTTATACACAATAAGACCAAAATTATCAAAATAGGAGATATTACAGACCATAAACACCTGTTATAACTCAATTACACCAAATTTGGTCTAATCAGACTCATTATGACCCATGTAACCGATTTTGATCTAATTAGACTCGTTAGGCAGCCACAAACCCCTTATACACACTAAGACCAAAATTATCAAAATAGGAGACATTACAGACCATAAACACCTATTATACCTTAATTACATCAAATTTGGTCTAATCAAACTCATTATGACCCATGTAACCGATTTTGACCAATTAGACTCGCTAGGTAGCCACAAACCCCTTATTCACACTAAGACCATATTTTTCAAAATAGGGGACATTACAGACCATAAACACCTGTTATACCTCAATTACACCAAATTAGGGCTAATTAGACTCATTATGACCCACTCACTCCCATTATGATAAATTAGACTCGTTAGAGAGCCACAAACCCGTTATACCCAATAAGACAATAATTACCCAAAAAGGAGCCAATTATGGACCACAAAAACCTGTTATACTTCAATTACACCAAATTAGGTGTAATCAGACTCATTATGACCCATGTAACCAATTGTGACCTATTATTAGACTCGTTAGGCAGCCACAAACCCCTTATTTGTAAGGCCAAAATTATCAAAATAGGAGACATTACAGACCATAAACACCTGTTATACATCAATTACACCAAATTAGGTCTAATCGTCTATCATTATGACCCACTCACTCCCATTATGATCAATTAGACTCGTTTGAGAGCCGCAAACACCTTATACCCAATAAGACAATAATTACCCAAAAAGGAGGCAATTATGGACCACAAAAACCTGTTATACTTCAATTACACCAAATTAGGTCTAATCAGACTCATTATGACCTATGTAACCAATTGTGACCTATTAGACTCGTTAGGAAGCCACAAACCCCTTATACACAATAAGACCAAAATAATCAATATAGGAGACATTACAGACCATAAACACCTGTTATACCTCAATTACACCAAATTTGGTCTAATCAAACTCATTATGAGCCATGTAACCGATTTTGATCTAATTAGACTCGTTAGGCAGCCATAAACCCCTTATAGACACTAAGACCAAAATTATCAAAATAGGAGACATTACAGACCATAAACACATGTTATACCTTAATTACACCAAATTAGGTCTAATCAGACTCATTATGACTCACTCACTCCCATTATGATCAATCAGACTCGTTATGACCCATGTAACCAGTTGTGACCTATTAGACTCGTTAGGAAGCCACAAACCCCTTATACACACTAAGACCAAAATTATCAAAATAGGAGACATTACAGACAATAAACACCTGTTATACATCAATTACACCAAATTTGGTCTAATCAGACTCATTATAACCCATGTAACCAATTGTGACCAAGTAGACTCGTTAGGCAGCCACAAACCCCTTATACACACTAAGACCAAAATTATCAAAATAGGAGACATTACAGACCATAAACACACTCAATTACACCAAATTAGGTCTAATCAGACTCATTACGACCCATTTACTCCCATTATGATCAATTAAACTCGTTAAAGAGCCACAAACCCCTTATACCCAATAAGACAAAAATTACCCAAAAAGGAGCCAATTATGGACCACAAAAACCTGTTCCACTTCAATTACACCAAATTAGGTCTAATCAGACTCATTATGACCCATGTAACCAATTGTGACCTATTAGACTCGTTAGGAAGCCACAAACCCCTTATACACACTAAGACCAAAATTATCAAAATAGGAGACATTACAGACCATAAACACGTGTTATACCTCAATTACACCAAATTTGGTCTAATCAGACTTATTATGACCCATGTAACCGATTTTGACCAATTAGACTCGCTAGGCGGCCACAAACCCCTTATACACACTAAGACCCAGATTATCAAAATAGGAGACATTACAGACCATAAACACCTGTTATACCTCAATTACACCAAATTTGGTCTAATCAGACTCATTATGACCCATGTAACCAATTATGACCAATTAGACTCGTTAGGCAGCCACAAACCCCTTATACACCCTAGGACCAAAATTATCAAAATAGGAGACATTACAGACCATAAACACACTCAATAACACCAAATTAGGTCTAATCAGACTCATTATGACCCATGTAACCAATTGTGACCTATTAGACTCGTTAGGAAGCCACAAACCCCTTATACAAACGAAGACCAAAATTATCAAAATAGGAGACATTATAGACCATAAACACGTGTTATACCTCAATTACACCAAATTTGGTCTAATCAGACTCATTATGACCCATTTACTCCCATTATGATCAATTAGACTTGTTAGAGAGCCACAAACCCCTTATACCCAATAAGACAAAAATTACCCAAAAACGAGGCAATTATGGACCACAAAAACCTGTTCCACTTCAATTACAACAAATTAGGTCTAATCAGACTCATTATGACCCATGTAACCAATTGTGACCTAATAGACTCGTTAGGAAGCCACAAACCCCTTATACACACAAAGACCAAAATTATCAAAATAGGAGACATTACAGACCATAAACACCTGTTATACATCACTTACACCAAATTATGTCTAATTAGACTCATTATGACCCATGTAACCGATTTTGATCTAATTAGACTCGTTAGGCAGCCACAAACCCATTATACACACTAAGATGAAAATTATAAAATAGGAGACATTACAGACCATAAACACCTGTTATACCTCGATTACACCAAATTAGGTCTAATCAGACTCATTATTACCCATTTACTCCAATTATGATCAATTAGACTCGGTAGAGAGCCACAAACCCCTTATACACAATAAGACAATAATTACCCAAAAAGGAGCCAATTATGGACCACAAAAACCTGTTATACTTCAATTACACCAAATTAGGTCTAATCAGACTCATTATGACCCATGTAACCACTTGTGGTCTATTAGACTCGTTAGGAAGCCACAAACCCCTTATACACACTAAGACCAAAATTATCAAAATAGGAGACATTACAGACCATAAACACCTGTTGTACCTCAATTACACCAAATTTGGTCTAATTAGACTCATTATGACCCATGTAACCGATTTTGATCTAATTAGACTCGTTAGGCAGCCACAAACCCCTTATACACACTAAGACCAAAATTATCAAAATAGGAGACATTACAGACCATAAACACCTGTTATACCTCAATTACACCAAATTTGGTCTAATTAGACTCATTATGACCCATGTAACCGATTTTGATCTAATTAGACTCGTTAGGCAGCCACAAACCCATTATACACACTAAGACGAAAATTATCAAAATAGGAGACATTACAGACCATAAACACCTGTTTATCCTTAATTACATCAAATTTGGTATAATCAAACTCATTATGACCCATGTAACCGATTTTGACGAATTAGACTCGCTAGGTAGCCACAAACCCCTTATTCACACTAAGACCATATTTATCAAAATAGGAGACATTACAGACCATAAACACCTGTTATACATCAATTACACCAAATTAGGTCTAATCAGACTCATTATGACTCACTCACTCCCATTATGATCAATTAGACTCGTTAGAGAACCACAAACACCTTATACCCAATAAGACAATAATTACCCAAAAAGGAGCCAATTATGGACCACAAAAACCTGTTATACTTCAATTACACCAAATTAGGTCTAATCAGACTCATTATGACCCACGTAACCAATTGTGACCTATTAGACTCGTTAGGCAGCCACAAACCCCTTATAGACACTAAGGCCAAAATTATCAAAATAGGAGACATTACAGACCATAAACACCTGTTATACATCAATTACACCAAATGAGGTCTAATCAGACTCATTATGACCCACTCACTCCCATTATGATCAATTAGACTCGTTTGAGAGCCACAAACCCCTTATATGGGTATAAGACAATAATTACCCAAAAAGGAGCCAATTATGGACCAGAAAAACCTGTTATACTTCAATTACACCAAATTAGGTCTAATCAGACTCATTATGACCCATGTAACCAATTGTGACCTGTTAGACTCGTTAGGAAGCCACAAACCCCTTATACACACTAAGACCAATATTATCAAAATAGGAGACATTACAGACCATAAACACCTGTTATACCTCAATTACACCAAATTTGGTCTAATCAAACTCATTATGACCCATGTAACCGATTTTGATCTAATTAGACTCGTTAGGCAGCCACAAACCCCTTATACACACTAAGACCAAAATTATCAAAATATGAGACATTACAGACCATAAACACCTGTTATACCTTAATTACATCAAATTTGGTCTAATCAAACTCATTATGACCTATGTAACCGGTTTTGACCAATTAGATTCGCTAGGTAGCCTACCCCTTATTCAAACTAAGACCATATTTATCGAAATAGGAGACTTTACAGACCATAAACAGCTGTTATACATTAATTACACCAAATTAGGTCTAATCAGACAGATTATGACTCACTCACTCCCCTTATGATCAATTAGACTCGTTAGAGAGCCACAAATCCCTTGTACCCAATAAGAAAATAATTACCCAAAAAGGAGCCAATTATGGACCACAAAAACCTGTTATACTTCAATTACACCAAATTAGGTCTAATCAGACTCATTATGACCCATGTAACCAATTGTGACCTATTAGACTCGTTAGGAAGCCACAAACCCCTTATACACACTATGACCAAAATTATCAAAATAGGAGACATTACAGACCATAAACACCTGTTATACCTCAATTACACCAAATTTGGTCTAATTAGACTCATTATGACCCATTTACTCCCATTATGATAAATTAGACTTGTTAGAGAGCCACAAACCCCTTATAGACACTAAGACCAAAATTATCAAAATAGGGGACATTACAGACCATAAACACATGTTATACCTTAATTACATCAAATTTGGTCTAATCAAACTCATTATGACCCATGTAACCGATTTTGACCAATTAGACTCGCTAGGTAGCCACAAACCCCTTATTCACACTAAGACCATATTTATCAAAATAGGAGACATTACAGACCATAAACACCTGTTATACATCAATTACACCAAATTAGGTCTAATCAGACTCATTATGACTCACTCACTCCCATTATGATCAATCAGACTCGTTATGACCCATGTAACCAGTTGTGACCTATTAGACTCGTTAGGAAGCCACAAACCCCTTATACACACTAAGACCAAAATTATCAAAATAGGAGACATTACAGACAATAAACACCTGTTATACATCAATTACACCAAATTTGGTCTAATCAGACTCATTATGACCCATGTAACCAATTGTGACCAAGTAGACTCGTTAGGCAGCCACAAACCCCTTATACACACTAAGACCAAAATTATCAAAATAGGAGACATTACAAACCATAAAAACACTCAATTACACCAAATTAGGTCTAATCAGACTCATTACGACCCATTTACTCCCATTATGATCAATTAAACTCGTTAAAGAGCCACAAACCCCTTATACCCAATAAGACAAAAATTACCCAAAAAGGAGCCAATTATGGACCACAAAAACCTGTTCCACTTCAATTACACCAAATTAGGTCTAATCAGACTCATTATGACCCATGCAACCAATTGTGACCTATTAGACTCGTTAGGAAGCCACAAACCCCTTATACACACTAAGACCAAAATTATCAAAATAGGAGACATTACAGACCATAAACACGTGTTATACCTCAATTACACCAAATTTGGTCTAATCAGACTTATTATGACCCATGTAACTGATTTTGACCCATTAGACTCGCTAGGCGGCCACAAACCCCTTATACACACTAAGACCAAGATTATCAAAATAGGAGACATTACAGACCATAAACACCTGTTATACCTCAATTACACCAAATTTGGTCTAATCAGACTCATTATGACCCATGTAACCAATTATGACCAATTAGACTCGTTAGGCAGCCACAAACCCATTATACACCCTAGGACCAAAATTACAAAATAGGAGACATTACAGACCATAAACACACTCAATTACACCAAATTAGGTCTAATCAAACTCATTATGACCCATTTACTCCCATTATGATCAATTAGACTCGTTAGAGAGCCACAAACCCCTTATACCCAATAAGACAAAAATTACCCAAAAAGGAGCCAATTATAGACCACAAAAACCTGTTCCACTTCAATTACACCAAATTAGGTCTAATCAGACTCATTATGACCCATGTAACCAATTGTGACCTATTAGACTCGTTAGGAAGCCACAAACCCCTTATACAAACGAAGACCAAAATTATCAAAATAGGAGACATTATAGACCATAAACACGTGTTATACCTCAATTACACCAAATTTGGTCTAATCAGACTCATTATGACCCATTTACTCCCATTATGATCAATTAGACTTGTTAGAGAGCCACAAACCCCTTATACCCAATAAGACAAAAATTACCCAAAAAGGAGCCAATTATGGACCACAAAAACCTGTTCCACTTCAATTACAACAAATTAGGTCTAATCAGACTCATTATGACCCATGTAACCAATTGTGACCTAATAGACTCGTTAGGAAGCCACAAACCCCTTATACACACAAAGACCAAAATTATCAAAATAGGAGACATTACAGACCATAAACACCTGTTATACCTCAATTACACCAAATTTGGTCTAATCAAACTCATTATGACCCATGTAACCAATTATGACCAATTAGACTCGTTAGGCAGCCACAAACCGCTTATACACCCTAGGACCAAAATTACAAAATAGGAGACATTACAGACCATAAACACACTCAATTACACCAAATTAGGTCTAATCAGACTCATTATGACAAAATTACTCCCATTATGATCAATTAGACTTGCTAGAGAGCCACAAACCCCTTATACCCAATAAGACAAAAATTACCCAAAAAGGAGCCAATTAAGGACCACAAAAACCTGTTCCACTTCAATTACACCAAATTAGGTCTAATCAGACTCAATATGACCCATGTAACCAATTGTGATCTATTAGACTCGTTAGGAAGTCACAAACCCCTTATACACACCAAGACCAAAATTATCAAAATTGGAGACATTACAGACCATAAACACGTGTTATACCTCAATTACACCAAATTTGGTCTAATTAGACTCATTATGACCCATGTAACCGATTTTGACCAATTAGACTCGCTAGGCAGCCACAAACCCCTTATACACACTAAGACCAAAATTATCAAAATAGGAGACATTACAGACCATAAACACCTGTTATACCTCAATTACACCAAATTCGGTCTAATCAGACTCATTATGACCCATGTAACCAATTATGACCAATTAGACTCGTTAGGCAGCCACAAACCCCTTATACACACTAAGACCAAAATTATCAAAATAGGAGACATTACAGACCATAAACACACTCAATTACACCAAATTAGGTCTAATCAGATTCATTATGACCAATTTACTCTCATTATGATCAATTAGATTCGTTAGAGAGCCACAAACCCCTTATACCCAATAAGACAAAAATTACCCAAAAGGAGCCAATTATAGACCACAAAAACCTGTTCCACCTCAATTACACCAAATTTGGTCTAATCAGACTCATTATGACCCATGTAACCGATTGTGACCAATTAGTCTCGCTAGGCAGCCACAAACCCCTTATACAAACTAAGACCAAAATTATCAAAATAGGAGACATTACAGACCATAAACACGTGTTATACCTCAATTACACTAAATTTGGTCTAATCAGACTCATTATGACCCATGTAACCGATTTGAGCTATTAGACTCGTTAGGAATCTACAAACCCCTTATACAAACTAAGACCAAAATTATCAAAATAGGAGACATTACAGACCATAAACACGTGTTATACCTCAATTACACCAAATTTGGTCTATTCAGACTCATTATGACCCATGTAACCGATTTTGACCAATTAGACTCGCTAGGCAGCCACAAACCCCTTATAGACACTAAGGCCAAAATTATCAAAATAGGAGACATTACAGACCATAAACACCTGTTATACATCAATTACACCAAATTAGGTCTAATCAGACTCATTATGACCCACTCACTCCCATTATGATCAATTAGACTCGTTTGAGAGCCACAAACCCCTTATACCCAATAAGACAATAATTACCCAAAAAGGAGCCAATTATGGACCAGAAAAACCTGTTATACTTCAATTACACCAAATTAGGTCTAATCAGAATCATTATGACCCATGTAACCAATTGTGACCTATTAGACTCGTTAGGAAGCCACAAACCCCTTATACACACTAAGACCAAAATTATCAAAATAGGAGACATTACAGACCATAAACACCTGTTATACCTCAATTACACCAAATTTGGTCTAATCAAACTCATTATGACCCATGTAACCGATTTTGATCTAATTAGACTCGTTAGGCAGCCACAAACCCCTTATACGCACTAAGACCAAAATTATCAAAATAGGAGACATTACAGACCATAAACACCTGTTATACCTTAATTACATCAAATTTGGTCTAATCAAACTCATTATGACCTATGTAACCGATTTTGACCAATTAGTTTCGCTAGGTAGCCTACCCCTTATTCAAACTACGACCATATTTATCAAAATAGGAGACTTTACAGACCATAAACAGTTGTTATACATGAATTACACCAAATTAAGTCTAATCAGACTCATTATGACTCACCCACTCCCCTTATGATCAATTAGACTCGTTAGAGAGCCACAAATCCCTTGTACCCAAAAAGGAGCCAATTATGGACCACAAAAACCTGTTATACTTCAATTACACCAAATTAGGTCTAATCAGACTCATTATGACCCATGTAACCAATTGTGGCCTATTAGACTCGTTAGGAAGCCACAAACCCCTTATACACACTAAGACCATATTTATCAAAATAGGAGACATTACAGACCATAAACACCTGTTATACATCAATTACACCAAAGTAGGTCTAATCAGACTCATTATGACTCACTCACTCCCATTATGATCAATCAGGCTCGTTATGACCCATGTAACCAGTTGTGACCTATTAGACTCGTTAGGAAGCCACAAACCCCTTATACACACTAAGACCAAAATTATCAAAATAGGAGACATTATAGACCATAAACACGTGTTATACCTCAATTACACCAAATTTGGTCTAATCAGACTCATTATGACCCATGTAACCAATTGTGACCTATTAGACTCGTTAGGAAGCCACAAACCCCTTTTACACACTAAGACCAAAATTATCAAAATAGGAGACATTACAGACCATAAACACGTGTTATACCTCAATTACACCAAATTTGGTCTAATCAGACTCATTATGACCAATGTAACCGATTTTGACCAATTAGACTCGCTAGGCGGCCACAAACCCCTTATACACACTAAGACCCAGATTATCAAAATAGGAGACATTACAGACCATAAACACCTGTTATACCTCAATTACACCAAATTTGGTCTAATCAGACTCATTATGACCCATGTAACCAATTATGACCAATTAGACTCGTTAGGCAGCCACAAACCCATTATACACCCTAGGACCAAAATTACAAAATAGGAGACATTACAGACCATAAACACACTCAATTACACCAAATTAGGTCTAATCAAACTCATTATGACCCATTTACTCCCATTATGATCAATTAGACTCGTTAGAGAGCCACAAACCCCTTATACCCAATAAGACAAAAATTACCCAAAAAGAAGCCAATTATAGACCACAAAAACCTGTTCCACTTCAATTACACCAAATTAGGTCTAATCAGACTCATTATGACCCATGTAACCAATTGTGACCTATTAGACTCGTTAGGAAGCCACAAACCCCTTATACAAACGAAGACCAAAATTATCAAAATAGGAGACATTATAGACCATAAACACGTGTTATACCTCAATTACACCAAATTTGGTCTAATCAGACTCATTATGACCCATTTACTCCCATTATGATCAATTAGACTTGTTAGAGAGCCACAAACCCCTTATACCCAATAAGACAAAAATTACCCAAAAAGGAGCCAATTATGGACCACAAAAACCTGTTCCACTTCAATTACAACAAATTAGGTCTAATCAGACTCATTATGACCCATGTAACCAATTGTGACCTAATAGACTCGTTAGGAAGCCACAAACCCCTTATACACACAAAGACCAAAATTATCAAAATAGGAGACATTACAGACCATAAACACCTGTTATACCTCAATTACACCAAATTTGGTCTAATCAAACTCATTATGACCCATGTAACCAATTATGACCAATTAGACTCGTTAGGCAGCCACAAACCGCTTATACACCCTAGGACCAAAATTACAAAATAGGAGACATTACAGACCATAAACACACTCAATTACACCAAATTAGGTCTAATCAGACTCATTATGACAAAATTACTCCCATTATGATCAATTAGACTTGCTAGAGAGCCACAAACCCCTTATACCCAATAAGACAAAAATTACCCAAAAAGGAGCCAATTAAGGACCACAAAAACCTGTTCCACTTCAATTACACCAAATTAGGTCTAATCAGACTCAATATGACCCATGTAACCAATTGTGATCTATTAGACTCGTTAGGAAGTCACAAACCCCTTATACACACCAAGACCAAAATTATCAAAATTGGAGACATTACAGACCATAAACACGTGTTATACCTCAATTACACCAAATTTGGTCTAATTAGACTCATTATGACCCATGTAACCGATTTTGACCAATTAGACTCGCTAGGCAGCCACAAACCCCTTATACACACTAAGACCAAAATTATCAAAATAGGAGACATTACAGACCATAAACACCTGTTATACCTCAATTACACCAAATTCGGTCTAATCAGACTCATTATGACCCATGTAACCAATTATGACCAATTAGACTCGTTAGGCAGCCACAAACCCCTTATACACACTAAGACCAAAATTATCAAAATAGGAGACATTACAGACCATAAACACACTCAATTACACCAAATTAGGTCTAATCAGATTCATTATGACCAATTTACTCTCATTATGATCAATTAGATTCGTTAGAGAGCCACAAACCCCTTATACCCAATAAGACAAAAATTACCCAAAAGGAGCCAATTATAGACCACAAAAACCTGTTCCACCTCAATTACACCAAATTTGGTCTAATCAGACTCATTATGACCCATGTAACCGATTTTGACCAATTAGTCTCGCTAGGCAGCCACAAACCCCTTATACAAACTAAGACCAAAATTATCAAAATAGGAGACATTACAGACCATAAACACGTGTTATACCTCAATTACACTAAATTTGGTCTAATCAGACTCATTATGACCCATGTAACCGATTTGAGCTATTAGACTCGTTAGCAATCTACAAACCCCTTATACAAACTAAGACCAAAATTATCAAAATAGGAGACATTACAGACCATAAACACGTGTTATACCTCAATTACACCAAATTTGGTCTATTCAGACTCATTATGACCCATGTAACCGATTTTGACCAATTAGACTCGCTAGGCAGCCACAAACCCCTTATAGACACTAAGGCCAAAATTATCAAAATAGGAGACATTACAGACCATAAACACCTGTTATACATCAATTACACCAAATTAGGTCTAATCAGACTCATTATGACCCACTCACTCCCATTATGATCAATTAGACTCGTTTGAGAGCCACAAACCCCTTATACCCAATAAGACAATAATTACCCAAAAAGGAGCCAATTATGGACCAGAAAAACCTGTTATACTTCAATTACACCAAATTAGGTCTAATCAGAATCATTATGACCCATGTAACCAATTGTGACCTATTAGACTCGTTAGGAAGCCACAAACCCCTTATACACACTAAGACCAAAATTATCAAAATAGGAGACATTACAGACCATAAACACCTGTTATACCTCAATTACACCAAATTTGGTCTAATCAAACTCATTATGACCCATGTAACCGATTTTGATCTAATTAGACTCGTTAGGCAGCCACAAACCCCTTATACGCACTAAGACCAAAATTATCAAAATAGGAGACATTACAGACCATAAACACCTGTTATACCTTAATTACATCAAATTTGGTCTAATCAAACTCATTATGACCTATGTAACCGATTTTGACCAATTAGTTTCGCTAGGTAGCCTACCCCTTATTCAAACTACGACCATATTTATCAAAATAGGAGACTTTACAGACCATAAACAGTTGTTATACATGAATTACACCAAATTAAGTCTAATCAGACTCATTATGACTCACCCACTCCCCTTATGATCAATTAGACTCGTTAGAGAGCCACAAATCCCTTGTACCCAAAAAGGAGCCAATTATGGACCACAAAAACCTGTTATACTTCAATTACACCAAATTAGGTCTAATCAGACTCATTATGACCCATGTAACCAATTGTGGCCTATTAGACTCGTTAGGAAGCCACAAACCCCTTATACACACTAAGACCATATTTATCAAAATAGGAGACATTACAGACCATAAACACCTGTTATACATCAATTACACCAAAGTAGGTCTAATCAGACTCATTATGACTCACTCACTCCCATTATGATCAATCAGGCTCGTTATGACCCATGTAACCAGTTGTGACCTATTAGACTCGTTAGGAAGCCACAAACCCCTTATACACACTAAGACCAAAATTATCAAAATAGGAGACATTACATACAATAAACACCTGTTATACATCAATTACACCAAATTTGGTCTAATCAGACTCATTATGACCCATGTAACCAATTGTGACCAAGTAGACTCGTTAGGCAGCCACAAACCCCCTTATACACACTACGACCAAAATTATCAAAATAGGAGACATTACAGACCATAAACACACTCAATTACACCAAATTAGGTCTAATCAGACTCATTACGACCCATTTACTCCCATTATGATCAATTAAACTCGTTAAAGAGCCACAAACCCCTTATACCCAATAAGACAAAAATTACCCAAAAAGGAGCCAATTATGGACCACAAAAACCTGTTCCATTTCAATTACACCAAATTAGGTCTAATCAGACTCATTATGACCCATGTAACCAATTGTGACCTATTAGACTCGTTAGGAAGCCACAAACCCCTTATACACACTAAGACCAAAATTATCAAAATAGGAGACATTACAGACCATAAACACGTGTTATACCTCAATTACACCAAATTTGGTCTAATCAGACTCATTATGACCAATGTAACCGATTTTGACCAATTAGACTCGCTAGGCGGCCACAAACCCCTTATACACACTAAGACCAAGATTATCAAAATAGGAGACATTACAGACCATAAACACCTGTTATACCTCAATTACACCAAATTTGGTCTAATCAGACTCATTATGACCCATGTAACCAATTATGACCAATTAGACTCGTTAGGCAGCCACAAACCCCTTATACACCCTAGGACCAAAATTATCAAAATAGGAGACATTACAGACCATAAACACACTCAATTACACCAAATTAGGTCTAATCAGACTCATTATGACCCATTTACTCCCATTATGATCAATTAGACTCGTTAGAGAGCCACAAACCCCTTATACCCAATAAGACAAAAATTACCCAAAAAGGAGCCAATTATAGACCACAAAAACCTGTTCCACTTCAATTACACCAAATTAGGTCAAATCAGACTCATTATGACCCATGTAACCAATTGTGACCTATTAGACTCGTTAGGAAGCCACAAACCCCTTATACAAACGAAGACCAAAATTATCAAAATAGGAGACATTATAGACCATAAACACGTGTTATACCTCAATTACACCAAATTTGGTCTAATCAGACTCATTATGACCCATTTACTCCCATTATGATCAATTAGACTTGTTAGAGAGCCACAAACCCCTTATACCCAATAAGACAAAAATTACCCAAAAAGGAGCCAATTATGGACCACAAAAACCTGTTCCACTTCAATTACAACAAATTAGGTCTAATCAGACTCATTATGACCCATGTAACCAATTGTGACCTAATAGACTCGTTAGGAAGCCACAAACCCCTTATACACACTAAGACCAAAATTATCAAAATAGGAGACATTACAGACCATAAACACCTGTTATACATCACTTACACCAAAGTAGGTCTAATCAGACTCATTATGACTCACTCACTCCCATTATGATCAATCAGACTCGTTATGACCCATGTAACCGATTTTGACCAATTAGACTCGCTAGGCGGCCACAAACCCCTTATACACACTAAGACCAAGATTATCAAAATAGGAGACATTATAGACCATAAACACCTGTTATACCTCAATTACACCAAATTTGGTCTAATCAGACTCATTATGACCCATGTAACCAATTATGACCAATTAGACTCGTTAGGCAGCCACAAACCCCTTATACACCCTAAGACCAAAATTATCAAAATAGGAGACATTACAGACCATAAACACACTCAATTACACCAAATTAGGTCTAATCAGACTCATTATGACCCATTTACTCCCATTATGATCAATTAGACTCGTTAGAGAGCCACAAACCCCTTATACCCAATAAGACAAAAATTACCCAAAAAGGAGCCAATTATGGACCACAAAAACCTGTTCCACTTCAATTACACCAAATTAGGTCTAATCAGACTCATTATGACCCATGTAACCAATTGTGACCTATTAGACTCGTTAGGAAGCCACAAACCCCTTATACACACTAAGACCAAAATTATCAAAATAGGAGACATTACAGACCATAAACACGTGTTATACCTCAATTACACCAAATTTGGTCTAATCAGACTCATTATGACCCATGTAACCGATTATGACCAATTAGACTCGTTAGGCAGCCACAAACCCCTTATACACCCTAGGACCAAAATTACAAAATAGGAGACATTACAGACCATAAACACACTCAATTACACCAAATTAGGTCTAATCAAACTCATTATGACCCATTTACTCCCATTATGATCAATTAGACTCGTTAGAGAGCCACAAACCCCTTATACCCAATAAGACAAAAATTACCCAAAAAGGAGCCAATTATAGACCACAAAAACCTGTTCCACTTCAATTACACCAAATTAGGTCTAATCAGACTCATTATGACCCATGTAACCAATTGTGACCTATTAGACTCGTTAGGAAGCCACAAACCCCTTATACAAACGAAGACCAAAATTATCAAAATAGGAGACATTATAGACCATAAACACGTGTTATACCTCAATTACACCAAATTTGGTCTAATCAGACTCATTATGACCCATTTACTCCCATTATGATCAATTAGACTTGTTAGAGAGCCACAAACCCCTTATACCCAATAAGACAATAATTACCCAAAAAGGAGCCAATTATGGACCACAAGAACCTGTTCCACTTCAATTACAACAAATTAGGTCTAATCAGACTCATTATGACCCATGTAACCAATTGTGACCTAATAGACTCGTTAGGAAGCCACAAACCCCTTATACACACAAAGACCAAAATTATCAAAATAGGAGACATTACAGACCATAAACACCTGTTATACCTCAATTACACCAAATTTGGTCTAATCAAACTCATTATGACCCATGTAACCAATTATGACCAATTAGACTCGTTAGGCAGCCACAAACCGCTTATACACCCTAGGACCAAAATTACAAAATAGGAGACATTACAGACCATAAACACACTCAATTACACCAAATTAGGTCTAATCAGACTCATTATGACAAAATTACTCCCATTATGATCAATTAGACTTGCTAGAGAGCCACAAACCCCTTATACCCAATAAGACAAAAATTACCCAAAAATGAGCCAATTAAGGACCACAAAAACCTGTTCCACTTCAATTACACCAAATTAGGTCTAATCAGACTCAATATGACCCATGTAACCAATTGTGATCTATTAGACTCGTTAGGAAGTCACAAACCCCTTATACACACCAAGACCAAAATTATCAAAATTGGAGACATTACAGACCATAAACACGTGTTATACCTCAATTACACCAAATTTGGTCTAATCAGACTCATTATGACCCATGTAACCGATTTTGACCAATTAGACTCGCTAGGCAGCCACAAACCCCTTATACACACTAAGACCAAAATTATCAAAATAAGAGACATTACAGACCATAAACACCTGTTATACCTCAATTACACCAAATTTGGTCTAATCAGACTCATTATGACCCATGTAACCAATTGTGACCTATTAGACTCGTTAGGAAGCCACAAACCCCTTATACACACTAAGACCAAAATTATCAAAATAGGAGACATTACAGACCATAAACACGTGTTATACCTCAATTACACCAAATTTGGTCTAATCAGACTCATTATGACCCATGTAACCAATTGTGACCTATTAGACTCGTTAGGAAGCCACAAACCCCTTATACACACTAAGACCAAAATTATCAAAATAGGAGACATTACAGACCATAAACACCTGTTATACCTCAATTACACCAAATTTGGTCTAATCAGACTCATTATGACCCATGTAACCAACTATGACCAATTAGACTCGTTAGGCAGCCACAAACCCCTTATACACCCTAGGACCAAAATTATCAAAATAGGAGACATTACAGACCATAAACACACTCAATTACACCAAATTAGGTCTAATCAGACTCATTATGACCCATTTACTCCCATTATGATCAATTAGACTCGTTAGAGAGCCACAAACCCCTTATACCCAATAAGACAAAAATTACCCAAAAAGGAGCCAATTATAGACCACAAAAACCTGTTCCACTTCAATTACACCAAATTAGGTCAAATCAGACTCATTATGACCCATGTAACCAATTGTGACCTATTAGACTCGTTAGGAAGCCACAAACCCCTTATACAAACGAAGACCAAAATTATCAAAATAGGAGACATTATAGACCATAAACACGTGTTATACCTCAATTACACCAAATTTGGTCTAATCAGACTCATTATGACCCATTTACTCCCATTATGATCAATTAGACTTGTTAGAGAGCCACAAACCCCTTATACCCCAATAAGACAAAAATTACCCAAAAAGGAGCCAATTATGGACCACAAAAACCTGTTCCACTTCAATTACAACAAATTAGGTCTAATCAGACTCATTATGACCCATGTAACCAATTGTGACCTAATAGACTCGTTAGGAAGCCACAAACCCCTTATACACACTAAGACCAAAATTATCAAAATAGGAGACATTACAGACCATAAACACCTGTTATACATCACTTACACCAAAGTAGGTCTAATCAGACTCATTATGACTCACTCACTCCCATTATGATCAATCAGACTCGTTATGACCCATGTAACCAGTTGTGACCTATTAGACTCGTTAGGAAGCCACAAACCCACTAAGACCAAAATTATCAAAATAGGAGACATTACAGACAATAAACACCTGTTATACATCAATTACACCAAATTTGGTCTAATCAGACTCATTATGACCCATGTAACCAATTGTGACCAAGTAGACTCGTTAGGCAGCCACAAACCCCTTATACACACTACGACCAAAATTATCAAAATAGGAGACATTACAGACCATAAACACACTCAATTACACCAAATTAGGTCTAATCAGACTCATTACGACCCATTTACTCCCATTATGATCAATTAAACTCGTTAAAGAGCCACAAACCCCTTATACCCAATAAGACAAAAATTACCCAAAAAGGAGCCAATTATGGACCACAAAAACCTGTTCCACTTCAATTACACCAAATTAGGTCTAATCAGACTCATTATGACCCATGTAACCAATTGTGACCTATTAGACTCGTTAGGAAGCCACAAACCCCTTATACACACTAAGACCAAAATTATCAAAATAGGAGACATTACAGACCATAAACACGTGTTATACCTCAATTACACCAAATTTGGTCTAATCAGACTCATTATGACCCATGTAACCGATTATGACCAATTAGACTCGTTAGGCAGCCACAAACCCCTTATACACCCTAGGACCAAAATTACAAAATAGGAGACATTACAGACCATAAACACACTCAATTACACCAAATTAGGTCTAATCAAACTCATTATGACCCATTTACTCCCATTATGATCAATTAGACTCGTTAGAGAGCCACAAACCCCTTATACCCAATAAGACAAAAATTACCCAAAAAGGAGCCAATTATAGACCACAAAAACCTGTTCCACTTCAATTACACCAAATTAGGTCTAATCAGACTCATTATGACCCATGTAACCAATTGTGACCTATTAGACTCGTTAGGAAGCCACAAACCCCTTATACAAACGAAGACCAAAATTATCAAAATAGGAGACATTATAGACCATAAACACGTGTTATACCTCAATTACACCAAATTTGGTCTAATCAGACTCATTATGACCCATTTACTCCCATTATGATCAATTAGACTTGTTAGAGAGCCACAAACCCCTTATACCCAATAAGACAATAATTACCCAAAAAGGAGCCAATTATGGACCACAAGAACCTGTTCCACTTCAATTACAACAAATTAGGTCTAATCAGACTCATTATGACCCATGTAACCAATTGTGACCTAATAGACTCGTTAGGAAGCCACAAACCCCTTATACACACAAAGACCAAAATTATCAAAATAGGAGACATTACAGACCATAAACACCTGTTATACCTCAATTACACCAAATTTGGTCTAATCAAACTCATTATGACCCATGTAACCAATTATGACCAATTAGACTCGTTAGGCAGCCACAAACCGCTTATACACCCTAGGACCAAAATTACAAAATAGGAGACATTACAGACCATAAACACACTCAATTACACCAAATTAGGTCTAATCAGACTCATTATGACAAAATTACTCCCATTATGATCAATTAGACTTGCTAGAGAGCCACAAACCCCTTATACCCAATAAGACAAAAATTACCCAAAAATGAGCCAATTAAGGACCACAAAAACCTGTTCCACTTCAATTACACCAAATTAGGTCTAATCAGACTCAATATGACCCATGTAACCAATTGTGATCTATTAGACTCGTTAGGAAGTCACAAACCCCTTATACACACCAAGACCAAAATTATCAAAATTGGAGACATTACAGACCATAAACACGTGTTATACCTCAATTACACCAAATTTGGTCTAATCAGACTCATTATGACCCATGTAACCGATTTTGACCAATTAGACTCGCTAGGCAGCCACAAACCCCTTATACACACTAAGACCAAAATTATCAAAATAAGAGACATTACAGACCATAAACACCTGTTATACCTCAATTACACCAAATTTGGTCTAATCAGACTCATTATGACCCATGTAACCAATTGTGACCTATTAGACTCGTTAGGAAGCCACAAACCCCTTATACACACTAAGACCAAAATTATCAAAATAGGAGACATTACAGACCATAAACACGTGTTATACCTCAATTACACCAAATTTGGTCTAATCAGACTCATTATGACCCATGTAACCAATTGTGACCTATTAGACTCGTTAGGAAGCCACAAACCCCTTATACACACTAAGACCAAAATTATCAAAATAGGAGACATTACAGACCATAAACACCTGTTATACCTCAATTACACCAAATTTGGTCTAATCAGACTCATTATGACCCATGTAACCAACTATGACCAATTAGACTCGTTAGGCAGCCACAAATCCCTTATACACCCTAGGACCAAAATTATCAAAATAGGAGACATTACAGACCATAAACACACTCAATTACACCAAATTAGGTCTAATCAGACTCATTATGACCCATTTACTCCCATTATGATCAATTAGACTCGTTAGAGAGCCACAAACCCCTTATACCCAATAAGACAAAAATTACCCAAAAAGGAGCCAATTATAGACCACAAAAACCTGTTCCACTTCAATTACACCAAATTAGGTCAAATCAGACTCATTATGACCCATGTAACCAATTGTGACCTATTAGACTCGTTAGGAAGCCACAAACCCCTTATACAAACGAAGACCAAAATTATCAAAATAGGAGACATTATAGACCATAAACACGTGTTATACCTCAATTACACCAAATTTGGTCTAATCAGACTCATTATGACCCATTTACTCCCATTATGATCAATTAGACTTGTTAGAGAGCCACAAACCCCTTATACCCCAATAAGACAAAAATTACCCAAAAAGGAGCCAATTATGGACCACAAAAACCTGTTCCACTTCAATTACAACAAATTAGGTCTAATCAGACTCATTATGACCCATGTAACCAATTGTGACCTAATAGACTCGTTAGGAAGCCACAAACCCCTTATACACACTAAGACCAAAATTATCAAAATAGGAGACATTACAGACCATAAACACCTGTTATACATCACTTACACCAAAGTAGGTCTAATCAGACTCATTATGACTCACTCACTCCCATTATGATCAATCAGACTCGTTATGACCCATGTAACCAGTTGTGACCTATTAGACTCGTTAGGAAGCCACAAACCCACTAAGACCAAAATTATCAAAATAGAAGACATTACAGACAATAAACACCTGTTATACATCAATTACACCAAATTTGGTCTAATCAGACTCATTATGACCCATGTAACCAATTGTGACCAAGTAGACTCGTTAGGCAGCCACAAACCCCTTATACACACTACGACCAAAATTATCAAAATAGGAGACATTACAGACCATAAACACACTCAATTACACCAAATTAGGTCTAATCAGACTCATTACGACCCATTTACTCCCATTATGATCAATTAAACTCGTTAAAGAGCCACAAACCCCTTATACCCAATAAGACAAAAATTACCCAAAAAGGAGCCAATTATGGACCACAAAAACCTGTTCCATTTCAATTACACCAAATTAGGTCTAATCAGACTCATTATGACCCATGTAACCAATTGTGACCTATTAGACTCGTTAGGAAGCCACAAACCCCTTATACACACAAAGACCAAAATTATCAAAATAGGAGACATTACAGACCATAAACACGTGTTATACCTCAATTACACCAAATTTGGTCTAATCAGACTCATTATGACCCATGTAACCGATTTTGACCAATTAGACTCGCTAGGCGGCCACAAACCCCTTATACACACTAAGACCAAGATTATCAAAATAGGAGACATTACAGACCATAAACACCTGTTATACCTCAATTACACCAAATTTGGTCTAATCAGACTCATTATGACCCATGTAACCAATTATGACCAATTAGACTCGTTAGGCAGCCACAAACCCCTTATACACCCTAGGACCAAAATTATCAAAATAGGAGACATTACAGACCATAAACACACTCAATTACACCAAATTAGGTCTAATCAGACTCATTATGACCCATTTACTCCCATTATGATCAATTAGACTCGTTAGAGAGCCACAAACCCCTTATACCCAATAAGACAAAAATTACCCAAAAAGGAGCCAATTATGGACCACAAAAACCTGTTCCACTTCAATTACACCAAATTAGGTCTAATCAGACTCATTATGACCCATGTAACCAATTGTGACCTATTAGACTCGTTAGGAAGCCACAAACCCCTTATACACACTAAGACCAAAATTATCAAAATAGGAGACATTACAGACCATAAACACGTGTTATACCTCAATTACACCAAATTTGGTCTAATCAGACTCATTATGACCCATGTAACCGATTATGACCAATTAGACTCGTTAGGCAGCCACAAACCCCTTATACACCCTAGGACCAAAATTACAAAATAGGAGACATTACAGACCATAAACACACTCAATTACACCAAATTAGGTCTAATCAAACTCATTATGACCCATTTACTCCCATTATGATCAATTAGACTCGTTAGAGAGCCACAAACCCCTTATACCCAATAAGACAAAAATTACCCAAAAAGGAGCCAATTATAGACCACAAAAACCTGTTCCACTTCAATTACACCAAATTAGGTCTAATCAGACTCATTATGACCCATGTAACCAATTGTGACCTATTAGACTCGTTAGGAAGCCACAAACCCCTTATACAAACGAAGACCAAAATTATCAAAATAGGAGACATTATAGACCATAAACACGTGTTATACCTCAATTACACCAAATTTGGTCTAATCAGACTCATTATGACCCATTTACTCCCATTATGATCAATTAGACTTGTTAGAGAGCCACAAACCCCTTATACCCAATAAGACAATAATTACCCAAAAAGGAGCCAATTATGGACCACAAGAACCTGTTCCACTTCAATTACAACAAATTAGGTCTAATCAGACTCATTATGACCCATGTAACCAATTGTGACCTAATAGACTCGTTAGGAAGCCACAAACCCCTTATACACACAAAGACCAAAATTATCAAAATAGGAGACATTACAGACCATAAACACCTGTTATACCTCAATTACACCAAATTTGGTCTAATGAAACTCATTATGACCCATGTAACCAATTATGACCAATTAGACTCGTTAGGCAGCCACAAACCGCTTATACACCCTAGGACCAAAATTACAAAATAGGAGACATTACAGACCATAAACACACTCAATTACACCAAATTAGGTCTAATCAGACTCATTATGACAAAATTACTCAAATTATGATCAATTAGACTTGCTAGAGAGCCACAAACCCCTTATACCCAATAAGACAAAAATTACCCAAAAAGGAGCCAATTAAGGACCACAAAAACCTGTTCCACTTCAATTACACCAAATTAGGTCTAATCAGACTCAATATGACCCATGTAACCAATTGTGATCTATTAGACTCGTTAGGAAGTCACAAACCCCTTATACACACCAAGACCAAAATTATCAAAATTGGAGACATTGCAGACCATAAACACGTGTTATACCTCAATTACACCAAATTTGGTCTAATCAGACTCATTATGACCCATGTAACCGATTTTGACCAATTAGACTCGCTAGGCAGCCACAAACCCCTTATACACACTAAGACCAAAATTATCAAAATAGGAGACATTACAGACCATAAACACCTGTTATACCTCAATTACACCAAATTTGGTCTAATCAGACTCATTATGACCCATGTAACCAATTATGACCAATTAGACTCGTTAGGCAGCCACAAACCCCTTATACACACTAAGACCAAAATTATCAAAATAGGAGACATTACAGACCATAAACACACTCAATTACACCAAATTAGGTCTAATCAGATTCATTATGACCAATTTACTCTCATTATGATCAATTAGATTCGTTAGAGAGCCACAAACCCCTTATACCCAATAAGACAAAAATTACCCAAAAGGAGCCAATTATAGACCACAAAAACCTGTTCCACCTCAATTACACCAAATTTGGTCTAATCAGACTCATTATGACCCATGTAACCGATTTTGACCAATTAGTCTCGCTAGGCAGCCACAAACCCCTTATACAAACTAAGACCAAAATTATCAAAATAGGAGACATTACAGACCATAAACACGTGTTATACCTCAATTACACTAAATTTGGTCTAATCAGACTCATTATGACCCATGTAACCGATTTGAGCTATTAGACTCGTTAGGAAGCCACAAACCCCTTATACAAACTAAGACCAAAATTATCAAAATAGGAGACATTACAGACCATAAACACGTGTTATACCTCAATTACACCAAATTTGGTCTATTCAGACTCATTATGACCCATGTAACCGATTTTGACCAATTAGACTCGCTAGGCAGCCACAAACCCCTTATAGACACTAAGGCCAAAATTATCAAAATAGGAGACATTACAGACCATAAACACCTGTTATACATCAATTACACCAAATTAGGTCTAATCAGACTCATTATGACCCACTCACTCCCATTATGATCAATTAGACTCGTTTGAGAGCCACAAACCCCTTATACCCAATAAGACAATAATTACCCAAAAAGGAGCCAATTATGGACCAGAAAAACCTGTTATACTTCAATTACACCAAATTAGGTCTAATCAGAATCATTATGACCCATGTAACCAATTGTGACCTATTAGACTCGTTAGGAAGCCACAAACCCCTTATACACACTAAGACCAAAATTATCAAAATAGGAGACATTACAGACCATAAACACCTGTTATACCTCAATTACACCAAATTTGGTCTAATCAAACTCATTATGACCCATGTAACCGATTTTGATCTAATTAGACTCGTTAGGCAGCCACAAACCCCTTATACACACTAAGACCAAAATTATCAAAATAGGAGACATTACAGACCATAAACACCTGTTATACCTTAATTACATCAAATTTGGTCTAATCAAACTCATTATGACCTATGTAACCGATTTTGACCAATTAGATTCGCTAGGTAGCCTACCCCTTATTCAAACTACGACCATATTTATCAAAATAGGAGACTTTACAGACCATAAACAGTTGTTATACATCAATTACACAAAATTAGGTCTAATCAGACTCATTATGACTCACCCACTCCCCTTATGATCAATTAGACTCGTTAGAGAGCCACAAATCCCTTGTACCCAATAAGAAAATAATTACCCAAAAAGGAGCCAATTATGGACCACAAAAACCTGTTATACTTCAATTACACCAATTAGGTCTAATCAGACTCATTATGACCCATGTAACCAATTGTGACCTATTAGACTCGTTAGGAAGCCACAAACCCCTTATACACACTAAGACCATATTTATCAAAATAGGAGACATTACAGACCATAAACACTGTTATACATCAATTACACCAAAGTAGGTCTAATCAGACTCATTATGACTCACTCACTCCCATTATGATCAATTTGACTTGTTATGACCCATGTAACCAGTTGTGACCTATTAGACTCGTTAGGAAGCCACAAACCCCTTATACACACTAAGACCAAAATTATCAAAATAGGAGACATTACAGACAATAAACACCTGTTATACATCAATTACACCAAATTTGGTCTAATCAGACTCATTATGACCCATGTAACCAATTGTGACCAAGTAGACTCGTTAGGCAGCCACAAACCCCTTATACACACTACGACCAAAATTATCAAAATAGGAGACATTACAGACCATAAACACCTGTTATACCTTAATTACACCAAATTTGGTCTAATCAGACTCATTATGACCCATGTAACCAATTATGACCAATTAGACTCGTTAGGCAGCCACAAACCCCTTATACACCCTAGGACCAAAATTATCAAAATAGGAGACATTACAGACCATAAACACACTCAATTACACCAAATTAGGTCTAATCAGACTCATTACGACCCATTTACTCCCATTATGATCAATTAAACTCGTTAAAGAGCCACAAACCCCTTATACCCAATAAGACAAAAATTACCCAAAAAGGAGCCAATTATGGACCACAAAAACCTGTTCCATTTCAATTACACCAAATTAGGTCTAATCAGACTCATTATGACCCATGTAACCAATTGTGACCTATTAGACTCGTTAGGAAGCCACAAACCCCTTATACACACTAAGACCAAAATTATCAAAATAGGAGACATTACAGACCATAAACACGTGTTATACCTCAATTACACCAAATGTGGTCTAATCAGACTCATTATGGACCCATGTAACCGATTTTGACCAATTAGACTCGCTAGGCGGCCACAAACCCCTTATACACACTAAGACCAAGATTATCAAAATAGGAGACATTACAGACCATAAACACCTGTTATACCTTAATTACACCAAATTTGGTCTAATCAGACTCATTATGACCCATGTAACCAATTATGACCAATTAGACTCGTTAGGCAGCCACAAACCCCTAATACACCCTAGGACCAAAATTATCAAAATAGGAGACATTACAGACCATAAACACACTCAATTACACCAAATTAGGTCTAATCAGACTCATTATGACCCATTTACTCCCATTATGATCAATTAGACTCGTTAGAGAGCCACAAACCCCTTATACCCAATAAGACAAAAATTACCCAAAAAGGAGCCAATTATAGACCACAAAAACCTGTTCCACTTCAATTACACCAAATTAGGTCAAATCAGACTCATTATGACCCATGTAACCAATTGTGACCTATTAGACTCGTTAGGAAGCCACAAACCCCTTATACAAACGAAGACCAAAATTATCAAAATAGGAGACATTATAGACCATAAACACGTGTTATACCTCAATTACACCAAATTTGGTCTAATCAGACTCATTATGACCCATTTACTCCCGTTATGATCAATTAGACTTGTTAGAGAGCCACAAACCCCTTATACCCAATAAGACAAAAATTACCCAAAAAGGAGCCAATTATGGACCACAAAAACCTGTTCCACTTCAATTACAACAAATTAGGTCTAATCAGACTCATTATGACCCATGTAACCAATTGTGACCTAATAGACTCGTTAGGAAGCCACAAACCCCTTATACACACTAAGACCAAAATTATCAAAATAGGAGACATTACAGACCATAAACACCTGTTATACATCACTTACACCAAAGTAGGTCTAATCAGACTCATTATGACTCACTCACTCCCATTATGATCAATCAGACTCGTTATGACCCATGTAACCAGTTGTGACCTATTAGACTCGTTAGGAAGCCACAAACCCCTTATACACACTAAGACCAAAATTATCAAAATAGGAGACATTACAGACAATAAACACCTGTTCCACTTCAATTACACCAAATTTGGTCTAATCAGACTCAATATGACCCATGTAACCAATTGTGATCTATTAGACTCGTTAGGAAGCCACAAACCCCTTATACACACTAAGACCAAAATTATCAAAATAGGAGACATTATAGACCATAAAACACGTGTTATACCTCAATTACACCAAATTTGGTCTAATCAGACTCATTATGACCCATTTACTCCCATTATGATCAATTAGACTTGTTAGAGAGCCACAAACCCCTTATACCTAATAAGACAAAAATTACCCAAAAAGGAGCCAATTATGGACCACAAAAACCTGTTCCACTTCAATTACACCAAATTAGGTCTAATCAGACTCAATATGACCCATGTAACCAATTGTGATCTATTAGACTCGTTAGGAAGCCACAAACCCCTTATACACAGTAAGACCAAAATTATCAAAATAGGAGACATTACAGACCATAAACACCTGTTATACCTCAATTACACCAAATTTGGTGTAATCAGACTCATTATGACCCATGTAACAAATTATGACCAATTAGACTCGTTAGGCAGCCACAAACCCCTTATACACACTAAGACCAAAATTATCAAAACAGGAGACATTACAGATCATAAACACACTCAATTACACCAAATTAGGTCTAATCAGATTCATTATGACCAATTTACTCTCATTATGATCAATTAGACTCGTTAGAGAGCCACAAACCCCTTATACCCAATAAGACAAAAATTACCCAAAAAGGAGCCAATTATAGACCACAAAAACCTGTTCCACTTCAATTACACCAAATTAGGTCTAATCAGACTCATTATGACCCATGTAACCAATTGTGACCTATTAGACTCGTTAGGAAGCCACAAACCCCTTATACAAACTAAGACCAAAATTATCAAAATAGGAGACATTACAGACCATAAACACGTGTTATACCTCAATTACACCAAATGTGGTCTAATCAGACTCATTATGGACCCATGTAACCGATTTTGACCAATTAGACTCGCTAGGCGGCCACAAACCCCTTATACACACTAAGACCAAGATTATCAAAATAGGAGACATTACAGACCATAAACACCTGTTATACCTTAATTACACCAAATTTGGTCTAATCAGACTCATTATGACCCATGTAACCAATTATGACCAATTAGACTCGTTAGGCAGCCACAAACCCCTTATACACCCTAGGACCAAAATTATCAAAATAGGAGACATTACAGACCATAAACACACTCAATTACACCAAATTAGGTCTAATCAGACTCATTATGACCCATTTACTCCCATTATGATCAATTAGACTCGTTAGAGAGCCACAAACCCCTTATACCCAATAAGACAAAAATTACCCAAAAAGGAGCCAATTATAGACCACAAAAACCTGTTCCACTTCAATTACACCAAATTAGGTCAAATCAGACTCATTATGACCCATGTAACCAATTGTGACCTATTAGACTCGTTAGGAAGCCACAAACCCCTTATACAAACGAAGACCAAAATTATCAAAATAGGAGACATTATAGACCATAAACACGTGTTATACCTCAATTACACCAAATTTGGTCTAATCAGACTCATTATGACCCATTTACTCCCGTTATGATCAATTAGACTTGTTAGAGAGCCACAAACCCCTTATACCCAATAAGACAAAAATTACCCAAAAAGGAGCCAATTATGGACCACAAAAACCTGTTCCACTTCAATTACAACAAATTAGGTCTAATCAGACTCATTATGACCCATGTAACCAATTGTGACCTAATAGACTCGTTAGGAAGCCACAAACCCCTTATACACACTAAGACCAAAATTATCAAAATAGGAGACATTACAGACCATAAACACCTGTTATACATCACTTACACCAAAGTAGGTCTAATCAGACTCATTATGACTCACTCACTCCCATTATGATCAATCAGACTCGTTATGACCCATGTAACCAGTTGTGACCTATTAGACTCGTTAGGAAGCCACAAACCCCTTATACACACTAAGACCAAAATTATCAAAATAGGAGACATTACAGACAATAAACACCTGTTCCACTTCAATTACACCAAATTTGGTCTAATCAGACTCAATATGACCCATGTAACCAATTGTGATCTATTAGACTCGTTAGGAAGCCACAAACCCCTTATACACACTAAGACCAAAATTATCAAAATAGGAGACATTATAGACCATAAAACACGTGTTATACCTCAATTACACCAAATTTGGTCTAATCAGACTCATTATGACCCATTTACTCCCATTATGATCAATTAGACTTGTTAGAGAGCCACAAACCCCTTATACCTAATAAGACAAAAATTACCCAAAAAGGAGCCAATTATGGACCACAAAAACCTGTTCCACTTCAATTACACCAAATTAGGTCTAATCAGACTCAATATGACCCATGTAACCAATTGTGATCTATTAGACTCGTTAGGAAGCCACAAACCCCTTATACACAGTAAGACCAAAATTATCAAAATAGGAGACATTACAGACCATAAACACCTGTTATACCTCAATTACACCAAATTTGGTGTAATCAGACTCATTATGACCCATGTAACAAATTATGACCAATTAGACTCGTTAGGCAGCCACAAACCCCTTATACACACTAAGACCAAAATTATCAAAACAGGAGACATTACAGATCATAAACACACTCAATTACACCAAATTAGGTCTAATCAGATTCATTATGACCAATTTACTCTCATTATGATCAATTAGACTCGTTAGAGAGCCACAAACCCCTTATACCCAATAAGACAAAAATTACCCAAAAAGGAGCCAATTATAGACCACAAAAACCTGTTCCACTTCAATTACACCAAATTAGGTCTAATCAGACTCATTATGACCCATGTAACCAATTGTGACCTATTAGACTCGTTAGGAAGCCACAAACCCCTTATACAAACTAAGACCAAAATTATCAAAATAGGAGACATTACAGACCATAAACACGTGTTATACCTCAATTACACCAAATTTGGTCTAATCAGACTCATTATGACCCATGTAACCGATTTTGACCTATTAGACTCGTTAGGAAGCCACAAACCCCTTATACAAACTAAGACCAAAATTATCAAAATAGGAGACATTACAGACCATAAACTCGTGTTATACCTCAATTACACCAAATTTGGTCTATTCAGACTCATTATGACCCATGTAACCGATTTAGACCAATTAGACTCGCTAGGCAGCCACAAACCCCTTATACACACTAAGACCAAGATTATCAAAATAGGAGACATTACAGACCATAAACACCTGTTATACCTCAATTACACCAAATTTGGTCTAATCAGACTCATTATGACCCATGTAACCAATTATGACCAATTAGACTCGTTAGGCAGCCACAAACCCCTTATACACCCTAGGACCAAAATTATCAAAATAGGAGACATTACAGACCATAAACACACTCAATTACACCAAATTAGGTCTAATCAGACTCATTATGACCCATTTACTCCCATTATGATCAATTAGACTCGTTAGAGAGCCACAAACCCCTTATACCCAATAAGACAAAAATTACCCAAAAAGGAGCCAATTATAGACCACAAAAACCTGTTCCACTTCAATTACACCAAATTAGGTCTAATCAGACTCATTATGACCCATGTAACCAATTGTGACCTATTAGACTCGTTAGGAACCCACAAACCCCTTATACAAACGAAGACCAAAATTATCAAAATAGGAGACATTATAGACCATAAACACGTGTTATACCTCAATTACACCAAATTTGGTCTAATCAGACTCATTATGACCCATTTACTCCCATTATGATCAATTAGACTTGTTAGAGAGCCACACACCCCTTATACCCAATAAGACAAAAATTACCCAAAAAGGAGCCAATTATGGACCACAAAAACCTGTTCCACTTCAATTACAACAAATTAGGTCTAATCAGACTCATTATGACCCATGTAACCAATTGTGACCTAATAGACTCGTTAGGAAGCCACAAACCCCTTATACACACTAAGACCAAAATTATCAAAATAGGAGACATTACAGACCATAAACACCTGTTATACATCACTTACACCAAATTAGGTCTAATCAGACTCATTATTACCCATTTCCTCCCATTATGATCAATTAGACTTGTTAGAGAGCCACAAACCCCTTATACCTAATAAGACAAAAATTACCCAAAAAGGAGCCAATTATGGACCACAAAAACCTGTTCCACTTCAATTACACCAAATTAGGTCTAATCAGACTCAATATGACCCATGTAACCAATTGTGATCTATTAGACTCGTTAGGAAGCCACAAACCCCTTATACACACTAAGACCAAAATTATCAAAATAGGAGACATTATAGACCATAAACACGTGTTATACCTCAATTACACCAAATTTGGTCTAATCAGACTCATTATGACCCATTTACTCCCATTATGATCAATTAGACTTGTTAGAGAGCCACACACCCCTTATACCCAATAAGACAAAAATTACCCAAAAAGGAGCCAATTATGGACCACAAAAACCTGTTCCACTTCAATTACAACAAATTAGGTCTAATCAGACTCATTATGACCCATGTAACCAATTGTGACCTAATAGACTCGTTAGGAAGCCACAAACCCCTTATACACACTAAGACCAAAATTATCAAAATAGGAGACATTACAGACCATAAACACCTGTTATACATCACTTACACCAAATTAGGTCTAATCAGACTCATTATTACCCATTTCCTCCCATTATGATCAATTAAACTTGTTAGAGAGCCACAAACCCCTTATACCTAATAAGACAAAAATTACCCAAAAAGGAGCCAATTATGGACCACAAAAACCTGTTCCACTTCAATTACACCAAATTAGGTCTAATCAGACTCAATATGACCCATGTAACCAATTGTGATCTATTAGACTCGTTAGGAAGCCACAAACCCCTTATACACACTAAGACCAAAATTATCAAAATAGGAGACATTACAGACCATAAACACCTGTTATACCTCAATTACACCAAATTTGGTGTAATCAGACTCATTATGACCCATGTAACAAATTATGACCAATTAGACTCGTTAGGCAGCCACAAACCCCTTATACACACTAAGACCAAAATTATCAAAACAGGAGACATTACAGATCATAAACACACTCAATTACACCAAATTAGGTCTAATCAGATTCATTATGACCAATTTACTCTCATTATGATCAATTAGACTCGTTAGAGAGCCACAAACCCCTTATACCCAATAAGACAAAAATTACCCAAAAAGGAGCCAATTATAGACCACAAAAACCTGTTCCACTTCAATTACACCAAATTAGGTCTAATCAGACTCATTATGACCCATGTAACCAATTGTGACCTATTAGACTCGTTAGGAAGCCACAAACCCCTTATACAAACTAAGACCAAAATTATCAAAATAGGAGACATTACAGACCATAAACACGTGTTATACCTCAATTACACCAAATTTGGTCTAATCAGACTCATTATGACCCATGTAACCGATTTTGACCTATTAGACTCGTTAGGAAGCCACAAACCCCTTATACAAACTAAGACCAAAATTATCAAAATAGGAGACATTACAGACCATAAACACGTGTTATACCTCAATTACACCAAATTTGGTCTATTCAGACTCATTATGACCCATGTAACCGATTTTGACCAATTAGACTCGCTAGGCAGCCACAAACCCCTTATACACACTAAGACCAAGATTATCAAAATAGGAGACATTACAGACCATAAACACCTGTTATACCTCAATTACACCAAATTTGGTCTAATCAGACTCATTATGACCCATGTAACCAATTATGACCAATTAGACTCGTTAGGCAGCCACAAACCCCTTATACACCCTAGGACCAAAATTATCAAAATAGGAGACATTACAGACCATAAACACACTCAATTACACCAAATTAGGTCTAATCAGACTCATTATGACCCATTTACTCCCATTATGATCAATTAGACTCGTTAGAGAGCCACAAACCCCTTATACCCAATAAGACAAAAATTACCCAAAAAGGAGCCAATTATAGACCACAAAAACCTGTTCCACTTCAATTACACCAAATTAGGTCTAATCAGACTCATTATGACCCATGTAACCAATTGTGACCTATTAGACTCGTTAGGAAGCCACAAACCCCTTATACAAACGAAGACCAAAATTATCAAAATAGGAGACATTATAGACCATAAACACGTGTTATACCTCAATTACACCAAATTTGGTCTAATCAGACTCATTATGACCCATTTACTCCCATTATGATCAATTAGACTTGTTAGAGAGCCACACACCCCTTATACCCAATAAGACAAAAATTACCCAAAAAGGAGCCAATTATGGACCACAAAAACCTGTTCCACTTCAATTACAACAAATTAGGTCTAATCAGACTCATTATGACCCATGTAACCAATTGTGACCTAATAGACTCGTTAGGAAGCCACAAACCCCTTATACACACTAAGACCAAAATTATCAAAATAGGAGACATTACAGACCATAAACACCTGTTATACATCACTTACACCAAATTAGGTCTAATCAGACTCATTATTACCCATTTCCTCCCATTATGATCAATTAGACTTGTTAGAGAGCCACAAACCCCTTATACCTAATAAGACAAAAATTACCCAAAAAGGAGCCAATTATGGACCACAAAAACCTGTTCCACTTCAATTACACCAAATTAGGTCTAATCAGACTCAATATGACCCATGTAACCAATTGTGATCTATTAGACTCGTTAGGAAGCCACAAACCCCTTATACACACTAAGACCAAAATTATCAAAATAGGAGACATTATAGACCATAAAACACGTGTTATACCTCAATTACACCAAATTTGGTCTAATCAGACTCATTATGACCCATTTATTCCCATTATGATCAATTAGACTTGTTAGAGAGCCACAAACCCCTTATACCTAATAAGACAAAAATTACCCAAAAAGGAGCCAATTATGGACCACAAAAACCTGTTCCACTTCAATTACACCAAATTAGGTCTAATCAGACTCAATATGACCCATGTAACCAATTGTGATCTATTAGACTCGTTAGGAAGCCACAAACCCCTTATACACAGTAAGACCAAAATTATCAAAATAGGAGACATTACAGACCATAAACACCTGTTATACCTCAATTACACCAAATTTGGTGTAATCAGACTCATTATGACCCATGTAACAAATTATGACCAATTAGACTCGTTAGGCAGCCACAAACCCCTTATACACACTAAGACCAAAATTATCAAAACAGGAGACATTACAGATCATAAACACACTCAATTACACCAAATTAGGTCTAATCAGATTCATTATGACCAATTTACTCTCATTATGATCAATTAGACTCGTTAGAGAGCCACAAACCCCTTATACCCAATAAGACAAAAATTACCCAAAAAGGAGCCAATTATAGACCACAAAAACCTGTTCCACTTCAATTACACCAAATTAGGTCTAATCAGACTCATTATGACCCATGTAACCAATTGTGACCTATTAGACTCGTTAGGAAGCCACAAACCCCTTATACAAACTAAGACCAAAATTATCAAAATAGGAGACATTACAGACCATAAACACGTGTTATACCTCAATTACACCAAATTTGGTCTAATCAGACTCATTATGACCCATGTAACCGATTTTGACCTATTAGACTCGTTAGGAAGCCACAAACCCCTTATACAAACTAAGACCAAAATTATCAAAATAGGAGACATTACAGACCATAAACACGTGTTATACCTCAATTACACCAAATTTGGTCTATTCAGACTCATTATGACCCATGTAACCGATTTTGACCAATTAGACTCGCTAGGCAGCCACAAACCCCTTATACACACTAAGACCAAGATTATCAAAATAGGAGACATTACAGACCATAAACACCTGTTATACCTCAATTACACCAAATTTGGTCTAATCAGACTCATTATGACCCATGTAACCAATTATGACCAATTAGACTCGTTAGGCAGCCACAAACCCCTTATACACCCTAGGACCAAAATTATCAAAATAGGAGACATTACAGACCATAAACACACTCAATTACACCAAATTAGGTCTAATCAGACTCATTATGACCCATTTACTCCCATTATGATCAATTAGACTCGTTAGAGAGCCACAAACCCCTTATACCCAATAAGACAAAAATTACCCAAAAAGGAGCCAATTATAGACCACAAAAACCAGTTCCACTTCAATTACACCAAATTAGGTCTAATCAGACTCATTATGACCCATGTAACCAATTGTGACCTATTAGACTCGTTAGGAAGCCACAAACCCCTTATACAAACGAAGACCAAAATTATCAAAATAGGAGACATTATAGACCATAAACACGTGTTATACCTCAATTACACCAAATTTGGTCTAATCAGACTCATTATGACCCATTTACTCCCATTATGATCAATTAGACTTGTTAGAGAGCCACACACCCCTTATACCCAATAAGACAAAAATTACCCAAAAAGGAGCCAATTATGGACCACAAAAACCTGTTCCACTTCAATTACAACAAATTAGGTCTAATCAGACTCATTATGACCCATGTAACCAATTGTGACCTAATAGACTCGTTAGGAAGCCACAAACCCCTTATACACACTAAGACCAAAATTATCAAAATAGGAGACATTACAGACCATAAACACCTGTTATACATCACTTACACCAAATTAGGTCTAATCAGACTCATTATTACCCATTTCCTCCCATTATGATCAATTAAACTTGTTAGAGAGCCACAAACCCCTTATACCTAATAAGACAAAAATTACCCAAAAAGGAGCCAATTATGGACCACAAAAACCTGTTCCACTTCAATTACACCAAATTAGGTCTAATCAGACTCAATATGACGCATGTAACCAATTGTGATCTATTAGACTCGTTAGGAAGCCACAAACCCCTTATACACACTAAGACCAAAATTATCAAAATTGGAGACATTACAGACCATAAACACGTGTTATACCTCAATTACACCAAATTTGGTCTAATCAGACTCATTATGACCCATGTAACCGATTTTGACCAATTAGACTCGCTAGGCAGCCACAAACCCCTTATACACACTAAGACCAAAATTATCAAAATAGGAGACATTACAGACCATAAACACCTGTTATACCTCAATTACACCAAATTTGGTGTAATCAGACTCATTATGACCCATGTAACAAATTATGACCAATTAGACTCGTTAGGCAGCCACAAACCCCTTATACACACTAAGACCAAAATTATCAAAACAGGAGACATTACAGATCATAAACACACTCAATTACACCAAATTAGGTCTAATCAGATTCATTATGACCAATTTACTCTCATTATGATCAATTAGACTCGTTAGAGAGCCACAAACCCCTTATACCCAATAAGACAAAAATTACCCAAAAAGGAGCCAATTATAGACCACAAAAACCTGTTCCACTTCAATTACACCAACTTAGGTCTAATCAGACTCATTATGACCCATATAACCAAATGTGACCTATTAGACTCGTTAGGAAGCCACAAACCCCTTATACAAACTAAGACCAAAATTATCAAAATAGGAGACATTACAGACCATAAACACGTGTTATACCTCAATTACACCAAATTTGGTCTATTCAGACTCATTATGACCCATGTAACCGATTTTGACCAATTAGACTCGCTAGGTAGCCACAAACCCCTTATTCACACTAAGACCATATTTATCAAAATAGGAGACATTATAGACCATAAACACCTGTTATACATCAATTACACCAAATTAGGTCTAATCAGACTCATTATGACTCACTCACTCCCATTATGATCAATTAGACTCGTTAGAGAGCCACAAACACCTTATACCCAATAAGACAATAATTACCCAAAAATGAGCCAATTATGGACCACAAAAACGTGTTATACTTCAATTACACCAAATTAGGTCTAATCAGACTCATTATGACTCACTCACTCCCATTATGATCAATTAGACTCGTTAGAGAGCCACAAACACCTTATACCCAATAAGACAATAATTACCCAAAAATGAGCCAATTATGGACCACAAAAACCTGTTCCACTTCAATTACACCAACTTAGGTCTAATCAGACTCATTTTGACCCATATAACCAAATGTGACCTATTAGACTCGTTAGGAAGCCACAAACCCCTTATACAAACTAAGACCAAAATTTTCAAAATAGGAGACATTACAGACCATAAACACGTGTTATACCTCAATTACACCAAATTTGGTCTAATCAGACTCATTATGACCCATGTAACTGATTTTGACCTATTAGACTCGTTAGGAAGCCACAAACCCCTTATACAAACTAAGACCAAAATTATCAAAATAGGAGACATTACAGACCATAAACACGTGTTATACCTCAACTACACCAAATTTGGTCTAATCAGACTCATTATGACCCATGTAACCGATTTTGACCAATTAGACTCGCTAGGCAGCCACAAACCCCTTATACACACTAAGACCAAAATTATCAAAATAGGAGACATTACAGACCATAAACACCTGTTATACCTCGATTACACCAAATTAGGTCTAATCAGACTCATTATTACCCATTTACTCCAATTATGATCAATTAGACTTGTTAGAGAGCCACAAACCCCTTATACCCAATGAGACAAAAATTACCCAAAAAGGAGCCAATTATGGACCACAAAAACCTGTTCCACTTCAATTACACCAAATTAAGTCTAATCAGACTCATTATGACCCCATGTAACCAATTGTGATCTATTAGACTCGTTAGGAAGCCACAAACCCCTTATACACACTAGGACCAAAATTATCAAAATAGGAGACATTACAGACTATGCGTGTTATACCTCAATTACACCAAATTTGGTCTAATCAGACTCATTATGAACCATGTAACCGATTTTGACCAATTAGACTCGCTAGGCAGCCACAAACCCCTTATACACACTAAGACCAAAATTATCAAAATAGGAGACATTACAGACCATAAATACCTGTTATACCTCAATTACTCCAAATTTGGTCTAATCAGAGTCATTATGACCCATGTAACCAATTATGACCAATTAGACTCGTTAGGCAGCCACAAACCCCTTATACACACTAAGACCAAAACTATCAAAATAGGAGACATTACAGACCATAAACACACTCAATTACACCAAATTAGGTCTAATCAGATTCATTATGACCAATTTACTCTCATTATGATCAATTAGACTCGTTAGAGAGCCACAAACCCCTTACACCCAATAAAACAAAAATTACCCAAAAAGGAGCCAATTATAGACCACAAAAACTTGTTCCACTTCCATTACACCAAATTAGGTCTAATCAGACTCATTATGACCCATGTAACCAATTGTGACCTATTAGACTCGTTAGGAAGCCACAAACCCCTTATACAAACTAAGACCAAAATTATCAAAATAGGAGACATTACAGACCATAAACACGTGTTATACCTCAATTACACCAAATTTGGTCTAATCAGACTCATTATGACCCATGTAACCGATTTTGACCAATTAGACTCGATAGGCAGCCACAAACCCCTAATACACACTAAGACCAAAATTATCAAAATAGGAGACATTACAAACCATAAACACCTGTTATACCTCGATTACACCAAATTAGGTCTAATCAGACTCATTATGACCCATTTACTCCCATTATGATCAATTAGACTTGTTAGAGAGCCACAAACCCCTTATACCCAATAAGACAAAAATTACCCAAAAAGGAGCCAATTATGGACCACAAAACCTGTTCCACTTCAATTACTACAAATTAGGTCTAATCAGACTCATTATGACCCATGTAACCAATTGTGACCTAATAGACTCGTTAGGAAGCCACAAACCCCTTATACACACTAAGACCAAAATTATCAAAATTGGAGACATTACAGACCATAAACACCTGTTATACATCACTTACACCAAATTAGGTTTAATCAGACTCATTATGACCCACTCACTCCCATTATGATCAATTAGACTCATTAGAGAGCCACAAACCCCTTATACCCAATAAGACAAAAATTACCCAAAAAGGAGCCAATTATAGACCACAAAAACCTGTTCCACTTCAATTACACCAAATTAGGTCTAATCAGACTCATTATGACCCATATAACCAATCGTGACCTATTAGACTCGTTAGGAAGCCACAAACCCCTTATACAAACTAAGACCAAAATTATCAAAATAGGAGACATTACAGACCATAAACACGTGTTATACCTCAATTACACCAAATTTGGTCTAATCAGACTCATTATGACCCATGTAACCGATTTTGACCTATTAGACTCGTTAGGAAGCCACAAACCCCTTATACAAACTAAGACCAAAATTATCAAAATAGGAGACATTACGGACCATAAACACGTGTTATACCTCAATTACACCAAATTTGGTCTATTCAGACTCATTGTGACCCATGTAACCGATTTTGACCAATTAGACTCGCTAGGCAGCCACAAACCCCTTATACATACTATTAGACCAAAATTATCAAAATAGGAGACATTACAAACCATAAACACCTGTTATACCTCGATTACACCAAATTAGGTCTAATCAGACTCATTATGACACATTTACTCCCATTATAATCAATTAAACTCGTTAGAGAGCCACAAACCCCTATTACCCAATAAGACAAAAATTACCCAAAAAGGAGCCAATTATGGACCACAAAAACCTGTTCCACTTCAATTACACCAAATTAGGTCTAATCAAACTCATTATGACCCATGTAACCAATTGTGACCTATTAGACTCGTTAGGAAGCCACAAACCCCTTATACACACTAAGACCAAAATTATCAAAATAGGAGACATTACAGACCATAAACACCTGTTATACATCACTTACACCAAATTAGGTCTAATCAGACTCATTATGACCCACTCACTCTCATTATTATCAATTAGACTCGTTAGAGAGCCACAAACCCCTTATACCCAATAAGACAAAAATTACCCAAAAAGGAGCCAATTATAGACCACAAAAACCTGTTCCACTTCAATTACACCAAATTAGGTCTAATCAGACTCATTATGACCCATATAACCAATTGTGACCTATTAGACTCGTTAGGAAGCCACAAACCCCTTTTACAAACTAAGACCAAAATTATCAAAATAAGAGACATTACAGACCATAAACAAGTGTTATACCTCAATTACACCAAATTTGGTCTAATCAGACTCATTATGACCCATGTAACCGATTTTGACCTATTAGACTCGTTAGGAAGCCACAAACCCCTTATACAAACTAAGACCAAAATTATCAAAATAGGAGACATTACAGACCATAAACACCTGTTATACCTCAATTACACCAAATTTGGTCTAATCAGACTCATTATGACCAATGTAACCAATTATGACCAATTAGACTCGTTAGGCAGCCACAGACCCCTTATACACACTAAGACCAAAATTATCAAAATAGGAGACATTACAGACCATAAACACCTGTTATACCTCGATTACACCAAATTAGGTCTAATCAGACTCATTATTACCCATTTACTCCCATTAAGATCAATTAGACTTGTTAGAGAGCCAGAAACCCCTTATACCCAATAAGACAAAAATTACCCAAAAAGGAGCCAATTATGGACCACAAAAACCTGTTCCACTTCAATTACACCAAATTAGGTCTAATCAGACTCATTATGACCCGTGTAACCAATTGTGATCTATTAGACTCGTTAGGAAGCCACAAACCCCTTATACACACTAAGACCAAAATTATCAAAATAGGAGACATTATAGACCATAAACACGTGTATACCTCAATTACACCAAATTTGGTCTAATCAGACTCATTACGACCCATGTAACCGATTTTGACCAATTAGACTCGCTAGGCAGCCACAAACCCGTTATACACACTAAGACCAAAATTATCAAAATAGGAGACATTACAGACCATAAACACCTGTTATACCTCAATTACACCAAATTTGGTCTAATCAGACTCATTATGACCAATGTAACCAATTATGACCAATTAGACTCGTTAGGCAGCCACAGACCCCTTATACACACTAAGACCAAAATTATCAAAATAGGAGACATTACAGACCATAAACACACTCAATTACACCAAATTAGGTCTAATCAGATTCATTACGACCAATTTACTCTCATTATGAGCAATTAGACTCGTTAGAGAGCCACAAACCCCTTATACCCAATAAGACAAAAATTACCCAAAAAGGAGCCAATTATAGACCACAAAAACCTGTTCCACTTCAATTACACCAAATTAGGTCTAATCAGACTCATTATGACCCATGTAACCAATTGTGACCTATTAGACTCGTTAGGAAGCCACAAACCCCTTATACACACTAAGACCAAAATTATCAAAATAGGAGACATTACAGACCATAAACACATGTTATACATCACTTACACCAAATTAGGTCTAATCAGACTCATTATGACCCACTCACTCTCATTATGATCAATTAGACTCGTTAGGAAGCCACAAACCCCTTTTACAAACTAAGACCAAAATTATCAAAATAGGAGACATTACAGACCATAAACACGTGTTAAACCTCAATTACACCAAATTTGGTCTAATCAGACTCATTATGACCCATGTAACCGATTTTGACCAATTAGACTCGCTAGGCAGCCACAAACCCCTTATACACACTAAGACCAAAATTATCAAAATAGGAGACATTACAGACCATAAACACCTGTTATACCTCGATTACACCAAATTAGGTCTAATCAGACTCATTATTACCCATTTACTCCCATTAAGATCAATTAGATTTGTTAGAGAGCCAGAAACCCCTTATACCCAATAAGACAAAAATTACCCAAAAAGGAGCCACTTATGGACCACAAAAACCTGTTCCAATTCAATTACACCAAATAAGGTCTAATCAGACTCATTATGACCCATGTAACCAATTGTGACCTATTAGACTCGTTAGGCAGCCACAAACCCCTTATACAAACTAAGACCAAAATTATCAAAATAGGAGACATTACAGACCATAAACACGTGTTATACCTCAATTACACCAAATTCGGTCTATTCAGACTCATTATGACCCATGTAACCGATTTTGACCAATTAGACTCGCTAGGTAGCCACAAACCCCTTATTCACACTAAGACCATATTTATCAAAATAGGAGACATTATAGACCATAAACACCTGTTATACATCAATTACACCAAATTAGGTCTAATCAGACTCATTATGACTCACTCACTCCCATTATGATCAATTAGACTCGTTAGAGAGCCACAAACACCTTATACCCAATAAGACAATAATTACCCAAAAATGAGCCAATTATGGACCACAAAAACGTGTTATACTTCAATTACACCAAATTAGGTCTAATCAGACTCATTATGACTCACTCACTCCCATTATGATCAATTAGACTCGTTAGAGAGCCACAAACACCTTATACCCAATAAGACAATAATTACCCAAAAATGAGCCAATTATGGACCACAAAAACCTGTTCCACTTCAATTACACCAACTTAGGTCTAATCAGACTCATTTTGACCCATATAACCAAATGTGACCTATTAGACTCGTTAGGAAGCCACAAACCCCTTATACAAACTAAGACCAAAATTATCAAAATAGGAGACATTACAGACCATAAACACGTGTTATACCTCAATTACACCAAATTTGGTCTAATCAGACTCATTATGACCCATGTAACTGATTTTGACCTATTAGACTCGTTAGGAAGCCACAAACCCCTTATACAAACTAAGACCAAAATTATCAAAATAGGAGACATTACAGACCATAAACACGTGTTATACCTCAACTACACCAAATTTGGTCTAATCAGACTCATTATGACCCATGTAACCGATTTTGACCAATTAGACTCGCTAGGCAGCCACAAACCCCTTATACACACTAAGACCAAAATTATCAAAATAGGAGACATTACAGACCATAAACACCTGTTATACCTCGATTACACCAAATTAGGTCTAATCAGACTCATTATTACCCATTTACTCCAATTATGATCAATTAGACTTGTTAGAGAGCCACAAACCCCTTATACCCAATGAGACAAAAATTACCCAAAAAGGAGCCAATTATGGACCACAAAAACCTGTTCCACTTCAATTACACCAAATTAAGTCTAATCAGACTCATTATGACCCCATGTAACCAATTGTGATCTATTAGACTCGTTAGGAAGCCACAAACCCCTTATACACACTAGGACCAAAATTATCAAAATAGGAGACATTACAGACTATGCGTGTTATACCTCAATTACACCAAATTTGGTCTAATCAGACTCATTATGAACCATGTAACCGATTTTGACCAATTAGACTCGCTAGGCAGCCACAAACCCCTTATACACACTAAGACCAAAATTATCAAAATAGGAGACATTACAGACCATAAATACCTGTTATACCTCAATTACTCCAAATTTGGTCTAATCAGAGTCATTATGACCCATGTAACCAATTATGACCAATTAGACTCGTTAGGCAGCCACAAACCCCTTATACACACTAAGACCAAAACTATCAAAATAGGAGACATTACAGACCATAAACACACTCAATTACACCAAATTAGGTCTAATCAGATTCATTATGACCAATTTACTCTCATTATGATCAATTAGACTCGTTAGAGAGCCACAAACCCCTTACACCCAATAAAACAAAAATTACCCAAAAAGGAGCCAATTATAGACCACAAAAACTTGTTCCACTTCCATTACACCAAATTAGGTCTAATCAGACTCATTATGACCCATGTAACCAATTGTGACCTATTAGACTCGTTAGGAAGCCACAAACCCCTTATACAAACTAAGACCAAAATTATCAAAATAGGAGACATTACAGACCATAAACACGTGTTATACCTCAATTACACCAAATTTGGTCTAATCAGACTCATTATGACCCATGTAACCGATTTTGACCAATTAGACTCGATAGGCAGCCACAAACCCCTAATACACACTAAGACCAAAATTATCAAAATAGGAGACATTACAAACCATAAACACCTGTTATACCTCGATTACACCAAATTAGGTCTAATCAGACTCATTATGACCCATTTACTCCCATTATGATCAATTAGACTTGTTAGAGAGCCACAAACCCCTTATACCCAATAAGACAAAAATTACCCAAAAAGGAGCCAATTATGGACCACAAAACCTGTTCCACTTCAATTACTACAAATTAGGTCTAATCAGACTCATTATGACCCATGTAACCAATTGTGACCTAATAGACTCGTTAGGAAGCCACAAACCCCTTATACACACTAAGACCAAAATTATCAAAATTGGAGACATTACAGACCATAAACACCTGTTATACATCACTTACACCAAATTAGGTTTAATCAGACTCATTATGACCCACTCACTCCCATTATGATCAATTAGACTCATTAGAGAGCCACAAACCCCTTATACCCAATAAGACAAAAATTACCCAAAAAGGAGCCAATTATAGACCACAAAAACCTGTTCCACTTCAATTACACCAAATTAGGTCTAATCAGACTCATTATGACCCATATAACCAATCGTGACCTATTAGACTCGTTAGGAAGCCACAAACCCCTTATACAAACTAAGACCAAAATTATCAAAATAGGAGACATTACAGACCATAAACACGTGTTATACCTCAATTACACCAAATTTGGTCTAATCAGACTCATTATGACCCATGTAACCGATTTTGACCTATTAGACTCGTTAGGAAGCCACAAACCCCTTATACAAACTAAGACCAAAATTATCAAAATAGGAGACATTACGGACCATAAACACGTGTTATACCTCAATTACACCAAATTTGGTCTATTCAGACTCATTGTGACCCATGTAACCGATTTTGACCAATTAGACTCGCTAGGCAGCCACAAACCCCTTATACATACTATTAGACCAAAATTATCAAAATAGGAGACATTACAAACCATAAACACCTGTTATACCTCGATTACACCAAATTAGGTCTAATCAGACTCATTATGACACATTTACTCCCATTATAATCAATTAAACTCGTTAGAGAGCCACAAACCCCTATTACCCAATAAGACAAAAATTACCCAAAAAGGAGCCAATTATGGACCACAAAAACCTGTTCCACTTCAATTACACCAAATTAGGTCTAATCAAACTCATTATGACCCATGTAACCAATTGTGACCTATTAGACTCGTTAGGAAGCCACAAACCCCTTATACACACTAAGACCAAAATTATCAAAATAGGAGACATTACAGACCATAAACACCTGTTATACATCACTTACACCAAATTAGGTCTAATCAGACTCATTATGACCCACTCACTCTCATTATTATCAATTAGACTCGTTAGAGAGCCACAAACCCCTTATACCCAATAAGACAAAAATTACCCAAAAAGGAGCCAATTATAGACCACAAAAACCTGTTCCACTTCAATTACACCAAATTAGGTCTAATCAGACTCATTATGACCCATATAACCAATTGTGACCTATTAGACTCGTTAGGAAGCCACAAACCCCTTTTACAAACTAAGACCAAAATTATCAAAATAAGAGACATTACAGACCATAAACAAGTGTTATACCTCAATTACACCAAATTTGGTCTAATCAGACTCATTATGACCCATGTAACCGATTTTGACCTATTAGACTCGTTAGGAAGCCACAAACCCCTTATACAAACTAAGACCAAAATTATCAAAATAGGAGACATTACAGACCATAAACACCTGTTATACCTCAATTACACCAAATTTGGTCTAATCAGACTCATTATGACCAATGTAACCAATTATGACCAATTAGACTCGTTAGGAAGCCACAAACCCCTTTTACAAACTAAGACCAAAATTATCAAAATAAGAGACATTACAGACCATAAACAAGTGTTATACCTCAATTACACCAAATTTGGTCTAATCAAACTCATTATGACCCATGTAACCAATTGTGACCTATTAGACTCGTTAGGAAGCCACAAACCCCTTATACACACTAAGACCAAAACTATCAAAATAGGAGACATTACAGACCATAAACACACTCAATTACACCAAATTAGGTCTAATCAGATTCATTATGACCAATTTACTCTCATTATGATCAATTAGACTCGTTAGAGAGCCACAAACCCCTTACACCCAATAAAACAAAAATTACCCAAAAAGGAGCCAATTATAGACCACAAAAACTTGTTCCACTTCCATTACACCAAATTAGGTCTAATCAGACTCATTATGACCCATGTAACCAATTGTGACCTATTAGACTCGTTAGGAAGCCACAAACCCCTTATACAAACTAAGACCAAAATTATCAAAATAGGAGACATTACAGACCATAAACACGTGTTATACCTCAATTACACCAAATTTGGTCTAATCAGACTCATTATGACCCATGTAACCGATTTTGACCAATTAGACTCGATAGGCAGCCACAAACCCCTAATACACACTAAGACCAAAATTATCAAAATAGGAGACATTACAAACCATAAACACCTGTTATACCTCGATTACACCAAATTAGGTCTAATCAGACTCATTATGACCCATTTACTCCCATTATGATCAATTAGACTTGTTAGAGAGCCACAAACCCCTTATACCCAATAAGACAAAAATTACCCAAAAAGGAGCCAATTATGGACCACAAAACCTGTTCCACTTCAATTACTACAAATTAGGTCTAATCAGACTCATTATGACCCATGTAACCAATTGTGACCTAATAGACTCGTTAGGAAGCCACAAACCCCTTATACACACTAAGACCAAAATTATCAAAATTGGAGACATTACAGACCATAAACACCTGTTATACATCACTTACACCAAATTAGGTTTAATCAGACTCATTATGACCCACTCACTCCCATTATGATCAATTAGACTCATTAGAGAGCCACAAACCCCTTATACCCAATAAGACAAAAATTACCCAAAAAGGAGCCAATTATAGACCACAAAAACCTGTTCCACTTCAATTACACCAAATTAGGTCTAATCAGACTCATTATGACCCATATAACCAATCGTGACCTATTAGACTCGTTAGGAAGCCACAAACCCCTTATACAAACTAAGACCAAAATTATCAAAATAGGAGACATTACAGACCATAAACACGTGTTATACCTCAATTACACCAAATTTGGTCTAATCAGACTCATTATGACCCATGTAACCGATTTTGACCTATTAGACTCGTTAGGAAGCCACAAACCCCTTATACAAACTAAGACCAAAATTATCAAAATAGGAGACATTACGGACCATAAACACGTGTTATACCTCAATTACACCAAATTTGGTCTATTCAGACTCATTGTGACCCATGTAACCGATTTTGACCAATTAGACTCGCTAGGCAGCCACAAACCCCTTATACATACTATTAGACCAAAATTATCAAAATAGGAGACATTACAAACCATAAACACCTGTTATACCTCGATTACACCAAATTAGGTCTAATCAGACTCATTATGACACATTTACTCCCATTATAATCAATTAAACTCGTTAGAGAGCCACAAACCCCTATTACCCAATAAGACAAAAATTACCCAAAAAGGAGCCAATTATGGACCACAAAAACCTGTTCCACTTCAATTACACCAAATTAGGTCTAATCAAACTCATTATGACCCATGTAACCAATTGTGACCTATTAGACTCGTTAGGAAGCCACAAACCCCTTATACACACTAAGACCAAAATTATCAAAATAGGAGACATTACAGACCATAAACACCTGTTATACATCACTTACACCAAATTAGGTCTAATCAGACTCATTATGACCCACTCACTCTCATTATTATCAATTAGACTCGTTAGAGAGCCACAAACCCCTTATACCCAATAAGACAAAAATTACCCAAAAAGGAGCCAATTATAGACCACAAAAACCTGTTCCACTTCAATTACACCAAATTAGGTCTAATCAGACTCATTATGACCCATATAACCAATTGTGACCTATTAGACTCGTTAGGAAGCCACAAACCCCTTTTACAAACTAAGACCAAAATTATCAAAATAAGAGACATTACAGACCATAAACAAGTGTTATACCTCAATTACACCAAATTTGGTCTAATCAGACTCATTATGACCCATGTAACCGATTTTGACCTATTAGACTCGTTAGGAAGCCACAAACCCCTTATACAAACTAAGACCAAAATTATCAAAATAGGAGACATTACAGACCATAAACACCTGTTATACCTCAATTACACCAAATTTGGTCTAATCAGACTCATTATGACCAATGTAACCAATTATGACCAATTAGACTCGTTAGGCAGCCACAGACCCCTTATACACACTATGACCCATTTACTCCCATTATGATCAATTAGACTTGTTAGAGAGCCACAAACCCCTTATACCCAATAAGACAAAAATTACCCAAAAAGGAGCCAATTATGGACCACAAAACCTGTTCCACTTCAATTACTACAAATTAGGTCTAATCAGACTCATTATGACCCATGTAACCAATTGTGACCTAATAGACTCGTTAGGAAGCCACAAACCCCTTATACACACTAAGACCAAAATTATCAAAATTGGAGACATTACAGACCATAAACACCTGTTATACATCACTTACACCAAATTAGGTTTAATCAGACTCATTATGACCCACTCACTCCCATTATGATCAATTAGACTCATTAGAGAGCCACAAACCCCTTATACCCAATAAGACAAAAATTACCCAAAAAGGAGCCAATTATAGACCACAAAAACCTGTTCCACTTCAATTACACCAAATTAGGTCTAATCAGACTCATTATGACCCATATAACCAATCGTGACCTATTAGACTCGTTAGGAAGCCACAAACCCCTTATACAAACTAAGACCAAAATTATCAAAATAGGAGACATTACAGACCATAAACACGTGTTATACCTCAATTACACCAAATTTGGTCTAATCAGACTCATTATGACCCATGTAACCGATTTTGACCTATTAGACTCGTTAGGAAGCCACAAACCCCTTATACAAACTAAGACCAAAATTATCAAAATAGGAGACATTACGGACCATAAACACGTGTTATACCTCAATTACACCAAATTTGGTCTATTCAGACTCATTGTGACCCATGTAACCGATTTTGACCAATTAGACTCGCTAGGCAGCCACAAACCCCTTATACATACTATTAGACCAAAATTATCAAAATAGGAGACATTACAAACCATAAACACCTGTTATACCTCGATTACACCAAATTAGGTCTAATCAGACTCATTATGACACATTTACTCCCATTATAATCAATTAAACTCGTTAGAGAGCCACAAACCCCTATTACCCAATAAGACAAAAATTACCCAAAAAGGAGCCAATTATGGACCACAAAAACCTGTTCCACTTCAATTACACCAAATTAGGTCTAATCAAACTCATTATGACCCATGTAACCAATTGTGACCTATTAGACTCGTTAGGAAGCCACAAACCCCTTATACACACTAAGACCAAAATTATCAAAATAGGAGACATTACAGACCATAAACACCTGTTATACATCACTTACACCAAATTAGGTCTAATCAGACTCATTATGACCCACTCACTCTCATTATTATCAATTAGACTCGTTAGAGAGCCACAAACCCCTTATACCCAATAAGACAAAAATTACCCAAAAAGGAGCCAATTATAGACCACAAAAACCTGTTCCACTTCAATTACACCAAATTAGGTCTAATCAGACTCATTATGACCCATATAACCAATTGTGACCTATTAGACTCGTTAGGAAGCCACAAACCCCTTTTACAAACTAAGACCAAAATTATCAAAATAAGAGACATTACAGACCATAAACAAGTGTTATACCTCAATTACACCAAATTTGGTCTAATCAGACTCATTATGACCCATGTAACCGATTTTGACCTATTAGACTCGTTAGGAAGCCACAAACCCCTTATACAAACTAAGACCAAAATTATCAAAATAGGAGACATTACAGACCATAAACACCTGTTATACCTCAATTACACCAAATTTGGTCTAATCAGACTCATTATGACCAATGTAACCAATTATGACCAATTAGACTCGTTAGGCAGCCACAGACCCCTTATACACACTAAGACCAAAATTATCAAAATAGGAGACATTACAGACCATAAACACCTGTTATACCTCGATTACACCAAATTAGGTCTAATCAGACTCATTATTACCCATTTACTCCCATTAAGATCAATTAGACTTGTTAGAGAGCCAGAAACCCCTTATACCCAATAAGACAAAAATTACCCAAAAAGGAGCCAATTATGGACCACAAAAACCTGTTCCACTTCAATTACACCAAATTAGGTCTAATCAGACTCATTATGACCCGTGTAACCAATTGTGATCTATTAGACTCGTTAGGAAGCCACAAACCCCTTATACACACTAAGACCAAAATTATCAAAATAGGAGACATTATAGACCATAAACACGTGTATACCTCAATTACACCAAATTTGGTCTAATCAGACTCATTACGACCCATGTAACCGATTTTGACCAATTAGACTCGCTAGGCAGCCACAAACCCGTTATACACACTAAGACCAAAATTATCAAAATAGGAGACATTACAGACCATAAACACCTGTTATACCTCAATTACACCAAATTTGGTCTAATCAGACTCATTATGACCAATGTAACCAATTATGACCAATTAGACTCGTTAGGCAGCCACAGACCCCTTATACACACTAAGACCAAAATTATCAAAATAGGAGACATTACAGACCATAAACACACTCAATTACACCAAATTAGGTCTAATCAGATTCATTACGACCAATTTACTCTCATTATGAGCAATTAGACTCGTTAGAGAGCCACAAACCCCTTATACCCAATAAGACAAAAATTACCCAAAAAGGAGCCAATTATAGACCACAAAAACCTGTTCCACTTCAATTACACCAAATTAGGTCTAATCAAACTCATTATGACCCATGTAACCAATTGTGACCTATTAGACTCGTTAGGAAGCCACAAACCCCTTATACACACTAAGACCAAAATTATCAAAATAGGAGACATTACAGACCATAAACACCTGTTATACATCACTTACACCAAATTAGGTCTAATCAGACTCATTATGACCCACTCACTCTCATTATTATCAATTAGACTCGTTAGAGAGCCACAAACCCCTTATACCCAATAAGACAAAAATTACCCAAAAAGGAGCCAATTATAGACCACAAAAACCTGTTCCACTTCAATTACACCAAATTAGGTCTAATCAGACTCATTATGACCCATATAACCAATTGTGACCTATTAGACTCGTTAGGAAGCCACAAACCCCTTTTACAAACTAAGACCAAAATTATCAAAATAAGAGACATTACAGACCATAAACAAGTGTTATACCTCAATTACACCAAATTTGGTCTAATCAGACTCATTATGACCCATGTAACCGATTTTGACCTATTAGACTCGTTAGGAAGCCACAAACCCCTTATACAAACTAAGACCAAAATTATCAAAATAGGAGACATTACAGACCATAAACACCTGTTATACCTCAATTACACCAAATTTGGTCTAATCAGACTCATTATGACCAATGTAACCAATTATGACCAATTAGACTCGTTAGGCAGCCACAGACCCCTTATACACACTAAGACCAAAATTATCAAAATAGGAGACATTACAGACCATAAACACACTCAATTACACCAAATTAGGTCTAATCAGATTCATTACGACCAATTTACTCTCATTATGAGCAATTAGACTCGTTAGAGAGCCACAAACCCCTTATACCCAATAAGACAAAAATTACCCAAAAAGGAGCCAATTATAGACCACAAAAACCTGTTCCACTTCAATTACACCAAATTAGGTCTAATCAGACTCATTATGACCCATGTAACCAATTGTGACCTATTAGACTCGTTAGGAAGCCACAAACCCCTTATACACACTAAGACCAAAATTATCAAAATAGGAGACATTACAGACCATAAACACATGTTATACATCACTTACACCAAATTAGGTCTAATCAGACTCATTATGACCCACTCACTCTCATTATGATCAATTAGACTCGTTAGGAAGCCACAAACCCCTTTTACAAACTAAGACCAAAATTATCAAAATAGGAGACATTACAGACCATAAACACGTGTTAAACCTCAATTACACCAAATTTGGTCTAATCAGACTCATTATGACCCATGTAACCGATTTTGACCAATTAGACTCGCTAGGCAGCCACAAACCCCTTATACACACTAAGACCAAAATTATCAAAATAGGAGACATTACAGACCATAAACACCTGTTATACCTCGATTACACCAAATTAGGTCTAATCAGACTCATTATTACCCATTTACTCCCATTAAGATCAATTAGATTTGTTAGAGAGCCAGAAACCCCTTATACCCAATAAGACAAAAATTACCCAAAAAGGAGCCACTTATGGACCACAAAAACCTGTTCCAATTCAATTACACCAAATAAGGTCTAATCAGACTCATTATGACCCATGTAACCAATTGTGACCTATTAGACTCGTTAGGCAGCCACAAACCCCTTATACACACTAAAACCAAAATTATCAAAATAGGAGACATTACAGACCATAAACACCTGTTATACATCAATTACACCAAATTTGGTCTAATCAGACTCATTATGACCCACTCACTCCCATTATGATCAATTAGACTCGTTAGAGAGCCACAAACCCCTTATAATAAGACAAAAATTACCCAAAAAGGAGCCAATTATAGACCACAAAAACCTGTTCCACTTCAATTACACCAAATTAGGTCTAATCAGACTCATTATGACCCATATAACCAATTGTGACCTATTAGACTTGTTAGGAAGCCACAAACCCCTTATACAAACTAAGACCAAAATTATCAAAATAGGAGACATTACAGACCATAAACACGTGTTATACCTCAGTTACACCAAATTTTGTCTAATCAGACTCCTTATGACCCATGTAACTGATTTTCACCTATTAGACTCGTTAGGAAGCCACAAACCCCTTATACAAACTAAGACCAAAATTATCAAAATAGGAGACATTACAGACCATAAACACATGTTATACCTCAATTACACCAAATTTGGTCTAATCAGACTCATTATGACCCATGTAACCGATTTTGACCAATTAGACTCGCTAGGCAGCCACAAACCCCTTATACACAATAAGACCAAAATTATCAAAATTGGAGACCTTACAGACCATAAACACCTGTTATACCTCGATTACACCAAATTAGGTCTAATCAGAATCATTATGACCCATTTACTCCCATTATGATCAATTAGATTTGTTAGAGAGCCACAAACCCCTTACACCCAATAAGACAAAAATTACCCAAAAAGGAGCCAATAGACCACAAAAACCTGTTCCACTTCATTTACACCAAATTAGGTCTAATCAGACTCATTATGACCCATGTAACCAATTGTGATCTATTAGACTCGTTAGGAAGCCACAAACCCCTTATACACACTAAGACCAAAATTATCAAAATAGGAGACATTACAGACCATAAACACCTGTTTTACCTCAAATTACACCAAATTTGGTCTAATTAGACTCATTACGACACATGTAACCGCTTTTGACCAATTAGACTCGCTAGGCAGGCACAAACCCCTTATACACACTAAGACCAAAATTATCAAAATATGAGTATTTACAGACCATAAACACCTGTTATATCTCAATTACACCAAATTAGGTCTAATCAGACTCATTATGACCCACTCACTCCCATTATGATCAATTAGACTCGTTAGAGAGCCACAAACCCCTTATACCCAATAAGACAACAATTACCCCAAAAGGAGCCAATTATGGACCACTAAAACCTGTTATACTTCAATTACACCAAATTAGGTCTAATCAGACTCATTGTGACCCATGATACCAATTGTGACCTATTAGACTCGTTAGGCAGCCACAATCCCCTTATACACACTAAGACCAAAATTATCAAAATAGGAGACATTACAGACCATTAACACATGTTATACCTATTACACCAAATTAGGTCTAATCAGAATCATTATGACCCATTTACTCCCTTTATGATAAATTAGACTCGTTAGGGAGCCACAAACCCTTTATACACACTAAGACCAAAATTATCAAAATAGGAGACATTATAGACCATCAACACATGTTATACCTCAATTACACCAAATTAGGTCTAATCAGACTCATTATGACCCATTTACTCCCATTGTGATCAATTAGACTCGTTAGAGAGCCAGAAACCCCTTATACCCAATAAGACAAAAATTACCCAAAAAGGAGCCAATTATGGACCACAAAAACCCGTTCCACTTCAATTACACCAAATTAGGTCTAATCAGACTCATTATGACCCATGTAACCAATTGTGACCTATTAGACTCGTTAGGCAGCCACAAACCCCTTATACACACTAAGACCATATTTATCAAAATAGGAGACATTATAGACCATAAACAACTGTTATACATCAATTACACCAAATTAGGTCTAATCAGACTCATTATGACCCACTCACTCCCATTATGATCAATTAGAGTCGTTAGAGAGCCACAAACCCCTTTATACCCAATAAGACAAAAATTACCCAAAAATGAGCCAATTATGGACCACAAAAACCCGTTCCACTTCAATTACACCAAATTAGGTCTAATCGGACTCATTATGACCCATTTACTCCCATTGTGATCAATTAGACTCGTTAGAGAGCCAGAAACCCCTTATACCCAATAAGACAAAAATTACCCGAAAAGGAGCCAATTATGGACCACAAAAACCTGTTCCACTTCATTTACACCAAATTAGGTCTAATCATATTCATTATGACCCATGTAACCAATTGTGACCTATTAGACTCGTTAGGAAGCCACAACCCCTTATACACACTAAGACCAAAATTATCAAAATAGGAGACATTACAGACCATAAACACACTCAATTACACCAAATTAGGTCTAATCGGACTCATTATGACCCATTTACTCCCATTGTGATCAATTAGACTCGTTAGAGAGCCAGAAACCCCATATACCCAATAAGACAAAAATTACCCAAAAAGGAGCCAATTATGGACCACAAAAACCCGTTCCACTTCAATTACACCAAATTAGGTCTAATCAGACTCATTATGACCCATGTAACCAATTGTGACCTATTAGACTCGTTAGGCAGCCACAAACCCCTTATACACACTAAGACCATATTTATCAAAATAGGAGACATTATAGACCATAAACAACTGTTATACATCAATTACACCAAATTAGGTCTAATCAGACTCATTGTGACCCACTCACTCTCATTATGATCAATTAGACTCGTTAGAGAGCCACAAACCCCTTTATACCCAATAAGACAAAAATTACCCAAAAAGGAGCCAATTATGGACCACAAAAACCCGTTCCACTTCAATTACACCAAATTAGGTCTAATCAGACTCATTATGACCCATGTAACCAATTGTGACCTATTAGACTCGTTAGGAAGCCACAACCCCTTATACACACTAAGACCAAAATTATCAAAATAGGAGACATTACAGACCATAAACACCTGTTATACTTCAATTACACCAAATTAGGTCTAATCAGACTCATTATGACCCATGTAACCAAATGTGACCTATTAGACTCGTTAGGCAGCCACAAACCCCTTATACACACTAAGGCCAAAATTATCAAAATAGGAGACATTACAGACCATAAACACCTGTTATACCTCAATTACACCAAGTTAGGTCTAATCAGACTTATTATGACCCATTTACTCCCATTATGATCAATTAGACTCGTTAGAGAGCCACAAATCCCTTATACCCAATAAGACAAAAATTACCCAAAAAGGAGCCAATTATGGACCACAAAAACCTGTTCCACTTCAATTAGACCAAATTAGGTCTAATCAGACTCATTATGACCCATGTAACCAATTGTGACCTATTAGACTCGTTAGGAAGCCACAAACCCCTTATACACACTAAGGCCAAAATTATCAAAATAGGAGACATTACAGACCATAAACACATGTTATACCTCAATTACACCAAATTAGGTCTAATCAGACTCATTATGACCCATTTACTCCCATTATGATCAATTAGACTCGATAGAGAGCCATAAACCCCTTATACCCAAAAAGACAAAAATTACCCAAAAAGGAGCCAATTATGGAGCACAAAAACCTGTTCCACTTCAATTACACCAAATTAGGTCTAATCAGACTCATTATGACCCATGTAACCAATTGTGACCTATTAGACTCGTTAGGAAGCCACAACCCCTTATACACACTAAGACCAAAATTATCAAAAATAGGAGACATTACAGACCATAAACACACTTCAATTACACCAAATTAGGTCTAATCATATTCATTATGACCCATGTAACCAATTGTGACCTATTAGACTCGTTAGGAAGCCACAACCACTAAGACCAAAATTATCAAAATAGGAGACATTACAGACCATAAACACACTCAACTACACCAAATTAGGTCTAATCGGACTCATTATGACCCATTTACTCCCATTGTGATCAATTAGACTCGTTAGAGAGCCAGAAACCCCTTATACCCAATAAGACAAAAATTACCCAAAAAGGAGCCAATTATGGACCACAAAAACCTGTTATACTTCAATTACACCAAATTATGTCTAATCAGACTCATTGTGACCCATGATACCAATTATGACCTATTAGACTCGTTAGGCAGCCACAATCCCCTTATACACACTAAGGCCAAAATTATCAAAATAGGAGACATTACAGACCATAAACACCTGTTATACCTTGATTACACCAAATTAGGTCTAATCAGACTCATTATGACCCATTTACTCCCATTATGATCAATTAGACTTGTTAGAGAGACACAAACCCCTTATACCCAATAAGACAAAAATTACCCAAAAAGGAGCCAATTATGGACCACAAAAACCTGTTCCACTTCAATTACACCAAATTAGGTCTAATCAGACTCATTATGACCCATGTAACCAATTGTAACCTATTAGACTCGTTAGGCAGCCACAAACCCCTTATACACACTAAGACCATATTTATCAAAATAGGAGACATTGTAGACCATAAACAACTGTTATACATCAATTACACCAAATTAGGTCTAATCAGACTCATTGTGACCCACTCACTCCCATTATGATCAATTAGACTCGTTAGAGAGCCACAAACCCCTTTATACCCAATAAGACAAAAATTACCCAAAAAGGAGCCAATTATGGACCACAAAAACCCGTTCCACTTCAATTACACCAAATTAGGTCTAATCAGACTCATTATGACCCATGTAACCAATTGTGACCTATTAGACTCGTTAGGAAGCCACAACCCCTTATACACACTAAGACCAAAATTATCAAAATAGGAGACATTACAGACCATAAACACCTGTTTTACCTCAAATTACACCAAATTTGGTCTAATTAGACTCATTACGACCCATGTAACCGCTTTTGACCAATTAGACTCGCTAGGCAGGCACAAACCCCTTATACACACTAAGACCAAAATTATCAAAATATGAGTATTTACAGACCATAAACACCTGTTATATCTCAATTACACCAAATTAGGTCTAATCAGACTCATTATGACCCACTCACTCCCATTATGATCAATTAGACTCGTTAGAGAGCCACAAACCCCTTATACCCAATAAGACAACAATTACCCCAAAAGGAGCCAATTATGGACCACTAAAACCTGTTATACTTCAATTACACCAAATTAGGTCTAATCAGACTCATTGTGACCCATGATACCAATTGTGACCTATTAGACTCGTTAGGCAGCCACAATCCCCTTATACACACTAAGACCAAAATTATCAAAATAGGAGACATTACAGACCATTAACACATGTTATACCTATTACACCAAATTAGGTCTAATCAGAATCATTATGACCCATTTACTCCCTTTATGATAAATTAGACTCGTTAGGGAGCCACAAACCCTTTATACACACTAAGACCAAAATTATCAAAATAGGAGACATTATAGACCATCAACACATGTTATACCTCAATTACACCAAATTAGGTCTAATCAGACTCATTATGACCCATTTACTCCCATTGTGATCAATTAGACTCGTTAGAGAGCCAGAAACCCCTTATACCCAATAAGACAAAAATTACCCAAAAAGGAGCCAATTATGGACCACAAAAACCCGTTCCACTTCAATTACACCAAATTAGGTCTAATCAGACTCATTATGACCCATGTAACCAATTGTGACCTATTAGACTCGTTAGGCAGCCACAAACCCCTTATACACACTAAGACCATATTTATCAAAATAGGAGACATTATAGACCATAAACAACTGTTATACATCAATTACACCAAATTAGGTCTAATCAGACTCATTATGACCCACTCACTCCCATTATGATCAATTAGAGTCGTTAGAGAGCCACAAACCCCTTTATACCCAATAAGACAAAAATTACCCAAAAATGAGCCAATTATGGACCACAAAAACCCGTTCCACTTCAATTACACCAAATTAGGTCTAATCGGACTCATTATGACCCATTTACTCCCATTGTGATCAATTAGACTCGTTAGAGAGCCAGAAACCCCTTATACCCAATAAGACAAAAATTACCCGAAAAGGAGCCAATTATGGACCACAAAAACCTGTTCCACTTCATTTACACCAAATTAGGTCTAATCATATTCATTATGACCCATGTAACCAATTGTGACCTATTAGACTCGTTAGGAAGCCACAACCCCTTATACACACTAAGACCAAAATTATCAAAATAGGAGACATTACAGACCATAAACACACTCAATTACACCAAATTAGGTCTAATCGGACTCATTATGACCCATTTACTCCCATTGTGATCAATTAGACTCGTTAGAGAGCCAGAAACCCCATATACCCAATAAGACAAAAATTACCCAAAAAGGAGCCAATTATGGACCACAAAAACCCGTTCCACTTCAATTACACCAAATTAGGTCTAATCAGACTCATTATGACCCATGTAACCAATTGTGACCTATTAGACTCGTTAGGCAGCCACAAACCCCTTATACACACTAAGACCATATTTATCAAAATAGGAGACATTATAGACCATAAACAACTGTTATACATCAATTACACCAAATTAGGTCTAATCAGACTCATTGTGACCCACTCACTCTCATTATGATCAATTAGACTCGTTAGAGAGCCACAAACCCCTTTATACCCAATAAGACAAAAATTACCCAAAAAGGAGCCAATTATGGACCACAAAAACCCGTTCCACTTCAATTACACCAAATTAGGTCTAATCAGACTCATTATGACCCATGTAACCAATTGTGACCTATTAGACTCGTTAGGAAGCCACAACCCCTTATACACACTAAGACCAAAATTATCAAAATAGGAGACATTACAGACCATAAACACCTGTTATACTTCAATTACACCAAATTAGGTCTAATCAGACTCATTATGACCCATGTAACCAATTGTGACCTATTAGACTCGTTAGGCAGCCACAAACCCCTTATACACACTAAGGCCAAAATTATCAAAATAGGAGACATTACAGACCATAAACACCTGTTATACCTCAATTACACCAAGTTAGGTCTAATCAGACTTATTATGACCCATTTACTCCCATTATGATCAATTAGACTCGTTAGAGAGCCACAAATCCCTTATACCCAATAAGACAAAAATTACCCAAAAAGGAGCCAATTATGGACCACAAAAACCTGTTCCACTTCAATTAGACCAAATTAGGTCTAATCAGACTCATTATGACCCATGTAACCAATTGTGACCTATTAGACTCGTTAGGAAGCCACAAACCCCTTATACACACTAAGGCCAAAATTATCAAAATAGGAGACATTACAGACCATAAACACATGTTATACCTCAATTACACCAAATTAGGTCTAATCAGACTCATTATGACCCATTTACTCCCATTATGATCAATTAGACTCGATAGAGAGCCATAAACCCCTTATACCCAAAAAGACAAAAATTACCCAAAAAGGAGCCAATTATGGAGCACAAAAACCTGTTCCACTTCAATTACACCAAATTAGGTCTAATCAGACTCATTATGACCCATGTAACCAATTGTGACCTATTAGACTCGTTAGGAAGCCACAACCCCTTATACACACTAAGACCAAAATTATCAAAAATAGGAGACATTACAGACCATAAACACACTTCAATTACACCAAATTAGGTCTAATCATATTCATTATGACCCATGTAACCAATTGTGACCTATTAGACTCGTTAGGAAGCCACAACCACTAAGACCAAAATTATCAAAATAGGAGACATTACAGACCATAAACACACTCAACTACACCAAATTAGGTCTAATCGGACTCATTATGACCCATTTACTCCCATTGTGATCAATTAGACTCGTTAGAGAGCCAGAAACCCCTTATACCCAATAAGACAAAAATTACCCAAAAAGGAGCCAATTATGGACCACAAAAACCTGTTATACTTCAATTACACCAAATTATGTCTAATCAGACTCATTGTGACCCATGATACCAATTATGACCTATTAGACTCGTTAGGCAGCCACAATCCCCTTATACACACTAAGGCCAAAATTATCAAAATAGGAGACATTACAGACCATAAACACCTGTTATACCTTGATTACACCAAATTAGGTCTAATCAGACTCATTATGACCCATTTACTCCCATTATGATCAATTAGACTTGTTAGAGAGACACAAACCCCTTATACCCAATAAGACAAAAATTACCCAAAAAGGAGCCAATTATGGACCACAAAAACCTGTTCCACTTCAATTACACCAAATTAGGTCTAATCAGACTCATTATGACCCATGTAACCAATTGTAACCTATTAGACTCGTTAGGCAGCCACAAACCCCTTATACACACTAAGACCATATTTATCAAAATAGGAGACATTGTAGACCATAAACAACTGTTATACATCAATTACACCAAATTAGGTCTAATCAGACTCATTGTGACCCACTCACTCCCATTATGATCAATTAGACTCGTTAGAGAGCCACAAACCCCTTTATACCCAATAAGACAAAAATTACCCAAAAAGGAGCCAATTATGGACCACAAAAACCCGTTCCACTTCAATTACACCAAATTAGGTCTAATCAGACTCATTATGACCCATGTAACCAATTGTGACCTATTAGACTCGTTAGGAAGCCACAACCCCTTATACACACTAAGACCAAAATTATCAAAATAGGAGACATTACAGACCATAAACACCTGTTTTACCTCAAATTACACCAAATTTGGTCTAATTAGACTCATTACGACCCATGTAACCGCTTTTGACCAATTAGACTCGCTAGGCAGGCACAAACCCCTTATACACACTAAGACCAAAATTATCAAAATATGAGTATTTACAGACCATAAACACCTGTTATATCTCAATTACACCAAATTAGGTCTAATCAGACTCATTATGACCCACTCACTCCCATTATGATCAATTAGACTCGTTAGAGAGCCACAAACCCCTTATACCCAATAAGACAACAATTACCCCAAAAGGAGCCAATTATGGACCACTAAAACCTGTTATACTTCAATTACACCAAATTAGGTCTAATCAGACTCATTGTGACCCATGATACCAATTGTGACCTATTAGACTCGTTAGGCAGCCACAATCCCCTTATACACACTAAGAGCAAAATTATCAAAATAGGAGACATTACAGACCATTAACACATGTTATACCTATTACACCAAATTAGGTCTAATCAGAATCATTATGACCCATTTACTCCCTTTATGATAAATTAGACTCGTTAGGGAGCCACAAACCCTTTATACACACTAAGACCAAAATTATCAAAATAGGAGACATTATAGACCATCAACACATGTTATACCTCAATTACACCAAATTAGGTCTAATCAGACTCATTATGACCCATTTACTCCCATTGTGATCAATTAGACTCGTTAGAGAGCCAGAAACCCCTTATACCCAATAAGACAAAAATTACCCAAAAAGGAGCCAATTATGGACCACAAAAACCCGTTCCACTTCAATTACACCAAATTAGGTCTAATCAGACTCATTATGACCCATGTAACCAATTGTGACCTATTAGACTCGTTAGGCAGCCACAAACCCCTTATACACACTAAGACCATATTTATCAAAATAGGAGACATTATAGACCATAAACAACTGTTATACATCAATTACACCAAATTAGGTCTAATCAGACTCATTATGACCCACTCACTCCCATTATGATCAATTAGAGTCGTTAGAGAGCCACAAACCCCTTTATACCCAATAAGACAAAAATTACCCAAAAATGAGCCAATTATGGACCACAAAAACCCGTTCCACTTCAATTACACCAAATTAGGTCTAATCGGACTCATTATGACCCATTTACTCCCATTGTGATCAATTAGACTCGTTAGAGAGCCAGAAACCCCTTATACCCAATAAGACAAAAATTACCCGAAAAGGAGCCAATTATGGACCACAAAAACCTGTTCCACTTCAATTACACCAAATTAGGTCTAATCATATTCATTATGACCCATGTAACCAATTGTGACCTATTAGACTCGTTAGGAAGCCACAACCCCTTATACACACTAAGACCAAAATTATCAAAATAGGAGACATTACAGACCATAAACACACTCAATTACACCAAATTAGGTCTAATCGGACTCATTATGACCCATTTACTCCCATTGTGATCAATTAGACTCGTTAGAGAGCCAGAAACCCCATATACCCAATAAGACAAAAATTACCCAAAAAGGAGCCAATTATGGACCACAAAAACCCGTTCCACTTCAATTACACCAAATTAGGTCTAATCAGACTCATTATGACCCATGTAACCAATTGTGACCTATTAGACTCGTTAGGCAGCCACAAACCCCTTATACACACTAAGACCATATTTATCAAAATAGGAGACATTATAGACCATAAACAACTGTTATACATCAATTACACCAAATTAGGTCTAATCAGACTCATTGTGACCCACTCACTCTCATTATGATCAATTAGACTCGTTAGAGAGCCACAAACCCCTTTATACCCAATAAGACAAAAATTACCCAAAAAGGAGCCAATTATGGACCACAAAAACCCGTTCCACTTCAATTACACCAAATTAGGTCTAATCAGACTCATTATGACCCATGTAACCAATTGTGACCTATTAGACTCGTTAGGAAGCCACAACCCCTTATACACACTAAGACCAAAATTATCAAAATAGGAGACATTACAGACCATAAACACCTGTTATACTTCAATTACACCAAATTAGGTCTAATCAGACTCATTATGACCCATGTAACCAATTGTGACCTATTAGACTCGTTAGGCAGCCACAAACCCCTTATACACACTAAGGCCAAAATTATCAAAATAGGAGACATTACAGACCATAAACACCTGTTATACCTCAATTACACCAAGTTAGGTCTAATCAGACTTATTATGACCCATTTACTCCCATTATGATCAATTAGACTCGTTAGAGAGCCACAAATCCCTTATACCCAATAAGACAAAAATTACCCAAAAAGGAGCCAATTATGGACCACAAAAACCTGTTCCACTTCAATTAGACCAAATTAGGTCTAATCAGACTCATTATGACCCATGTAACCAATTGTGACCTATTAGACTCGTTAGGAAGCCACAAACCCCTTATACACACTAAGGCCAAAATTATCAAAATAGGAGACATTACAGACCATAAACACATGTTATACCTCAATTACACCAAATTAGGTCTAATCAGACTCATTATGACCCATTTACTCCCATTATGATCAATTAGACTCGATAGAGAGCCATAAACCCCTTATACCCAAAAAGACAAAAATTACCCAAAAAGGAGCCAATTATGGACCACAAAAACCTGTTCCACTTCAATTACACCAAATTAGGTCTAATCAGACTCATTATGACCCATGTAACCAATTGTGACCTATTAGACTCGTTAGGAAGCCACAACCCCTTATACACACTAAGACCAAAATTATCAAAAATAGGAGACATTACAGACCATAAACACACTTCAATTACACCAAATTAGGTCTAATCATATTCATTATGACCCATGTAACCAATTGTGACCTATTAGACTCGTTAGGAAGCCACAACCACTAAGACCAAAATTATCAAAATAGGAGACATTACAGACCATAAACACACTCAACTACACCAAATTAGGTCTAATCGGACTCATTATGACCCATTTACTCCCATTGTGATCAATTAGACTCGTTAGAGAGCCAGAAACCCCTTATACCCAATAAGACAAAAATTACCCAAAAAGGAGCCAATTATGGACCACAAAAACCTGTTATACTTCAATTACACCAAATTAGGTCTAATCAGACTCATTGTGACCCATGATACCAATTATGACCTATTAGACTCGTTAGGCAGCCACAATCCCCTTATACACACTAAGGCCAAAATTATCAAAATAGGAGACATTACAGACCATAAACACCTGTTATACCTTGATTACACCAAATTAGGTCTAATCAGACTCATTATGACCCATTTACTCCCATTATGATCAATTAGACTTGTTAGAGAGACACAAACCCCTTATACCCAATAAGACAAAAATTACCCAAAAAGGAGCCAATTATGGACCACAAAAACCTGTTCCACTTCAATTACACCAAATTAGGTCTAATCAGACTCATTATGACCCATGTAACCAATTGTGACCTATTAGACTCGTTAGGCAGCCACAAACCCCTTATACACACTAAGACCATATTTATCAAAATAGGAGACATTGTAGACCATAAACAACTGTTATACATCAATTACACCAAATTAGGTCTAATCAGACTCATTGTGACCCACTCACTCCCATTATGATCAATTAGACTCGTTAGAGAGCCACAAACCCCTTTATACCCAATAAGACAAAAATTACCCAAAAAGGAGCCAATTATGGACCACAAAAACCCGTTCCACTTCAATTACACCAAATTAGGTCTAATCAGACTCATTATGACCCATGTAACCAATTGTGACCTATTAGACTCGTTAGGAAGCCACAACCCCTTATACACACTAAGACCAAAATTATCAAAATAGGAGACATTACAGACCATAAACACCTGTTATACTTCAATTACACCAAATTAGGTCTAATCAGACTCATTATGACCCATGTAACCAATTGTGACCTATTAGACTCGTTAGGCAGCCACAAACCCCTTATACACACTAAGGCCAAAATTATCAAAATAGGAGACATTACAGACCATAAACACCTGTTATACCTCAATTACACCAAGTTAGGTCTAATCAGACTTATTATGACCCATTTACTCCCATTATGATCAATTAGACTCGTTAGAGAACCACAAATCCCTTATACCTAATAAGACAAAAATTACCCAAAAAGGAGCCAATTATGGACCACAAAAACCTGTTCCACTTCAATTAGACCAAATTAGGTCTAATCAGACTCATTATGACCCATGTAACCAATTGTGACCTATTAGACTCGTTAGGAAGCCACAAACCCCTTATACACACTAAGGCCAAAATTATCAAAATAGGAGACATTACAGACCATAAACACATGTTATACCTCAATTACACCAAATTAGGTCTAATCAGACTCATTATGACCCATTTACTCCCATTATGATCAATTAGACTCGATAGAGAGCCATAAACCCCTTATACCCAAAAAGACAAAAATTACCTAAAAAGGAGCCAATTATGGACCACAATAACCTGTTCCACTTCAATTACACCAAATTAGGTCTAATCAGACTCATTATGACCCATGTAACCAATTGTGACCTATTAGACTCGTTAGGAAGCCACAACCCCTTATACACACTAAGACCAAAATTATCAAAATAGGAGACATTACAGACCATAAACACACTCAATTACACCAAATTAGGTCTAATCGGACTCATTATGACCCATTTACTCCCATTGTGATCAATTAGACTCGTTAGAGAGCCAGAAACCCCTTATACCCAATAAGACAAAAATTACCCAAAAAGGAGCCAATTATGGACCACAAAAACCTGTTCCACTTCAATTACACCAAATTAGGTCTAATCATATTCATTATGACCCATGTAACCAATTGTGACCTATTAGACTCGTTAGGAAGCCACAACCCCTTATACACCCTAAGACCAAAATTATCAAAATAGGAGACATTACAGACCATAAACACACTCAATTACACCAAATTAGGTCTAATCGGACTCATTATGACCCATTTACTCCCATTGTGATCAATTAGACTCGTTAGAGAGCCAGAAACCCCTTATACCCAATAAGACAAAAATTACCCAAAAAGGAGCCAATTATGGACCACAAAAACCCGTTCCACTTCAATTACACCAAATTAGGTCTAATCAGACTCATTATGACCCATGTAACCAATTGTGACCTATTAGACTCGTTAGGAAGCCACAACCCCTTATACACACTAAGACCAAAATTATCAAAATAGGAGACATTACAGAACATAAACACCTGTTATACTTCAATTACACCAAATTAGGTCTAATCAGACTCATTATGACCCATGTAACCAATTGTGACCTATTAGACTCGTTAGGCAGCCACAAACCCCTTATACACACTAAGGCCAAAATTATCAAAATAGGAGACATTACAGACCATAAACACCTGTTATACCTCAATTACACCAAGTTAGGTCTAATCAGACTTATTATGACCCATTTTACTCCCATTATGATCAATTAGACTCGTTAGAGAGCCACAAACCCCTTATACCCAATAAGACAAAAATTACCCAAAAAGGAGCCAATTATGGACCACAAAAACCTGTTCCACTTCAATTAGACCAAATTAGGTCTAATCAGACTCATTATGGGTATGTAACCAATTGTGACCTATTAGACTCGTTAGGAAGCCACAAACCCCTTATTCAAACTAAGACCATATTTATCAAAATAGGAGACATTATAGACCATAAACAACTGTTATACATCAATTACACCAAATTAGGTCTAATCAGACTCATTATAACCCACTCACTCCCATTATGATCAATTAGACTCGTTAGAGAGCCACAAACCCCTTATACCCAATAAGACAAAAATTAACCAAAAAGGAGCCAATTATGGACCACAAAAACCTGTTCCACTTCAATTACACCAAATTAGGTCTAATCAGACTCATTATGACCAATGTAACCAATTGTGATCTATTAGACTCGTTAGGAAGCCACAAACCCCTTATACACACTAAGACCAAAATTATCAAAATAGGAGACATTACAGACCATAAACACCTGTTATACCTCAATTACACCAAACTTGGTCTAATCAGACTCATTATGACCCATGTAACCGAATTTGACCAATTAGACTCGTTAGGCAGCCACAAACCCCTTATGTGTTCTAAGACCAAAATTATCAAAATATGAGACTTTACAGACCATAAACACCTGTTATACCTCAATAACACCAAATTAGGTCTAATCAGACTCATTATGACCCACTCACTCCCATTATGATCAATTAGACTCGTTAGAGAGCCACAAACCCCTTATACCCAATAAGACAAAAATTACCCAAAAAGGAGCCAATTATGGACCACAAAAACTTGTTATACTTCAATTACACCAAATTAGGTCTAATCAGACTCATTATGACCCATGATACCAATTATGACCTATTAGACTCGTTAGGCAGCCACAATCCCCTTATACACACTAAGGCCAAAATTATCAAAATAGGAGACATTACAGACCATAAACACCTGTTATACCTTGATTACACCAAATTAGGTCTAATCAGACTCATTATGACCCATTTACTCCCATTATGATCAATTAGACTTGTTAGAGAGACACAAACCCCTTATACCCAATAAGACAAAAATTACCCAAAAAGGAGCCAATTATGGATCACAAAAACCTGTTCCACTTCAATTACACCAAATTAGGTCTAATCAGACTCATTATGACCCATGTAACCAATTGTGACCTATTAGACTCGTTAGGAAGCCACAAACCCCTTATACACACTAAGACCAAAATTATCAAAATAGGAGACATTACAGACCATAAACACCTGTTATACATCAATTACACCAAATTAGGTCTAATCTGACTCATTATGACCCACTCACTCCCAAATTAGGTCTAATCACTCCCATTTTGATCAATTAGACTCGTTAGAGAGCCGCAAACCCCTTATACCCAATAAGACAAAAATTACCCAAAAAGGAGCCAATTATAGATCACAAAAACCTGTTCCACTTGAATTACACCAAATTAGGTCTAATCAGACTCATTATGACCCATATAACCAATTGTGACCTATTACAGACTCGTTAGGAAGCCACAAACCCCTTATACAAACTAAGACCAAAATTATCAAAATAGGAGACATTACAGACCATAAACACGTGTATACCTCAATTACACCAAATTTGGTTTAATCAGACTCATTATGACCCATATAACCAATTGTGACCTATTACAGACTCGTTAGGAAGCCACAAACCCCTTATACAAACTAAGACCAAAATTATCAAAATAGGAGACATTACAGACCATAAACACCTGTTATACCTCAATTACACCAAACTTGGTCTAATCAGACTCATTATGACCCATGTAACCGAATTTGACCAATTAGACTCGTTAGGCAGCCACAAACCCCTTATGTGTTCTAAGACCAAAATTATCAAAATATGAGACTTTACAGACCATAAACACCTGTTATACCTCAATAACACCAAATTAGGTCTAATCAGACTCATTATGACCCACTCACTCCCATTATGATCAATTAGACTCGTTAGAGAGCCACAAACCCCTTATACCCAATAAGACAAAAATTACCCAAAAAGGAGCCAATTATGGACCACAAAAACCTGTTATACTTCAATTACACCAAATTAGGTCTAATCAGACTCATTATGACCCATGATACCAATTATGACCTATTAGACTCGTTAGGCAGCCACAATCCCCTTATACACACTAAGGCCAAAATTATCAAAATAGGAGACATTACAGACCATAAACACCTGTTATACCTTGATTACACCAAATTAGGTCTAATCAGACTCATTAGGACCCATTTACTCCCATTATGATCAATTAGACTTGTTAGAGAGACACAAACCCCTTATACCCAATAAGACAAAAATTACCCAAAAAGGAGCCAATTATGGATCACAAAAACCTGTTCCACTTCAATTACACCAAATTAGGTCTAATCAGACTCATTATGACCCATGTAACCAATTGTGACCTATTAGACTCGTTAGGAAGCCACAAACCCCTTATACACACTAAGACCAAAATTATCAAAATAGGAGACATTACAGACCATAAACACCTGTTATACATCAATTACACCAAATTAGGTCTAATCTGACTCATTATGACCCACTCACTCCCAAATTAGGTCTAATCACTCCCATTTTGATCAATTAGACTCGTTAGAGAGCCGCAAACCCCTTATACCCAATAAGACAAAAATTACCCAAAAAGGAGCCAATTATAGATCACAAAAACCTGTTCCACTTGAATTACACCAAATTAGGTCTAATCAGACTCATTATGACCCATATAACCAATTGTGACCTATTACAGACTCGTTAGGAAGCCACAAACCCCTTATACAAACTAAGACCAAAATTATCAAAATAGGAGACATTACAGACCATAAACACGTGTTATACCTCAATTACACCAAATTTGGTCTAATCAGACTCATAATGACCCATGTAACCGATTTTGACCAATTAGACTCGCCACAAACCCCTTATACACACTAAGACCAAAATTATCAAAATAGGAGACATTACAGACCATAAACACCTGTTATACATCAATTACACCAAATTAGGTCTAATCAGACTCATTATGACCCACTCACTCCCATTATGATCAATTAGACTCGTTAGAGAGCCACAAACCCCTTATACCCAATAAGACAAAAATTACCCAAAAAGGAGCCAATTATGGACCACAAAAACCTGTTCCACTTCAATTACACCAAATTAGGTCTAATCAGACTCATTATGACCCATGTAACCAATTGTGATCTATTAGACTCGTTAGGAAGCCACAAACCCCTTATACACACTAAGACCAAAATTATCAAAATAGGAGACATTACAGACCATAAACACCTGTTATACCTCAATTACACCAAATTAGGTCTAATCAGACTCATTGTGACCCACGATACCAATTGTGACCTATTAGACTCGTTAGGCAGCCACAATCCCCTTATACACACTAAGACCAAAATTATCAAAATAGGAGACATTACAGACCATTAACACATGTTATACCTATTAGACCAAATTAGGTCTAATCAGAATCATTATGACCCATTTACTCCCTTTATGATAAATTAGACTCGTTAGGGAGCCACAAACCCCATATACACACTTAAGACCAAAATTATCAAAATAGGAGACATTATAGACCATAAACACATGTTATACCTCAATTACACCAAATTAGGTCTAATCAGACTCATTATGACCCATTTACTCCCATTATGATCAATTAGACTCGATAGAGAGCCATAAACCCCTTATACACAAAAAGACAAAAATTACCCAAAAAGGAGCCAATTATGGACCACAAAAACCCGTTCCACTTCAATTACACCAAATTAGGTCTAATCAGACTCATTATGACCCATGTAACCAATTGTGACCTATTAGACTCGTTAGGCAGCCACAAACCCCTTATACACACTAAGACCATATTTATCAAAATAGGAGACATTATAGACCATAAACAACTGTTATACATCAATTACACCAAATTAGGTCTAATCAGACTCATCATGACCCACTCACTCCCATTATGATCAATTAGACTCGTTAGAGAGCCACAAACCCCTTTATACCCAATAAGACAAAAATTACCCAAAAAGGAGCCAATTATGGACCACAAGAACCCGTTCCACTTCAATTACACCAAATTAGGTCTAATCAGACTCATTATGACCCATGTAACCAATTGTGACCTATTAGACTCGTTAGGAAGCCACAACCCCTTATACACACTAAGACCAAAATTATCAAAATAGGAGACATTACAGACCATAAACACCTGTTATACTTCAATTACACCAAATTAGGTCTAATCAGACTCATTATGACCCATGTAACCAATTGTGACCTATTAGACTCGTTAGGCAGCCACAAACCCCTTATACACACTAAGGCCAAAATTATCAAAATAGGAGACATTACAGACCATAAACACCTGTTATACCTCAATTACACCAAGTTAGGTCTAATCAGACTTATTATGACCCATTTACTCCCATTATGATCAATTAGACTCGTTAGAGAGCCACAAACCCCTTATACCCAATAAGACAAAAATTACCCAAAAAGGAGCCAATTATGGACCACAAAAACCTGTTCCACTTCAATTAGACCAAATTAGGTCTAATCAGACTCATTATGACCCATGTAACCAATTGTGACCTATTAGACTCGTTAGGAAGCCACAAACCCCTTATACACACTAAGACCATATTTATCAAAATAGGAGACATTATAGACCATAAACAACTGTTATACATCAATTACACCAAATTAGGTCTAATCAGACTCATTATGACCCACTCACTCCCATTATGATCAATTAGACTCGTTAGAGAGCCACAAACACCTTATACCCAATAAGACAAAAATTAAACAAAAAGGAGCCAATTATGGACCACAAAAACCTGTTCCACTTCAATTACACCAAATTAGGTCTAATCAGACTCATTATGACCAATGTAACCAATTGTGATCTATTAGACTCGTTAGGAAGCCACAAACCCCTTATACACACTAAGACCAAAATTATCAAAATAGGAGACATTACAGACCATAAACACCTGTTATACCTCAATTACACCAAACTTGGTCTAATCAGACTCATTATGACCCATGTAACCGAATTTGACCAATTAGACTCGTTAGGCAGCCACAAACCCCTTATGTGTTCTAAGACCAAAATTATCAAAATATGAGACTTTACAGACCATAAACACCTGTTATACCTCAATAACACCAAATTAGGTCTAATCAGACTCATTATGACCCACTCACTCCCATTATGATCAATTAGACTCGTTAGAGAGCCACAAACCCCTTATACCCAATAAGACAACAATTACCCAAAAAGGAGCCAATTATGGACCACAAAAACCTGTTATCTTTCAATTACACCAAATTAGGTCTAATCCGACTCATTGTGACCCATGATACCAATTGTGACCTATTAGACTCGTTAGGCAGCCACAATCCCCTTGTCCACACTAAGACCAAAATTATCAAAATAGGAGACATTACAGACCATTAACACATGTTATACCTATTAGACCAAATTAGGTCTAATCAGAATCATTATGACCCATTTACTCCCTTTATGATAAATTAGACTCGTTAGGGAGCCCCAAACCCCATATACACACTTAAGACAAAAATTATCAAAATAGGAGACATTATAGACCATAAACACATGTTATACCTCAATTACACCAAATTAGGTCTAATCAGACTCATTATGACCCATTTACTCCCATTATGATCAATTAGACTCGATAGAGAGCCTAAACCCCTTATACCCAAAAAGACAAAAATTACCCAAAAAGGAGCCAATTATGGACCACAAAAACCTGTTCCACTTCAATTACACCAAATTAGGTCTAATCAGACTCATTATGACCCATTTACCCCTATTATGACTAATTAGACCCGTTAGGGAGCCACAAACCCTTTATACCCATTAAGACAAATTACTCAAAAAGGAACCAATTATGGACCACAAAAACCAGTTGTACTTCAATTACACCAAATTAGGTCTAATCAGACTCATTATGACCCATGTAACCAATTGTGACCAATTAGACTCGTTAGGCAGCCACAAACCCCTTATACACACTAAGACCAAAATTATCAAAATAGGAGACATTACAGACCATAAACACACTCAATTACACCAAATTAGGTCTAATCGGACTCATTATGACCCATTTACTCCCATTATGATCAATTAGACTCGTTAGAGAGCCAGAAACCCCTTATACCCAATAAGACAAAAATTACCCAAAAAGGAGCCAATTATGGACCACAAAAACCCGTTCCACTTCATTTACACCAAATTAGGTCTAATCAGACTCATTATGACCCATGTAACCAATTGTGACCTATTAGACTCGTTAGGCAGCCACAAACCCCTTATACACACTAAGACCATATTTATCAAAATAGGAGACATTATAGACCATAAACAACTGTTATACATCAATTACACTAAATTAGGTCTAATTAGACTCATTATGACCCACTCACTCCCATTATGATCAATTAGACTCGTTAGAGAGCCACAAACCCCTTTATACCCAATAAGACAAAAATTACCCAAAAAGGAGCCAATTATGGACCACAAGAACCCGTTCCACTTCAATTACACCAAATTAGGTCTAATCAGACTCATTATGACCCATGTAACCAATTGTGACCTATTAGACTCGTTAGGAAGCCACAACCCCTTATACACACTAAGACCAAAATTATCAAAATAGGAGACATTACAGACCATAAACACCTGTTATACTTCAATTACACCAAATTAGGTCTAATCAGACTCATTATGACCCATGTAACCAATTGTGACCTATTAGACTCGTTAGGCAGCCACAAACCCCTTATACACACTAAGGCCAAAATTATCAAAATAGGAGACATTACAGACCATAAACACCTGTTATACCTCAATTACACCAAGTTAGGTCTAATCAGACTTATTATGACCCATTTACTCCCATTATGATCAATTAGACTCGTTAGAGAGCCACAAATCCCTTATACCCAATAAGACAAAAATTACCCAAAAAGGAGCCAATTATGGACCACAAAAACCTGTTCCACTTCAATTAGACCAAATTAGGTCTAATCAGACTCATTATGACCCATGTAACCAATTGTGACCTATTAGACTCGTTAGGAAGCCACAAACCCCTTATGTGTACCAAGGCCAAAATTATCAAAATAGGAGACATTACAGACCATAAACACATGTTATACCTCAATTACACCAAATTAGGTCTAATCAGACTCATTATGACCCATTTACTCCCATTATGATCAATTAGACTCGATAGAGAGCCATAAACCCCTTATACCCAAAAAGACAAAAATTACCCAAAAATGAGCCAATTATGGACCACAAAAACCTGTTCCACTTCAATTACACCAAATTAGGTGTAATCAGACTCATTATGACCCATGTAACCAATTGTGATCTATTAGACTCGTTAGGAAGCCACAACCCCTTATACACACTAAGACCAAAATTATCAAAATAGGAGACATTACAGACCATAAACACACTCAATTACACCAAATTAGGTCTAATCGGACTCATTATGACCCATTTACTCCCATTGTGATCAATTAGACTCGTTAGAGAGCCAGAAACCCCTTATACCCAATAAGACAAAAATTACCCAAAAAGGAGCCAATTATGGACCACAAAAACCCGTTCCACTTCAATTACACCAAATTAGGTCTAATCAGACTCATTATGACCCATGTAACCAATTGTGACCTATTAGACTCGTTAGGCAGCCACAAACCCCTTATACACACTAAGACCATATTTATCAAAATAGGAGACATTATTGACCATAAACAACTGTTATACATCAATTACACCAAATTAGGTCTAATCAGACTCATTATGACCCACTCACTCCCATTATGATCAATTAGACTCGTTAGAGAGCCACAAACCCCTTTATACCCAATAAGACAAAAATTACCCAAAAAGGAGCCAATTATGGACCACAAGAACCCGTTCCACTTCAATTACACCAAATTAGGTCTAATCAGACTCATTATGACCCATGTAACCAATTGTGACCTATTAGACTCGTTAGGAAGCCACAACCCCTTATACACACTAAGACCAAAATTATCAAAATAGGAGACATTACAGACCATAAACACCTGTTATACTTCAATTACACCAAATTAGGTCTAATCAGACTCATTATGACCCATGTAACCAATTGTGACCTATTAGACTCGTTAGGCAGCCACAAACCCCTTATACACACTAAGGCCAAAATTATCAAAATAGGAGACATTACAGACCATAAACACCTGTTATACCTCAATTACACCAAGTTAGGTCTAATCAGACTTATTATGACCCATTTACTCCCATTATGATCAATTAGACTCGTTAGAGAGCCACAAATCCCTTATACCCAATAAGACAAAAATTACCCAAAAAGGAGCCAATTATGGACCACAAAAACCTGTTCCACTTCAATTAGACCAAATTAGGTCTAATCAGACTCATTATGACCCATGTAACCAATTGTGACCTATTAGACTCGTTAGGAAGCCACAAACCCCTTATACACACTAAGGCCAAAATTATCAAAATAGGAGACATTACAGACCATAAACACGTGTTATACCTCAATTACACCAAATTTGGTCTAATCAGACTCATTATGACCCATGTAACCGATTTTGACCAATTAGACTCGCCACAAACCCCTTATACACACTAAGACCAAAATTATCAAAATAGGAGACATTACAGACCATAAACACCTGTTATACCTCAATTACACCAAACTTGGTCTAATTTGACCAACTAGACTCGTTAGGCAGCCACAAACCCCTTATACCCAATAAGACAAAAATTACCCAAAAAGGAGCCAATTATGGACCACAAAAACCTGTTATACTTCAATTACACCAAATTAGGTCTAATCAGACTCATTGTGACCCATGATACCAATTATGACCTATTAGACTCGTTAGGCAGCCACAATCCCCTTATACACACTAAGGCCAAAATTATCAAAATAGGAGACATTACAGACCATAAACACCTGTTATACCTTGATTACACCAAATTAGGTCTAATCAGACTCATTATGACCCATTTACTCCCATTATGATCAATTAGACTTGTTAGAGAGACACAAACCCCTTATACCCAATAAGACAAAAATTACCCAAAAAGGAGCCAATTATGGACCACAAAAACCTGTTCCACTTCAATTACACCAAATTAGGTCTAATCAGACTCATTATGACCCATGTAACCAATTGTGACCTATTAGACTCGTTAGGCAGCCACAAACCCCTTATACACACTAAGACCATATTTATCAAAATAGGAGACATTATAGACCATAAACAACTGTTATACATCAATTACACCAAATTAGGTCTAATCAGACTCATTGTGACCCACTCACTCCCATTATGATCAATTAGACTCGTTAGAGAGCCACAAACCCCTTTATACCCAATAAGACAAAAATTACCCAAAAAGGAGCCAATTATGGACCACAAAAACCCGTTCCACTTCAATTACACCAAATTAGGTCTAATCAGACCCATTATGACCCATGTAACCAATTGTGACCTATTAGACTCGTTAGGAAGCCACAACCCCTTATACACACTAAGACCAAAATTATCAAAATAGGAGACATTACAGACCATAAACACCTGTTATACTTCAATTACACCAAATTAGGTCTAATCAGACTCATTATGACCCATGTAACCAATTGTGACCTATTAGACTCGTTAGGCAGCCACAAACCCCTTATACACACTAAGACCATATTTATCAAAATAGGAGACATTATAGACCATAAACAACTGTTATACATCAATTACACCAAATTAGGTCTAATCAGACTCATTGTGACCCACTCACTCCCATTATGATCAATTAGACTCGTTAGAGAGCCACAAACCCCTTTATACCCAATAAGACAAAAATTACCCAAAAAGGAGCCAATTATGGACCACAAGAACCCGTTCCACTTCAATTACACCAAATTAGGTCTAATCAGACTCATTATGACCCATGTAACCAATTGTGACCTATTAGACTCGTTAGGCAGCCACAAACCCCTTATACACACTAAGGCCAAAATTATCAAAATAGGAGACATTACAGACCATAAACACATGTTATACCTCAATTACACCAAATTAGGTCTAATCAGACTCATTATGACCCATTTACTCCCATTATGATCAATTAGACTCGATAGAGAGCCATAAACCCCTTATACCCAAAAAGACAAAAATTACCCAAAAAGGAGCCAATTATGGACCACAAAAACCTGTTCCACTTCAATTAGACCAAATTAGGTCTAATCAGACTCATTATGACCCATGTAACCAATTGTGACCTATTAGACTCGTTAGGAAGCCACAAACCCCTTATACACACTAAGGCCAAAATTATCAAAATAGGAGACATTACAGACCATAAACACGTGTTATACCTCAATTACACCAAATTTGGTCTAATCAGACTCATTATGACCCATGTAACCGATTTTGACCAATTAGACTCGCCACAAACCCCTTATACACACTAAGACCAAAATTATCAAAATAGGAGACATTACAGACCATAAACACCTGTTATACCTCAATTACACCAAACTTGGTCTAATTTGACCAACTAGACTCGTTAGGCAGCCACAAACCCCTTATACCCAATAAGACAAAAATTACCCAAAAAGGAGCCAATTATGGACCACAAAAACCTGTTATACTTCAATTACACCAAATTAGGTCTAATCAGACTCATTGTGACCCATGATACCAATTATGACCTATTAGACTCGTTAGGCAGCCACAATCCCCTTATACACACTAAGGCCAAAATTATCAAAATAGGAGACATTACAGACCATAAACACCTGTTATACCTTGATTACACCAAATTAGGTCTAATCAGACTCATTATGACCCATTTACTCCCATTATGATCAATTAGACTTGTTAGAGAGACACAAACCCCTTATACCCAATAAGACAAAAATTACCCAAAAAGGAGCCAATTATGGACCACAAAAACCTGTTCCACTTCAATTACACCAAATTAGGTCTAATCAGACTCATTATGACCCATGTAACCAATTGTGACCTATTAGACTCGTTAGGCAGCCACAAACCCCTTATACACACTAAGACCATATTTATCAAAATAGGAGACATTATAGACCATAAACAACTGTTATACATCAATTACACCAAATTAGGTCTAATCAGACTCATTGTGACCCACTCACTCTCATTATGATCAATTAGACTCGTTAGAGAGCCACAAACCCCTTTATACCCAATAAGACAAAAATTACCCAAAAAGGAGCCAATTATGGACCACAAAAACCCGTTCCACTTCAATTACACCAAATTAGGTCTAATCAGACCCATTATGACCCATGTAACCAATTGTGACCTATTAGACTCGTTAGGAAGCCACAACCCCTTATACACACTAAGACCAAAATTATCAAAATAGGAGACATTACAGACCATAAACACCTGTTATACTTCAATTACACCAAATTAGGTCTAATCAGACTCATTATGACCCATGTAACCAATTGTGACCTATTAGACTCGTTAGGCAGCCACAAACCCCTTATACACACTAAGACCATATTTATCAAAATAGGAGACATTATAGACCATAAACAACTGTTATACATCAATTACACCAAATTAGGTCTAATCAGACTCATTGTGACCCACTCACTCCCATTATGATCAATTAGACTCGTTAGAGAGCCACAAACCCCTTTATACCCAATAAGACAAAAATTACCCAAAAAGGAGCCAATTATGGACCACAAGAACCCGTTCCACTTCAATTACACCAAATTAGGTCTAATCAGACTCATTATGACCCATGTAACCAATTGTGACCTATTAGACTCGTTAGGCAGCCACAAACCCCTTATACACACTAAGGCCAAAATTATCAAAATAGGAGACATTACAGACCATAAACACATGTTATACCTCAATTACACCAAATTAGGTCTAATCAGACTCATTATGACCCATTTACTCCCATTATGATCAATTAGACTCGATAGAGAGCCATAAACCCCTTATACCCAAAAAGACAAAAATTACCCAAAAAGGAGCCAATTATGGACCACAAAAACCTGTTCCACTTCAATTAGACCAAATTAGGTCTAATCAGACTCATTATGACCCATGTAACCAATTGTGACCTATTAGACTCGTTAGGCAGCCACAAACCCCTTATACACACTAAGGCCAAAATTATCAAAATAGGAGACATTACAGACCATAAACACATGTTATACCTCAATTACACCAAATTAGGTCTAATCAGACTCATTATGACCCATTTACTCCCATTATGATCAATTAGACTCGATAGAGAGCCATAAACCCCTTATACCCAAAAAGACAAAAATTACCCAAAAAGGAGCCAATTATGGACCACAAAAACCTGTTCCACTTCAATTAGACCAAATTAGGTCTAATCAGACTCATTATGACCCATGTAACCAATTGTGACCTATTAGACTCGTTAGGAAGCCACAAACCCCTTATACACACTAAGGCCAAAATTATCAAAATAGGAGACATTACAGACCATAAACACGTGTTATACCTCAATTACACCAAATTTGGTCTAATCAGACTCATTATGACCCATGTAACCGATTTTGACCAATTAGACTCGCCACAAACCCCTTATACACACTAAGACCAAAATTATCAAAATAGGAGACATTACAGACCATAAACACCTGTTATACCTCAATTACACCAAACTTGGTCTAATTTGACCAACTAGACTCGTTAGGCAGCCACAAACCCCTTATACCCAATAAGACAAAAATTACCCAAAAAGGAGCCAATTATGGACCACAAAAACCTGTTATACTTCAATTACACCAAATTAGGTCTAATCAGACTCATTGTGACCCATGATACCAATTATGACCTATTAGACTCGTTAGGCAGCCACAATCCCCTTATACACACTAAGGCCAAAATTATCAAAATAGGAGACATTACAGACCATAAACACCTGTTATACCTTGATTACACCAAATTAGGTCTAATCAGACTCATTATGACCCATTTACTCCCATTATGATCAATTAGACTTGTTAGAGAGACACAAACCCCTTATACCCAATAAGACAAAAATTACCCAAAAAGGAGCCAATTATGGACCACAAAAACCTGTTCCACTTCAATTACACCAAATTAGGTCTAATCAGACTCATTATGACCCATGTAACCAATTGTGACCTATTAGACTCGTTAGGCAGCCACAAACCCCTTATACACACTAAGACCATATTTATCAAAATAGGAGACATTATAGACCATAAACAACTGTTATACATCAATTACACCAAATTAGGTCTAATCAGACTCATTGTGACCCACTCACTCCCATTATGATCAATTAGACTCGTTAGAGAGCCACAAACCCCTTTATACCCAATAAGACAAAAATTACCCAAAAAGGAGCCAATTATGGACCACAAAAACCCGTTCCACTTCAATTACACCAAATTAGGTCTAATCAGACCCATTATGACCCATGTAACCAATTGTGACCTATTAGACTCGTTAGGAAGCCACAACCCCTTATACACACTAAGACCAAAATTATCAAAATAGGAGACATTACAGACCATAAACACCTGTTATACTTCAATTACACCAAATTAGGTCTAATCAGACTCATTATGACCCATGTAACCAATTGTGACCTATTAGACTCGTTAGGCAGCCACAAACCCCTTATACACACTAAGACCATATTTATCAAAATAGGAGACATTATAGACCATAAACAACTGTTATACATCAATTACACCAAATTAGGTCTAATCAGACTCATTGTGACCCACTCACTCCCATTATGATCAATTAGACTCGTTAGAGAGCCACAAACCCCTTTATACCCAATAAGACAAAAATTACCCAAAAAGGAGCCAATTATGGACCACAAGAACCCGTTCCACTTCAATTACACCAAATTAGGTCTAATCAGACTCATTATGACCCATGTAACCAATTGTGACCTATTAGACTCGTTAGGCAGCCACAAACCCCTTATACACACTAAGGCCAAAATTATCAAAATAGGAGACATTACAGACCATAAACACATGTTATACCTCAATTACACCAAATTAGGTCTAATCAGACTCATTATGACCCATTTACTCCCATTATGATCAATTAGACTCGATAGAGAGCCATAAACCCCTTATACCCAAAAAGACAAAAATTACCCAAAAAGGAGCCAATTATGGACCACAAAAACCTGTTCCACTTCAATTAGACCAAATTAGGTCTAATCAGACTCATTATGACCCATGTAACCAATTGTGACCTATTAGACTCGTTAGGAAGCCACAAACCCCTTATACACACTAAGGCCAAAATTATCAAAATAGGAGACATTACAGACCATAAACACGTGTTATACCTCAATTACACCAAATTTGGTCTAATCAGACTCATTATGACCCATGTAACCGATTTTGACCAATTAGACTCGCCACAAACCCCTTATACACACTAAGACCAAAATTATCAAAATAGGAGACATTACAGACCATAAACACCTGTTATACCTCAATTACACCAAACTTGGTCTAATTTGACCAACTAGACTCGTTAGGCAGCCACAAACCCCTTATACCCAATAAGACAAAAATTACCCAAAAAGGAGCCAATTATGGACCACAAAAACCTGTTATACTTCAATTACACCAAATTAGGTCTAATCAGACTCATTGTGACCCATGATACCAATTATGACCTATTAGACTCGTTAGGCAGCCACAATCCCCTTATACACACTAAGGCCAAAATTATCAAAATAGGAGACATTACAGACCATAAACACCTGTTATACCTTGATTACACCAAATTAGGTCTAATCAGACTCATTATGACCCATTTACTCCCATTATGATCAATTAGACTTGTTAGAGAGACACAAACCCCTTATACCCAATAAGACAAAAATTACCCAAAAAGGAGCCAATTATGGACCACAAAAACCTGTTCCACTTCAATTACACCAAATTAGGTCTAATCAGACTCATTATGACCCATGTAACCAATTGTGACCTATTAGACTCGTTAGGCAGCCACAAACCCCTTATACACACTAAGACCATATTTATCAAAATAGGAGACATTATAGACCATAAACAACTGTTATACATCAATTACACCAAATTAGGTCTAATCAGACTCATTGTGACCCACTCACTCCCATTATGATCAATTAGACTCGTTAGAGAGCCACAAACCCCTTTATACCCAATAAGACAAAAATTACCCAAAAAGGAGCCAATTATGGACCACAAAAACCCGTTCCACTTCAATTACACCAAATTAGGTCTAATCAGACCCATTATGACCCATGTAACCAATTGTGACCTATTAGACTCGTTAGGAAGCCACAACCCCTTATACACACTAAGACCAAAATTATCAAAATAGGAGACATTACAGACCATAAACACCTGTTATACTTCAATTACACCAAATTAGGTCTAATCAGACTCATTATGACCCATGTAACCAATTGTGACCTATTAGACTCGTTAGGCAGCCACAAACCCCTTATACACACTAAGACCATATTTATCAAAATAGGAGACATTATAGACCATAAACAACTGTTATACATCAATTACACCAAATTAGGTCTAATCAGACTCATTGTGACCCACTCACTCCCATTATGATCAATTAGACTCGTTAGAGAGCCACAAACCCCTTTATACCCAATAAGACAAAAATTACCCAAAAAGGAGCCAATTATGGACCACAAGAACCCGTTCCACTTCAATTACACCAAATTAGGTCTAATCAGACTCATTATGACCCATGTAACCAATTGTGACCTATTAGACTCGTTAGGCAGCCACAAACCCCTTATACACACTAAGGCCAAAATTATCAAAATAGGAGACATTACAGACCATAAACACCTGTTATACCTCAATTACACCAAGTTAGGTCTAATCAGACTTATTATGACCCATTTACTCCCATTATGATCAATTAGACTCGTTAGAGAGCCACAAATCCCTTATACCCAATATGACAAAAATTACCCAAAAAGGAGCCAATTATGGACCACAAAAACCTGTTCCACTTCAATTAGACCAAATTAGGTCTAATCAGACTCATTATGACCCATGTAACCAATTGTGACCTATTAGACTCGTTAGGAAGCCACAAACCCCTTATACACACTAAGGCCAAAATTATCAAAATAGGAGACATTACAGACCATAAACACATGTTATACCTCAATTACACCAAATTAGGTCTAATCAGACTCATTATGACCCATTTACTCCCATTATGATCAATTAGACTCGATAGAGAGCCATAAACCCCTTATACCCAAAAAGACAAAAATTACCCAAAAAGGAGCCAATTATGGACCACAAAAACCTGTTCCACTTCAATTACACCAAATTAGGTCTAATCAGACTCATTATGACCCATGTAACCAATTGTGATCTATTAGACTCGTTAGGAAGCCACAACCCCTTATACACACTAAGACCAAAATTATCAAAATAGGAGACATTACAGACCATAAACACACTCAATTACACCAAATTAGGTCTAATCGGACTCATTATGACCCATTTACTCCCATTGTGATCAATTAGACTCGTTAGAGAGCCAGAAACCCCTTATACCCAATAAGACAAAAATTACCCAAAAAGGAGCCAATTATGGACCACAAAAACCCCTTCCACTTCAATTACACCAAATTAGGTCTAATCAGACTCATTATGACCCATGTAACCAATTGTGACCTATTAGACTCGTTAGGCAGCCACAAACCCCTTATACACACTAAGACCATATTTATCAAAATAGGAGACATTATAGACCATAAACAACTGTTATACATCAATTACACCAAATTAGGTCTAATCAGACTCATTATGACCCACTCACTCCCATTATGATCAATTAGACTCGTTAGAGAGCCACAAACCCCTTTATACCCAATAAGACAAAAATTACCCAAAAAGGAGCCAATTATGGACCACAAAAACCCGTTCCACTTCAATTACACCAAATTAGGTCTAATCAGACTCATTATGACCCATGTAACCAATTGTGACCTATTAGACTCGTTAGGAAGCCACAACCCCTTATACACACTAAGACCAAAATTATCAAAATAGGAGACATTACAGAACATAAACACCTGTTATACTTCAATTACACCAAATTAGGTCTAATCAGACTCATTATGACCCATGTAACCAATTGTGACCTATTAGACTCGTTAGGCAGCCACAAACCCCTTATACACACTAAGGCCAAAATTATCAAAATAGGAGACATTACAGACCATAAACACCTGTTATACCTCAATTACACCAAGTTAGGTCTAATCAGACTTATTATGACCCATTTTACTCCCATTATGATCAATTAGACTCGTTAGAGAGCCACAAACCCCTTATACCCAATAAGACAAAAATTACCCAAAAAGGAGCCAATTATGGACCACAAAAACCTGTTCCACTTCAATTAGACCAAATTAGGTCTAATTAGACTCATTATGGGTATGTAACCAATTGTGACCTATTAGACTCGTTAGGAAGCCACAAACCCCTTATTCAAACTAAGACCATATTTATCAAAATAGGAGACATTATAGACCATAAACAACTGTTATACATCAATTACACCAAATTAGGTCTAATCAGACTCATTATGACCCACTCACTCCCATTATGATCAATTAGACTCGTTAGAGAGCCACAAACCCCTTATACCCAATAAGACAAAAATTAACCAAAAAGGAGCCAATTATGGACCACAAAAACCTGTTCCACTTCAATTACACCAAATTAGGTCTAATCAGACTCATTATGACCAATGTAACCAATTGTGATCTATTAGACTCGTTAGGAAGCCACAAACCCCTTATACACACTAAGACCAAAATTATCAAAATAGGAGACATTACAGACCATAAACACCTGTTATACCTCAATTACACCAAACTTGGTCTAATCAGACTGATTATGACCCATGTAACCGAATTTGACCAATTAGACTCGTTAGGCAGCCACAAACCCCTTATGTGTTCTAAGACCAAAATTATCAAAATATGAGACTTTACAGACCATAAACACTTGTTATACCTCAATAACACCAAATTAGGTCTAATCAGACTCATTATGACCCACTCACTCCCATTATGATCAATTAGACTCGTTAGAGAGCCACAAACCCCTTATACCCAATAAGACAAAAATTACCCAAAAAGGAGCCAATTATGGACCACAAAAACCTGTTATACTTCAATTACACCAAATTAGGTCTAATCAGACTCATTGTGACCCATGATACCAATTATAACCTATTAGACTCGTTACGCAGCCACAATCCCCTTATACACACTAAGGCCAAAATTATCAAAATAGGAGACATTACAGACCATAAACACCTGTTATACCTTGATTACACCAAATTAGGTCTAATCAGACTCATTATGACCCATTTACTCCCATTATGATCAATTAGACTTGTTAGAGAGACACAAACCCCTTATACCCAATAAGACAAAAATTACCCAAAAAGGAGCCAATTATGGATCACAAAAACCTGTTCCACTTCAATTACACCAAATTAGGTCTAATCAGACTCATTATGACCCATGTAACCAATTGTGACCTATTAGACTCGTTAGGAAGCCACAAACCCCTTATACACACTAAGACCAAAATTATCAAAATAGGAGACATTACAGACCATAAACACCTGTTATACATCAATTACACCAAATTAGGTCTAATCTGACTCATTATGACCCACTCACTCCCAAATTAGGTCTAATCACTCCCATTTTGATCAATTAGACTCGTTAGAGAGCCGCAAACCCCTTATACCCAATAAGACAAAAATTACCCAAAAAGGAGCCAATTATAGATCACAAAAACCTGTTCCACTTGAATTACACCAAATTAGGTCTAATCAGACTCATTATGACCCATATAACCAATTGTGACCTATTATACTCGTTAGGAAGCCACAAACCCCTTATACAAACTAAGACCAAAATTATCAAAATAGGAGACATTACAGACCATAAACACGTGTATACCTCAATTACACCAAATTTGGTTTAATCAGACTCATTATGACCCATGTAACCGATTTTGACCTATTAGACTCGTTAGGAAGCCACAAACCCCTTATACAAACTAAGACCAAAATTATCAAAATAGGAGACATTACAGACCATAAACACGTGTTATACCTCAATTACACCAAATTTGGTCTAATCAGACTCATAATGACCCATGTAACCGATTTTGACCAATTAGACTCGCCACAAACCCCTTATACACACTAAGACCAAAATTATCAAAATAGGAGACATTACAGACCATAAACACCTGTTATACATCAATTACACCAAATTAGGTCTAATCAGACTCATTATGACCCACTCACTCCCATTATGATCAATTAGACTCGTTAGAGAGCCACAAACACCTTATACCCAATAAGACAAAAATTACCCAAAAAGGAGCCAATTATGGACCACAAAAACCTGTTCCACTTCAATTACACCAAATTAGGTCTAATCAGACTCATTATGACCCATGTAACCAATTGTGATCTATTAGACTCGTTAGGAAGCCACAACCCCTTATACACACTAAGACCAAAATTATCAAAATAGGAGACATTACAGACCATAAACACACTCAATTACACCAAATTAGGTCTAATCGGACTCATTATGACCCATTTACTCCCATTGTGATCAATTAGACTCGTTAGAGAGCCAGAAACCCCTTATACCCAATAAGACAAAAATTACCCAAAAAGGAGCCAATTATGGACCACAAAAACCCCTTCCACTTCAATTACACCAAATTAGGTCTAATCAGACTCATTATGACCCATGTAACCAATTGTGACCTATTAGACTCGTTAGGCAGCCACAAACCCCTTATACACACTAAGACCATATTTATCAAAATAGGAGACATTATAGACCATAAACAACTGTTATACATCAATTACACCAAATTAGGTCTAATCAGACTCATTATGACCCACTCACTCCCATTATGATCAATTAGACTTGTTAGAGAGCCACAAACCCCTTTATACCCAATAAGACAAAAATTACCCAAAAAGGAGCCAATTATGGACCACAAGAACCCGTTCCACTTCAATTACACCAAATTAGGTCTAATCAGACTCATTATGACCCATGTAACCAATTGTGACCTATTAGACTCGTTAGGCAGCCACAAACCCCTTATACACACTAAGGCCAAAATTATCAAAATAGGAGACATTACAGACCATAAACACCTGTTATACCTCAATTACACCAAGTTAGGTCTAATCAGACTTATTATGACCCATTTACTCCCATTATGATCAATTAGACTCGTTAGAGAGCCACAAACCCCTTATACCCAATAAGACAAAAATTACCCAAAAAGGAGCCAATTATGGACCACAAAAACCTGTTCCACTTCAATTAGACCAAATTAGGTCTAATCAGACTCATTATGACCCATGTAACCAATTGTGACCTATTAGACTCGTTAGGAAGCCACAAACCCCTTATACACACTAAGACCATATTTATCAAAATAGGAGACATTATAGACCATAAACAACTGTTATACATCAATTACACCAAATTAGGTCTAATCAGACTCATTATGACCCACTCACTCCCATTATGATCAATTAGACTCGTTAGAGAGCCACAAACCCCTTATACCCAATAAGACAAAAATTAAACAAAAAGGAGCCAATTATGGACCACAAAAACCTGTTCCACTTCAATTACACCAAATTAGGTCTAATCAGACTCATTATGACCAATGTAACCAATTGTGATCTATTAGACTCGTTAGGAAGCCACAAACCCCTTATACACACTAAGACCAAAATTATCAAAATAGGAGACATTACAGACCATAAACACCTGTTATACCTCAATTACACCAAACTTGGTCTAATCAGACTCATTATGACCCATGTAACCGAATTTGACCAATTAGACTCGTTAGGCAGCCACAAACCCCTTATGTGTTCTAAGACCAAAATTATCAAAATATGAGACTTTACAGACCATAAACACCTGTTATACCTCAATAACACCAAATTAGGTCTAATCAGACTCATTATGACCCACTCACTCCCATTATGATCAATTAGACTCGTTAGAGAGCCACAAACCCCTTATACCCAAAAAGGAGCCAATTATGGACCACAAAAACCTGTTATCTTTCAATTACACCAAATTAGGTCTAATCCGACTCATTGTGACCCATGATACCAATTGTGACCTATTAGACTCGTTAGGCAGCCACAATCCCCTTGTCCACACTAAGACCAAAATTATCAAAATAGGAGACATTACAGACCATTAACACATGTTATACCTATTAGACCAAATTAGGTCTAATCAGAATCATTATGACCCATTTACTCCCTTTATGATAAATTAGACTCGTTAGGGAGCCCCAAACCCCATATACACACTTAAGACAAAAATTATCAAAATAGGAGACATTATAGACCATAAACACATGTTATACCTCAATTACACCAAATTAGGTCTAATCAGACTCATTATGACCCATTTACTCCCATTATGATCAATTAGACTCGATAGAGAGCCTAAACCCCTTATAGCCAAAAAGACAAAAATTACCCAAAAAGGAGCCAATTATGGACCACAAAAACCTGTTCCACTTCAATTACACCAAATTAGGTCTAATCAGACTCATTATGACCCATTTACCCCTATTATGACTAATTAGACCCGTTAGGGAGCCACAAACCCTTTATACCCAATAAGACAAATTACTCAAAAAGGAACCAATTATGGACCACAAAAACCAGTTGTACTTCAATTACACCAAATTAGGTCTAATCAGACTCATTATGACCCATGTAACCAATTGTGACCAATTAGACTCGTTAGGCAGCCACAAACCCCTTATACACACTAAGACCAAAATTATCAAAATAGGAGACATTACAGACCATAAACACACTCAATTACACCAAATTAGGTCTAATCGGACTCATTATGACCCATTTACTCCCATTATGATCAATTAGACTCGTTAGAGAGCCAGAAACCCCTTATACCCAATAAGACAAAAATTACCCAAAAAGGAGCCAATTATGGACCACAAAAACCCGTTCCACTTCATTTACACCAAATTAGGTCTAATCAGACTCATTATGACCCATGTAACCAATTGTGACCTATTAGACTCGTTAGGCAGCCACAAACCCCTTATACACACTAAGACCATATTTATCAAAATAGGAGACATTATAGACCATAAACAACTGTTATACATCAATTACACCAAATTAGGTCTAATTAGACTCATTATGACCCACTCACTCCCATTATGATCAATTAGACTCGTTAGAGAGCCACAAACCCCTTTATACCCAATAAGACAAAAATTACCCAAAAAGGAGCCAATTATGGACCACAAGAACCCGTTCCACTTCAATTACACCAAATTAGGTCTAATCAGACTCATTATGACCCATGTAACCAATTGTGACCTATTAGACTCGTTAGGAAGCCACAACCCCTTATACACACTAAGACCAAAATTATCAAAATAGGAGACATTACAGACCATAAACACCTGTTATACTTCAATTACACCAAATTAGGTCTAATCAGACTCATTATGACCCATGTAACCAATTGTGACCTATTAGACTCGTTAGGCAGCCACAAACCCCTTATACACACTAAGGCCAAAATTATCAAAATAGGAGACATTACAGACCATAAACACCTGTTATACCTCAATTACACCAAGTTAGGTCTAATCAGACTTATTATGACCCATTTACTCCCATTATGATCAATTAGACTCGTTAGAGAGCCACAAATCCCTTATACCCAATAAGACAAAAATTACCCAAAAAGGAGCCAATTATGGACCACAAAAACCTGTTCCACTTCAATTAGACCAAATTAGGTCTAATCAGACTCATTATGACCCATGTAACCAATTGTGACCTATTAGACTCGTTAGGAAGCCACAAACCCCTTATACACACTAAGGCCAAAATTATCAAAATAGGAGACATTACAGACCATAAACACATGTTATACCTCAATTACACCAAATTAGGTCTAATCAGACTCATTATGACCCATTTACTCCCATTATGATCAATTAGACTCGATAGAGAGCCATAAACCCCTTATACCCAAAAAGACAAAAATTACCCAAAAAGGAGCCAATTATGGACCACAAAAACCTGTTCCACTTCAATTACACCAAATTAGGTCTAATCAGACTCATTATGACCCATGTAACTAATTGTGATCTATTAGACTCGTTAGGAAGCCACAACCCCTTATACACACTAAGACCAAAATTATCAAAATAGGAGACATTACAGACCATAAACACACTCAATTACACCAAATTAGGTCTAATCGGACTCATTATGACCCATTTACTCCCATTGTGATCAATTAGACTCGTTAGAGAGCCAGAAACCCCTTATACCCAATAAGACAAAAATTACCCAAAAAGGAGCCAATTATGGACCACAAAAACCCCTTCCACTTCAATTACACCAAATTAGGTCTAATCAGACTCATTATGACCCATGTAACCAATTGTGACCTATTAGACTCGTTAGGCAGCCACAAACCCCTTATACACACTAAGACCATATTTATCAAAATAGGAGACATTATAGACCATAAACAACTGTTATACATCAATTACACCAAATTAGGTCTAATCAGACTCATTATGACCCACTCACTCCCATTATGATCAATTAGACTCGTTAGAGAGCCACAAACCCCTTTATACCCAATAAGACAAAAATTACCCAAAAAGGAGCCAATTATGGACCACAAAAACCCGTTCCACTTCAATTACACCAAATTAGGTCTAATCAGACTCATTATGACCCATGTAACCAATTGTGACCTATTAGACTCGTTAGGAAGCCACAACCCCTTATACACACTAAGACCAAAATTATCAAAATAGGAGACATTACAGAACATAAACACCTGTTATACTTCAATTACACCAAATTAGGTCTAATCAGACTCATTATGACCCATGTAACGAATTGTGACCTATTAGACTCGTTAGGCAGCCACAAACCCCTTATACACACTAAGGCCAAAATTATCAAAATAGGAGACATTACAGACCATAAACACCTGTTATACCTCAATTACACCAAGTTAGGTCTAATCAGACTTATTATGACCCATTTTACTCCCATTATGATCAATTAGACTCGTTAGAGAGCCACAAACCCCTTATACCCAATAAGACAAAAATTACCCAAAAAGGAGCCAATTATGGACCACAAAAACCTGTTCCACTTCAATTAGACCAAATTAGGTCTAATCAGACTCATTATGGGTATGTAACCAATTGTGACCTATTAGACTCGTTAGGAAGCCACAAACCCCTTATTCAAACTAAGACCATATTTATCAAAATAGGAGACATTATAGACCATAAACAACTGTTATACATCAATTACACCAAATTAGGTCTAATCAGACTCATTATGACCCACTCACTCCCATTATGATCAATTAGACTCGTTAGAGAGCCACAAACCCCTTATACCCAATAAGACAAAAATTAACCAAAAAGGAGCCAATTATGGACCACAAAAACCTGTTCCACTTCAATTACACCAAATTAGGTCTAATCAGACTCATTATGACCAATGTAACCAATTGTGATCTATTAGACTCGTTAGGAAGCCACAAACCCCTTATACACACTAAGACCAAAATTATCAAAATAGGAGACATTACAGACCATAAACACCTGTTATACCTCAATTACACCAAACTTGGTCTAATCAGACTCATTATGACCCATGTAACCGAATTTGACCAATTAGACTCGTTAGGCAGCCACAAACCCCTTATGTGTTCTAAGACCAAAATTATCAAAATATGAGACTTTACAGACCATAAACACCTGTTATACCTCAATAACACCAAATTAGGTCTAATCAGACTCATTATGACCCACTCACTCCCATTATGATCAATTAGACTCGTTAGAGAGCCACAAACCCCTTATACCCAATAAGACAAAAATTACCCAAAAAGGAGCCAATTATGGACCACAAAAACCTGTTATACTTCAATTACACCAAATTAGGTCTAATCAGACTCATTGTGACCCATGATACCAATTATGACCTATTAGACTCGTTAGGCAGCCACAATCCCCTTATACACACTAAGGCCAAAATTATCAAAATAGGAGACATTACAGACCATAAACACCTGTTATACCTTGATTACACCAAATTAGGTCTAATCAGACTCATTATGACCCATTTACTCCCATTATGATCAATTAGACTTGTTAGAGAGACACAAACCCCTTATACCCAATAAGACAAAAATTACCCAAAAAGGAGCCAATTATGGACCACAAAAACCTGTTCCACTTCAATTACACCAAATTAGGTCTAATCAGACTCATTATGACCCATGTAACCAATTGTGACCTATTAGACTCGTTAGGAAGCCACAAACCCCTTATACACACTAAGACCAAAATTATCAAAATAGGAGACATTACAGACCATAAACACCTGTTATACATCAATTACACCAAATTAGGTCTAATCTGACTCATTATGACGCACTCACTCCCAAATTAGGTCTAATCACTCCCATTATGATCAATTAGACTCGTTAGAGAGCCGCAAACCCCTTATACCCAATAAGACAAAAATTACCCAAAAAGGAGCCAATTATAGATCACAAAAACCTGTTCCACTTGAATTACACCAAATTAGGTCTAATCAGACTCATTATGACCCATATAACCAATTGTGACCTATTATACTCGTTAGGAAGCCACAAACCCCTTATACAAACTAAGACCAAAATTATCAAAATAGGAGACATTACAGACCATAAACACGTGTATACCTCAATTACACCAAATTTGGTTTAATCAGACTCATTATGACCCATGTAACCGATTTTGACCTATTAGACTCGTTAGGAAGCCACAAACCCCTTATACAAACTAAGACCAAAATTATCAAAATAGGAGACATTACAGACCATAAACACGTGTTATACCTCAATTACACCAAATTTGGTCTAATCAGACTCATTATGACCCATGTAACCGATTTTGACCAATTAGACTCGCCACAAACCCCTTATACACACTAAGACCAAAATAATCAAAATAGGAGACATTACAGACCATAAACACCTGTTATACATCAATTACACCAAATTAGGTCTAATCAGACTCATTATGACCCACTCACTCCCATTATGATCAATTAGACTCGTTAGAGAGCCACAAACCCCTTATACCCAATAAGACAAAAATTACCCAAAAAGGAGCCAATTATGGACCACAAAAACCTGTTCCACTTCAATTACACCAAATTAGGTCTAATCAGACTCATTATGACCCATGTAACCAATTGTGATCTATTAGACTCGTTAGGAAGCCACAAACCCCTTATACACACTAAGACCAAAATTATCAAAATAGGAGACATTACAGACCATAAACACCTGTTATACCTCAATTACACCAAATTAGGTCTAATCAGACTCATTGTGACCCATGATACCAATTGTGACCTATTAGACTCGTTAGGCAGCCACAATCCCCTTATACACACTAAGACCAAAATTATCAAAATAGGAGACATTACAGACCATTAACACATGTTATACCTATTAGACCAAATTAGGTCTAATCAGAATCATTATGACCCATTTACTCCCTTTATGATAAATTAGACTCGTTAGGGAGCCACAAACCCCATATACACACTTAAGACCAAAATTATCAAAATAGGAGACATTATAGACCATAAACACATGTTATACCTCAATTACACCAAATTAGGTCTAATCAGACTCATTATGACCCATTTACTCCCATTATGATCAATTAGACTCGATAGAGAGCCATAAACCCCTTATACCCAAAAAGACAAAAATTACCCAAAAAGGAGCCAATTATGGACCACAAAAACCCGTTCCACTTCAATTACACCAAATTAGGTCTAATCAGACTCATTATGACCCATGTAACCAATTGTGACCTATTAGACTCGTTAGGCAGCCACAAACCCCTTATACACACTAAGACCATATTTATCAAAATAGGAGACATTATAGACCATAAACAACTGTTATACATCAATTACACCAAATTAGGTCTAATCAGACTCATTATGACCCACTCACTCCCATTATGATCAATTAGACTCGTTAGAGAGCCACAAACCCCTTTATACCCAATAAGACAAAAATTACCCAAAAAGGAGCCAATTATGGACCACAAAAACCCGTTCCACTTCAATTACACCAAATTAGGTCTAATCAGACTCATTATGACCCATGTAACCAATTGTGACCTATTAGACTCGTTAGGAAGCCACAACCCCTTATACACACTAAGACCAAAATTATCAAAATAGGAGACATTACAGAACATAAACACCTGTTATACTTCAATTACACCAAATTAGGTCTAATCAGACTCATTATGACCCATGTAACCAATTGTGACCTATTAGACTCGTTAGGCAGCCACAAACCCCTTATACACACTAAGGCCAAAATTATCAAAATAGGAGACATTACAGACCATAAACACCTGTTATACCTCAATTACACCAAGTTAGGTCTAATCAGACTTATTATGACCCATTTTACTCCCATTATGATCAATTAGACTCGTTAGAGAGCCACAAACCCCTTATACCCAATAAGACAAAAATTACCCAAAAAGGAGCCAATTATGGACCACAAAAACCTGTTCCACTTCAATTAGACCAAATTAGGTCTAATCAGACTCATTATGGGTATGTAACCAATTGTGACCTATTAGACTCGTTAGGAAGCCACAAACCCCTTATTCAAACTAAGACCATATTTATCAAAATAGGAGACATTATAGACCATAAACAACTGTTATACATCAATTACACCAAATTAGGTCTAATCAGACTCATTATGACCCACTCACTCCCATTATGATCAATTAGACTCGTTAGAGAGCCACAAACCCCTTATACCCAATAAGACAAAAATTAACCAAAAAGGAGCCAATTATGGACCACAAAAACCTGTTCCACTTCAATTACACCAAATTAGGTCTAATCAGACTCATTATGACCAATGTAACCAATTGTGATCTATTAGACTCGTTAGGAAGCCACAAACCCCTTATACACACTAAGACCAAAATTATCAAAATAGGAGACATTACAGACCATAAACACCTGTTATACCTCAATTACACCAAACTTGGTCTAATCAGACTCATTATGACCCATGTAACCGAATTTGACCAATTAGACTCGTTAGGCAGCCACAAACCCCTTATGTGTTCTAAGACCAAAATTATCAAAATATGAGACTTTACAGACCATAAACACCTGTTATACCTCAATAACACCAAATTAGGTCTAATCAGACTCATTATGACCCACTCACTCCCATTATGATCAATTAGACTCGTTAGAGAGCCACAAACCCCTTATACCCAATAAGACAAAAATTACCCAAAAAGGAGCCAATTATGGACCACAAAAACCTGTTATACTTCAATTACACCAAATTAGGTCTAATCAGACTCATTGTGACCCATGATACCAATTATGACCTATTAGACTCGTTAGGCAGCCACAATCCCCTTATACACACTAAGGCCAAAATTATCAAAATAGGAGACATTACAGACCATAAACACCTGTTATACCTTGATTACACCAAATTAGGTCTAATCAGACTCATTATGACCCATTTACTCCCATTATGATCAATTAGACTTGTTAGAGAGACACAAACCCCTTATACCCAATAAGACAAAAATTACCCAAAAAGGAGCCAATTATGGACCACAAAAACCTGTTCCACTTCAATTACACCAAATTAGGTCTAATCAGACTCATTATGACCCATGTAACCAATTGTGACCTATTAGACTCGTTAGGAAGCCACAAACCCCTTATACACACTAAGACCAAAATTATCAAAATAGGAGACATTACAGACCATAAACACCTGTTATACATCAATTACACCAAATTAGGTCTAATCTGACTCATTATGACGCACTCACTCCCAAATTAGGTCTAATCACTCCCATTATGATCAATTAGACTCGTTAGAGAGCCGCAAACCCCTTATACCCAATAAGACAAAAATTACCCAAAAAGGAGCCAATTATAGATCACAAAAACCTGTTCCACTTGAATTACACCAAATTAGGTCTAATCAGACTCATTATGACCCATATAACCAATTGTGACCTATTATACTCGTTAGGAAGCCACAAACCCCTTATACAAACTAAGACCAAAATTATCAAAATAGGAGACATTACAGACCATAAACACGTGTATACCTCAATTACACCAAATTTGGTTTAATCAGACTCATTATGACCCATGTAACCGATTTTGACCTATTAGACTCGTTAGGAAGCCACAAACCCCTTATACAAACTAAGACCAAAATTATCAAAATAGGAGACATTACAGACCATAAACACGTGTTATACCTCAATTACACCAAATTTGGTCTAATCAGACTCATTATGACCCATGTAACCGATTTTGACCAATTAGACTCGCCACAAACCGCTTATACACACTAAGACCAAAATTATCAAAATAGGAGACATTACAGACCATAAACACCTGTTATACATCAATTACACCAAATTAGGTCTAATCAGACTCATTATGACCCACTCACTCCCATTATGATCAATTAGACTCGTTAGAGAGCCACAAACCCCTTATACCCAATAAGACAAAAATTACCCAAAAAGGAGCCAATTATGGACCACAAAAACCTGTTCCACTTCAATTACACCAAATTAGGTCTAATCAGACTCATTATGACCCATGTAACCAATTGTGATCTATTAGACTCGTTAGGAAGCCACAAACCCCTTATACACACTAAGACCAAAATTATCAAAATAGGAGACATTACAGACCATAAACACCTGTTATACCTCAATTACACCAAATTAGGTCTAATCAGACTCATTGTGACCCATGATACCAATTGTGACCTATTAGACTCGTTAGGCAGCCACAATCCCCTTATACACACTAAGACCAAAATTATCAAAATAGGAGACATTACAGACCATTAACACATGTTATACCTATTAGACCAAATTAGGTCTAATCAGAATCATTATGACCCATTTACTCCCTTTATGATAAATTAGACTCGTTAGGGAGCCACAAACCCCATATACACACTTAAGACCAAAATTATCAAAATAGGAGACATTATAGACCATAAACACATGTTATACCTCAATTACACCAAATTAGGTCTAATCAGACTCATTATGACCCATTTACTCCCATTATGATCAATTAGACTCGATAGAGAGCCATAAACCCCTTATACCCAAAAAGACAAAAATTACCCAAAAAGGAGCCAATTATGGACCACAAAAACCCGTTCCACTTCAATTACACCAAATTAGGTCTAATCAGACTCATTATGACCCATGTAACCAATTGTGACCTATTAGACTCGTTAGGCAGCCACAAACCCCTTATACACACTAAGACCATATTTATCAAAATAGGAGACATTATAGACCATAAACAACTGTTATACATCAATTACACCAAATTAGGTCTAATCAGACTCATTATGACCCACTCACTCCCATTATGATCAATTAGACTCGTTAGAGAGCCACAAACCCCTTTATACCCAATAAGACAAAAATTACCCAAAAAGGAGCCAATTATGGACCACAAGAACCCGTTCCACTTCAATTACACCAAATTAGGTCTAATCAGACTCATTATGACCCATGTAACCAATTGTGACCTATTAGACTCGTTAGGAAGCCACAACCCCTTATACACACTAAGACCAAAATTATCAAAATAGGAGACATTACAGACCATAAACACCTGTTATACTTCAATTAAACCAAATTAGGTCTAATCAGACTCATTATGACCCATGTAACCAATTGTGACCTATTAGACTCGTTAGGCAGCCACAAACCCCTTATACACACTAAGGCCAAAATTATCAAAATAGGAGACATTACAGACCATAAACACCTGTTATACCTCAATTACACCAAGTTAGGTCTAATCAGACTTATTATGACCCATTTACTCCCATTATGATCAATTAGACTCGTTAGAGAGCCACAAACCCCTTATACCCAATAAGACAAAAATTACCCAAAAAGGAGCCAATTATGGACCACAAAAACCTGTTCCACTTCAATTAGACCAAATTAGGTCTAATCAGACTCATTATGACCCATGTAACCAATTGTGACCTATTAGACTCGTTAGGAAGCCACAAACCCCTTATGTGTTCTAAGACCAAAATTATCAAAATATGAGACTTTACAGACCATAAACACCTGTTATACCTCAATAACACCAAATTAGGTCTAATCAAACTCATTATGACCCACTCACTCCCATTATGATCAATTAGACTCGTTAGAGAGCCACAAACCCCTTATACCCAATAAGACAACAATTACCCAAAAAGGAGCCAATTATGGACCACAATTACCTGTTATCTTTCAATTACACCAAATTAGGTCTAATCCGACTCATTGTGACCCATGATACCAATTGTGACCTATTAGACTCGTTAGGCAGCCACAATCCCCTTATCCACACTAAGACCAAAATTATCAAAATAGGAGACATTACAGACCATTAACACATGTTATACCTATTAGACCAAATTAGGTCTAATCAGAATCACTATGACCCATTTACTCCCTTTATGATAAATTAGACTCGTTAGGGAGCCCCAAACCCCATATACACACTTAAGACCAAAATTATCAAAATAGGAGACATTATAGACCATAAACACATGTTATACCTCAATTACACCAAATTAGGTCTAATCAGACTCATTATGACCCATTTACTCCCATTATGATCAATTAGACTCGATAGAGAGCCTAAACCCCTTATACCCAAAAACACAAAAATTACCCAAAAAGGAGCCAATTATGGACCACAAAAACCTGTTCCACTTCAATTACACCAAATTAGGTCTAATCAGACTCATTATGACCCATTTACCCCTATTATGACTAATTAGACCCGTTAGGGAGCCACAAACCCTTTATACCCAATAAGACAAATTACTCAAAAAGGAACCAATTATGGACCACAAAAACCAGTTGTACTTCAATTACACCAAATTAGGTCTAATCAGACTCATTATGACCCATGTAACCAATTGTGACCAATTAGACTCGTTAGGCAGCCACAAACCCCTTATACACACTAAGACCAAAATTATCAAAATAGGAGACATTACAGACCATAAACACACTCAATTACACCAAATTAGGTCTAATCGGACTCATTATGACCCATTTACTCCCATTATGATCAATTAGACTCGTTAGAGAGCCAGAAACCCCTTATACCCAATAAGACAAAAATTACCCAAAAAGGAGCCAATTATGGACCACAAAAACCCGTTCCACTTCATTTACACCAAATTAGGTCTAATCAGACTCATTATGACCCATGTAACCAATTGTGACCTATTAGACTCGTTAGGCAGCCACAAACCCCTTATACACACTAAGACCATATTTATCAAAATAGGAGACATTATAGACCATAAACAACTGTTATACATCAATTACACCAAATTAGGTCTAATTAGACTCATTATGACCCACTCACTCCCATTATGATCAATTAGACTCGTTAGAGAGCCACAAACCCCTTTATACCCAATAAGACAAAAATTACCCAAAAAGGAGCCAATTATGGACCACAAGAACCCGTTCCACTTCAATTACACCAAATTAGGTCTAATCAGACTCATTATGACCCATGTAACCAATTGTGACCTATTAGACTCGTTAGGAAGCCACAACCACTTATACACACTAAGACCAAAATTATCAAAATAGGAGACATTACAGACCATAAACACCTGTTATACTTCAATTACACCAAATTAGGTCTAATCAGACTCATTATGACCCATGTAACCAATTGTGACCTATTAGACTCGTTAGGCAGCCACAAACCCCTTATACACACAAGGCCAAAATTATCAAAATAGGAGACATTACAGACCATAAACACCTGTTATACCTCAATTACACCAAGTTAGGTCTAATCAGACTTATTATGACCCATTTACTCCCATTATGATCAATTAGACTCGTTAGAGAGCCACAAACCCCTTATACCCAATAAGACAAAAATTACCCAAAAAGGAGCCAATTATGGACCACAAAAACCTGTTCCACTTCAATTAGACCAAATTAGGTCTAATCAGACTCATTATGACCCATGTAACCAATTGTGACCTATTAGACTCGTTAGGAAGCCACAAACCCCTTATTCAAACTAAGACCATATTTATCAAAATAGGAGACATTATAGACCATAAACAACTGTTATACATCAATTACACCAAATTAGGTCTAATCAGACTCATTATGACCCACTCACTCCCATTATGATCAATTAGACTCGTTAGAGAGCCACAAACTCCTTATACCCAATAAGACAAAAATTACCCAAAAAGGAGCCAATTATGGACCACAAAAACCTGTTCCACTTCAATTACACCAAATTAGGTCTAATCAGACTCATTATGACCCATGTAACCAATTGTGACCTATTAGACTCGTTAGGCAGCCACAAACCCCTTATACACACTAAGACCATATTTATCAAAATAGGAGACATTATAGACCATAAACAACTGTTATACATCAATTACACCAAATTAGGTCTAATTAGACTCATTATGACCCACTCACTCCCATTATGATCAATTAGACTCGTTAGAGAGCCACAAACCCCTTTATACCCAATAAGACAAAAATTACCCAAAAAGGAGCCAATTATGGACCACAAGAACCCGTTCCACTTCAATTACACCAAATTAGGTCTAATCAGACTCATTATGACCCATGTAACCAATTGTGACCTATTAGACTCGTTAGGAAGCCACAACCCCTTATACACACTAAGACCAAAATTATCAAAATAGGAGACATTACAGACCATAAACACCTGTTATACTTCAATTACACCAAATTAGGTCTAATCAGACTCATTATGACCCATGTAACCAATTGTGACCTATTAGACTCGTTAGGCAGCCACAAACCCCTTATACACACTAAGGCCAAAATTATCAAAATAGGAGACATTACAGACCATAAACACCTGTTATACCTCAATTACACCAAGTTAGGTCTAATCAGACTTATTATGACCCATTTACTCCCATTATGATCAATTAGACTCGTTAGAGAGCCACAAACCCCTTATACCCAATAAGACAAAAATTACCCAAAAAGGAGCCAATTATGGACCACAAAAACCTGTTCCACTTCAATTAGACCAAATTAGGTCTAATCAGACTCATTATGACCCATGTAACCAATTGTGACCTATTAGACTCGTTAGGAAGCCACAAACCCCTTATTCAAACTAAGACCATATTTATCAAAATAGGAGACATTATAGACCATAAACAACTGTTATACATCAATTACACCAAATTAGGTCTAATCAGACTCATTATGACCCACTCACTCCCATTATGATCAATTAGACTCGTTAGAGAGCCACAAACCCCTTATACCCAATAAGACAAAAATTACCCAAAAAGGAGCCAATTATGGACCACAAAAACCTGTTCCACTTCAATTAGACCAAATTAGGTCTAATCAGACTCATTATGACCCATGTAACCAATTGTGACCTATTAGACTCGTTAGGAAGCCACAAACCCCTTATTCAAACTAAGACCATATTTATCAAAATAGGAGACATTATAGACCATAAACAACTGTTATACATCAATTACACCAAATTAGGTCTAATCAGACTCATTATGACCCATTTACTCCCATTATGATCAATTAGACTTGTTAGAGAGCCACAAACCCTTTATACCCAATAAGACAAAAATTACCCAAAAAGGAGCCAATTATGGACCACAAAAACCTGTTCCACTTCAATTACACCAAATTAGGTCTAATCAGACTCATTATGACCCATGTAACCAATTGTGACCTATTAGACTCGTTAGGAAGCCACAAACCCCTTATACACACTAAGACCAAAATTATCAAAATAGGAGACATTACAAACCATAAACACCTGTTATACATCAATTACACCAAATTAGGTCTAATCTGACTCATTATGACCCACTCACTCCCAAATTAGGTCTAATCACTCCCATTATGATCAATTAGACTCGTTAGAGAGCCGCAAACCCCTTATACCCAATAAGACAAAAATTACCCAAAAAGGAGCCAAGATCACAAAAACCTGTTCCACTTGAATTACACGAAATTAGGTCTAATCAGACTCATTATGACCCATATAACCAATTGTGACCTATTATACTCGTTAGGAAGCCACAAACCCCTTATACAAACTAAGACCAAAATTATCAAAATAGGAGACATTACAGACCATAAACACGTGTTATACCTCAATTACACCAAATTTGGTCTAATCAGACTCATTATGACCCATGTAACCGATTTTGACCAATTAGACTCGCCACAAACCCCTTATACACACTAAGACCAAAATTATCAAAATATGAGACTTTACAGACCATAAACACCTGTTATACCTCAATAACACCAAATTAGGTCTAATCAGACTCATTATGACCCACTCACTCCCATTATGATCAATTAGACTCGTTAGAGAGCCACAAACCCCTTATACCCAATAAGACAACAATTAACCAAAAAGGAGCCAATTATGGACCACAAAAACCTGTTATACTTCAATTACACATAAAATTAGGAGCCAAGATCACAAAAAACCTGTTCCACTTGAATTACACGAAATTAGGTCTAATCAGACTCATTATGACCCATATAACCAATTGTGACCTATTAGACTCGTTAGGCAGCCACAATCCCCTTATACACACTAAGACCAAAATTATCAAAATAGGAGACATTACAGACCATTAACACATGTTATACCTATTAGACCAAATTAGGTCTAATCAGAATCATTATGACCCATTTACTCCCTTTATGATAAATTAGACTCGTTAGGGAGCCACAAACCCCATATACACACTTAAGACCAAAATTATCAAAATAGGAGACATTATAGACCATAAACACATGTTATACCTCAATTACACCAAATTAGGTCTAATCAGACTCATTATGACCCATTTACTCCCATTATGATCAATTAGACTCGATAGAGAGACATAAACCCCTCATACCCAAAAAGACAAAAATTACCCAAAAAGGAGCCAATTATGGACCACAAAAACCTGTTCCACTTCAATTACACCAAATTAGGTCTAATCAGACTCATTATGACCCATTTACCCCTATTATGACTAATTAGACCCGTTAGGGAGCCACAAACCCTTTATACCCAATAAGACAAATTACTCAAAAAGGAACCAATTATGGACCACAAAAACCAGTTGTACTTCAATTACACCAAATTAGGTCTAATCAGACTCATTATGACCCATGTAACCAATTGTGACCAATTAGACTCGTTAGGCAGCCACAAACCCCTTATACACACTAAGACCAAAATTATCAAAATAGGAGACATTACAGACCATAAACACATGTTATACCTCAATTACACCAAATTAGGTTTAATCAGACTCATTATTGACCCATTCACTCCCATTATGATCAATTAGACTCGTTAGAGAGCCAGAAACCCCTTATACCCAATAAGACAAAAATTACCCAAAAAGGAGCCAAGTATGGACCACAAAAACCCGATCCACTTCATTTACACCAAATTAGGTCTAATCAGACTCATTATGACCCATGTAACCAATTGTGACCTATTAGACTCGTTAGGCAGCCACAAACCCCTTATACACACTAAGACCATATTTATCAAAATAGGGGACATTATAGACCATAAACAACTGTTATACATCAATTACACCAAATTAGGTCTAATTAGACTCATTATGACCCACTCACTCCCATTATGATCAATTAGACTCGTTAGAGAGCCACAAACCCCTTTATACCCAATAAGACAAAAATTACCCAAAAAGGAGCCAATTATGGACCACAAGAACCCGTTCCACTTCAATTACACCAAATTAGGTCTAATCAGACTCATTATGACCCATGTAACCAATTGTGACCTATTAGACTCGTTAGGAAGCCACAACCCCTTATACACACTAAGACCAAAATTATCAAAATAGGAGACATTACAGACCATAAACACCTGTTATACTTCAATTACACCAAATTAGGTCTAATCAGACTCATTATGACCCATGTAACCAATTGTGACCTATTAGACTCGTTAGGCAGCCAGAAACCCCTTATACACACTAAGGCCAAAATTATCAAAATAGGAGACATTACAGACCATAAACACCTGTTATACCTCAATTACACCAAGTTAGGTCTAATCAGACTTATTATGACCCATTTACTCCCATTATAATCAATTAGACTCGTTAGAGAGCCACAAACCCCTTATACCCAATAAGACAAAAATTACCCAAAAAGGAGCCAATTATGGACCACAAAAACCTGTTCCACTTCAATTAGACCAAATTAGGTCTAATCAGACTCATTATGACCCATGTAACCAATTGTGACCTATTAGACTCGTTAGGCAGCCACAAACCCCTTATACACACTAAGACCATAAACATCAAAATAGGAGACATTATAGACCATAAACAACTGTTATACATCAATTACACCAAATTAGGTCTAATTAGACTCATTATGACCCACTCACTCCCATTATGATCAATTAGACTCGTTAGAGAGCCACAAACCCCTTTATACCCAATAAGACAAAAATTACCCAAAAAGGAGCCAATTATGGACCACAAGAACCCGTTCCACTTCAATTACACCAAATTAGGTCTAATCAGACTCATTATGACCCATGTAACCAATTGTGACCTATTAGACTCGTTAGGAAGCCACAACCCCTTATACACACTAAGACCAAAATTATCAAAATAGGAGACATTACAGACCATAAACACCTGTTATACTTCAATTACACCAAATTAGGTCTAATCAGACTCATTATGACCCATGTAACCAATTGTGACCTATTAGACTCGTTAGGCAGCCACAAACCCCTTATACACACTAAGGCCAAAATTATCAAAATAGGAGACATTACAGACCATAAACACCTGTTATACCTCAATTACACCAAGTTAGGTCTAATCAGACTTATTATGACCCATTTACTCCCATTATGATCAATTAGACTCGTTAGAGAGCCACAAACCCCTTATACCCAATAAGACAAAAATTACCCAAAAAGGAGCCAATTATGGACCACAAAAACTTGTTCCACTTCAATTAGACCAAATTAGGTCTAATCAGACTCATTATGACCCATGTAACCAATTGTGACCTATTAGACTCGTTAGGAAGCCACAAACCCCTTATTCAAACTAAGACCATATTTATCAAAATAGGAGACATTATAGACCATAAACAACTGTTATACATCAATTACACCAAATTAGGTCTAATCAGACTCATTATGACCCACTCACTCCCATTATGATCAATTAGACTCGTTAGAGAGCCACAAACTCCTTATACCCAATAAGACAAAATTTACCCAAAAAGGAGCCAATTATGGACCACAAAAACCTGTTCCACTTCAATTACACCAAATTAGGTCTAATCAGACTCATTATGACCCATGTAACCAATTGTGATCTATTAGACTCGTTAGGAAGCCACAAACCCCTTATACACACTAAGACCAAAATTATCAAAATAGGAGACATTACAGACCATAAACACCTGTTATACCACAATTACACCAAATTTGGTCTAATCAGACTCCTTATGACCCATGTAACCAAATTTGACCAATTAGACTCGCTAGGCAGCCACAAACCCCTTATGTGTTCTAAGACCAAAATTATCAAAATATGAGACTTTACAGACCATAAACACCTGTTATACCTCAATAACACCAAATTAGGTCTAATCAGACTCATTATGACCCACTCACTCCCATTATGATCAATTAGACTCGTTAGAGAGCCACAAACCCCTTATACCCAATAAGACAACAATTACCCAAAAAGGAGCCAATTATGGACCACAAAAACCTGTTATACTTCAATTACACCAAATTTGGTCTAATCCGAGTCATTGTGACCCATGATACCAATTGTGACCTATTAGACTCGTTAGGCAGCCATAATCCCCTTATACACACTAAGACCAAAATTATCAAAATAGGAGACATTACAGACCATTAACACATGTTATACCTATTAGACCAAATTAGGTCTAATCAGAATCATTATGACCCATTTACTCCCTTTATGATAAATTAGACTCGTTAGGGAGCCACAAACCCCATATACACACTTAAGACCAAAATTATCAAAATAGGAGACATTATAGACCATAAACACATGTTATACCTCAATTACACCAAATTAGGTCTAATCAGACTCATTATGACCCATTTACTCCCATTATGATCAATTAGACTCGATAGAGAGCCATAAACCCCTTATACCCAAAAAGACAAAAATTACCCAAAAAGGAGCCAATTATGGACCACAAAAACCTGTTCCACTTCAATTACACCAAATTAGGTCTAATCAGACTCATTATGACCCATGTAACCAATTGTGACCTATTAGACTCGTTAGGAAGCCACAACCCCTTATACACACTAAGACCAAAATTATCAAAATAGGAGACATTACAGACCATAAACACACTCAATTACACCAAATTAGGTCTAATCGAACTCATTATGACCCATTTACTCCCATTGTGATCAATTAGACTCGTTAGAGAGCCAGAAACCCCTTATACCCAATAAGACAAAAATTACCCAAAAAGGAGCCAATTATGGACCACAAAAACCTGTTCCACTTCAACTACACCAAATTAGGTCTAATCATATTCATTATGACCCATGTAACCAATTGTGACCTATTAGACTCGTTAGGAAGCCACAACCCCTTATACACACTAAGACCAAAATTATCAAAATAGGAGACATTACAGACCATAAACACCTGTTATACCTCAATTCCACCAAACTTGGTCTAATCAGACTCATTATGACCCATGTAACCGAATTTGACCAATTAGACTCGTTAGGCAGCCACAAACCCCTTATGTGTTCTAAGACCAAAATTATCAAAATATGAGACTTTACAGACCATAAACACCTGTTATACCTCAATAACACCAAATTAGGTCTAATCAGACTCATTATGACCCACTCACTCCCACTATGATCAATTAGACTCGTTAGAGAGCCACAAACCCCTTATACCCAATAAGACAAAAATTACCCAAAAAGGAGCCAATTATGGACCACAAAAACCTGTTATACTTCAATTACACCAAATTAGGTCTAATCAGACTCATTGTGACCCATGATACCAATTATGACCTATTAGACTCGTTAGGCAGCCACAATCCCCTTATACACACTAAGGCCAAAATTATCAAAATAGGAGACATTACAGACCATAAACACCTGTTATACCTTGATTACACCAAATTAGGTCTAATCAGACTCATTATGACCCATTCACTCCCATTATGATCAATTAGACTTGTTAGAGAGCCACAAACCCCATATACACACTTAAGACCAAATTATCAAAATAGGAGACATTATAGACCATAAACACAAAAGTTTGTGGTTGTTTACTTTGATGATATTTTGATTTACTCCAAAAGTTTGGACGATCATCTTGAACATCTAACTTCTGTTTTGAGTGTGCTTAGGAAGGAAAAGCTTTTTGCAAACTTGAAGAAGTGCACCTTTTGTACCAATCATGTTATTTTCCTTGGATACATGGTAAGTTCACAAGGAATTTCTGTTGATGAAGAAAAGGTAAAGGCCATCCAAGATTGGCCAACTCCAAAGAGTGTAAGTGAAGTGCGAAGTTTTCATGGTCTTGCAAGTTTTTATCGTAGATTTGTTAAAAACTTTAGCACTTTGGCGTCACCACTCACAGAAGTCATTAAAAAGAACGTCGGTTTTAAATGGGGCAAAGAACAAGAGCAAGCTTTTGAACAACTTAAATTTCATTTAACCCATGCTCCTTTGTTATCTTTGCCCAACTTTGATAAAACCTTTGAAATTGAGTGTGATGCATCAGGTGTTGGAATAGGTGCAGTTTTGATGCAAGAAGGTAAACCATTGGCCTATTTTAGTGAGAAGTTGAATGGGGCGACCTTGAACTACCCCACTTATGACAAAGAACTGTATTCATTGTTCCTGCATTAAAGACATGGCAACACTATTTGTGGGCCAAAGAGTTTGTGATACATTCTGACCATGAGTCCTTGAAGTACTTAAAGGGACAACATAAGTTAAACAAAAGACATGCTCGATGGATTGAGTTTCTTGAGACATTTCCTTATGTCATCCGATACAAGAAAGGTAAGGAAAATGTTGTGGCTGATGCACTTTCACGAAGATACTCTTTACTCTCTTCTCTTGACTGTAAAATTCTTGGTTTTGAACAAATCAAAGAATTGTACCACAATGATGCCGATTTTGGACAAATTTTTCAAGCATGCGAAAAATGTTCTTTTGAAAAGTTTTTCAAACATGAGGGGTTTTTGTTTAAGGAATCAAAGCTTTGCGTCCCTAACTCTTCCTTGCGAGAACTTTTGGTTAGGGAAGCGCATGGTGGAGGCCTTATGGGTCATTTTGGCGTGGCAAAAACTTTGGCAATTTTACAAGAACATTTTTATTGGCCAAAAATGAAAGTTGATGTAGGACGAATATGTGAAAATTGTGTTGTTTGCAAACAAGCAAAATCAAAAGTTCAACCTCATGGTTTATATACTCCTTTGCCTATACCAAGTGAACCGTGGGTTGATCTTTCAATGGATTTTGTGTTGGGTTTGCCAAAAACCAAGGGCGGCAAAGACTCAATCTTTGTGGTTGTTGATAGGTTCTCCAAAATGGCTCATTTCATTGCATGCAACCGAACTAATGATGCATCACATATTTCTGATTTGTTTTTCAAAGAAGTAGTGAGGTTGCATGGAATACCATTGTCTCAGATCGAGACACAAAATTTTTGAGTTACTTTTGGAAAACCTTGTGGGGGAAATTGGGAACAAAACTCTTGTTTTCCACAACGTGCCACCCCCAAACTGATGGGCAAACAGAAGTTGTGAATCGCACTCTTGGTACTTTGTTGCGTTCCATTATTGGAAGAAATGTCAAAACTTGGGAGCAATGCTTACCTCATGTTGAGTTTGCATATAATCGTCATGTTCATTCAGCTACAAAGTTTTCACCTTTTGAAATTGTGTATGGTTTTAAGCCATTAACTCCAATGGATTTAACTCCTTTACCTGTAAGTGAACAAGTGAATTTAGATGGCAAGAAGAAAGCTGAATTTGTTAAACAGATCCATGAGAAGGCGAAAAGCAACATCGAAGAGCGCACCAAGAAGTATGAACAACAAGCAAACAAGGGTAGAAGAAAGATCACATTTGAACCAGGAGATTGGGTGTGGCTTCATTTGAGAAAAGAACGATTCCCAAGTAAACGAAAGTCAAAGTTGATGCCAAGGGGAGATGGGCCATTCCAAATCATGCAGAAAATTAATGACAATGCTTACAAACTTGACTTACCTGTTGAGTATAATGTGCATGATGTCTTCAATGTTTCTGATTTGAGCCCCTTTAATGCAGGTGAAGATTTGAGGACAAATCGCATTCAAGAGAGGGGGAATGATGAGAACCCATCCAACGACCCGGATGATGAAGATCCATTGAGATGGAATATTGGACCAATCACAAGGTCAAAAGCTAAGATGTTCAGTGATGCTCTTAATGGTTTGATAAAATCCTGTCGGAAAGAATCAATCATCAATTCATCAAGTAGCCAAGGAGACCTTCGAATTTTGATCCGAATTGAAGGCCAAGATTAGCCCAAGGCTTGGTAGCCCAAGTTGTGATTATTTCATCTAAATATCACCCAGTCCAAGAAAATTCGGCCAAGTCTACACATGGCCCATGTTTTGGTCATAAATCATTCATTTCAAGTCCGAATGGACTCAAATCAAAGCCCACTTAAAGAGTACTCCTTTTTCTACATTTTAATAAGGATCCAAGCCCAAAATAAAGGTGGAATTTCGTCCATGAATCTGCCCAACAATAGATCCAAGTTCAAGTAACTCATAACATTGAATTAGAAGGCATTTTGAAGGGTCCTATCATTATGAAGTCATTTACTTAGAAGATATTAGAAGGTTGCCTCAATTATTGTCTAGAATTTATTTGAGTCCTTTGATTTGTCTTGTGTATCCTATAAATAGGTTGTCTTTGTAATCTTTTGAAAAGACTTTTGATTTGAATGAAATTGTGAGTTTTAAACTCTTTTTGTTCTTTGTGAACTATAGAACTTATCAAGTCTTCTTACTTGTGGCGTTCAATACTTATCAATCAACTTGGTGGGTTGATTGTGGCGTATCTTATACCAAGGTTCTTGTCTCACTATAGACAACGGGTCGCGGTTTCACCATTACTATCTCGGGCAACCAATAGACGATCGCAATAATCACATCAACCCAATAAGACAAAAATTACCCAAAAAGGAGCCAATTATGGACCACAAGAACCCGTTCCACTTCAATTACACCAAATTAGGTCTAATCAGACTCATTATGACCCATGTAACCAATTGTGACCTATTAGACTCGTTAGGAAGCCACAACCCCTTATACACACTAAGACCAAAATTATCAAAATAGGAGACATTACAGACCATAAACACCTGTTATACTTCAATTACACCAAATTAGGTCTAATCAGACTCATTATGACCCATGTAACCAATTGTGACCTATTAGACTCGTTAGGCAGCCACAAACCCCTTATACACACTAAGGCCAAAATTATCAAAATAGGAGACATTACAGACCATAAACACTTGTTATACCTCAATTACACCAAGTTAGGTCTAATCAGACTTATTATGACCCATTTACTCCCATTATGATCAATTAGACTCGTTAGAGAGCCACAAACCCCTTATACCCAATAAGACAAAAATTACCCAAAAAGGAGCCAATTATGGACCACAAAAACCTGTTCCACTTCAATTAGACCAAATTAGGTCTAATCAGACTCATTATGACCCATGTAACCAATTGTGACCTATTAGACTCGTTAGGAAGCCACAAACCCCATATTCAAACTAAGACCATATTTATCAAAATAGGAGACATTATAGACCATAAACAACTGTTATACATCAATTACACCAAATTAGGTCTAATCAGACTCATTATGACCCACTCACTCCCATTATGATCAATTAGACTCGTTAGAGAGCCACAAACCCCTTATACCCAATAAGACAAAAATTAACCAAAAAGGAGCCAATTATGGACCACAAAAACCTGTTCCACTTCAATTACACCAAATTAGGTCTAATCAGACTCATTATGACCAATGTAACCAATTGTGATCTATTAGACTCGTTAGGAAGCCACAAACCCCTTATACACACTAAGACCAAAATTATCAAAATAGGAGAAAATAGGAGACATTACAGACCATAAACACCTGTTATACCTCAATTACACCAAACTTGGTCTAATCAGACTCATTATGACCCATGTAACCGAATTTGACCAATTAGACTCGTTAGGCAGCCACAAACCCCTTATGTGTTCTAAGACCAAAATTATCAAAATATGAGACTTTACAGACCATAAACACCTGTTATACCTCAATAACACCAAATTAGGTCTAATCAGACTCATTATGACCCACTCACTCCCATTATGATCAATTAGACTCGTTAGAGAGCCACAAACCCCTTATACCCAATAAAACAACAATTACCCAAAAAGGAGCCAATTATGGACCACAAAAACCTGTTATACTTCAATTACACCAAATTAGGTCTAATCCGACTCATTGTGACCCATGATACCAATTGTGACCTATTAGACTCGTTAGGCAGCCACAATCCCCTTATCCACACTAAGACCAAAATTATCAAAATAGAAGACATTACAGACCATTAACACATGTTATACCTATTAGACCAAATTAGGTCTAATCAGAATCATTATGACCCATTTACTCCCTTTAGGATAAATTAGACTCGTTAGGGAGCCCCAAACCCCATATACACACTTAAGACCAAAATTATCAAAATAGGAGACATTATAGACCATAAACACATGTTATACCTCAATTACACCAAATTAGGTCTAATCAGACTCATTATGACCCATTTACTCCCATTATGATCAATTAGACTCGATAGAGAGCCATAAACCCCTTATACCCAAAAAGACAAAAATTACCCAAAAAGGAGCCAATTATGGACCACAAAAACCTGTTCCACTTCAATTACACCAAATTAGGTCTAATCAGACTCATTATGACCCATTTACCCCTATTATGACTAATTAGACCCGTTAGGGAGCCACAAACCCTTTATACCCAATAAGACAAATTACTCAAAAAGGAACCAATTATGGACCACAAAAACCAGTTGTACTTCAATTACACCAAATTAGGTCTAATCAGACTCATTATGACCCATGTAACCAATTGTGACCAATTAGACTCGTTAGGCAGCCACAAACCCCTTATACACACTAAGACCAAAATTATCAAAATAGGAGACATTACAGACCATAAACACATGTTATACCTCAATTACACCAAATTAGGTTTAATCAGACTCATTATTGACCCATTCACTCCCATTATGATCAATTAGACTCGTTAGAGAGCCAGAAACCCCTTATACCCAATAAGACAAAAATTACCCAAAAAGGAGCCAATTATGGACCACAAAAACCCGTTCCACTTCAATTACACCAAATTAGGTCTAATCAGACTCATTATGACCCATGTAACCAATTGTGACCTATTAGACTCGTTAGGCAGCCACAAACCCCTTATACACACTAAGACCATATTTATCAAAATAGGAGACATTATAGACCATAAACAACTGTTATACATCAATTACACCAAATTAGGTCTAATCAGACTCATTATGACCTACTCACTCCCATTATGATCAATTAGACTCGTTAGAGAGCCACAAACCCCTTTATACCCAATAAGACAAAAATTACCCAAAAAGGAGCCAATTATGGACCATAAGAACCCGTTCCACTTCAATTACACCAAATTAGGTCTAATCAGACTCATTATGACCCATGTAACCAATTGTGACCTATTAGACTCGTTAGGAAGCCACAACCCCTTATACACACTACGACCAAAATTATCAAAATAGGAGACATTACAGACCATAAACACCTGTTATACTTCAATTACACCAAATTAGGTCTAATCAGACTCATTATGACCCATGTAACCAATTGTGACCTATTAGACTCGTTAGGCAGCCACAAACCCCTTATACACACTAAGGCCAAAATTATCAAAATAGGAGACATTACAGAGCATAAACACCTGTTATACCTCAATTACACCAAGTTAGGTCTAATCAGACTTATTATGACCCATTTACTCCCATTATGATCAATTAGACTCGTTAGAGAGCCACAAACCCCTTATACCCAATAAGACAACAATTACCCAAAAAGGAGCCAATTATGGACCACAAAAACCTGTTATACTTCAATTACACCAAATTAGGTCTAATCCGACTCATTGTGACCCATGATACCAATTGTGACCTATTAGACTCGTTAGGCAGCCACAATCCCCTTATCCACACTAAGACCAAAATTATCAAAATAGGAGACATTACAGACCATTAACACATGTTATACCTATTATACCAAATTAGGTCTAATCAGAATCATTATGACCCATTTACTCCCTTTATGATAAATTAGACTCGTTAGGGAGCCCCAAACCCCATATACACACTTAAGACCAATATTATCAAAATAGGAGACATTATAGACCATAAACACATGTTATATCTCAATTACACCAAATTAGGTCTAATCAGACTCATTATGACCCATTTACTCCCATTATGATCAATTAGACTCGATAGAGAGCCATAAACCCCTTATACCCAAAAAGACAAAAATTACCCAAAAAGGAGCCAATTATGGACCACAAAAACCTGTTCCACTTCAATTACACCAAATTAGGTCTAATCAGACTCATTATGACCCATTTACCCCTATTATGACTAATTAGACCCGTTAGGGAGCCACAAACCCTTTATACCCAATAAGACAAATTACTCAAAAAGGAACCAATTATGGACCACAAAAACCAGTTGTACTTCAATTACACCAAATTAGGTCTAATCAGACTCATTATGACCCATGTAACCAATTGTGACCAATTAGACTCGTTAGGCAGCCACAAACCCCTTATACACACTAAGACCAAAATTATCAAAATAGGAGACATTACAGACCATAAACACATGTTATACCTCAATTACACCAAATTAGGTTTAATCAGACTCATTATTGACCCATTCACTCCCATTATGATCAATTAGACTCGTTAGAGAGCCAGAAACCCCTTATACCCAATAAGACAAAAATTACCCAAAAAGGAGCCAATTATGGACCACAAAAACCCGTTCCACTTCAATTACACCAAATTAGGTCTAATCAGACTCATTATGACCCATGTAACCAATTGTGACCTATTAGACTCGTTAGGCAGCCACAAACCCCTTATACACACTAAGACCATATTTATCAAAATAGGAGACATTATAGACCATAAACAACTGTTATACATCAATTACACCAAATTAGGTCTAATCAGACTCATTATGACCCACTCACTCCCATTATGATCAATTAGACTCGTTAGAGAGCCACAAACCCCTTTATACCCAACAAGACAAAAATTACCCAAAAAGGAGCCAATTATGGACCACAAGAACCCGTTCCACTTCAATTACACCAAATTAGGTCTAATCAGACTCATTATGACCCATGTAACCAATTGTGACCTATTAGACTCGTTAGGAAGCCACAACCCCTTATACACACTAAGACCAAAATTATCAAAATAGGAGACATTACAGACCATAAACACCTGTTATACTTCAATTACACCAAATTAGGTCTAATCAGACTCATTATGACCCATGTAACCAATTGTGACCTATTAGACTCGTTAGGCAGCCACAAATCCCTTATACACACTAAGGCCAAAATTATCAAAATAGGAGACATTACAGACCATAAACACCTGTTATACCTCAATTACACCAAGTTAGGTCTAATCAGACTTATTATGACCCATTTACTCCCATTATGATCAATTAGACTCGTTAGAGAGCCACAAACCCCTTATACCCAATAAGACAAAAATTACCCAAAAAGGAGCCAATTATGTACCACAAAAACCTGTTCCACTTCAATTAGACCAAATTAGGTCTAATCAGACTCATTATGACCCATGTAACCAATTGTGACCTATTAGACTCGTTAGGAAGCCACAAACCCCTTATTCAAACTAAGACCATATTTATCAAAATAGGAGACATTATAGACCATAAACAAGTGTTATACATCAATTACACCAAATTAGGTCTAATCAGACTCATTATGACCCACTCACTCCCATTATGATCAATTAGACTCGTTAGAGAGCCACAAACCCCTTATACCCAATAAGACAAAAATTAACCAAAAAGGAGCCAATTATGGACCACAAAAACCTGTTCCACTTCAATTACACCAAATTAGGTCTAATCAGACTCATTATGACGAATGTAACCAATTGTGATCTATTAGACTCGTTAGGAAGCCACAAACCCCTTATACACACTAAGACCAATATTATCAAAATAGGAGACATTACAGACCATAAACACCTGTTATACCTCAATTACACCAAACTTGGTCTAATCAGACTCATTATGACCCATGTAACCAATTGTGACCTATTAGACTCGTTAGGAAGCCACAACCCCTTATACACACTAAGACCAAAATTATCAAAATAGGAGACATTACAGACCATAAACACCTGTTATACTTCAATTACACCTAATAAGGTCTAATCAGACTCATTATGACACATGTAACCAATTGTGACCTATTAGACTCGTTAGGCAGCCACAAACCCCTTATACACACTAAGGCCAAAATTATCAAAATAGGAGACATTACAGACCATAAACACCTGTTATACCTCATTTACACCAAGTTAGGTCTAATCAGACTTATTATGACCCATTTACTCCCATTATGATCAATTAGACTCGTTAGAGAGCCACAAACCCCTTATACCCAATAAGACAACAATTACCCAAAAAGGAGCCAATTATGGACCACAAAAACCTGTTATACTTCAATTACACCAAATTAGGTCTAATCCGACTCATTGTGACCCATGATACCAATTGTGACCTATTAGACTCGTTAGGCAGCCACAATCCCCTTATCCACACTAAGACCAAAATTATCAAAATAGGAGACATTACAGACCATTAACACATGTTATACCTATTAGACCAAATTAGGTCTAATCAAAATCATTATGACCCATTTACTCCCTTTATGATAAATTAGACTCGTTAGGGAGCCCCAAACCCCATATACACACTTAAGACCAAAATTATCAAAATAGGAGACATTATAGACCATAAACACATGTTATACCTCAATTACACCAAATTAGGTCTAATCAGACTCATTATGACCCATTTATTCCCATTATGATCAAATAGACTCGATAGAGAGCCATAAACCCCTTATACCCAAAAAGACAAAAATTACCCAAAAAGGAGCCAATTATGGACCAAAAAACCTGTTCCACTTCAATTACACCAAATTAGGTCTAATCAGACTCATTATGACCCATTTACCCCTATTATGACTAATTAGACCCGTTAGGGAGCCACAAACCCTTTATACCCAATAAGACAAATTACTCAAAAAGGAACCAATTATGGACCACAAAAACCAGTTGTACTTCAATTACACCAAATTAGGTCTAATCAGACTCATTATGACCCATGTAACCAATTGTGACCAATTAGACTCGTTAGGCAGCCACAAACCCCTTATACACACTAAGACCAAAATTATCAAAATAGGAGACATTACAGACCATAAACACATGTTATACCTCAATTACACCAAATTAGGTTTAATCAGACTCATTATTGACCCATTCACTCCCATTATGATCAATTAGACTCGTTAGAGAGCCAGAAACCCCTTATACCCAATAAGACAAAAATTACCCAAAAAGGAGCCAATTATGGACCACAAAAACCCGTTCCACTTCAATTACACCAAATTAGGTAGAATCAGACTCATTATGACCCATGTAACCAATTGTGACCTATTAGACTCGTTAGGCAGCCACAAACCCCTTATACACACTAAGACCATATTTATCAAAATAGGAGACATTATAGACCATAAACAACTGTTATACATCAATTACACCAAATTAGGTCTAATCTGACTCATTATGACCCACTCACTCCCATTATGATCAATTAGACTCGTTAGAGAGCCACAAACCCCTTTATACCCAATAAGACAAAAATTACCCAAAAAGGAGCCAATTATGGACCACAAAAACCCGTTCCACTTTAATTACACCAAATTAGGTCTAATCAGACTCATTATGACCCATGTAACCAATTGTGACCTATTAGACACGTTAGGCAGCCACAAACCCCTTATACACACTAAGACCATATTTATCAAAATAGGAGACATTATAGACCATAAACAACTGTTATACATCAATTACACCAAATTAGGTCTAATCAGACTCATTATGACCCACTCACTCCCATTATGATCAATTAGAGAGCCACAAACCCCTTTATACCCAATAAGACAAAAATTACCCAAAAAGGAGCCAATTATGGACCACAAAAACCCGTTCCACTTCAATTACACCAAATTAGGTCTAATCAGACTCATTATGACCCATGTAACCAATTGTGACCTATTAGACTCGTTAGGAAGCCACAACCCCTTATACACACTGAGACCAAAATTATCAAAATAGGAGACATTACAGACCATAAACACCTGTTATACTTCAATTACACCAAATTAGGTCTAATCAGACTCATTATGACCCATGTAACCAATTGTGACCTATTAGACTCGTTAGGCAGCCACAAACCCCTTATACACACTAAGGCCAAAATTATCAAAATAGGAGACATTACAGACCATAAACACCTGTTATACCTTAATTACACCAAGTTAGGTCTAATCAGACTTATTATGACCCATTTACTCCCATTATGATCAATTAGACTCGTTAGAGAGCCACAAACCCTTATACCCAATAAGACAAAAATTACCCAAAAAGGAGCCAATTATGGACCACAAAAACCTGTTCCACTTCAATTAGACCAAATTAGGTCTAATCAGACTCATTATGACCCATGTAACCAATTGTGACCTATTAGACTCGTTAGGAAGCCACAAACCCCTTATTCAAACTAAGACCATATTTATCAAAATAGGAGACATTATAGACCATAAACAACTGTTATACATCAATTACACCAAATTAGGTCTAATCAGACTCATTATGACCCACTCACTCCCATTATGATCAATTAGACTCGTTAGAGAGCCACAAACCCCTTATACCCAATAAGACAAAAATTAACCAAAAAGGAGCCAATTATGGACCACAAAAACCTGTTCCACTTCAATTACACCAAATTAGGTCTAATCAGACTCATTATGACCAATGTAACCAATTGTGATCTATTAGACTCGTTAGGAAGCCACAAACCCCTTATACACACTAAGACCAAAATTATCAAAATAGGAGACATTACAGACCATAAACACCTGTTATACCTCAATTACACCAAACTTGGTCTAATCAGACTCATTATGACCCATGTAACCGAATTTGACCAATTAGATTCGTTAGGCAGCCACAAACCCCTTCTGTGTTCTAAGACCAAAATTATCAAAATATGAGACTTTACAGACCATAAACACCTGTTATACCTCAATAACACCAAATTAGGTCTAATCAGACTCATTATGACCCACTCACTCCCATTATGATCAATTAGACTCGTTAGAGAGCCACAAACCCCTTATACCCAATAAGACAACAATTACCCAAAAAGGAGCCAATTATGGACCACAAAAACCTGTTATACTTCAATTACACCAAATTAGGCCTAATCCGACTCATTATGACCCATGATACCAATTGTGACCTATTAGACTCGTTAGGCAGCCACAATCCCCTTATCCACACTAAGACCAAAATTATCAAAATAGGAGACATTACAGACCATTAACACATGTTATACCTATTAGACCAAATTAGGTCTAATCAGAATCATTATGACCCATTTACTCCCTTTATGATAAATTAGACTCGTTAGGGAGCCACAAACCACTTATACACACTTAAGACCAAAATTATCAAAATAGGAGACATTATAGACCATAAACACATGTTATACCTCAATTACACCAAATTAGGTCTAATCAGACTCATTATGACCCATTTACTCCCATTATGATCAATTAGACTCGATAGAGAGCCATAAACCCCTTATACCCAAAAAGACAAAAATTACCCAAAAAGGAGCCAATTATGGACCACAAAAACCTGTTCCACTTCAATTACACCAAATTAGGTCTAATCAGACTCATTATGACCCATTTACCCCTATTATGACTAATTACACCAGTTAGGGAGCCACAAACCCTTTATACCCAATAAGACAAATTACTCAAAAAGGAACCAATTATGGACCACAAAAACCAGTTGTACTTCAATTACACCAAATTAGGTCTAATCAGACTCATTATGACCCATGTAACCAATTGTGACCAATTAGACTCGTTAGGCAGCCACAAACCCCTTATACACACTAAGACCAAAATTATCAAAATAGGAGACATTACAGACCATAAACACATGTTATACCTCAATTACACCAAATTAGGTTTAATCAGACTCATTATTGACCCATTCACTCCCATTATGATCAATTAGACTCGTTAGAGAGCCACAAACCCCTTATACCCAATAAGACAAAAATTATCCAAAAAGGAGCCAATTATGGACCACAAAAACCCGTTCCACTTCAATATCACCAAATTAGGTCTAATCAGACTCATTATGACCCATGTAACCAATTATGACCTATTAGACTCGTTAGGAAGCCACAACCCCTTATACACACTAAGAAAATAGGAGACATTACAGACCATAAACACCTGTTATACTTCAATTACACCAAAGGAGGTCTAATCAGACTCATTATGACCCATGTAACCAATTGTAACCTATTAGACTCGTTAGGCAGCCACAAACCCCTTATACACACTAAGACAAAAATTATCAAAATAGGAGACATTACAGACCATAAACACATGTTATACCTCAATTACACCAAATTAGGTTTAATCAGACTCATTATTGACCCATTCACTCCCATTATGATCAATTAGACTCGTTAGAGAGCCAGAAACCCCTTATACCCAATAAGACAAAAATTACCCAAAAAGGAGCCAATTATGGACCACAAAAACCCGTTCCACTTCAATTACACCAAATTAGGTCTAATCAGACTCATTATGACCCATGTAACCAATTGTGACCTATTAGACTCGTTAGGAAGCCACAACCCCTTATACACACTAAGACCAAAATAGGAGACATTACAGACCATAAACACCTGTTATACTTCAATTACACCAAATTAGGTCTAATCAGACTCATTATGACCCATGTAACCAATTGTGACCTATTAGACTCGTTAGGCAGCCACAAACCCCTTATACACACTAAGGCCAAATTTATCAAAATAGGAGACATTACGGACCATAAACACCTGTTATACCTCAATTACACCAAATTAGGTCTAATCAGACTTATTATGACCCATTTACTCCCATTATGATCAATTAGACTCGTTAGAGAGCCACAAACCCCTTATACCCAATAAGACAAAAATTACCCAAAAAGGAGCCAATTATGGACCACAAAAACCCGTTCCACTTTAATTACACCAAATTAGGTCTAATCAGACTCATTATGACCCATGTAACCAATTGTGACCTATTAGACTCGTTAGGCAGCCACAAACGGATACACACTAAGACCATATTTATCAAAATAGGAGACATTATAGACCATAAACAACCGTTATACATCAATTACACCTAATTAGGTCTAATCAGACTCATTATGACCCACTCACTCCCATTATGATCAATTAGAGAGCCACAAACCCCTTTATACCCAATAAGACAAAAATTACCCAAAAAGGAGCCAATTATGGACCACAAAAACCCGTTCCACTTCAATTACACCAAATTAGGTCTAATCAGACTCATTATGACCCATGTAACCAATTGTGTCCTATTAGACTCGTTAGGAAGCCACAACCCCTTATACACACTAAGACCAAAATTATCAAAATAGGAGACATTACAGACCATAAACACCTGTTATACTTCAATTACACCAAATTAGGTCTAATCAGACTCATTATGACCCATGTAACCAATTGTGACCTATTAGACTCGTTAGGCAACCACAAACCCCTTATACACACTAAGGCCAAAATTATCAAAATAGGAGACATTACAGACCATAAACACCTGTTATACCTCAATTACACCAAGTTAGGTCTAATCAGACTTATTATGACCCATTTACTCCCATTATGATCAATTAGACTCGTTAGAGAGCCACAAACCCCTTATACCCAATAAGACAAAAATTACCCAAAAAGGAGCCAATTATGGACCACAAAAACCTGTTCCACTTCAATTAGAACAAATTAGGTCTAATCAGACTCATTATGACCCATGTAACCAATTGTGACCTATTAGACTCGTTAGGAAGCCACAAACCCCTTATTCAAACTAAGACCATATTTATCAAAATAGGAGACATTATAGACCATAAACAACTGTTATACATCAATTACACCAAATTAGGTCTAATCAGACTCATTATGACCCACTCACTCCCATTATGATCAATTAGACTCGTTAGAGAGCCACAAACCCCTTATACCCAATAAGACAAAAATTAACCAAAAAGGAGCCAATTATGGACCACAAAAACCTGTTCCACTTCAATTACACCAAATTAGGTCTAATCAGACTCATTATGACCAATGTAACCAATTGTGATCTATTAGACTCGTTAGGAAGCCACAAACCCCTTATACACACTAAGACCAAAATTATCAAAATAGGAGACATTACAGACCATAAACACCTGTTATACCTCAATTACACCAAACTTGGTCTAATCAGACTCATTATGACCCATGTAACCGAATTTGACCAATTAGACTCGTTAGGCAGCCACAAACCCCTTATGTGTTCTAAGACCAAAATTATCAAAATATGAGACTTTACAGACCATAAACACCTGTTATACCTCAATAACACCAAATTAGGTCTAATCAGACTCATTATTACCCACTCACTCCCATTATGATCAATTAGACTCGTTAGAGAGCCACAAACCCCTTATACCCAATAAGACAACAATTACCCAAAAAGGAGCCAATTATGGACCACAAAAACCTGTTATACTTCAATTACACCAAATTAGGCCTAATCCGACTCATTGTGACCCATGATCTCGTTAGGCAGCCACAATCCCCTTATCCACACTAAGACCAAAATTATCAAAATAGGAGACATTACAGACCATTAACACATGTTATACCTATTAGACCAAATTAGGTCTAATCAGAATCATTATGACCCATTTACTCCCTTTATGATAAATTAGACTCGTTAGGGAGCCACAAACCACTTATACACACTTAAGACCAAAATTATCAAAATAGGAGACATTATAGACCATAAACACATGTTATACCTCAATTACACCAAATTAGGTCTAATCAGACTCATTATGACCCATTTACTCCCATTATGATCAATTAGACTCGATAGAGAGCCATAAACCCCTTATACCCAAAAAGACAAAAATTACCCAAAAAGGAGCCAATTATGGACCACAAAAACCTGTTCCACTTCAATTACACCAAATTAGGTCTAATCAGACTCATTATGACCCATTTACCCCTATTATGACTAATTACACCAGTTAGGGAGCCACAAACCCTTTATACCCAATAAGACAAATTACTCAAAAAGGAACCAATTATGGACCACAAAAACCAGTTGTACTTCAATTACACCAAATTAGGTCTAATCAGACTCATTATGACCCATGTAACCAATTGTGACCAATTAGACTCGTTAGGCAGCCACAAACCCCTTATACACACTAAGACCAAAATTATCAAAATAGGAGACATTACAGACCATAAACACATGTTATACCTCAATTACACCAAATTAGGTTTAATCAGACTCATTATTGACCCATTCACTCCCATTATGATCAATTAGACTCGTTAGAGAGCCACAAACCCCTTATACCCAATAAGACAAAAATTATCCAAAAAGGAGCCAATTATGGACCACAAAAACCCGTTCCACTTCAATATCACCAAATTAGGTCTAATCAGACTCATTATGACCCATGTAACCAATTATGACCTATTAGACTCGTTAGGAAGCCACAACCCCTTATACACACTAAGAAAATAGGAGACATTACAGACCATAAACACCTGTTATACTTCAATTACACCAAAGGAGGTCTAATCAGACTCATTATGACCCATGTAACCAATTGTAACCTATTAGACTCGTTAGGCAGCCACAAACCCCTTATACACACTAAGACAAAAATTATCAAAATAGGAGACATTACAGACCATAAACACATGTTATACCTCAATTACACCAAATTAGGTTTAATCAGACTCATTATTGACCCATTCACTCCCATTATGATCAATTAGACTCGTTAGAGAGCCAGAAACCCCTTATACCCAATAAGACAAAAATTACCCAAAAAGGAGCCAATTATGGACCACAAAAACCCGTTCCACTTCAATTACACCAAATTAGGTCTAATCAGACTCATTATGACCCATGTAACCAATTGTGACCTATTAGACTCGTTAGGAAGCCACAACCCCTTATACACACTAAGACCAAAATAGGAGACATTACAGACCATAAACACCTGTTATACTTCAATTACACCAAATTAGGTCTAATCAGACTCATTATGACCCATGTAACCAATTGTGACCTATTAGACTCGTTAGGCAGCCACAAACCCCTTATACACACTAAGGCCAAATTTATCAAAATAGGAGACATTACGGACCATAAACACCTGTTATACCTCAATTACACCAAATTAGGTCTAATCAGACTTATTATGACCCATTTACTCCCATTATGATCAATTAGACTCGTTAGAGAGCCACAAACCCCTTATACCCAATAAGACAAAAATTACCCAAAAAGGAGCCAATTATGGACCACAAAAACCCGTTCCACTTTAATTACACCAAATTAGGTCTAATCAGACTCATTATGACCCATGTAACCAATTGTGACCTATTAGACTCGTTAGGCAGCCACAAACGGATACACACTAAGACCATATTTATCAAAATAGGAGACATTATAGACCATAAACAACCGTTATACATCAATTACACCTAATTAGGTCTAATCAGACTCATTATGACCCACTCACTCCCATTATGATCAATTAGAGAGCCACAAACCCCTTTATACCCAATAAGACAAAAATTACCCAAAAAGGAGCCAATTATGGACCACAAAAACCCGTTCCACTTCAATTACACCAAATTAGGTCTAATCAGACTCATTATGACCCATGTAACCAATTGTGTCCTATTAGACTCGTTAGGAAGCCACAACCCCTTATACACACTAAGACCAAAATTATCAAAATAGGAGACATTACAGACCATAAACACCTGTTATACTTCAATTACACCAAATTAGGTCTAATCAGACTCATTATGACCCATGTAACCAATTGTGACCTATTAGACTCGTTAGGCAACCACAAACCCCTTATACACACTAAGGCCAAAATTATCAAAATAGGAGACATTACAGACCATAAACACCTGTTATACCTCAATTACACCAAGTTAGGTCTAATCAGACTTATTATGACCCATTTACTCCCATTATGATCAATTAGACTCGTTAGAGAGCCACAAACCCCTTATACCCAATAAGACAAAAATTACCCAAAAAGGAGCCAATTATGGACCACAAAAACCTGTTCCACTTCAATTAGAACAAATTAGGTCTAATCAGACTCATTATGACCCATGTAACCAATTGTGACCTATTAGACTCGTTAGGAAGCCACAAACCCCTTATTCAAACTAAGACCATATTTATCAAAATAGGAGACATTATAGACCATAAACAACTGTTATACATCAATTACACCAAATTAGGTCTAATCAGACTCATTATGACCCACTCACTCCCATTATGATCAATTAGACTCGTTAGAGAGCCACAAACCCCTTATACCCAATAAGACAAAAATTAACCAAAAAGGAGCCAATTATGGACCACAAAAACCTGTTCCACTTCAATTACACCAAATTAGGTCTAATCAGACTCATTATGACCAATGTAACCAATTGTGATCTATTAGACTCGTTAGGAAGCCACAAACCCCTTATACACACTAAGACCAAAATTATCAAAATAGGAGACATTACAGACCATAAACACCTGTTATACCTCAATTACACCAAACTTGGTCTAATCAGACTCATTATGACCCATGTAACCGAATTTGACCAATTAGACTCGTTAGGCAGCCACAAACCCCTTATGTGTTCTAAGACCAAAATTATCAAAATATGAGACTTTACAGACCATAAACACCTGTTATACCTCAATAACACCAAATTAGGTCTAATCAGACTCATTATTACCCACTCACTCCCATTATGATCAATTAGACTCATTAGAGAGCCACAAACCCCTTATACCCAATAAGACAACAATTACCCAAAAAGGAGCCAATTATGGACCACAAAAACCTGTTATACTTCAATTACACCAAATTAGGCCTAATCCGACTCATTGTGACCCATGATCTCGTTAGGCAGCCACAATCCCCTTATCCACACTAAGACCAAAATTATCAAAATAGGAGACATTATAGACCATTAACACATGTTATACCTATTAGACCAAATTAGGTCTAATCAGAATCATTATGACCCATTTACTCCCTTTATGATAAATTAGACTCGTTAGGGAGCCACAAACCACTTATACACACTTAAGACCAAAATTATCAAAATAGGAGACATTATAGACCATAAACACATGTTATACCTCAATTACACCAAATTAGGTCTAATCAGACTCATTATGACCCATTTACTCCCATTATGATCAATTAGACTCGATAGAGAGCCATAAACCCCTTATACCCAAAAAGACAAAAATTACCCAAAAAGGAGCCAATTATGGACCACAAAAACCTGTTCCACTTCAATTACACCAAATTAGGTCTAATCAGACTCATTATGACCCATTTACCCCTATTATGACTAATTACACCAGTTAGGGAGCCACAAGCCCTTTATACCCAATAAGACAAATTACTCAAAAAGGAACCAATTATGGACCACAAAAACCAGTTGTACTTCAATTACACCAAATTAGGTCTAATCAGACTCATTATGACCCATGTAACCAATTGTGACCAATTAGACTCGTTAGGCAGCCACAAACCCCTTATACACACTAAGACCAAAATTATCAAAATAGGAGACATTACAGACCATAAACACATGTTATACCTCAATTACACCAAATTAGGAGTAATCAGACTCATTATTGACCCATTCACTCCCATTATGATCAATTAGACTCGTTAGAGAGCCAGAAACCCCTTATACCCAATAAGACAAAAATTACCCAAAAAGGAGCCAATTATGGACCACAAAAACCCGTTCCACTTCAATATCACCAAATTAGGTCTAATCAGACTCATTATGACCCATGTAACCAATTGTGACCTATTAGACTCGTTAGGAAGCCACAACCCCTTATACACACTAAGACCAAAATTATCAAAATAGGAGACATTACAGACCATAAACACCTGTTATACTTCAATTATACCAAAGGAGGTCTAATCAGACTCATTATGACCCATGTAACCAATTGTAACCTATTAGACTCGTTAGGCAGCCACAAACCCCTTATACACACTAAGACAAAAATTATCAAAATAGGAGACATTACAGACCATAAACACATGTTATACCTCAATTACACCAAATTAGGTTTAATCAGACTCATTATTGACCCATTCACTCCCATTATGATCAATTAGACTCGTTAGAGAGCCAGAAACCCCTTATACCCAATAAGACAAAAATTACCCAAAAAGGAGCCAATTATGGACCACAAAAACCCGTTCCACTTCAATTACACCAAATTAGGTCTAATCAGACTCATTATGACCCATGTAACCAATTGTGACCTATTAGACTCGTTAGGTAGCCACAACCCCTTATACACACTAAGACCAAAATAGGAGACATTACAGACCATAAACACCTGTTATACTTCAATTACACCAAATTAGGTCTAATCAGACTCATTATGACCCATGTAACCAATTGTGACCTATTAGACTCGTTAGGCAGCCACAAACCCCTTATACACACTAAGGCCAAAATTATCAAAATAGGAGACATTACGGACCATAAACACCTGTTATACCTCAATTACACCAAATTAGGTCTAATCAAACTTATTATGACCCATTTACTCCCATTATGATCAATTAGACTCGTTAGAGAGCCACAAACCCCTTATACCCAATAAGACAAAAATTACCCAAAAAGGAGCCAATTATGGACCACAAAAACCCGTTCCACTTTAATTACACCAAATTAGGTCTAATCAGACTCATTATGACCCATGTAACCAATTGTGACCTATTAGACTCGTTAGGCAGCCACAAACCCCTTATACACACTAAGACCATATTTATCAAAATAGGAGACATTATAGACCATAAACACCTGTTATACTTCAATTACACCAAATTAGGTCTAATCAGACTCATTATGACCCATGTAACCAATTGTGACCTATTAGACTCGTTAGGCAGCAACAAACCCCTTATACACACTAAGGCCAAAATTATCAAAATAGGAGACATTACAGACCATAAACACCTGTTATACCTCAATTACACCAAGTTAGGTCTAATCAGACTTATTATGACCCATTTACTCCCATTATGATCAATTAGACTCGTTAGAGAGCCACAAACCCCTTATACCCAATAAGATAAAAATTACCTAAAAAGGAGCCAATTATGGACCACAAAAACCTGTTCCACTTCAATTAGACCAAATTAGGTCTAATCAGACTCATTATGACCCATGTAACCAATTGTGACCTATTAGACTCGTTAGGAAGCCACAAACCCCTTATTCAAACTAAGACCATATTTATCAAAATAGGAGACATTATAGACCATAAACAACTGTTATACATCAATTACACCAAATTAGGTCTAATCAGACTCATTATGACCCACTCACTCCCATTATGATCAATTAGACTCGTTAGAGAGCCACAAACCCCTTATACCCAATAAGACAAAAATTAACCAAAAAGGAGCCAATTATGGACCACAAAACCTGTTCCACTTCAATTACACCAAATTAGGTCTAATCAGACTCATTATGACCAATGTAACCAATTGTGATCTATTAGACTCGTTAGGAAGCCACAAACCCCTTATACACACTAAGACCAAAATTATCAAAATAGGAGACATTACAGACCATAAACACCTGTTATACCTCAATTACACCAAACTTGGTCTAATCAGACTCATTATGACCCATGTAACCGAATTTGACCAATTAGACTCGTTAGGCAGCCACAAACCCCTTATGTGTTCTAAGACCAAAATTATCAAAATATGAGACTTTACAGACCATAAACACCTGTTATACCTCAATAACACCAAATTAGGTCTAATCAGACTCATTATGACCCACTCACTCCCATTATGATCAATTAGACTCGTTAGAGAGCCACAAACCCCTTATACCCAATAAGACAAAAATTACCCAAAAAGGAGCCAATTATGGACCACAAAAACCCGTTCCACTTTAATTACACCAAATTAGGTCTAATCAGACTCATTATGACCCACTCACTCCCATTATGATCAATTAGACTCGTTAGAGAGCCACAAACCCCTTATACCCAATAAGACAACAATTACCCAAAAAGGAGCCAATTATGGACCACAAAAACCTGTTAATACTTCAATTACACCAAATTAGGTCTAATCCGACTCATTGTGACCCATGATACCAATTGTGACCTATTAGACTCGTTAGGGAGCCACAATCCCCTTATCCACACTAAGACCAAAATTATCAAAATAGGAGACATTACAGACCATTAACACATGTTATACCTATTAGACCAAATTAGGTCTAATCAGAATCATTATGACCCATTTACTCCCTTAATGATAAATTAGACTCGGTAGGGAGCCACAAACCCCTTATACACACTTAAGACCAAAATTATCAAAATAGGAGACATTATAGACCATAAACACATGTTATACCTCAATTACACCAAATTAGGTCTAATCAGACTCATTATGACCCATTTACTCCCATTATGATCAATTAGACTCGATAGAGAGCCATAAACCCCTTATACCCAAAAAGACAAAAATTACCCAAAAAGGAGCCAATTATGGACCACAAAAACCTGTTCCACTTCAATTACACCAAATTAGGTCTAATCAGACTCATTATGACCCATTTACCCCTATTATGACTAATTACACCAGTTAGGGAGCCACAAACCCTTTATACCCAATAAGACAAATTACTCAAAAAGGAACCAATTATGGACCACAAAAACCAGTTGTACTTCAATTACACCAAATTAGGTCTAATCAGACTCATTATGACCCATGTAACCAATTGTGACCAATTAGACTCGTTAGGCAGCCACAAACCCCTTATACACACTAAGACCAAAATTATCAAAATAGGAGACATTACAGACCATAAACACCTGTTATACTTCAATTACACCAAAGGAGGTCTAATCAGACTCATTATGACCCATGTAACCAATTGTAACCTATTAGACTCGTTAGGCAGCCACAAACCCCTTATACACACTAAGACAAAAATTATCAAAATAGGAGACATTACAGACCATAAACACATGTTATACCTCAATTACACCAAATTAGGTTTAATCAGACTCATTATTGACCCATTCACTCCCATTATGATCAATTAGACTCGTTAGAGAGCCAGAAACCCCTTATACCCAATAAGACAAAAATTACCCAAAAAGGAGCCAATTATGGACCACAAAAACCCGTTCCACTTCAATTACACCAAATTAGGTCTAATCAGACTCATTATGACCCATGTAACCAATTGTGACCTATTAGACTCGTTAGGAAGCCACAACCCCTTATACACACTAAGACCAAAATAGGAGACATTACAGACCATAAACACCTGTTATACTTCAATTACACCAAATTAGGTCTAATCAGACTCATTATGACCCATGTAACCAATTGTGACCTATTAGACTCGTTAGGCAGCCACAAACCCCTTATACACACTAAGGCCAAAATTATCAAAATAGGAGACATTACGGACCATAAACACCTGTTATACCTCAATTACACCAAATTAGGTCTAATCAGACTTATTATGACCCATTTACTCCCATTATGATCAATTAGACTCGTTAGAGAGCCACAAACCCCTTATACCCAATAAGACAAAAATTACCCAAAAAGGAGCCAATTATGGACCACAAAAACCCGTTCCACTTTAATTACACCAAATTAGGTCTAATCAGACTCATTATGACCCATGTAACCAATTGTGACCTATTAGACTCGTTAGGCAGCCACAAACGGATACACACTAAGACCATATTTATCAAAATAGGAGACATTATAGACCATAAACAACCGTTATACATCAATTACACCTAATTAGGTCTAATCAGACTCATTATGACCCACTCACTCCCATTATGATCAATTAGAGAGCCACAAACCCCTTTATACCCAATAAGACAAAAATTACCCAAAAAGGAGCCAATTATGGACCACAAAAACCCGTTCCACTTCAATTACACCAAATTAGGTCTAATCAGACTCATTATGACCCATGTAACCAATTGTGACCTATTAGACTCGTTAGGAAGCCACAACCCCTTATACACACTAAGACCAAAATTATCAAAATAGGAGACATTACAGACCATAAACACCTGTTATACTTCAATTACACCAAATTAGGTCTAATCAGACTCATTATGACCCATGTAACCAATTGTGACCTATTAGACTCGTTAGGCAGCCACAAACCCCTTATACACACTAAGGCCAAAATTATCAAAATAGGAGACATTACAGACCATAAACACCTGTTATACCTCAATTACACCAAGTTAGGTCTAATCAGACTTATTATGACCCATTTACTCCCATTATGATCAATTAGACTCGTTAGAGAGCCACAAACCCCTTATACCCAATAAGACAAAAATTACCCAAAAAGGAGCCAATTATGGACCACAAAAACCTGTTCCACTTCAATTAGACCAAATTAGGTCTAATCAGACTCATTATGACCCATGTAACCAATTGTGACCTATTAGACTCGTTAGGAAGCCACAAACCCCTTATTCAAACTAAGACCATATTTATCAAAATAGGAGACATTATAGACCATAAACAACTGTTATACATCAATTACACCAAATTAGGTCTAATCAGACTCATTATGACCCACTCACTCCCATTATGATCAATTAGACTCGTTAGAGAGCCACAAACCCCTTATACCCAATAAGACAAAAATTAACCCAAAAGGAGCCAATTATGGACCACAAAAACCTGTTCCACTTCAATTACACCAAATTAGGTCTAATCAGACTCATTATGACCAATGTAACCAATTGTGATCTATTAGACTCGTTAGGAAGCCACAAACCCCTTATACACACTAAGACCAAAATTATCAAAATAGGAGACATTACAGACCATAAACACCTGTTATACCTCAATTACACCAAACTTGGTCTAATCAGACTCATTATGACCCATGTAACCGAATTTGACCAATTAGACTCGTTAGGCAGCCACAAACCCCTTATGTGTTCTAAGACCAAAATTATCAAAATATGAGACTTTACAGACCATAAACACCTGTTATACCTCAATAACACCAAATTAGGTCTAATCAGACTCATTATGACCCACTCACTCCCATTATGATCAATTAGACTCGTTAGAGAGCCACAAACCCCTTATACCCAATAAGACAACAATTACCCAAAAAGGAGCCAATTATGGACCACAAAAACCTGTTAATACTTCAATTACACCAAATTAGGTCAAATCAGACTCATTATGACCCATGTAACCAATTGTGACCTATTTGACTCGTTAGGAAGCCAACCCCTTATACACACTAAGACCAAAATTATCAAAATAGGAGACATTACAGACCATAAACACCTGTTATACTTCAATTACACCAAATTAGGTCTAATCCGACTCATTGTGACCCATGATACCAATTGTGACCTATTAGACTCGTTAGGCAGCCACAATCCCCTTATCCACACTAAGACCAAAATTATCAAAATAGGAGACATTATAGACCATAAACACATGTTATACCTCAATTACACCAAATTAGGTTTAATCAGACTCATTATTGACCCATTCACTCCCATTATGATCAATTAGACTCGTTAGAGAGCCAGAAACCCCTTATACCCAATAAGACAAAAATTACCCAAAAAGGAGCCAATTATGGACCACAAAAACCCATTCCACTTCAATATCACCCAAATTAGGTCTAATCAGACTCATTATGACCCATGTAACCAATTGTGACCTATTAGACTCGTTAGGAAGCCACAACCCCTTATACACACTAAGACCAAAATTATCAAAATAGGAGACATTACAGACCATAAACACCTGTTATACTTCAATTACACCAAAGGAGGTGTAATCAGACTCATTATGACCCATGTAAGCATTTGTAACCTCTTAGACTCGTTAGGCAGCCACAAACCCCTTATACACACTAAGACAAAAATTATCAAAATAGGAGACATTACAGACCATAAACACATGTTATACCTCAATTACACCAAATTAGGTTTAATCAGACTCATTATTGACCTATTCACTCCCATTATGATCAATTAGACTCGTTAGAGAGCCACAAACCCCTTATACCCAATAAGACAAAAATTATCCAAAAAGGAGCCAATTATGGACCACAAAAACCTGTTCCACTTCAATTACACCAAATTAGGTCTAATCAGACTCATTATGACCAATGTAACCAATTGTGATCGATTAGACTCGTTAGGAAGCCACAAACCCCTTATACAGACTAAGACCAAAATTATCAAAATAGGAGACATTACAGACCATAAACACCTGTTATACCTCAATTACACCAAACTTGGTCTAATCAGACTCATTATGACCCATGTAACCGAATTTGACCAATTAGACTCGTTAGGCAGCCATAAACCCCTTATGTGTTCTAAGACCAAAATTATCAAAATATGAGACTTTACAGACCATAAACACCTGTTATACCTCAATAACACCAAATTAGGTCTAATCAGACTCATTATGACCCACTCACTCCCATTATGATCAATTAGACTCGTTAGAGAGCCACAAACCCCTTATACCCAATAAGACAACAATTACCCAAAAAGGAGCCAATTATGGACCACAAAAACCTGTTCCACTTCAATTACACCAAATTAGGTCAAATCAGACTCATTATGACCCATGTAACCAATTGTGACCTATTTGACTCGTTAGGAAGCCAACCCCTTATACACACTAAGACCAAAATTATCAAAATAGGAGACATTACAGACCATAAACACCTGTTATACTTCAATTACACCAAATTAGGTCTAATCCGACTCATTGTGACCCATGATACCAATTGTGACCTATTAGACTCGTTAGGCAGCCACAATCCCCTTATCCACACTAAGACCAAAATTATCAAAATAGGAGACATTACAGACCATTAACACATGTTATACCTATTAGACCAAATTAGGTCTAATCAGAATCATTATGACCCATTTACTCCCTTTATGATAAATTAGACTCGTTAGGGAGCCACAAACCCCTTATACACACTTAAGACCAAAATTATCAAAATAGGAGACATTATAGACCATAAACACATGTTATACCTCAATTACACCAAATTAGGTCTAATCAGACTCATTATGACCCATTTACTCCCATTATGATCAATTAGACTCGATAGAGAGCCATAAACCCCTTATACCCAAAAAGACAAAAATTACCCAAAAAGGAGCCAATTATGGACCACAAAAACCTGTTCCACTTCAATTACACCAAATTAGGTCTAATCAGACTCATTATGACCCATTTACCCCTATTATGACTAATTACACCAGTTAGGGAGCCACAAACCCTTTATACCCAATAAGACAAATTACTCAAAAAGGAACCAATTATGGACCACAAAAACCAGTTGTACTTCAATTACACCAAATTAGGTCTAATCAGACTCATTATGACCCATGTAACCAATTGTGACCAATTAGACTCGTTAGGCAGCCACAAACCCCTTATACACACTAAGACCAAAATTATCAAAATAGGAGACATTACAGACCATAAACACATGTTATACCTCAATTACACCAAAGTAGGTTTAATCAGACTCATTATTGACCCATTCACTCCCATTATGATCAATTAGACTCGTTAGAGAGCCAGAAACCCCTTATACCCAATAAGACAAAAATTACCCAAAAAGGAGCCAATTATGGACCACAAAAACCCGTTCCACTTCAATATCACCAAATTAGGTCTAATCAGACTCATTATGACCCATGTAACCAATTGTGACCTATTAGACTCGTTAGGAAGCCACAACCCCTTATACACACTAAGACCAAAATTATCAAAATAGGAGACATTACAGACCATAAACACCTGTTATACTTCAATTACACCAAAGGAGGTCTAATCAGACTCATTATGACCCATGTAACCAATTGTAACCTATTAGACTCGTTAGGCAGCCACAAACCCCTTATACACACTAAGACAAAAATTATCAAAATAGGAGACATTACAGACCATAAACACATGTTATACCTCAATTACACCAAATTAGGTTTAATCAGACTCATTATTGACCCATTCACTCCCATTATGATCAATTAGACTCGTTAGAGAGCCAGAAACCCCTTATACCCAATAAGACAAAAATTACCCAAAAAGGAGCCAATTATCCACAAAAACCCGTTCCACTTCAATTACACCAAATTAGGTCTAATCAGACTCATTATGACCCATGTAACCAATTGTGACCTATTAGACTCGTTAGGAAGCCACAACCCCTTATACACACTAAGACCAAAATAGGAGACATTACAGACCATAAACACCTGTTATACTTCAATTACACCAAATTAGGTCTAATCAGACTCATTATGACCCATGTAACCAATTGTGACCTATTAGACTCGTTAGGCAGCCACAAACCCCTTATACACACTAAGGCCAAAATTATCAAAATAGGAGACATTACGGACCATAAACACCTGTTATACCTCAATTACACCAAATTAGGTCTAATCAGACTTATTATGACCCATTTACTCCCATTATGATCAATTAGACTCGTTAGAGAGCCACAAACCCCTTATACCCAATAAGACAAAAATTACCCAAAAAGGAGCCAATTATGGACCACAAAAACCTGTTCCACTTCAATTACACCAAATTAGGTCTAATCAGACTCATTATGACCAATGTAACCAATTGTGATCTATTAGACTCGTTAGGAAGCCACAAACCCCTTATACACACTAAGACCAAAATTATCAAAATAGGAGATATTACAGACCATAAACACCTGTTATACCTCAATTACACCAAACTTGGTCTAATCAGACTCATTATGACCCATGTAACCGAATTTGACCAATTAGACTCGTTAGGCAGCCACAAACCCCTTATGTGTTCTAAGACCAAAATTATCAAAATATGAGACTTTACAGACCATAAACACCTGTTATACCTCAATAACACCAAATTAGGTCTAATCAGACTCATTATGACCCACTCACTCCCATTATGATCAATTAGACTCGTTAGAGAGCCACAAACCCCTTATACCCAATAAGACAACAATTACCCAAAAAGGAGTCAATTATGGACCACAAAAACCCGTTCCACTTTAATTACACCAAATTAGGTCTAATCCGACTCATTGTGACCCATGATACCAATTGTGACCTATTAGACTCGTTAGGCAGCCACAATCCCCTTATCCACACTAAGACCAAAATTATCAAAATAGGAGACATTACAGACCATTAACACATGTTATACCTATTAGACCAAATTAGGTCTAATCAGAATCATTATGACCCATTTACTCCCTTTATGATAAATTAGACTCGTTAGGGAGCCACAAACCCCTTATACACACTTAAGACCAAAATTATCAAAATAGGAGACATTATAGACCATAAACACATGTTATACCTCAATTACACCAAATTAGGTCTAATCAGACTCATTATGACCCATTTACTCCCATTATGATCAATTAGACTCGATAGAGAGCCATAAACCCCTTATACCCAAAAAGACAAAAATTACCCAAAAAGGAGCCAATTATGGACCACAAAAACCTGTTCCACTTCAATTACACCAAATTAGGTCTAATCAGACTCATTATGACCCATTTACCCCTATTATGACTAATTACACCAGTTAGGGAGCCACAAACCCTTTATACCCAATAAGACAAATTACTCAAAAAGGAACCAATTATGGACCACAAAAACCAGTTGTACTTCAATTACACCAAATTAGGTCTAATCAGACTCATTATGACCCATGTAACCAATTGTGACCAATTAGACTCGTTAGGCAGCCACAAACCCCTTATACACACTAAGACCAAAATTATCAAAATAGGAGACATTACAGACCATAAACACATGTTATACCTCAATTACACCAAATTAGGTTTAATCAGACTCATTATTGACCCATTCACTCCCATTATGATCAATTAGACTCGTTAGAGAGCCAGAAACCCCTTATACCCAATAAGACAAAAATTACCCAAAAAGGATCAATTAGACTCGTTAGAGAGCCAGAAACCCCTTATACCCAATAAGACAAAAATTACCCAAAAAGGAGCCAATTATGGACCACAAAAACCCGTTCCACTTCAATATCACCAAATTAGGTCTAATCAGACTCATTATGACCCATGTAACCAATTGTGACCTATTAGACTCGTTAGGAAGCCACAACCCCTTATACACACTAAGACCAAAATTATCAAAATAGGAGACATTACATACCATAAACACCTGTTATACTTCAATTACACCAAAGGAGGTGTAATCAGACTCATTATGACCCATGTAAGCATTTGTAACCTATTAGACTTGTTAGGCAGCCACAAACCCCTTATACACACTAAGACAAAAATTATCAAAATAGGAGACATTACAGACCATAAACACCTGTTATACCTCAATTACACCAAGTTAGGTCTAATCAGACTTATTATGACCCATTTACTCCCATTATGATCAATTAGACTCCTTAGAGAGCCACAAACCCCTTATACCCAATAAGACAAAAATTACCCAAAAAGGAGCCAATTATGTACCACAAAAACCTGTTCCACTTCAATTAGACCAAATTAGGTCTAATCAGACTCATTATGACCCATGTAACCAATTGTGACCTATTAGACTCGTTAGGAAGCCACAAACCCCTTATTCAAACTAAGACCATATTTATCAAAATAGGAGACATTATAGACCATAAACAAGTGTTATACATCAATTACACCAAATTAGGTCTAATCAGACTCATTATGACCCACTCACTCCCATTATGATCAATTAGACTCGTTAGAGAGCCACAAACCCCTTATACCCAATAAGACAAAAATTAACCAAAAAGGAGCCAATTATGGACCACAAAAACCTGTTCCACTTCAATTACACCAAATTAGGTCTAATCAGACTCATTATGACGAATGTAACCAATTGTGATCTATTAGACTCGTTAGGAAGCCACAAACCCCTTATACACACTAAGACCAATATTATCAAAATAGGAGACATTACAGACCATAAACACCTGTTATACCTCAATTACACCAAACTTGGTCTAATCAGACTCATTATGACCCATGTAACCAATTGTGACCTATTAGACTCGTTAGGAAGCCACAACCCCTTATACACACTAAGACCAAAATTATCAAAATAGGAGACATTACAGACCATAAACACCTGTTATACTTCAATTACACCTAATTAGGTCTAATCAGACTCATTATGACACATGTAACCAATTGTGACCTATTAGACTCGTTAGGCAGCCACAAACCCCTTATACACACTAAGGCCAAAATTATCAAAATAGGAGACATTACAGACCATAAACACCTGTTATACCTCATTTACACCAAGTTAGGTCTAATCAGACTTATTATGACCCATTTACTCCCATTATGATCAATTAGACTCGTTAGAGAGCCACAAACCCCTTATACCCAATAAGACAACAATTACCCAAAAAGGAGCCAATTATGGACCACAAAAACCTGTTATACTTCAATTACACCAAATTAGGTCTAATCCGACTCATTGTGACCCATGATACCAATTGTGACCTATTAGACTCGTTAGGCAGCCACAATCCCCTTATCCACACTAAGACCAAAATTATCAAAATAGGAGACATTACAGACCATTAACACATGTTATACCTATTAGACCAAATTAGGTCTAATCAAAATCATTATGACCCATTTACTCCCTTTATGATAAATTAGACTCGTTAGGGAGCCCCAAACCCCATATACACACTTAAGACCAAAATTATCAAAATAGGAGACATTATAGACCATAAACACATGTTATACCTCAATTACACCAAATTAGGTCTAATCAGACTCATTATGACCCATTTATTCCCATTATGATCAAATAGACTCGATAGAGAGCCATAAACCCCTTATACCCAAAAAGACAAAAATTACCCAAAAAGGAGCCAATTATGGACCAAAAAACCTGTTCCACTTCAATTACACCAAATTAGGTCTAATCAGACTCATTATGACCCATTTACCCCTATTATGACTAATTAGACCCGTTAGGGAGCCACAAACCCTTTATACCCAATAAGACAAATTACTCAAAAAGGAACCAATTATGGACCACAAAAACCAGTTGTACTTCAATTACACCAAATTAGGTCTAATCAGACTCATTATGACCCATGTAACCAATTGTGACCAATTAGACTCGTTAGGCAGCCACAAACCCCTTATACACACTAAGACCAAAATTATCAAAATAGGAGACATTACAGACCATAAACACATGTTATACCTCAATTACACCAAATTAGGTTTAATCAGACTCATTATTGACCCATTCACTCCCATTATGATCAATTAGACTCGTTAGAGAGCCAGAAACCCCTTATACCCAATAAGACAAAAATTACCCAAAAAGGAGCCAATTATGGACCACAAAAACCCGTTCCACTTCAATTACACCAAATTAGGTAGAATCAGACTCATTATGACCCATGTAACCAATTGTGACCTATTAGACTCGTTAGGCAGCCACAAACCCCTTATACACACTAAGACCATATTTATCAAAATAGGAGACATTATAGACCATAAACAACTGTTATACATCAATTACACCAAATTAGGTCTAATCTGACTCATTATGACCCACTCACTCCCATTATGATCAATTAGACTCGTTAGAGAGCCACAAACCCCTTTATACCCAATAAGACAAAAATTACCCAAAAAGGAGCCAATTATGGACCACAAAAACCCGTTCCACTTTAATTACACCAAATTAGGTCTAATCAGACTCATTATGACCCATGTAACCAATTGTGACCTATTAGACACGTTAGGCAGCCACAAACCCCTTATACACACTAAGACCATATTTATCAAAATAGGAGACATTATAGACCATAAACAACTGTTATACATCAATTACACCAAATTAGGTCTAATCAGACTCATTATGACCCACTCACTCCCATTATGATCAATTAGAGAGCCACAAACCCCTTTATACCCAATAAGACAAAAATTACCTAAAAAGGAGCCAATTATGGACCACAAAAACCCGTTCCACTTCAATTACACCAAATTAGGTCTAATCAGACTCATTATGACCCATGTAACCAATTGTGACCTATTAGACTCGTTAGGAAGCCACAACCCCTTATACACACTAAGACCAAAATTATCAAAATAGGAGACATTACAGACCATAAACACCTGTTATACTTCAATTACACCAAATTAGGTCTAATCAGACTCATTATGACCCATGTAACCAATTGTGACCTATTAGACTCGTTAGGCAGCCACAAACCCCTTATACACACTAAGGCCAAAATTATCAAAATAGGAGACATTACAGACCATAAACACCTGTTATACCTTAATTACACCAAGTTAGGTCTAATCAGACTTATTATGACCCATTTACTCCCATTATGATCAATTAGACTCGTTAGAGAGCCACAAACCCTTATACCCAATAAGACAAAAATTACCCAAAAAGGAGCCAATTATGGACCACAAAAACCTGTTCCACTTCAATTAGACCAAATTAGGTCTAATCAGACTCATTATGACCCATGTAACCAATTGTGACCTATTAGACTCGTTAGGAAGCCACAAACCCCTTATTCAAACTAAGACCATATTTATCAAAATAGGAGACATTATAGACCATAAACAACTGTTATACATCAATTACACCAAATTAGGTCTAATCAGACTCATTATGACCCACTCACTCCCATTATGATCAATTAGACTCGTTAGAGAGCCACAAACCCCTTATACCCAATAAGACAAAAATTAACCAAAAAGGAGCCAATTATGGACCACAAAAACCTGTTCCACTTCAATTACACCAAATTAGGTCTAATCAGACTCATTATGACCAATGTAACCAATTGTGATCTATTAGACTCGTTAGGAAGCCACAAACCCCTTATACACACTAAGACCAAAATTATCAAAATAGGAGACATTACAGACCATAAACACCTGTTATACCTCAATTACACCAAACTTGGTCTAATCAGACTCATTATGACCCATGTAACCGAATTTGACCAATTAGATTCGTTAGGCAGCCACAAACCCCTTCTGTGTTCTAAGACCAAAATTATCAAAATATGAGACTTTACAGACCATAAACACCTGTTATACCTCAATAACACCAAATTAGGTCTAATCAGACTCATTATGACCCACTCACTCCCATTATGATCAATTAGACTCGTTAGAGAGCCACAAACCCCTTATACCCAATAAGACAACAATTACCCAAAAAGGAGCCAATTATGGACCACAAAAACCTGTTATACTTCAATTACACCAAATTAGGCCTAATCCGACTCATTGTGACCCATGATACCAATTGTGACCTATTAGACTCGTTAGGCAGCCACAATCCCCTTATCCACACTAAGACCAAAATTATCAAAATAGGAGACATTACAGACCATTAACACATGTTATACCTATTAGACCAAATTAGGTCTAATCAGAATCATTATGACCCATTTACTCCCTTAATGATAAATTAGACTCGTTAGGGAGCCACAAACCACTTATACACACTTAAGACCAAAATTATCAAAATAGGAGACATTATAGACCATAAACACATGTTATACCTCAATTACACCAAATTAGGTCTAATCAGACTCATTATGACCCATTTACTCCCATTATGATCAATTAGACTCGATAGAGAGCCATAAACCCCTTATACCCAAAAAGACAAAAATTACCCAAAAAGGAGCCAATTATGGACCACAAAAACCTGTTCCACTTCAATTACACCAAATTAGGTCTAATCAGACTCATTATGACCCATTTACCCCTATTATGACTAATTACACCAGTTAGGGAGCCACAAACCCTTTATACCCAATAAGACAAATTACTCAAAAAGGAACCAATTATGGACCACAAAAACCAGTTGTACTTCAATTACACCAAATTAGGTCTAATCAGACTCATTATGACCCATGTAACCAATTGTGACCAATTAGACTCGTTAGGCAGCCACAAACCCCTTATACACACTAAGACCAAAATTATCAAAATAGGAGACATTACAGACCATAAACACATGTTATACCTCAATTACACCAAATTAGGTTTAATCAGACTCATTATTGACCCATTCACTCCCATTATGATCAATTAGACTCGTTAGAGAGCCACAAACCCCTTATACCCAATAAGACAAAAATTATCCAAAAAGGAGCCAATTATGGACCACAAAAACCCGTTCCACTTCAATATCACCAAATTAGGTCTAATCAGACTCATTATGACCCATGTAACCAATTGTGACCTATTAGACTCGTTAGGAAGCCACAACCCCTTATACACACTAAGAAAATAGGAGACATTACAGACCATAAACACCTGTTATACTTCAATTACACCAAAGGAGGTCTAATCAGACTCATTATGACCCATGTAACCAATTGTAACCTATTAGACTCGTTAGGCAGCCACAAACCCCTTATACACACTAAGACAAAAATTATCAAAATAGGAGACATTACAGACCATAAACACATGTTATACCTCAATTACACCAAATTAGGTTTAATCAGACTCATTATTGACCCATTCACTCCCATTATGATCAATTAGACTCGTTAGAGAGCCAGAAACCCCTTATACCCAATAAGACAAAAATTACCCAAAAAGGAGCCAATTATGGACCACAAAAACCCGTTCCACTTCAATTACACCAAATTAGGTCTAATCAGACTCATTATGACCCATGTAACCAATTGTGACCTATTAGACTCGTTAGGAAGCCACAACCCCTTATACACACTAAGACCAAAATAGGAGACATTACAGACCATAAACACCTGTTATACTTCAATTACACCAAATTAGGTCTAATCAGACTCATTATGACCCATGTAACCAATTGTGACCTATTAGACTCGTTAGGCAGCCACAAACCCCTTATACACACTAAGGCCAAATTTATCAAAATAGGAGACATTACGGACCATAAACACCTGTTATACCTCAATTACACCAAATTAGGTCTAATCAGACTTATTATGACCCATTTACTCCCATTATGATCAATTAGACTCGTTAGAGAGCCACAAACCCCTTATACCCAATAAGACAAAAATTACCCAAAAAGGAGCCAATTATGGACCACAAAAACCCGTTCCACTTTAATTACACCAAATTAGGTCTAATCAGACTCATTATGACCCATGTAACCAATTGTGACCTATTAGACTCGTTAGGCAGCCACAAACGGATACACACTAAGACCATATTTATCAAAATAGGAGACATTATAGACCATAAACAACCGTTATACATCAATTACACCTAATTAGGTCTAATCAGACTCATTATGACCCACTCACTCCCATTATGATCAATTAGAGAGCCACAAACCCCTTTATACCCAATAAGACAAAAATTACCCAAAAAGGAGCCAATTATGGACCACAAAAACCCGTTCCACTTCAATTACACCAAATTAGGTCTAATCAGACTCATTATGACCCATGTAACCAATTGTGTCCTATTAGACTCGTTAGGAAGCCACAACCCCTTATACACACTAAGACCAAAATTATCAAAATAGGAGACATTACAGACCATAAACACCTGTTATACTTCAATTACACCAAATTAGGTCTAATCAGACTCATTATGACCCATGTAACCAATTGTGACCTATTAGACTCGTTAGGCAACCACAAACCCCTTATACACACTAAGGCCAAAATTATCAAAATAGGAGACATTACAGACCATAAACACCTGTTATACCTCAATTACACCAAGTTAGGTCTAATCAGACTTATTATGACCCATTTACTCCCATTATGATCAATTAGACTCGTTAGAGAGCCACAAACCCCTTATACCCAATAAGACAAAAATTACCCAAAAAGGAGCCAATTATGGACCACAAAAACCTGTTCCACTTCAATTAGAACAAATTAGGTCTAATCAGACTCATTATGACCCATGTAACCAATTGTGACCTATTAGACTCGTTAGGAAGCCACAAACCCCTTATTCAAACTAAGACCATATTTATCAAAATAGGAGACATTATAGACCATAAACAACTGTTATACATCAATTACACCAAATTAGGTCTAATCAGACTCATTATGACCCACTCACTCCCATTATGATCAATTAGACTCGTTAGAGAGCCACAAACCCCTTATACCCAATAAGACAAAAATTAACCAAAAAGGAGCCAATTATGGACCACAAAAACCTGTTCCACTTCAATTACACCAAATTAGGTCTAATCAGACTCATTATGACCAATGTAACCAATTGTGATCTATTAGACTCGTTAGGAAGCCACAAACCCCTTATACACACTAAGACCAAAATTATCAAAATAGGAGACATTACAGACCATAAACACCTGTTATACCTCAATTACACCAAACTTGGTCTAATCAGACTCATTATGACCCATGTAACCGAATTTGACCAATAAGACTCGTTAGGCAGCCACAAACCCCTTATGTGTTCTAAGACCAAAATTATCAAAGTATGAGACTTTACAGACCATAAACACCTGTTATACCTCAATAACACCAAATTAGGTCTAATCAGACTCATTATTACCCACTCACTCCCATTATGATCAATTAGACTCGTTAGAGAGCCACAAACCCCTTATACCCAATAAGACAACAATTACCCAAAAAGGAGCCAATTATGGACCACAAAAACCTGTTATACTTCAATTACACCAAATTAGGCCTAATCCGACTCATTGTGACCCATGATCTCGTTAGGCAGCCACAATCCCCTTATCCACACTAAGACCAAAATTATCAAAATAGGAGACATTACAGACCATTAACACATGTTATACCTATTAGACCAAATTAGGTCTAATCAGAATCATTATGACCCATTTACTCCCTTTATGATAAATTAGACTCGTTAGGGAGCCACAAACCACTTATACACACTTAAGACCAAAATTATCAAAATAGGAGACATTATAGACCATAAACACATGTTATACCTCAATTACACCAAATTAGGTCTAATCAGACTCATTATGACCCATTTACTCCCATTATGATCAATTAGACTCGATAGAGAGCCATAAACCCCTTATACCCAAAAAGACAAAAATTACCCAAAAAGGAGCCAATTATGGACCACAAAAACCTGTTCCACTTCAATTACACCAAATTTGGTCTAATCAGACTCATTATGACCCATTTACCCCTATTATGACTAATTACACCAGTTAGGGAGCCACAAGCCCTTTATACCCAATAAGACAAATTACTCAAAAAGGAACCAATTATGGACCACAAAAACCAGTTGTACTTCAATTACACCAAATTAGGTCTAATCAGACTCATTATGACCCATGTAACCAATTGTGACCAATTAGACTCGTTAGGCAGCCACAAACCCCTTATACACACTAAGACCAAAATTATCAAAATAGGAGACATTACAGACCATAAACACATGTTATACCTCAATTACACCAAATTAGGAGTAATCAGACTCATTATTGACCCATTCACTCCCATTATGATCAATTAGACTCGTTAGAGAGCCAGAAACCCCTTATACCCAATAAGACAAAAATTACCCAAAAAGGAGCCAATTATGGACCACAAAAACCCGTTCCACTTCAATATCACCAAATTAGGTCTAATCAGACTCATTATGACCCATGTAACCAATTGTGACCTATTAGACTCGTTAGGAAGCCACAACCCCTTATACACACTAAGACCAAAATTATCAAAATAGGAGACATTACAGACCATAAACACCTGTTATACTTCAATTATACCAAAGGAGGTCTAATCAGACTCATTATGACCCATGTAACCAATTGTAACCTATTAGACTCGTTAGGCAGCCACAAACCCCTTATACACACTAAGACAAAAATTATCAAAATAGGAGACATTACAGACCATAAACACATGTTATACCTCAATTACACCAAATTAGGTTTAATCAGACTCATTATTGACCCATTCACTCCCATTATGATCAATTAGACTCGTTAGAGAGCCAGAAACCCCTTATACCCAATAAGACAAAAATTACCCAAAAAGGAGCCAATTATGGACCACAAAAACCCGTTCCACTTCAATTACACCAAATTAGGTCTAATCAGACTCATTATGACCCATGTAACCAATTGTGACCTATTAGACTCGTTAGGTAGCCACAACCCCTTATACACACTAAGACCAAAATAGGAGACATTACAGACCATAAACACCTGTTATACTTCAATTACACCAAATTAGGTCTAATCAGACTCATTATGACCCATGTAACCAATTGTGACCTATTAGACTCGTTAGGCAGCCACAAACCCCTTATACACACTAAGGCCAAAATTATCAAAATAGGAGACATTACGGACCATAAACACCTGTTATACCTCAATTACACCAAATTAGGTCTAATCAAACTTATTATGACCCATTTACTCCCATTATGATCAATTAGACTCGTTAGAGAGCCACAAACCCCTTATACCCAATAAGACAAAAATTACCCAAAAAGGAGCCAATTATGGACCACAAAAACCCGTTCCACTTTAATTACACCAAATTAGGTCTAATCAGACTCATTATGACCCATGTAACCAATTGTGACCTATTAGACTCGTTAGGCAGCCACAAACCCCTTATACACACTAAGACCATATTTATCAAAATAGGAGACATTATAGACCATAAACACCTGTTATACTTCAATTACACCAAATTAGGTCTAATCAGACTCATTATGACCCATGTAACCAATTGTGACCTATTAGACTCGTTAGGCAGCAACAAACCCCTTATACACACTAAGGCCAAAATTATCAAAATAGGAGACATTACAGACCATAAACACCTGTTATACCTCAATTACACCAAGTTAGGTCTAATCAGACTTATTATGACCCATTTACTCCCATTATGATCAATTAGACTCGTTAGAGAGCCACAAACCCCTTATACCCAATAAGATAAAAATTACCTAAAAAGGAGCCAATTATGGACCACAAAAACCTGTTCCACTTCAATTAGACCAAATTAGGTCTAATCAGACTCATTATGACCCATGTAACCAATTGTGACCTATTAGACTCGTTAGGAAGCCACAAACCCCTTATTCAAACTAAGACCATATTTATCAAAATAGGAGACATTATAGACCATAAACAACTGTTATACATCAATTACACCAAATTAGGTCTAATCAGACTCATTATGACCCACTCACTCCCATTATGATCAATTAGACTCGTTAGAGAGCCACAAACCCCTTATACCCAATAAGACAAAAATTAACCAAAAAGGAGCCAATTATGGACCACAAAACCTGTTCCACTTCAATTACACCAAATTAGGTCTAATCAGACTCATTATGACCAATGTAACCAATTGTGATCTATTAGACTCGTTAGGAAGCCACAAACCCCTTATACACACTAAGACCAAAATTATCAAAATAGGAGACATTACAGACCATAAACACCTGTTATACCTCAATTACACCAAACTTGGTCTAATCAGACTCATTATGACCCATGTAACCGAATTTGACCAATTAGACTCGTTAGGCAGCCACAAACCCCTTATGTGTTCTAAGACCAAAATTATCAAAATATGAGACTTTACAGACCATAAACACCTGTTATACCTCAATAACACCAAATTAGGTCTAATCAGACTCATTATGACCCACTCACTCCCATTATGATCAATTAGACTCGTTAGAGAGCCACAAACCCCTTATACCCAATAAGACAACAATTACCCAAAAAGGAGCCAATTATGGACCACAAAAACCTGTTAATACTTCAATTACACCAAATTAGGTCTAATCCGACTCATTGTGACCCATGATACCAATTGTGACCTATTAGACTCGTTAGGGAGCCACAATCCCCTTATCCACACTAAGACCAAAATTATCAAAATAGGAGACATTACAGACCATTAACACATGTTATACCTATTAGACCAAATTAGGTCTAATCAGAATCATTATGACCCATTTACTCCCTTTATGATAAATTAGACTCGTTAGGGAGCCACAAACCCCTTATACACACTTAAGACCAAAATTATCAAAATAGGAGACATTATAGACCATAAACACATGTTATACCTCAATTACACCAAATTAGGTCTAATCAGACTCATTATGACCCATTTACTCCCATTATGATCAATTAGACTCGATAGAGAGCCATAAACCCCTTATACCCAAAAAGACAAAAATTACCCAAAAAGGAGCCAATTATGGACCACAAAAACCTGTTCCACTTCAATTACACCAAATTAGGTCTAATCAGACTCATTATGACCCATTTACCCCTATTATGACTAATTACACCAGTTAGGGAGCCACAAACCCTTTATACCCAATAAGACAAATTACTCAAAAAGGAACCAATTATGGACCACAAAAACCAGTTGTACTTCAATTACACCAAATTAGGTCTAATCAGACTCATTATGACCCATGTAACCAATTGTGACCAATTAGACTCGTTAGGCAGCCACAAACCCCTTATACACACTAAGACCAAAATTATCAAAATAGGAGACATTACAGACCATAAACACCTGTTATACTTCAATTACACCAAAGGAGGTCTAATCAGACTCATTATGACCCATGTAACCAATTGTAACCTATTAGACTCGTTAGGCAGCCACAAACCCCTTATACACACTAAGACAAAAATTATCAAAATAGGAGACATTACAGACCATAAACACATGTTATACCTCAATTACACCAAATTAGGTTTAATCAGACTCATTATTGACCCATTCACTCCCATTATGATCAATTAGACTCGTTAGAGAGCCAGAAACCCCTTATACCCAATAAGACAAAAATTACCCAAAAAGGAGCCAATTATGGACCACAAAAACCCGTTCCACTTCAATTACACCAAATTAGGTCTAATCAGACTCATTATGACCCATGTAACCAATTGTGACCTATTAGACTCGTTAGGTAGCCACAACCCCTTATACACACTAAGACCAAAATAGGAGACATTACAGACCATAAACACCTGTTATACTTCAATTACACCAAATTAGGTCTAATCAGACTCATTATGACCCATGTAACCAATTGTGACCTATTAGACTCGTTAGGCAGCCACAAACCCCTTATACACACTAAGGCCAAAATTATCAAAATAGGAGACATTACGGACCATAAACACCTGTTATACCTCAATTACACCAAATTAGGTCTAATCAAACTTATTATGACCCATTTACTCCCATTATGATCAATTAGACTCGTTAGAGAGCCACAAACCCCTTATACCCAATAAGACAAATTACCCAAAAAGGAGCCAATTATGGACCACAAAAACCCGTTCCACTTTAATTACACCAAATTAGGTCTAATCAGACTCATTATGACCCATGTAACCAATTGTGACCTATTAGACTCGTTAGGCAGCCACAAACCCCTTATACACACTAAGACCATATTTATCAAAATAGGAGACATTATAGACCATAAACACCTGTTATACTTCAATTACACCAAATTAGGTCTAATCAGACTCATTATGACCCATGTAACCAATTGTGACCTATTAGACTCGTTAGGCAGCAACAAACCCCTTATACACACTAAGGCCAAAATTATCAAAATAGGAGACATTACAGACCATAAACACCTGTTATACCTCAATTACACCAAGTTAGGTCTAATCAGACTTATTATGACCCATTTACTCCCATTATGATCAATTAGACTCGTTAGAGAGCCACAAACCCCTTATACCCAATAAGATAAAAATTACCTAAAAAGGAGCCAATTATGGACCACAAAAACCTGTTCCACTTCAATTAGACCAAATTAGGTCTAATCAGACTCATTATGACCCATGTAACCAATTGTGACCTATTAGACTCGTTAGGAAGCCACAAACCCCTTATTCAAACTAAGACCATATTTATCAAAATAGGAGACATTATAGACCATAAACAACTGTTATACATCAATTACACCAAATTAGGTCTAATCAGACTCATTATGACCCACTCACTCCCATTATGATCAATTAGACTCGTTAGAGAGCCACAAACCCCTTATACCCAATAAGACAAAAATTAACCAAAAAGGAGCCAATTATGGACCACAAAACCTGTTCCACTTCAATTACACCAAATTAGGTCTAATCAGACTCATTATGACCAATGTAACCAATTGTGATCTATTAGACTCGTTAGGAAGCCACAAACCCCTTATACACACTAAGACCAAAATTATCAAAATAGGAGACATTACAGACCATAAACACCTGTTATACCTCAATTACACCAAACTTGGTCTAATCAGACTCATTATGACCCATGTAACCGAATTTGACCAATTAGACTCGTTAGGCAGCCACAAACCCCTTATGTGTTCTAAGACCAAAATTATCAAAATATGAGACTTTACAGACCATAAACACCTGTTATACCTCAATAACACCAAATTAGGTCTAATCAGACTCATTATGACCCACTCACTCCCATTATGATCAATTAGACTCGTTAGAGAGCCACAAACCCCTTATACCCAATAAGACAACAATTACCCAAAAAGGAGCCAATTATGGACCACAAAAACCTGTTAATACTTCAATTACACCAAATTAGGTCTAATCCGACTCATTGTGACCCATGATACCAATTGTGACCTATTAGACTCGTTAGGGAGCCACAATCCCCTTATCCACACTAAGACCAAAATTATCAAAATAGGAGACATTACAGACCATTAACACATGTTATACCTATTAGACCAAATTAGGTCTAATCAGAATCATTATGACCCATTTACTCCCTTTATGATAAATTAGACTCGGTAGGGAGCCACAAACCCCTTATACACACTTAAGACCAAAATTATCAAAATAGGAGACATTATAGACCATAAACACATGTTATACCTCAATTACACCAAATTAGGTCTAATCAGACTCATTATGACCCATTTACTCCCATTATGATCAATTAGACTCGATAGAGAGCCATAAACCCCTTATACCCAAAAAGACAAAAATTACCCAAAAAGGAGCCAATTATGGACCACAAAAACCTGTTCCACTTCAATTACACCAAATTAGGTCTAATCAGACTCATTATGACCCATTTACCCCTATTATGACTAATTACACCAGTTAGGGAGCCACAAACCCTTTATACCCAATAAGACAAATTACTCAAAAAGGAACCAATTATGGACCACAAAAACCAGTTGTACTTCAATTACACCAAATTAGGTCTAATCAGACTCATTATGACCCATGTAACCAATTGTGACCAATTAGACTCGTTAGGCAGCCACAAACCCCTTATACACACTAAGACCAAAATTATCAAAATAGGAGACATTACAGACCATAAACACCTGTTATACTTCAATTACACCAAAGGAGGTCTAATCAGACTCATTATGACCCATGTAACCAATTGTAACCTATTAGACTCGTTAGGCAGCCACAAACCCCTTATACACACTAAGACAAAAATTATCAAAATAGGAGACATTACAGACCATAAACACATGTTATACCTCAATTACACCAAATTAGGTTTAATCAGACTCATTATTGACCCATTCACTCCCATTATGATCAATTAGACTCGTTAGAGAGCCAGAAACCCCTTATACCCAATAAGACAAAAATTACCCAAAAAGGAGCCAATTATGGACCACAAAAACCCGTTCCACTTCAATTACACCAAATTAGGTCTAATCAGACTCATTATGACCCATGTAACCAATTGTGACCTATTAGACTCGTTAGGTAGCCACAACCCCTTATACACACTAAGACCAAAATAGGAGACATTACAGACCATAAACACCTGTTATACTTCAATTACACCAAATTAGGTCTAATCAGACTCATTATGACCCATGTAACCAATTGTGACCTATTAGACTCGTTAGGCAGCCACAAACCCCTTATACACACTAAGGCCAAAATTATCAAAATAGGAGACATTACGGACCATAAACACCTGTTATACCTCAATTACACCAAATTAGGTCTAATCAAACTTATTATGACCCATTTACTCCCATTATGATCAATTAGACTCGTTAGAGAGCCACAAACCCCTTATACCCAATAAGACAAAAATTACCCAAAAAGGAGCCAATTATGGACCACAAAAACCCGTTCCACTTTAATTACACCAAATTAGGTCTAATCAGACTCATTATGACCCATGTAACCAATTGTGACCTATTAGACTCGTTAGGCAGCCACAAACCCCTTATACACACTAAGACCATATTTATCAAAATAGGAGACATTATAGACCATAAACACCTGTTATACTTCAATTACACCAAATTAGGTCTAATCAGACTCATTATGACCCATGTAACCAATTGTGACCTATTAGACTCGTTAGGCAGCAACAAACCCCTTATACACACTAAGGCCAAAATTATCAAAATAGGAGACATTACAGACCATAAACACCTGTTATACCTCAATTACACCAAGTTAGGTCTAATCAGACTTATTATGACCCATTTACTCCCATTATGATCAATTAGACTCGTTAGAGAGCCACAAACCCCTTATACCCAATAAGATAAAAATTACCTAAAAAGGAGCCAATTGTGGACCACAAAAACCTGTTCCACTTCAATTAGACCAAATTAGGTCTAATCAGACTCATTATGACCCATGTAACCAATTGTGACCTATTAGACTCGTTAGGAAGCCACAAACCCCTTATTCAAACTAAGACCATATTTATCAAAATAGGAGACATTATAGACCATAAACAACTGTTATACATCAATTACACCAAATTAGGTCTAATCAGACTCATTATGACCCACTCACTCCCATTATGATCAATTAGACTCGTTAGAGAGCCACAAACCCCTTATACCCAATAAGACAAAAATTAACCAAAAAGGAGCCAATTATGGACCACAAAACCTGTTCCACTTCAATTACACCAAATTAGGTCTAATCAGACTCATTATGACCAATGTAACCAATTGTGATCTATTAGACTCGTTAGGAAGCCACAAACCCCTTATACACACTAAGACCAAAATTATCAAAATAGGAGACATTACAGACCATAAACACCTGTTATACCTCAATTACACCAAACTTGGTCTAATCAGACTCATTATGACCCATGTAACCGAATTTGACCAATTAGACTCGTTAGGCAGCCACAAACCCCTTATGTGTTCTAAGACCAAAATTATCAAAATATGAGACTTTACAGACCATAAACACCTGTTATACCTCAATAACACCAAATTAGGTCTAATCAGACTCATTATGACCCACTCACTCCCATTATGATCAATTAGACTCGTTAGAGAGCCACAAACCCCTTATACCCAATAAGACAACAATTACCCAAAAAGGAGCCAATTATGGACCACAAAAACCTGTTAATACTTCAATTACACCAAATTAGGTCTAATCCGACTCATTGTGACCCATGATACCAATTGTGACCTATTAGACTCGTTAGGGAGCCACAATCCCCTTATCCACACTAAGACCAAAATTATCAAAATAGGAGACATTACAGACCATTAACACATGTTATACCTATTAGACCAAATTAGGTCTAATCAGAATCATTATGACCCATTTACTCCCTTTATGATAAATTAGACTCGGTAGGGAGCCACAAACCCCTTATACACACTTAAGACCAAAATTATCAAAATAGGAGACATTATAGACCATAAACACATGTTATACCTCAATTACACCAAATTAGGTCTAATCAGACTCATTATGACCCATTTACTCCCATTATGATCAATTAGACTCGATAGAGAGCCATAAACCCCTTATACCCAAAAAGACAAAAATTACCCAAAAAGGAGCCAATTATGGACCACAAAAACCTGTTCCACTTCAATTACACCAAATTAGGTCTAATCAGACTCATTATGACCCATTTACCCCTATTATGACTAATTACACCAGTTAGGGAGCCACAAACCCTTTATACCCAATAAGACAAATTACTCAAAAAGGAACCAATTATGGACCACAAAAACCAGTTGTACTTCAATTACACCAAATTAGGTCTAATCAGACTCATTATGACCCATGTAACCAATTGTGACCAATTAGACTCGTTAGGCAGCCACAAACCCCTTATACACACTAAGACCAAAATTATCAAAATAGGAGACATTACAGACCATAAACACCTGTTATACTTCAATTACACCAAAGGAGGTCTAATCAGACTCATTATGACCCATGTAACCAATTGTAACCTATTAGACTCGTTAGGCAGCCACAAACCCCTTATACACACTAAGACAAAAATTATCAAAATAGGAGACATTACAGACCATAAACACATGTTATACCTCAATTACACCAAATTAGGTTTAATCAGACTCATTATTGACCCATTCACTCCCATTATGATCAATTAGACTCGTTAGAGAGCCAGAAACCCCTTATACCCAATAAGACAAAAATTACCCAAAAAGGAGCCAATTATGGACCACAAAAACCCGTTCCACTTCAATTACACCAAATTAGGTCTAATCAGACTCATTATGACCCATGTAACCAATTGTGACCTATTAGACTCGTTAGGAAGCCACAACCCCTTATACACACTAAGACCAAAATAGGAGACATTACAGACCATAAACACCTGTTATACTTCAATTACACCAAATTAGGTCTAATCAGACTCATTATGACCCATGTAACCAATTGTGACCTATTAGACTCGTTAGGCAGCCACAAACCCCTTATACACACTAAGGCCAAAATTATCAAAATAGGAGACATTACGGACCATAAACACCTGTTATACCTCAATTACACCAAATTAGGTCTAATCAGACTTATTATGACCCATTTACTCCCATTATGATCAATTAGACTCGTTAGAGAGCCACAAACCCCTTATACCCAATAAGACAAAAATTACCCAAAAAGGAGCCAATTATGGACCACAAAAACCCGTTCCACTTTAATTACACCAAATTAGGTCTAATCAGACTCATTATGACCAATGTAACCAATTGTGACCTATTAGACTCGTTAGGCAGCCACAAACCCCTTATACACACTAAGACCATATTTATCAAAATAGGAGACATTATAGACCATAAACAACCGTTATACATCAATTACACCAAATTAGGTCTAATCAGACTCATTATGACCCACTCACTCCCATTATGATCAATTAGAGAGCCACAAACCCCTTTATACCCAATAAGACAAAAATTACCCAAAAAGGAGCCAATTATGGACCACAAAAACCCGTTCCACTTCAATTACACCAAATTAGGTCTAATCAGACTCATTATGACCCATGTAACCAATTGTGACCTATTAGACTCGTTAGGAAGCCACAACCCCTTATACACACTAAGACCAAAATTATCAAAATAGGAGACATTACAGACCATAAACACCTGTTATACCTCAATTACACCAAGTTAGGTCTAATCAGACTTATTATGACCCATTTACTCCCATTATGATCAATTAGACTCGTTAGAGAGCCACAAACCCCTTATACCCAATAAGACAAAAATTACCCAAAAAGGAGCCAATTATGGACCACAAAAACCTGTTCCACTTCAATTAGACCAAATTAGGTCTAATCAGACTCATTATGACCCATGTAACCAATTGTGACCTATTAGACTCGTTAGGAAGCCACAAACCCCTTATTCAAACTAAGACCATATTTATCAAAATAGGAGACATTATAGACCATAAACAACTGTTATACATCAATTACACCAAATTAGGTCTAATCAGACTCATTATGACCCACTCACTCCCATTATGATCAATTAGACTCGTTAGAGAGCCACAAACCCCTTATACCCAATAAGACAAAAATTAACCAAAAAGGAGCCAATTATGGACCACAAAAACCTGTTCCACTTCAATTACACCAAATTAGGTCTAATCAGACTCATTATGACCAATGTAACCAATTGTGATCTATTAGACTCGTTAGGAAGCCACAAACCCCTTATACACACTAAGACCAAAATTATCAAAATAGGAGACATTACAGACCATAAACACCTGTTATACCTCAATTACACCAAACTTGGTCTAATCAGACTCATTATGACCCATGTAACCGAATTTGACCAATTAGACTCGTTAGGCAGCCACAAACCCCTTATGTGTTCTAAGACCAAAATTATCAAAATATGAGACTTTACAGACCATAAACACCTGTTATACCTCAATAACACCAAATTAGGTCTAATCAGACTCATTATGACCCACTCACTCCCATTATGATCAATTAGACTCGTTAGAGAGCCACAAACCCCTTATACCCAATAAGACAACAATTACCCAAAAAGGAGCCAATTATGGACCACAAAAACCTGTTCCACTTCAATTACACCAAATTAGGTCAAATCAGACTCATTATGACCCATGTAACCAATTGTGACCTATTTGACTCGTTAGGAAGCCAACCCCTTATACACACTAAGACCAAAATTATCAAAATAGGAGACATTACAGACCATAAACACCTGTTATACTTCAATTACACCAAATTAGGTCTAATCCGACTCATTGTGACCCATGATACCAATTGTGACCTATTAGACTCGTTAGGCAGCCACAATCCCCTTATCCACACTAAGACCAAAATTATCAAAATAGGAGACATTATAGACCATAAACACATGTTATACCTCAATTACACCAAATTAGGTTTAATCAGACTCATTATTGACCCATTCACTCCCATTATGATCAATTAGACTCGTTAGAGAGCCAGAAACCCCTTATACCCAATAAGACAAAAATTACCCAAAAAGGAGCCAATTATGGACCACAAAAACCCATTCCACTTCAATATCACCCAAATTAGGTCTAATCAGACTCATTATGACCCATGTAACCAATTGTGACCTATTAGACTCGTTAGGAAGCCATAACCCCTTATACACACTAAGACCAAAATTATCAAAATAGGAGACATTACAGACCATAAACACCTGTTATACTTCAATTACACCAAAGGAGGTGTAATCAGACTCATTATGACCCATGTAAGCATTTGTAACCTCTTAGACTCGTTAGGCAGCCACAAACCCCTTATACACACTAAGACAAAAATTATCAAAATAGGAGACATTACAGACCATAAACACATGTTATACCTCAATTACACCAAATTAGGTTTAATCAGACTCATTATTGACCTATTCACTCCCATTATGATCAATTAGACTCGTTAGAGAGCCACAAACCCCTTATACCCAATAAGACAAAAATTATCCAAAAAGGAGCCAATTATGGACCACAAAAACCTGTTCCACTTCAATTACACCAAATTAGGTCTAATCAGACTCATTATGACCAATGTAACCAATTGTGATCTATTAGACTCGTTAGGAAGCCACAAACCCCTTATACAGACTAAGACCAAAATTATCAAAATAGGAGACATTACAGACCATAAACACCTGTTATACCTCAATTACACCAAACTTGGTCTAATCAGACTCATTATGACCCATGTAACCGAATTTGACCAATTAGACTCGTTAGGCAGCCATAAACCCCTTATGTGTTCTAAGACCAAAATTATCAAAATATGAGACTTTACAGACCATAAACACCTGTTATACCTCAATAACACCAAATTAGGTCTAATCAGACTCATTATGACCCACTCACTCCCATTATGATCAATTAGACTCGTTAGAGAGCCACAAACCCCTTATACCCAATAAGACAACAATTACCCAAAAAGGAGCCAATTATGGACCACAAAAACCTGTTCCACTTCAATTACACCAAATTAGGTCAAATCAGACTCATTATGACCCATGTAACCAATTGTGACCTATTTGACTCGTTAGGAAGCCAACCCCTTATACACACTAAGACCAAAATTATCAAAATAGGAGACGACCATAAACACCTGTTATACTTCAATTACACCAAATTAGGTCTAATCCGACTCATTGTGACCCATGATACCAATTGTGACCTATTAGACTCGTTAGGCAGCCACAATCCCCTTATCCACACTAAGACCAAAATTATCAAAATAGGAGACATTACAGACCATTAACACATGTTATACCTATTAGACCAAATTAGGTCTAATCAGAATCATTATGACCCATTTACTCCCTTTATGATAAATTAGACTCGTTAGGGAGCCACAAACCCCTTATACACACTTAAGACCAAAATTATCAAAATAGGAGACATTATAGACCATAAACACATGTTATACCTCAATTACACCAAATTAGGTCTAATCAGACTCATTATGACCCATTTACTCCCATTATGATCAATTAGACTCGATAGAGAGCCATAAACCCCTTATACCCAAAAAGACAAAAATTACCCAAAAAGGAGCCAATTATGGACCACAAAAACCTGTTCCACTTCAATTACACCAAATTAGGTCTAATCAGACTCATTATGACCCATTTACCCCTATTATGACTAATTACACCAGTTAGGGAGCCACAAACCCTTTATACCCAATAAGACAAATTACTCAAAAAGGAACCAATTATGGACCACAAAAACCAGTTGTACTTCAATTACACCAAATTAGGTCTAATCAGACTCATTATGACCCATGTAACCAATTGTGACCAATTAGACTCGTTAGGCAGCCACAAACCCCTTATACACACTAAGACCAAAATTATCAAAATAGGAGACATTACAGACCATAAACACATGTTATACCTCAATTACACCAAATTAGGTTTAATCAGACTCATTATTGACCCATTCACTCCCATTATGATCAATTAGACTCGTTAGAGAGCCAGAAACCCCTTATACCCAATAAGACAAAAATTACCCAAAAAGGAGCCAATTATGGACCACAAAAACCCGTTCCACTTCAATATCACCAAATTAGGTCTAATCAGACTCATTATGACCCATGTAACCAATTGTGACCTATTAGACTCGTTAGGAAGCCACAACCCCTTATACACACTAAGACCAAAATTATCAAAATAGGAGACATTACAGACCATAAACACCTGTTATACTTCAATTACACCAAAGGAGGTCTAATCAGACTCATTATGACCCATGTAACCAATTGTAACCTATTAGACTCGTTAGGCAGCCACAAACCCCTTATACACACTAAGACAAAAATTATCAAAATAGGAGACATTACAGACCATAAACACATGTTATACCTCAATTACACCAAATTAGGTTTAATCAGACTCATTATTGACCCATTCACTCCCATTATGATCAATTAGACTCGTTAGAGAGCCAGAAACCCCTTATACCCAATAAGACAAAAATTACCCAAAAAGGAGCCAATTATCCACAAAAACCCGTTCCACTTCAATTACACCAAATTAGGTCTAATCAGACTCATTATGACCCATGTAACCAATTGTGACCTATTAGACTCGTTAGGAAGCCACAACCCCTTATACACACTAAGACCAAAATAGGAGACATTACAGACCATAAACACCTGTTATACTTCAATTACACCAAATTAGGTCTAATCAGACTCATTATGACCCATGTAACCAATTGTGACCTATTAGACTCGTTAGGCAGCCACAAACCCCTTATACACACTAAGGCCAAAATTATCAAAATAGGAGACATTACGGACCATAAACACCTGTTATACCTCAATTACACCAAATTAGGTCTAATCAGACTTATTATGACCCATTTACTCCCATTATGATCAATTAGACTCGTTAGAGAGCCACAAACCCCTTATACCCAATAAGACAAAAATTACCCAAAAAGGAGCCAATTATGGACCACAAAAACCTGTTCCACTTCAATTACACCAAATTAGGTCTAATCAGACTCATTATGACCAATGTAACCAATTGTGATCTATTAGACTCGTTAGGAAGCCACAAACCCCTTATACACACTAAGACCAAAATTATCAAAATAGGAGACATTACAGACCATAAACACCTGTTATACCTCAATTACACCAAACTTGGTCTAATCAGACTCATTACGACCCATGTAACCGAATTTGACCAATTAGACTCGTTAGGCAGCCACAAACCCCTTATGTGTTCTAAGACCAAAATTATCAAAATATGAGACTTTACAGACCATAAACACCTGTTATACCTCAATAACACCAAATTAGGTCTAATCAGACTCATTATGACCCACTCACTCCCATTATGATCAATTAGACTCGTTAGAGAGCCACAAACCCCTTATACCCAATAAGACAACAATTACCCAAAAAGGAGTCAATTATGGACCACAAAAACCTGTTATACTTCAATTACACCAAATTAGGTCTAATCCGACTCATTGTGACCCATGATACCAATTGTGACCTATTAGACTCGTTAGGCAGCCACAATCCCCTTATCCACACTAAGACCAAAATTATCAAAATAGGAGACATTACAGACCATTAACACATGTTATACCTATTAGACCAAATTAGGTCTAATCAGAATCATTATGACCCATTTACTCCCTTTATGATAAATTAGACTCGTTAGGGAGCCACAAACCCCTTATACACACTTAAGACCAAAATTATCAAAATAGGAGACATTATAGACCATAAACACATGTTATACCTCAATTACACCAAATTAGGTCTAATCAGACTCATTATGACCCATTTACTCCCATTATGATCAATTAGACTCGATAGAGAGCCATAAACCCCTTATACCCAAAAAGACAAAAATTACCCAAAAAGGAGCCAATTATGGACCACAAAAACCTGTTCCACTTCAATTACACCAAATTAGGTCTAATCAGACTCATTATGACCCATTTACCCCTATTATGACTAATTACACCAGTTAGGGAGCCACAAACCCTTTATACCCAATAAGACAAATTACTCAAAAAGGAACCAATTATGGACCACAAAAACCAGTTGTACTTCAATTACACCAAATTAGGTCTAATCAGACTCATTATGACCCATGTAACCAATTGTGACCAATTAGACTCGTTAGGCAGCCACAAACCCCTTATACACACTAAGACCAAAATTATCAAAATAGGAGACATTACAGACCATAAACACATGTTATACCTCAATTACACCAAATTAGGTTTAATCAGACTCATTATTGACCCATTCACTCCCATTATGATCAATTAGACTCGTTAGAGAGCCAGAAACCCCTTATACCCAATAAGACAAAAATTACCCAAAAAGGATCAATTAGACTCGTTAGAGAGCCAGAAACCCCTTATACCCAATAAGACAAAAATTACCCAAAAAGGAGCCAATTATGGACCACAAAAACCCGTTCCACTTCAATATCACCAAATTAGGTCTAATCAGACTCATTATGACCCATGTAACCAATTGTGACCTATTAGACTCGTTAGGAAGCCACAACCCCTTATACACACTAAGACCAAAATTATCAAAATAGGAGACATTACATACCATAAACACCTGTTATACTTCAATTACACCAAAGGAGGTGTAATCAGACTCATTATGACCCATGTAAGCATTTGTAACCTATTAGACTTGTTAGGCAGCCACAAACCCCTTATACACACTAAGACAAAAATTATCAAAATAGGAGACATTACAGACCATAAACACATGTTATACCTCAATTACACCAAATTAGGTTTAATCAGACTCATTATTGACCCATTCACTCCCATTATGATCAATTAGACTCGTTAGAGAGCCACAAACCCCTTATACCCAATAAGACAAAAATTATCCAAAAAGGAGCCAATTATGGACCACAAAAACCTGTTCCACTTCAATTACACCAAATTAGGTCAAATCAGACTCATTATGACCCATGTAACCAATTGTGACCTATTTGACTCGTTAGGAAGCCAACCCCTTATACACACTAAGACCAAAATTATCAAAATAGGAGACATTACAGACCATAAACACCTGTTATACTTCAATTACACCAAATTAGGTCTAATCAGACTCATTATGACCCATGTAACCAATTGTGACCTATTAGACTCGTTAGAGAGCCACAAACCCCTTATACCCAATAAGACAAAAATTACCCAAAAAGGAGCCAATTATGGACCACAAAAACCTGTACCACTTCAATTACACCAAATTTGGTCTAATCAGACTCATTATGACCCATGTAACCAATTGTGACCTATTAGACTCGTTAGGAAGCCACAACCCCTTATACACACTAAGACCAAAATTATCAAAATAGGAGACATTACAGACCATAAACACCTGTTATACTTCAATTACACCAAAGGAGGTCTAATCAGACTCATTATGACCCATGTAACCAATTGTAACCTATTAGACTCGTTAGGCAGCCACAAACCCCTTATACACACTAAGACAAAAATTATCAAAATAGGAGACATTACAGACCATAAACACATGTTATACCTCAATTACACCAAATTAGGTTTAATCAGACTCATTATTGACCCATTCACTCCCATTATGATCAATTAGACTCGTTAGAGAGCCAGAAACCCCTTATACCCAATAAGACAAAAATTACCCAAAAAGGAGCCAATTATCCACAAAAACCCGTTCCACTTCAATTACACCAAATTAGGTCTAATCAGACTCATTATGACCCATGTAACCAATTGTGACCTATTAGACTCGTTAGGAAGCCACAACCCCTTATACACACTAAGACCAAAATAGGAGACATTACAGACCATAAACACCTGTTATACTTCAATTACACCAAATTAGGTCTAATCAGACTCATTATGACCCATGTAACCAATTGTGACCTATTAGACTCGTTAGGCAGCCACAAACCCCTTATACACACTAAGGCCAAAATTATCAAAATAGGAGACATTACGGACCATAAACACCTGTTATACCTCAATTACACCAAATTAGGTCTAATCAGACTTATTATGACCCATTTACTCCCATTATGATCAATTAGACTCGTTAGAGAGCCACAAACCCCTTATACCCAATAAGACAAAAATTACCCAAAAAGGAGCCAATTATGGACCACAAAAACCTGTTCCACTTCAATTACACCAAATTAGGTCTAATCAGACTCATTATGACCAATGTAACCAATTGTGATCTATTAGACTCGTTAGGAAGCCACAAACCCCTTATACACACTAAGACCAAAATTATCAAAATAGGAGACATTACAGACAATAAACACCTGTTATACCTCAATTACACCAAACTTGGTCTAATCAGACTCATTATGACCCATGTAACCGAATTTGACCAATTAGACTCGTTAGGCAGCCACAAACCCCTTATGTGTTCTAAGACCAAAATTATCAAAATATGAGACTTTACAGACCATAAACACCTGTTATACCTCAATAACACCAAATTAGGTCTAATCAGACTCATTATGACCCACTCACTCCCATTATGATCAATTAGACTCGTTAGAGAGCCACAAACCCCTTATACCCAATAAGACAACAATTACCCAAAAAGGAGTCAATTATGGACCACAAAAACCTGTTATACTTCAATTACACCAAATTAGGTCTAATCCGACTCATTGTGACCCATGATACCAATTGTGACCTATTAGACTCGTTAGGCAGCCACAATCCCCTTATCCACACTAAGACCAAAATTATCAAAATAGGAGACATTACAGACCATTAACACATGTTATACCTATTAGACCAAATTAGGTCTAATCAGAATCATTATGACCCATTTACTCCCTTTATGATAAATTAGACTCGTTAGGGAGCCACAAACCCCTTATACACACTTAAGACCAAAATTATCAAAATAGGAGACATTATAGACCATAAACACATGTTATACCTCAATTACACCAAATTAGGTCTAATCAGACTCATTATGACCCATTTACTCCCATTATGATCAATTAGACTCGATAGAGAGCCATAAACCCCTTATACCCAAAAAGACAAAAATTACCCAAAAAGGAGCCAATTATGGACCACAAAAACCTGTTCCACTTCAATTACACCAAATTAGGTCTAATCAGACTCATTATGACCCATTTACCCCTATTATGACTAATTACACCAGTTAGGGAGCCACAAACCCTTTATACCCAATAAGACAAATTACTCAAAAAGGAACCAATTATGGACCACAAAAACCAGTTGTACTTCAATTACACCAAATTAGGTCTAATCAGACTCATTATGACCCATGTAACCAATTGTGACCAATTAGACTCGTTAGGCAGCCACAAACCCCTTATACACACTAAGACCAAAATTATCAAAATAGGAGACATTACAGACCATAAACACATGTTATACCTCAATTACACCAAATTAGGTTTAATCAGACTCATTATTGACCCATTCACTCCCATTATGATCAATTAGACTCGTTAGAGAGCCAGAAACCCCTTATACCCAATAAGACAAAAATTACCCAAAAAGGATCAATTAGACTCGTTAGAGAGCCAGAAACCCCTTATACCCAATAAGACAAAAATTACCCAAAAAGGAGCCAATTATGGACCACAAAAACCCGTTCCACTTCAATATCACCAAATTAGGTCTAATCAGACTCATTATGACCCATGTAACCAATTGTGACCTATTAGACTCGTTAGGAAGCCACAACCCCTTATACACACTAAGACCAAAATTATCAAAATAGGAGACATTACATACCATAAACACCTGTTATACTTCAATTACACCAAAGGAGGTGTAATCAGACTCATTATGACCCATGTAAGCATTTGTAACCTATTAGACTTGTTAGGCAGCCACAAACCCCTTATACACACTAAGACAAAAATTATCAAAATAGGAGACATTACAGACCATAAACACATGTTATACCTCAATTACACCAAATTAGGTTTAATCAGACTCATTATTGACCCATTCACTCCCATTATGATCAATTAGACTCGTTAGAGAGCCACAAACCCCTTATACCCAATAAGACAAAAATTATCCAAAAAGGAGCCAATTATGGACCACAAAAACCTGTTCCACTTCAATTACACCAAATTAGGTCAAATCAGACTCATTATGACCCATGTAACCAATTGTGACCTATTTGACTCGTTAGGAAGCCAACCCCTTATACACACTAAGACCAAAATTATCAAAATAGGAGACATTACAGACCATAAACACCTGTTATACTTCAATTACACCAAATTAGGTCTAATCAGACTCATTATGACCCATGTAACCAATTGTGACCTATTAGACTCGTTAGAGAGCCACAAACCCCTTATACCCAATAAGACAAAAATTACCCAAAAAGGAGCCAATTATGGACCACAAAAACCTGTACCACTTCAATTACACCAAATTTGGTCTAATCAGACTCATTATGACCCATGTAACCAATTGTGACCTATTAGACTCGTTAGGAAGCCACAACCCCTTATACACACTAAGACCAAAATTATCAAAATAGGAGACATTACAGACCATAAACACCTGTTATACTTCAATTACACCAAAGGAGGTCTAATCAGACTCATTATGACCCATGTAACCAATTGTAACCTATTAGACTCGTTAGGCAGCCACAAACCCCTTATACACACTAAGACAAAAATTATCAAAATAGGAGACATTACAGACCATAAACACATGTTATACCTCAATTACACCAAATTAGGTTTAATCAGACTCATTATTGACCCATTCACTCCCATTATGATCAATTAGACTCGTTAGAGAGCCAGAAACCCCTTATACCCAATAAGACAAAAATTACCCAAAAAGGAGCCAATTATCCACAAAAACCCGTTCCACTTCAATTACACCAAATTAGGTCTAATCAGACTCATTATGACCCATGTAACCAATTGTGACCTATTAGACTCGTTAGGAAGCCACAACCCCTTATACACACTAAGACCAAAATAGGAGACATTACAGACCATAAACACCTGTTATACTTCAATTACACCAAATTAGGTCTAATCAGACTCATTATGACCCATGTAACCAATTGTGACCTATTAGACTCGTTAGGCAGCCACAAACCCCTTATACACACTAAGGCCAAAATTATCAAAATAGGAGACATTACGGACCATAAACACCTGTTATACCTCAATTACACCAAATTAGGTCTAATCAGACTTATTATGACCCATTTACTCCCATTATGATCAATTAGACTCGTTAGAGAGCCACAAACCCCTTATACCCAATAAGACAAAAATTACCCAAAAAGGAGCCAATTATGGACCACAAAAACCTGTTCCACTTCAATTACACCAAATTAGGTCTAATCAGACTCATTATGACCAATGTAACCAATTGTGATCTATTAGACTCGTTAGGAAGCCACAAACCCCTTATACACACTAAGACCAAAATTATCAAAATAGGAGACATTACAGACAATAAACACCTGTTATACCTCAATTACACCAAACTTGGTCTAATCAGACTCATTATGACCCATGTAACCGAATTTGACCAATTAGACTCGTTAGGCAGCCACAAACCCCTTATGTGTTCTAAGACCAAAATTATCAAAATATGAGACTTTACAGACCATAAACACCTGTTATACCTCAATAACACCAAATTAGGTCTAATCAGACTCATTATGACCCACTCACTCCCATTATGATCAATTAGACTCGTTAGAGAGCCACAAACCCCTTATACCCAATAAGACAACAATTACCCAAAAAGGAGTCAATTATGGACCACAAAAACCTGTTATACTTCAATTACACCAAATTAGGTCTAATCCGACTCATTGTGACCCATGATACCAATTGTGACCTATTAGACTCGTTAGGCAGCCACAATCCCCTTATCCACACTAAGACCAAAATTATCAAAATAGGAGACATTACAGACCATTAACACATGTTATACCTATTAGACCAAATTAGGTCTAATCAGAATCATTATGACCCATTTACTCCCTTTATGATAAATTAGACTCGTTAGGGAGCCACAAACCCCTTATACACACTTAAGACCAAAATTATCAAAATAGGAGACATTATAGACCATAAACACATGTTATACCTCAATTACACCAAATTAGGTCTAATCAGACTCATTATGACCCATTTACTCCCATTATGATCAATTAGACTCGATAGAGAGCCATAAACCCCTTATACCCAAAAAGACAAAAATTACCCAAAAAGGAGCCAATTATGGACCACAAAAACCTGTTCCACTTCAATTACACCAAATTAGGTCTAATCAGACTCATTATGACCCATTTACCCCTATTATGACTAATTACACCAGTTAGGGAGCCACAAACCCTTTATACCCAATAAGACAAATTACTCAAAAAGGAACCAATTATGGACCACAAAAACCAGTTGTACTTCAATTACACCAAATTAGGTCTAATCAGACTCATTATGACCCATGTAACCAATTGTGACCAATTAGACTCGTTAGGCAGCCACAAACCCCTTATACACACTAAGACCAAAATTATCAAAATAGGAGACATTACAGACCATAAACACATGTTATACCTCAATTACACCAAATTAGGTTTAATCAGACTCATTATTGACCCATTCACTCCCATTATGATCAATTAGACTCGTTAGAGAGCCAGAAACCCCTTATACCCAATAAGACAAAAATTACCCAAAAAGGATCAATTAGACTCGTTAGAGAGCCAGAAACCCCTTATACCCAATAAGACAAAAATTACCCAAAAAGGAGCCAATTATGGACCACAAAAACCCGTTCCACTTCAATATCACCAAATTAGGTCTAATCAGACTCATTATGACCCATGTAACCAATTGTGACCTATTAGACTCGTTAGGAAGCCACAACCCCTTATACACACTAAGACCAAAATTATCAAAATATGAGACATTACATACCATAAACACCTGTTATACTTCAATTACACCAAAGGAGGTGTAATCAGACTCATTATGACCCATGTAAGCATTTGTAACCTATTAGACTTGTTAGGCAGCCACAAACCCCTTATACACACTAAGACAAAAATTATCAAAATAGGAGACATTACAGACCATAAACACATGTTATACCTCAATTACACCAAATTAGGTTTAATCAGACTCATTATTGACCCATTCACTCCCATTATGATCAATTAGACTCGTTAGAGAGCCACAAACCCCTTATACCCAATAAGACAAAAATTATCCAAAAAGGAGCCAATTATGGACCACAAAAACCTGTTCCACTTCAATTACACCAAATTAGGTCAAATCAGACTCATTATGACCCATGTAACCAATTGTGACCTATTTGACTCGTTAGGAAGCCAACCCCTTATACACACTAAGACCAAAATTATCAAAATAGGAGACATTACAGACCATAAACACCTGTTATACTTCAATTACACCAAATTAGGTCTAATCAGACTCATTATGACCCATGTAACCAATTGTGACCTATTAGACTCGTTAGAGAGCCACAAACCCCTTATACCCAATAAGACAAAAATTACCCAAAAAGGAGCCAATTATGGACCACAAAAACCTGTACCACTTCAATTACACCAAATTTGGTCTAATCAGACTCATTATGACCCATGTAACCAATTGTGACCTATTAGACTCGTTAGGAAGCCCAAACCCCTTATTAACACTACGACCATATTTATCAAAATAGTAGACATTATAGACCATAAACACCTGTTATATATCAATTACACCAAATTAGGTCTAATCAGACTCATTATGACCCACTCGCTCCCATTATGATCAATTAGACTCGTTAGAGAGCCACAAACCCCTTATACCCAATAAGACAAAAAATACCCAAAAAGGAGCCAATTATGGACCACAAAACCCTGTCCCACTTCAATTACACCAAATTTGGTCTAATCAGACTCATTATGACCCATGTAACCAATTGTGACCTATTAGACTCGTTAGGAAGCCCAAACCCCTTATTCACACTAAGACCATATTTATCAAAATAGTAGACATTATAGACCATAAACACCTGTTATACATCAATTACACCAAATTAGGTCTAATCAGACTCATTATGACCCACTCACTCCCATTATGATCAATTAGACTCGTTAGAGAGCCACAAACCCCTTATACCCAATAAGACAAAAATTACCCAAAAAGGAGCCAATTATGGACCACAAAAACCTGTTCCACTTCAATTACACCAAATTAGGTCTAATCAGACTCATTATGACCCATTTACCCCTATTATGACTAATTAGACCCATTAGGGAGCCACAAACCCTTTATACCCAATAAGACAAATTACTCAAAAAGGAACCAATTATGGACCACAAAAACAGTTGTACTTCAATTACACCAAATTAGGTCTAATCAGACTCATTATGACCCATGTAACCAATTGTGACCAATTAGACTCGTTAGGCAACCACAAATCCCTTATACACACTAAGAACAATATTATCAAAATAGGAGACCTTACAGACCATAAACACCTGTTATACCTCAATCACACCAAATTTGGTCTAATCAGACTCATTATGACCCATGTAACCGATTTTGATCTAATTAGACTCGTTAGGCAACCACAAACCCCTTATACACACTAAGACCAAAATTATCAAAATAGGAGAAATTACAGACCATAAACACCTGTTATACCTTAATTACATCAAATTTGGTCTAATCAAACTCATTATGACCCATGTAACCAATTATGACCAATTAGACTCGTTAGGCAGCCACAAACCCCTTATACACACTAAGACCAAAATTACCCAAAAAGGTGCCAATTATGGACCACAAAAACCTGTTTCACTTCAATTACACCAAATTAGGTCTAATCAGACTCATTATGACCCATGTAGCCAATTGTGACCTATTAGACTCGTTAGGAAGCCACAAACCCCTTATACACACTAAGACCAAAATTATCAAAATAGGAGACATTACAGACAATAAACACCTGTTATACCTCAATTACATCAAATTTGGTCTAATCAGACTCATTATGACCCATGTAACCAATGTAACCAATTATGACCAATTAGACTCGTTAGGCAGCCACAAACCCCTTATACACACTAAGACCAAAATTATCAAAATAGGAGACATTACAGACCATAAACACACTCAATTACACCAAATTAGGTCTAATCAGACTCATTTTGACCCATTTACTCTCATTATGATCAATTAGACTCGTTAGAGAGCCACAAACCCCTTATACCCAATAAGAGAAAAATTACCCAAAAAGGAGCCAATTATAGACCACAAAAACCTGTTCCACTTCCATTTCACCAAATTAGGTCTAATCAGACTCATTATGACCCATATAACCAATTGTGACCTATTAGACTCGTTAAGAAGCCACAAACCCCTTATACAAACTAAGACCAAAATTATCAAAATTGGAGACATTACAGACCATAAACACCTGTTATACCTCAATTACACCAAATTAGGTCTAATCAGACTCATTATGACCCATTTACTCCCATTATGATCAATTAGACTCGATAGAGAGCCACAAACCCCTTATACCCAATAAGACAAAAATTACCCAAAAAGGAGCCAATTATGGACCACAAAAACCTGTTATACTTCAATTACACCAAATTAGGTCTAATCAGACTCATTATGACCCATGTAACCAATTGTGACCAATTAGACTCGTTAGGAAGCCACAAACCCCTTATAGACACTAAGACCAAAATTATCAAAATAGGAGACATTACAGACCATAAACACATGTTATACCTCAATTACACCAAATTAGGTTTAATCAGACTCATTACACCCTAAACCGTAAACACCTGTTATACAGCAATTACACCAAATTAGGTCTAATCAGACTCATTATGATCCACTCACTCCCATTATGATCAATTAGACTCGTTAGAGAGCCACAAACCCCTTATACCCAATAAGACAAAAATTACCCAAAGAGGAGCCAATTATGCACCACAAAAACCTGTTCTACTTCAATTACACCAAATTAGGTCTAATCAGACTCATTATGACCCATTTACCCCTATTATGACTAATTAGACCCGTTAGGGAGCCACAAACCCTTTATACCCAATAAGACAAATTACTCAAAAAGGAACCAATTATGGACCACAAAAACAGTTGTACTTCAATTACACCAAATTAGGTCTAATCAGACTCATTATGACCCATGTAACCAATTGTGACCAATTAGACTCGTTAGGCAGCCACAAATCCCTTATACACACTAAGACCAGTATTATCAAAATAGGAGACATTACAGACCATAAACACCTGTTATACCTCAATTACACCAAATTTGGTCTAATCAGACTCATTATGACCCATGTAACCGATTTTGATCTAATTAGACTCGTTAGGCAGCCACAAACCCCTTATACACACTAAGACCAAAATTATCAAAATAGGAGACATTACAGACCATAAACACCTGTTATACCTTAATTACATCAAATTTGGTCTAATCAAACTCATTATGACCCATGTAACCAATTATGACCAATTAGACTCGTTAGGCAGCCACAAACCCCTTATACACACTAAGACCAAAATTACCCAAAAAGGTGCCAATTACACCAAATTAGGTCTAATCAGACTCATTATGACCCATGTAGCCAATTGTGACCTATTAGACTCGTTAGGAAGCCACAAACCCCTTATACACACTAAGACCAAAATTATCAAAATAAGAGACATTACAGACAATAAACACCTGTTATACCTCAATTACATCAAATTTGGTCTAATCAGACTCATTATGACCCATGTAACCAATTATGACCAATTAGACTCGTTAGGCAGCCACAAACCCCTTATACACACTAAGACCAAAATTATCAAAATAGGAGACATTACAGACCATAAACACACTCAATTACACCAAATTAGGTCTAATCAGACTCATTTTGACCCATTTACTCTCATTATGATCAATTAGACTCGTTAGAGAGCCACAAACCCCTTATACCCAATAAGAGAAAAATTACCCAAAAAGGAGCCAATTATAGACCACAAAAACCTGTTCCACTTCCATTACACCAAATTAGGTCTAATCAGACTCATTATGACCCATATAACCAATTGTGACCTATTAGACTCGTTAAGAAGCCACAAACCCCTTATACAAACTAAGACCAAAATTATCAAAATAGGAGACATTACAGACCATAAACACCTGTTATACCTCAATTACACCAAATTAGGTCTAATCAGACTCATTATGACCCATTTACTCCCATTATGATCAATTAGACTCGATAGAGAGCCACAAACCCCTTATACCCAATAAGACAAAAATTACCCAAAAAGGAGCCAATTATGGACCACAAAAACCTGTTATACTTCAATTACACCAAATTAGGTCTAATCAGACTCATTATGACCCATGTAACCAATTGTGACCAATTAGACTCGTTAGGAAGCCACAAACCCCTTATAGACACTAAGACCAAAATTATCAAAATAGGAGACATTACAGACCATAAACACATGTTATACCTCAATTACACCAAATTAGGTTTAATCAGACTCGTTATTGACCCATTCACTCCCATTATGATCAATTAGACTCGTTAGAGAGCCACAAACCCCTTATACCCAATAAGACAAAAATTACCCAAAAAGGAGCCAATTATGGACCACAAAAACCTCTTCCACTTCAATTACACCAAATTAGGTCTAATCAGACTCATTATGACCCATGTAACCAATTGTGATCTGTTAGACTCGTTAGGAAGCCACAAACCCCTTATACACACTAAGACCAAAATTATCAAAATAGGAGACATTACAGACCATAAACACCTGTTATACCTCAATTACACCAAATTAGGTTTAATTAGACTCATTATTGACCCATTCACTCCCATTATGATCAATTAGACTCGTTAGAGAGCCCCAAACCCCTTATACCCAATAAGACAAAAATTACCCAAAAAGGAGCCAATTATGGACCACAAAAACCTGTTCCACTTCAATTACATCAAATTAGGTCTAATCAGACTCATTATGACCCATGTAACCAATTGTGACCTATTAGACTCGTTAGGAAGCCACAAACCCCTTATTCACACTAAGACCATATTTATCAAAATAGTACATTATAGACCCTAAACACCTGTTATACATCAATTACACCAAATTAGGTCTAATCAGACTCATTATGACCCACTCACTCCCATTATGATCAATTAGACTCGTTAGAGAGCCACAAACCCCTTATACCCAATAAGACAAAAATTACCCAAAAAGGAGCCAATTATGGACCACAAAAACCTGTTCCACTTCAATTACACCAAATTAGGTCTAATCAGACTCATTATGACCCATTTACCCCTATTATGACTAATTAGACCCGTTAGGGAGCCACAAACCCTTTATACCCAATAAAACAAATTACTCAAAAAGGAACCAATTATGGACCACAAAAACAGTTGTACTTCAATTACACCAAATTAGGTCTAATCAGACTCATTATGACCCATGTAACCAATTAGACTCGTTAGGCAGCCACAAATCCCTTATACACACTAAGACCAAAATTATCAAAATAGGAGACATTATAGACAATAAACACCTGTTATACCTCAATTACATCAAATTTGGTCTAATCAGACTCATTATGACCCATGTAACCAATTATGACCAATTAGACTCGTTAGGCAGCCACAAACCCCTTATACACACTAAGACCAAATTTATCAAAATAGGAGACATTACAGGTCATAAACACACTCCATTACACCAAATTAGGTCTAATCAGACTCATTTTGACCCATTTACTCTCATTATGATCAATTAGACTCGTTAGAGAGCCACAAACCCCTTAATACCCAATAAGAGAAAAATTACCCAAAAAGTAGCCAATTATAGACCACAAAAACCTGTTCCACTTCAATTACACCAAATTAGGTCTAATCAGACTCATTATAACCCATATAACCAATTGTGACCTATTAGACTCGTTAAGAAGCCACAAACCCCTTATACAAACTAAGACGAAAATTATCAAAATAGGAGACATTACAGACCATAAACACCTGTTATACCTCAATTACACCAAATTAGGTCTAATCAGACTCATTATGACCCATTTACTCCCATTATGATCAATTAGACTCGATAGAGAGCCACAAACCCCTTATACCCAATAAGACAAAAATTACCCAAAAAGGTGCCAATTATGGACCACAAAAACCTGTTCCACTTCAATTACACCAAATTAGGTCTAATCAGACTCATTATGACCCATGTAGCCAATTGTGACCTATTAGACTCGTTAGGAAGCCACAAACCCCTTATACACACTAAGACCAAAATTATCAAAATAGGAGACATTACATACCATAAACACATGTTATACCTCAATTACATCAAATTAGGTTTAATCAGACTCGTTATTGACCCATTTACTCCCATTATGATCAATTAGACTCGATAGAGAGCCACAAACCCCTTATACCCAATAAGACAAAAATTACCCAAAAAGGTGCCAATTATGGACCACAAAAACCTGTTCCACTTCAATTACACCAAATTAGGTCTAATCAGACTCATTATGACCCATGTAGCCAATTGTGACCTATTAGACTCGTTAGGAAGCCACAAACCCCTTATACACACTAAGACCAAAATTATCAAAATAGGAGACATTACAGACAATAGACACCTGTTATACCTCAATTACATCAAATTTGGTCTAATCAGACTCATTATGACCAATTAGACTCGTTAGGCAGCCACAAACCCCTTATACACACTAAGACCAAAATTATCAAAATAGGAGACATTACAGACCATAAACACACTCAATTACACCAAATTAGGTCTAATCAGACTCATTTTGACCCATTTACTCTCATTATGATCAATTAGACTCGTTAGAGAGCCACAAACCCCTTATACCCAATAAGAGAAAAATTACCCAAAAAGGAGCCAATTATAGACCACAAAAACCTGTCCACTTCCATTTCACCAAATTAGGTCTAATCAGACTCATTATGACCCATATAACCAATTGTGACCTATTAGACTCGTTAAGAAGCCACAAACCCCTTATACAAACTAAGACCAAAATTATCAAAATCGGAGACATTACAGACCATAAACACCTGTTATACCTCAATTACACCAAATTAGGTCTAATCAGACTCATTATGACCCATTTACTCCCATTATGATCAATTAGACTCGATAGAGAGCCACAAACCCCTTATACCCAATAAGACAAAAATTACCCAAAAAGGAGCCAATTATGGACCACAAAAATCTTTTATACTTCAATTACACCAAATTAGGTCTAATCAGACTCATTATGACCCATGTAACCAATTGTGACCAATTAGACTTGTTAGGAAGCCACAAACCCCTTATACACACTAAGACCAAAATTATCAAAATAGGAGACATTACATACCATAAACACATGTTATACCTCAATTACACCAAATTAGGTTTAATCAGACTCGTTATTGAACCATTCACTCCCATTATGATCAATTAGACTCGTTAGAGAGCCACAAACCCCTTATACCCAATAAGATAAAAATTACCCAAAAAGGAGCCAATTATGGACCACAAAAACCTCTTCCACTTCAATTACACCAAATTAGGTCTAATCAGACTCATTATGACCCATGTAACCAATTGTGATCTATTAGACTCGTTAGGAAGCCACAAACCCCTTATACACACTAAGACCAAAATTATCAAAATAGGAGACATTACAGACCATAAACACCTGTTATACCTCAATTACACCAAATTTGGTCTAATCAGACTCATTATGACCCATGTAATCGAATTTGACCAATTAGACTCGCTAGGCAGCCACAAACCCCTTATGTGTTCTAAGATCAAAATTATCAAAATATGAGACTTTACAGACCATAAACACCTGTTATACCTCAATTACACCAAATTAGGTCTAATCAGACTCATTATGACCCACTCACTCCCATTATGATCAATTAGACTCGTTAGAGAGCCACAAACCCCTTATACCCAATAAGACAATAATTACCCAAAAAGGAGCCAATTATGGACCACAAAAACCTGTTATACTTCAATTACACCAAATTAGGTCTAATCAGACTCATTGTGACCCATGATACCAATTATGACCTATTAGACTCATTAGGCAGCCACAATCCCCTTATACACACTAAGGCCAAAATTATCAAAATAGGAGACATTACAGACCATAAACACCTGTTATACCTCAATTACACCAAATTAGGTTTAATCAGACTCATTATTGACCCATTCACTCCCATTATGATCAATTAGACTCGTTAGAGAGCCACAAACCCCTTATACCCAATAAGACAAAAATTACCCAAAAAGGAGCCAATTATGGACCACAAAAACCTGTTCCACTTCAATTACATCAAATTAGGTCTAATCAGACTCATTATGACCCATGTAACCAATTGTGACCTATTAGACTCGTTAGGAAGCCACAAACCCCTTATTCACACTAAGACCATATTTATCAAAATAGTAGACATTATAGACCATAAACACCTGTTATACATCAATTACACCAAATTAGGTCTAATCAGACTCATTATGACCCACTCACTCCCATTATGATCAATTAGACTCGTTAGGGAGCCACAAACCCCTTATACCCAATAAGACAAAAATTACCCAAAAAGGAGCCAATTATGGACCACAAAAACCTGTTCCACTTCAATTACACCAAATTAGGTCTAATCAGACTCATTATGACCCATTTACCCCTATTATGACTAATTAGACCCGTTAGGGAGCCACAAACCCTTTATACCCAATAAAACAAATTACTCAAAAAGGAACCAATTATGGACCACAAAAACAGTTGTACTTCAATTACACCAAATTAGGTCTAATCGTCATTATGACCCATGTAACCAATTGTGACCAATTAGACTCGTTAGGCAGCCACAAATCCCTTTATACACACTAAGACCAAAATTATCAAAATAGGAGACATTACAGACAATAAACACCTGTTATACCTCAATTACATCAAATTTGGTCTAATCAGACTCATTATGACCCATGTAACCAATTATGACCAATTAGACTCGTTAGGCAGCCACAAACCCCTTATACACACTAAGACCAAAATTATCAAAATAGGAGACATTACATACCATAAACACATGTTATACCTCAATTACACCAAATTAGGTTTAATCAGACTCGTTATTGAACCATTCACTCCCATTATGATCAATTAGACTCGTTAGAGAGCCACAAACCCCTTATACCCAATAAGATAAAAATTACCCAAAAAGGAGCCAATTATGGACCACAAAAACCTCTTCCACTTCAATTACACCAAATTAGGTCTAATCAGACTCATTATGACCCATGTAACCAATTGTGATCTATTAGACTCGTTAGGAAGCCACAAACCCCTTATACACACTAAGACCAAAATTATCAAAATAGGAGACATTACAGACCATAAACACCTGTTATACCTCAATTACACCAAATTTGGTCTAATCAGACTCATTATGACCCATGTAATCGAATTTGACCAATTAGACTCGCTAGGCAGCCACAAACCCCTTATGTGTTCTAAGATCAAAATATGAGACTTTACAGACCATAAACACCTGTTATACCTCAATTACACCAAATTAGGTCTAATCAGACTCATTATGACCCACTCACTCCCATTATGATCAATTAGACTCGTTAGAGAGCCACAAACCCCTTATACCCAATAAGACAATAATTACCCAAAAAGGAGCCAATTATGGACCACAAAAACCTGTTATACTTCAATTACACCAAATTAGGTCTAATCAGACTCATTGTGACCCATGATACCAATTATGACCTATTAGACTCATTAGGCAGCCACAATCCCCTTATACACACTAAGGCCAAAATTATCAAAATAGGAGACATTACAGACCATAAACACCTGTTATACCTCAATTACACCAAATTAGGTTTAATCAGACTCATTATTGACCCATTCACTCCCATTATGATCAATTAGACTCGTTAGAGAGCCCCAAACCCCTTATACCCAATAAGACAAAAATTACCCAAAAAGGAGCCAATTATGGACCACAAAAACCTGTTCCACTTCAATTACATCAAATTAGGTCTAATCAGACTCATTATGACCCATGTAACCAATTGTGACCTATTAGACTCGTTAGGAAGCCACAAACCCCTTATTCACACTAAGACCATATTTATCAAAATAGTAGACATTATAGACCCTAAACACCTGTTATACATCAATTACACCAAATTAGGTCTAATCAGACTCATTATGACCCACTCACTCCCATTATGATCAATTAGACTCGTTAGAGAGCCACAAACCCCTTATACCCAATAAGACAAAAATTACCCAAAAAGGAGCCAATTATGGACCACAAAAACCTGTTCCACTTCAATTACACCAAATTAGGTCTAATCAGACTCATTATGACCCATTTACCCCTATTATGACTAATTAGACCCGTTAGGGAGCCACAAACCCTTTATACCCAATAAAACAAATTACTCAAAAAGGAACCAATTATGGACCACAAAAACAGTTGTACTTCAATTACACCAAATTAGGTCTAATCAGACTCATTATGACCCATGTAACCAATTAGACTCGTTAGGCAGCCACAAATCCCTTATACACACTAAGACCAAAATTATCAAAATAGGAGACATTATAGACAATAAACACCTGTTATACCTCAATTACATCAAATTTGGTCTAATCAGACTCATTATGACCCATGTAACCAATTATGACCAATTAGACTCGTTAGGCAGCCACAAACCCCTTATACACACTAAGACCAAAATTATCAAAATAGGAGACATTACAGGTCATAAACACACTCCATTACACCAAATTAGGTCTAATCAGACTCATTTTGACCCATTTACTCTCATTATGATCAATTAGACTCGTTAGAGAGCCACAAACCACTTAATACCCAATAAGAGAAAAATTACCCAAAAAGTAGCCAATTATAGACCACAAAAACCTGTTCCACTTCAATTACACCAAATTAGGTCTAATCAGACTCATTATAACCCATATAACCAATTGTGACCTATTAGACTCGTTAAGAAGCCACAAACCCCTTATACAAACTAAGACGAAAATTATCAAAATAGGAGACATTACTGACCATAAACACCTGTTATACCTCAATTACACCAAATTAGGTCTAATCAGACTCATTATGACCCATTTACTCCCATTATGATCAATTAGACTCGATAGAGAGCCACAAACCCCTTATACCCAATAAGACAAAAATTACCCAAAAAGGTGCCAATTATGGACCACAAAAACCTGTTCCACTTCAATTACACCAAATTAGGTCTAATCAGACTCATTATGACCCATGTAGCCAATTGTGACCTATTAGACTCGTTAGGAAGCCACAAACCCCTTATACACACTAAGACCAAAATTATCAAAATAGGAGACATTACATACCATAAACACATGTTATACCTCAATTACATCAAATTAGGTTTAATCAGACTCGTTATTGACCCATTTACTCCCATTATGATCAATTAGACTCGATAGAGAGCCACAAACCCCTTATACCCAATAAGACAAAAATTACCCAAAAAGGTGCCAATTATGGACCACAAAAACCTGTTCCACTTCAATTACACCAAATTAGGTCTAATCAGACTCATTATGACCCATGTAGCCAATTGTGACCTATTAGACTCGTTAGGAAGCCACAAACCCCTTATACACACTAAGACCAAAATTATCAAAATAGGAGACATTACAGACAATAGACACCTGTTATACCTCAATTACATCAAATTTGGTCTAATCAGACTCATTATGACCCATGTAACCAATTATGACCAATTAGACTCGTTAGGCAGCCACAAACCCCTTATACACACTAAGACCAAAATTATCAAAATAGGAGACATTACAGACCATAAACACACTCAATTACACCAAATTAGGTCTAATCAGACTCATTTTGACCCATTTACTCTCATTATGATCAATTAGACTCGTTAGAGAGCCACAAACCCCTTATACCCAATAAGAGAAAAATTACCCAAAAAGGAGCCAATTATAGACCACAAAAACCTGTTCCACTTCCATTTCACCAAATTAGGTCTAATCAGACTCATTATGACCCATATAACCAATTGTGACCTATTAGACTCGTTAAGAAGCCACAAACCCCTTATACAAACTAAGACCAAAATTATCAAAATCGGAGACATTACAGACCATAAACACCTGTTATACCTCAATTACACCAAATTAGGTCTAATCAGACTCATTATGACCCATTTACTCCCATTATGATCAATTAGACTCGATAGAGAGCCACAAACCCCTTATACCCAATAAGACAAAAATTACCCAAAAAGGAGCCAATTATGGACCACAAAAATCTTTTATACTTCAATTACACCAAATTAGGTCTAATCAGACTCATTATGACCCATGTAACCAATTGTGACCAATTAGACTTGTTAGGAAGCCACAAACCCCTTATACACACTAAGACCAAAATTATCAAAATAGGAGACATTACATACCATAAACACATGTTATACCTCAATTACACCAAATTAGGTTTAATCAGACTCGTTATTGAACCATTCACTCCCATTATGATCAATTAGACTCGTTAGAGAGCCACAAACCCCTTATACCCAATAAGATAAAAATTACCCAAAAAGGAGCCAATTATGGACCACAAAAACCTCTTCCACTTCAATTACACCAAATTAGGTCTAATCAGACTCATTATGACCCATGTAACCAATTGTGATCTATTAGACTCGTTAGGAAGCCACAAACCCCTTATACACACTAAGACCAAAATTATCAAAATAGGAGACATTACAGACCATAAACACCTGTTATACCTCAATTACACCAAATTTGGTCTAATCAGACTCATTATGACCCATGTAATCGAATTTGACCAATTAGACTCGCTAGGCAGCCACAAACCCCTTATGTGTTCTAAGATCAAAATTATCAAAATATGAGACTTTACAGACCATAAACACCTGTTATACCTCAATTACACCAAATTAGGTCTAATCAGACTCATTATGACCCACTCACTCCCATTATGATCAATTAGACTCGTTAGAGAGCCACAAACCCCTTATACCCAATAAGACAATAATTACCCAAAAAGGAGCCAATTATGGACCACAAAAACCTGTTATACTTCAATTACACCAAATTAGGTCTAATCAGACTCATTGTGACCCATGATACCAATTATGACCTATTAGACTCATTAGGCAGCCACAATCCCCTTATACACACTAAGGCCAAAATTATCAAAATAGGAGACATTACAGACCATAAACACCTGTTATACCTCAATTACACCAAATTAGGTTTAATCAGACTCATTATTGACCCATTCACTCCCATTATGATCAATTAGACTCGTTAGAGAGCCACAAACCCCTTATACCCAATAAGACAAAAATTACCCAAAAAGGAGCCAATTATGGACCACAAAAACCTGTTCCACTTCAATTACATCAAATTAGGTCTAATCAGACTCATTATGACCCATGTAACCAATTGTGACCTATTAGACTCGTTAGGAAGCCACAAACCCCTTATTCACACTAAGACCATATTTATCAAAATAGTAGACATTATAGACCATAAACACCTGTTATACATCAATTACACCAAATTAGGTCTAATCAGACTCATTATGACCCACTCACTCCCATTATGATCAATTAGACTCGTTAGGGAGCCACAAACCCCTTATACCCAATAAGACAAAAATTACCCAAAAAGGAGCCAATTATGGACCACAAAAACCTGTTCCACTTCAATTACACCAAATTAGGTCTAATCAGACTCATTATGACCCATTTACCCCTATTATGACTAATTAGACCCGTTAGGGAGCCACAAACCCTTTATACCCAATAAAACAAATTACTCAAAAAGGAACCAATTATGGACCACAAAAACAGTTGTACTTCAATTACACCAAATTAGGTCTAATCGTCATTATGACCCATGTAACCAATTGTGACCAATTAGACTCGTTAGGCAGCCACAAATCCCTTTATACACACTAAGACCAAAATTATCAAAATAGGAGACATTACAGACAATAAACACCTGTTATACCTCAATTACATCAAATTTGGTCTAATCAGACTCATTATGACCCATGTAACCAATTATGACCAATTAGACTCGTTAGGCAGCCACAAACCCCTTATACACACTAAGACCAAAATTATCAAAATAGGAGACATTACATACCATAAACACATGTTATACCTCAATTACACCAAATTAGGTTTAATCAGACTCGTTATTGAACCATTCACTCCCATTATGATCAATTAGACTCGTTAGAGAGCCACAAACCCCTTATACCCAATAAGATAAAAATTACCCAAAAAGGAGCCAATTATGGACCACAAAAACCTCTTCCACTTCAATTACACCAAATTAGGTCTAATCAGACTCATTATGACCCATGTAACCAATTGTGATCTATTAGACTCGTTAGGAAGCCACAAACCCCTTATACACACTAAGACCAAAATTATCAAAATAGGAGACATTACAGACCATAAACACCTGTTATACCTCAATTACACCAAATTTGGTCTAATCAGACTCATTATGACCCATGTAATCGAATTTGACCAATTAGACTCGCTAGGCAGCCACAAACCCCTTATGTGTTCTAAGATCAAAATTATCAAAATATGAGACTTTACAGACCATAAACACCTGTTATACCTCAATTACACCAAATTAGGTCTAATCAGACTCATTATGACCCACTCACTCCCATTATGATCAATTAGACTCGTTAGAGAGCCACAAACCCCTTATACCCAATAAGACAATAATTACCCAAAAAGGAGCCAATTATGGACCACAAAAACCTGTTATACTTCAATTACACCAAATTAGGTCTAATCAGACTCATTGTGACCCATGATACCAATTATGACCTATTAGACTCATTAGGCAGCCACAATCCCCTTATACACACTAAGGCCAAAATTATCAAAATAGGAGACATTACAGACCATAAACACCTGTTATACCTCAATTACACCAAATTAGGTTTAATCAGACTCATTATTGACCCATTCACTCCCATTATGATCAATTAGACTCGTTAGAGAGCCACAAACCCCTTATACCCAATAAGACAAAAATTACCCAAAAAGGAGCCAATTATGGACCACAAAAACCTGTTCCACTTCAATTACATCAAATTAGGTCTAATCAGACTCATTATGACCCATGTAACCAATTGTGACCTATTAGACTCGTTAGGAAGCCACAAACCCCTTATTCACACTAAGACCATATTTATCAAAATAGTAGACATTATAGACCATAAACACCTGTTATACATCAATTACACCAAATTAGGTCTAATCAGACTCATTATGACCCACTCACTCCCATTATGATCAATTAGACTCGTTAGGGAGCCACAAACCCCTTATACCCAATAAGACAAAAATTACCCAAAAAGGAGCCAATTATGGACCACAAAAACCTGTTCCACTTCAATTACACCAAATTAGGTCTAATCAGACTCATTATGACCCATTTACCCCTATTATGACTAATTAGACCCGTTAGGGAGCCACAAACCCTTTATACCCAATAAAACAAATTACTCAAAAAGGAACCAATTATGGACCACAAAAACAGTTGTACTTCAATTACACCAAATTAGGTCTAATCGTCATTATGACCCATGTAACCAATTGTGACCAATTAGACTCGTTAGGCAGCCACAAATCCCTTTATACACACTAAGACCAAAATTATCAAAATAGGAGACATTACAGACAATAAACACCTGTTATACCTCAATTACATCAAATTTGGTCTAATCAGACTCATTATGACCCATGTAACCAATTATGACCAATTAGACTCGTTAGGCAGCCACAAACCCCTTATACACACTAAGACCAAAGTTATCAAAATAGGAGACATTAAAGACCATAAACACCTGTTATACCTCAATTACACCAAATTAGGTCTAATCAGACTCATTATGACCCATTTACTCCCATTATGATCAATTAGACTCGATAGAGAGCCACAAACCCCTTATACCCAATAAGACAAAAATTACCCAAAAAGGTGCCAATTATGGACCACAAAAACCTGTTCCACTTCAATTACACCAAATTAGGTCTAATCAGACTCATTATGACCCATGTAGCCAATTGTGACCTATTAGACTCGTTAGGAAGCCACAAACCCCTTATACACACTAAGACCAAAATTATCAAAATAGGAGACATTACAGACAATAGACACCTGTTATACCTCTATTACATCAAATTTGGTCTAATCAGACTCATTATGACCCATGTAACCAATTATGACCAATTAGACTCGTTAGGCAGCCACAAACCCCTTATACACACTAAGACCAAAATTATCAAAATAGGAGACATTACAGACCATAAACACACTCAATTACACCAAATTAGGTCTAATCAGACTCATTTTGACCCATTTACTCTCATTATGATCAATTAGACTCGTTAGAGAGCCACAAACCCCTTATACCCAATAAGATAAAAATTACCCAAAAAGGAGCCAATTAAGGACCACAAAAACCTCTTCCACTTCAATTACACCAAATTAGGTCTAATCAGACTCATTATGACCCATGTAACCAATTGTGATCTATTAGACTCGTTAGGAAGCCACAAACCCCTTATACACACTAAGACCAAAATTATCAAAATAGGAGACATTACAGACCATAAACACCTGTTATACCTCAATTACACCAAATTTGGTCTAATCAGACTCATTATGACCCATGTAATCGAATTTGACCAATTAGACTCGCTAGGCAGCCACAAACCCCTTATGTGTTCTAAGATCAAAATTATCAAAATATGAGACTTTACAGACCATAAACACCTGTTATACCTCAATTACACCAAATTAGGTCTAATCAGACTCATTATGACCCACTCACTCCCATTATGATCAATTAGACTCGTTAGAGAGCCACAAACCCCTTATACCCAATAAGACAATAATTACCCAAAAAGGAGCCAATTATGGACCACAAAAACCTGTTATACTTCAATTACACCAAATTAGGTCTAATCAGACTCATTGTGACCCATGATACCACCAATTATGACCTATTAGACTCGTTAGGCAGCCACAAATCCCTTTATACACACTAAGACCAAAATTATCAAAATAGGAGACATTACAGACAATAAACACCTGTTATACCTCAATTACATCAAATTTGGTCTAATCAGACTCATTATGACCCATGTAACCAATTATGACCAATTAGACCCGTTAGGCAGCCACAAACCCCTTATACACACTAAGACCAAAGTTATCAAAATAGGAGACATTACAGACCATAAACACACTCAATTACACCAAATTAGGTCTAATCAGACTCATTTTGACCCATTTACTCTCATTATGATCAATTAGACTCGTTAGAGAGCCACAAACCCCTTATAACCCCATAAGAGAAAAATTACCCAAAAAGTAGCCAATTATAGACCACAAAAACCTGTTCCACTTCAATTACACCAAATTAGGTCTAATCAGACTCATTATGACCCATATAACCAATTGTGACCTATTAGACTCGTTAAGAAGCCACAAACCCCTTATACAAACTAAGACCAAAATTATCAAAATAGGAGACATTACAGACCATAAACACCTGTTATACCTCAATTACACCAAATTAGTTCTAATCAGACTCATTATGACCCATTTACTCCCATTATGATCAATTAGACTCGATAGAGAGCCACAAACCCCTTATACCCAATAAGACAAAAATTACCCAAAAAGGAGCCAATTATGGACCACAAAAACCTGTTCCACTTCAATTGCACCAAATTAGGTCTAATCAGACTCATTATGACCCATTTACCCCTATTATGACTAATTAGACCCGTTAGGGAGCCACAAACCCTTTATACCCAATAAGACAAATTACTCAAAAAGGAACCAATTATGGACCACAAAAACCAGTTGTACTTCAATTACACCAAATTAGGTCTAATCAGACTCATTATGACCCATGTAACCAATTGTGATCTATTAGACTCGTTAGGAAGCCACAAACCCCTTATACACACTAAGACCAAAATTATCAAAATAGGAGACATTACAGACCATAAACACCTGTTATACCTCAATTACACCAAATTTGGTCTAATCAGACTCATTATGACCCATGTAACCGAATTTGACCAATTAGACTCGCTAGGCAGCCACAAACCCCTTATGTGTTCTAAGACCAAAATTATCAAAATATGAGACTTTACAGACCATAAACACCTGTTATACCTCAATTACACCAAATTAGGTTTAATCAGACTCATTATTGACCCATTCACTCCCATTATGATCAATTAGACTCGTTAGAGAGCCACAAACCCCTTATACCCAATAAGACAAAAATTACCCAAAAAGGAGCCAATTATGGACCACAAAAACCTGTTCCACTTCAATTACATCAAATTAGGTCTAATCAGACTCATTATGACCCATGTAACCAATTGTGACCTATTAGACTCGTTAGGAAGCCACAAACCCCTTATTCACACTAAGACCATATTTATCAAAATAGTAGACATTATAGACCATAAACACCTGTTATACATCAATTACACCAAATTAGGTCTAATCAGACTCATTATGACCCACTCACTCCCATTATGATCAATTAGACTCGTTAGGGAGCCACAAACCCCTTATACCCAATAAGACAAAAATTACCCAAAAAGGAGCCAATTATGGACCACAAAAACCTGTTCCACTTCAATTACACCAAATTAGGTCTAATCAGACTCATTATGACCCATTTACCCCTATTATGACTAATTAGACCCGTTAGGGAGCCACAAACCCTTTATACCCAATAAAACAAATTACTCAAAAAGGAACCAATTATGGACCACAAAAACAGTTGTACTTCAATTACACCAAATTAGGTCTAATCAGACTCATTATGACCCATGTAACCAATTGTGACCAATTAGACTCGTTAGGCAGCCACAAATCCCTTTATACACACTAAGACCAAAATTATCAAAATAGGAGACATTACAGACAATAAACACCTGTTATACCTCAATTACATCAAATTTGGTCTAATCAGACTCATTATGACCCATGTAACCAATTATGACCAATTAGACTCGTTAGGCAGCCACAAACCCCTTATACACACTAAGACCAAAGTTATCAAAATAGGAGACATTACAGACCATAAACACACTCAATTACACCAAATTAGGTCTAATCAGACTCATTTTGACCCATTTACTCTCATTATGATCAATTAGACTCGTTAGAGAGCCACAAACCCCTTATACCCAATAAGAGAAAAATTACCCAAAAAGTAGCCAATTATAGACCACAAAAACCTGTTCCACTTCAATTACACCAAATTAGGTCTAATCAGACTCATTATGACCCATATAACCAATTGTGACCTATTAGACTCGTTAAGAAGCCACAAACCCCTTATACAAACTAAGACCAAAATTATCAAAATAGGAGACATTAGAGACCATAAACACCTGTTATACCTCAATTACACCAAATTAGTTCTAATCAGACTCATTATGACCCATTTACTCCCATTATGATCAATTAGACTCGATAGAGAGCCACAAACCCCTTATACCCAATAAGACAAAAATTACCCAAAAAGGAGCCAATTATGGACCACAAAAACCTGTTCCACTTCAATTGCACCAAATTAGGTCTAATCAGACTCATTATGACCCATTTACCCCTATTATGACTAATTAGACCCGTTAGGGAGCCACAAACCCTTTATACCCAATAAGACAAATTACTCAAAAAGGGACCAATTATGGACCACAAAAACCAGTTGTACTTCAATTACACCAAATTAGGTCTAATCAGACTCATTATGACCCATGTAACCAATTGTGATCTATTAGACTCGTTAAGAAGCCACAAACCCCTTATACACACTAAGACCAAAATTATCAAAATAGGAGACATTACAGACCATAAACACATGTTATACCTTAATTACACCAAATTAGGTTTAATCAGACTCGTTATTGACCCTTTCACTCCCATTATGATCAATTAGACTCGTTAGAGAGCCACAAACCCCTTATACCCATTAAGACAAAAATTACCCAAAAAGGAGCCAATTATGGACCACAAAAACCTGTTCCACTTCAATTACACCAAATTAGGTCTAATCAGACTCATTATGACCCATTTACCCCTATTATGACTAATTAGACCCGTTAGGGAGCCACAAACCCTTTATACCCAATAAGACAAATTACTCAAAAAGGAACCAATTATGGACCACAAAAACCAGTTGTACTTCAATTACACCAAATTAGGTCTAATCAGACTCATTATGACCCATGTAACCAATTGTGATCTATTAGACTCGTTAGGAAGCCACAAACCCCTTATACACACTAAGACCAAAATTATCAAAATAGGAGACATTACAGACCATAAACACCTGTTATACCTCAATTACACAAAATTTGGTCTAATCAGACTCATTATGACCCATGTAACCGAATTTGACCAATTAGACTCGCTAGGCAGCCACAAACCCCTTATGTGTTCTAAGACCAAAATTATCAAAATATGAGACTTTACAGACCATAAACACCTGTTATACCTCAATTACACCAAATTAGGTCTAATCAGACACATTATGACCCACTCACTCCCAGTATGATCAATTAGACTCGTTAGAGAGCCACAAACCCCTTATACCCAATAAGACAATAATTACCCAAAAAGAAGCCAATTATGGACCACAAAAACCTGTTATACTTCAATTACACCAAATTAGGTCTAATCAGACTCATTGTGACCCATGATACCAATTATGACCTATTAGACTCATTAGGCAGCCACAATCCCCTTATACACACTAAGGCCAAAATTATCAAAATAGGAGACATTACAGACCATAAACACCTGTTATACCTCAATTACACCAAATTAGGTTTAATCAGACTCATTATTGACCCATTCACTCCCATTATGATCAATTAGACTCGTTAGAGAGCCACAAACCCCTTATACCCAATAAGACAAAAATTACCCAAAAAGGAGCCAATTATGGACCACAAAAACCTGTTCCACTTCAATTACACCAAATTTGGTCTAATCAGACTCATTATGACCCATGTAACCAATTGTGACCTATTAGACTCGTTAGGAAGCCACAAACCCCTTATTCACACTAAGACCTTATTTATCAAAATAGTAGACATTATAGACCATAAACACCTGTTATACATCAATTACACCAAATTAGGTCTAATCAGACTCATTATGACCCACTCACTCCCATTATGATCAATTAGACTCGTTAGAGAGCCACAAACCCCTTATACCCAATAAGACAAAAATTACCCAAAAAGGAGCCAATTATGGACCACAAAAACCTGTTCTACTTCAATTACACCAAATTAGGTCTAATCAGACTCATTATGACCCATTTACCCCTATTATGACTAATTAGACCCGTTAGGGAGCCACAAACCCTTGTTACCCAATAAGACTCATTATGACCCATGTAGCCAATTGTGACCTATTAGACTCGTTAGGAAGCCACAAACCCCTTATACACACTAAGACCAAAATGATCAAAATAGGAGACATTACAGACAATAAACACCTGTTATACCTCAATTACATCAAATTTGGTCTAATCAGACTCATTATGACCCATGTAACCAATTATGACCAATTAGACTCGTTAGGCAGCCACAAACCCCTTATACACACTAAGACCAAAATTATCAAAATAGGAGACATTACAGACCATAAACACACTCAATTACACCAAATTAGGTCTAATCAGACTCATTTTGACCCATTTACTCTCATTATGATCAATTAGACTCGTTAGAGAGCCACAAACCCCTTATACCCAATAAGAGAAAAATTACCCAAAAAGGAGCCAATTATAGACCACAAAAACCTGTTCCACTTCCATTACACCAAATTAGGTCTAATCAGACTCATTATGACCCATATAACCAATTGTGACCTATTAGACTCGTTAAGAAGCCACAAACCCCTTATACAAACTAAGACCAAAATTATCAAAATAGGAGACATTACAGACCATAAACACCTGTTATACCTCAATTACACCAAATTAGGTCTAATCAGACTCATTATGACCCATTTACTCCCATTATGATCAATTAGACTCGATAGAGAGCCACAAACCCCTTATACCCAATAAGACAAAAATTAACCAAAAAGGAGCCAATTATGGACCACAAAAACCTGTTATACTTCAATTACACCAAATTAGGTCTAATCAGACTCATTATGACCCATGTAACCAATTGTGACCAATTAGACTCGTTAGGAAGCCACAAACCCCTTATACACACTAAGACCAAAATTATCAAAATAGGAGACATTACAGACCATAAACACATGTTATACCTCAATTACACCAAATTAGGTTTAATCAGACTCGTTATTGACCCATTCACTCCCATTATGATCAATTAGACTCGTTAGAGAGCCACAAACCCCTTATACCCAATAAGACAAAAATTACCCAAAAAGGAGCCAATTATGGACCACAAAAACCTGTTCCACTTCAATTACACCAAATTAGGTCTAATCAGACTCATTATGACCCATGTAACCAATTGTGATCTATTAGACTCGTTAGGAAGCCACAAACCCCTTATACACACTAAGACCAAAATTATCAAAATAGGAGACATTACAGACCATAAACACCTGTTATACCTCAATTACACCAAATTAGGTTTAATCAGACCTATTATTGACCCATTCACTCCCATTATGATCAATTAGACTCGTTAGAGAGCCACAAACCCCTTATACCCAATAAGACAAAAATTACCCTAAAGGAGCCAATTATGGACCACAAAAACCTGTTCCACTTCAATTACACCAAATTAGGTCTAATCAGACTCATTATGACCCATTTACCCCTATTATGACTAATTAGACCCGTTAGGGAGCCACAAACCCTTTATACCCAATAAAACAAATTACTCAAAAAGGAACCAATTATGGACCACAAAAACAGTTGTACTTCAATTACACCAAATTAGGTCTAATCAGACTCATTATGACCCATGTAATCAATTGTGACCAATTAGACTCGTTAGGCAGCCACAAATCCCTTATACACACTAAGACCAATATTATCAAAATAGGAGACATTACAGACCATAAACACCTGTTATACCTCAATTACACCAAATTAGGTCTAATCAGACTCATTATGACCCATGTAGCCAATTGTGACCTATTAGACTCGTTAGGAAGCCACAAACCCCTTATACACACTAAGACCAAAATTATCAAAATAGGAGACATTACAGACAATAAACACCTGTTATACCTCAATTACATCAAATTTGGTCTAATAAGACCCATTATGACCCATGTAACCAATTATGACCAATTAGACTCGTTAGGCAGCCACAAACCCCTTATACACACTAAGACCAAAATTATCAAAATAGGAGACATTACAGACCATAAACACACTCAATTACACCAAATTAGGTCTAATCAGACACATTTTGACCCATTTACTCTCATTATGATCAATTAGACTCGTTAGAGAGCCACAAACCCCTTATACCCAATAAGACAAAAATTACCCAAAAAGGAGCCAATTATGGACCACAAAAACCTGCTCCACTTCAATTGCACCAAATTAGGTCTAATCAGATTCATTATGACCCATTTACCCCTATTATGACTAATTAGACCCGTTAGGGAGCCACAAACCCTTTATACCCAATAAGACAAATTACTCAAAAAGGAACCAATTATGGACCACAAAAACCAGTTGTACTTCAATTACACCAAATTAGGTCTAATCAGACTCATTATGACCCATGTAACCAATTGTGACCAATTAGACTCGTTAGGAAGCCACAAACCCCTTATACACACTAAGACCAAAATTATCAAAATAGGAGACATTACAGACCATAAACACATGTTATACCTCAATTACACCAAATTAGGTTTAATCAGACTCGTTATTGACCCATTCACTCCCATTATGATCAATTAGACTCGTTAGAGAGCCACAAACCCCTTATACCCAATAAGTCAAAAATTACTCACAAAGGAGACAATTATGGACCACAAAAACCTGTTCCACTTCAATTACACCAAATTAGGTCTAATCAGACTCATTATGACCCATTTACCCCTATTATGACTAATTAGACCCGTTAGGGAGCCACAAACCCTTTATACCCAATAAGACAAATTACTCAAAAAGGAACCAATTATGGACCACAAAAACCAGTGTACTTCAATTACACCAAATTAGGTCTAATCAGACTCATTATGACCCATGTAACCAATTGTGACCAATTAGACTCGTTAGACAGCAACAAATCCCTTATACACACTAAGACCAATATTATCAAAATAGGAGACATTACAGACCATAAACACCTGTTATACCTCCATTACACCAAATTTGGTCTAATCAGACTCATTATGACCCATGTAACCGATTTTGATCTAATTAGACTCGTTAGGCAGCCACAAACCCCTTATACACACTAAGACCAAAATTATCAAAATAGGAGACATTACAGACCATAAACACTTGTTATACCTTAATTACATCAAATTTGGTCTAATCAGACTCATTATGACCCATGTGACCAATTATGACCAATTAGACTCGTTAGGCAGCCACAAACCCCTTATACACACTAAGACCAAAATTATAAAAATAGGAGACATTACAGACCATAAACACACTCAATTACACCAAATTAGGTCTAATCAGACTCATTTTGACCCATTTACTCTCATTATGATCAATTAGACTCGTTAGAGAGCCACAAACCCCTTATACCCAAAAAGAGAAAAATTACCCAAAAAGGAGCCAATTATAGACCACAAAAACCTGTTCCACTTCCATTACACCAAATTAGGTCTAATAAGACTCATTATGACCCATTTACCCCTATTATGACTAATTAGACCCGTTAGGGAGCCACAAACCCTTTATACCCAATACGACAAATTACTCAAAAAGGAACCAATTATGGACCACAAAAACCAGTTGTACTTCAATTACACCAAATTAGGTCTAATTAGACTCATTATGACCCATGTAACCAATTGTGACCAATTAGACTCGTTAGGCAGCCACAAATCCCTTATACACACTAAGACCAATATTATCAAAATAGGAGACATTACAGACCATAAACACCTGTTATACCTCAATTACACCAAATTTGGTCTAATCAGACTCATTATGACCCATGTAACCGATTTTGATCTAATTAGACTCGGTAGGCAGCCACAATCCCCTTATACACACTAAGACCAAAATTATCAAAATAGGAGACATTACAGACCATAAACACCTGTTATACCTTAATTACATCAAATTAGGTCTAATCAAACTCATTATGACCCATTTACCCCTATTATGACTAGTTAGACCTGTTAGGGAGCCACAAACCCTTTATACCCAATAAGACAAATTACTCAAAAAGGAACCAATTATGGACCACAAAAACCAGTTGTACTTCAATTACACCAAATTAGGTCTAATCAGACTCATTATGACCCATGTAACCAATTGTGACCAATTAGACTCGTTAGGAAGCCACAAACCCCTTATACACACTAAGACCAAAATTATCAAAATAGGAGACATTACAGACCATAAACACATGTTATACCTCAATTACACCAAATTAGGTTTAATCAGACTCGTTATTGACCCATTCACTCCCATTATGATCAATTAGACTCGTTAGAGAGCCACAAACCCCTTATAACCAATAACTCAAAAATTACTCAAAAAGGAGCCAATTATGGACCACAAAAACCTGTTCCACTTCAATTACACCAAATTAGGTCTAATCAGACTCATTATGACCCATTTACCCCTATTATGACTAATTAGACCCGTTAGGGAGCCACAAACCCTTTATACCCAATAAGACAAATTACTCAAAAAGGAACCAATTATGGACCACAAAAACCAGCTGTACTTCAATTACACCAAATTAGGTCTAATCAGACTCATTATGACCCATGTAACCAATTGTGACCAATTAGACTCGTTAAGCAGCCACAAACCCCTTATAACACTAAGACCAAAATTTTCAAAATAGGAGACATTACAGACCATAAACACATGTTATACCTCAATTACACCAAATTAGGTTTAATCAGACTCATTATTGACCCATTCACTCCCATTATGATCAATTAGACTCGTTAGAGAGCCAGAAACCCATTATACCCAATAAGACAAAAATTACCCAAAAAGGAGCCAATTATGGACCACAAAAACCTGTTCCACTTCAATTACACCAAATTAGGTCTAATCAGACTCATTATGACCCATGTAACTAATTGTGACCTATTAGGAAGTCACAAGCCCTTATACACACTAAGACCAAAATTATCAAAATAGGAGACATTACAGACCATAAACACCTGTTATACTTCAATTACACCAAATTAGGTCTAATCAGACTCATTATGACCCATGTAACCAATTGTGACCTATTAGACTCGTTAGAGAGCCACAAACCCCTTATACACACTAAGACCAAAATTATCAAAATAGGAGACATTACAGACCATAAACACCTGTTATACCTCAATTACACCAAATTTGGTCTAATCAGACTCATTATGACCCATGTAACCGAATTTGACCAATTAGACTCGCTAGGCAGCCACAAACCCCTTATGTGTTCTAAGACCAAAATTATCAAAATATGAGACTTTACAGACCATAAACACCTGTTATACCTCAATTACACCAAATTAGGTCTACTCAGACTCATTATGACCCACTCACTCCCATTATGATCAATTAGACTCGTTAGAGAGCTACAAACCCCTTATACCAATAAGACAATAATTACCCAAAAAGGAGCCAATTATGGACCACAAAAACCTGTTATACTTCAATTACACCAAATTAGGTCTAATCAGACTCATTGTGACACATGATACCAATTATGACCTATTAGACTCATTAGGCAGCCACAATCCCCTTATACACACTAAGGCCAAAATTATCAAAATAGGAGACATTATACACCATAAACACCTGTTATACCTCAATTACACCAAATTAGGTTTAATCAGACACATTATTGACCCATTCACTCCCATTAAGATCAATTAGACTCGTTAGAGAGCCACAAACCCCTTATACCCAATAAGACAAAAATTACCCAAAAAGGAGCCAATTATGGACCACAAAAACCTGTTCCACTTCAATTACACCAAATTAGGTCTAATCAGACTCATTATGACCCATGTAACCAATTGTGACCTATTAGACTCGTTAGGAAGCCACAAACCCCTTATTCACACTAAGACCATATTTATCAAAATAGTAGACATTATAGACCATAAACACCTGTTATACATCAATTACACCAAATTAGGTCTAATCAGACTCATTATGACACACTCACTCCCATTATGATCAATTAGACTCGTTAGAGAGCCACAAACCCCTTATACCCAATAAGACAAAAATTACCCAAAAAGGAGCCAATTATGGACCACAAAAACCTGTTCCACTTCAATTACACCAAATTAGGTCTAATCAGACTCATTATGACCCATTTACCCCTATTATGACTAATTAGACCCGTTAGGGAGCCACAAACCCTTTATACCCAATAAGACAAATTACTCAAAAAGGAACCAATTATGGACCACAAAAACAGTTGTACTTCAATTACACCAAATTAGGTCTAATCAGACTCATTATGACCCATGTAACCAATTGTGACCAATTAGACTCGTTAGGCAGCCACAAACCCCTTATACACACTAAGACCAAAATTATAAAAATAGGAGACATTACAGACCATAAACACCTGTTATACCTTAATTACATCAAATTTGGTCTAATCAAACTCATTATGACCCATGTAACCAATTATGACCAATTAGACTCGTTAGGCAGCCACAAACCCCTTATACACACTATGACCAACATTACCCAAAAAGGTGCCAATTATGGACCACAAAAACCTGTTCCACTTCAATTACACCAAATTAGGTCTAATCAGACTCATTATGACCCATATCCAATTGTGACCTATTAGACTCGTTAGGAAGCCACAAACCCCTTATACACACTAAGACCAAAATTATCAAAATAGGATACATTACAGACAATAAACACCTGTTATACCTCAATTACATCAAATTTGGTCTATTCAGACTCATTATGACCCATGTAACCAATTATGACCAATTAGACTCGTTAGGCAGCCACAAACCCCTTATACACACTAAGACCAAAATTATCAAAATAGGAGACATTACAGACAATAAACACCTGTTATACCTCAATTACATCAAATTTGGTCTAATCAGAGTCATTATGACCCATGTAACCAATTATGACCAATTAGACTCGTTAGGCAGCCACAAACCCCTTATACACACTAAGACCAAAATTATCAAAATAGGAGACATTACAGACCATAAACACACTCAATTACACCAAATTAGGTCTAATCAGACTCATTTTGACCCATTTACTCTCATTATGATCAATTAGACTCGTTAGAGAGCCACAAACCCCTTATACCCAATAAGACAAAAATTACCCAAAAAGGAGCCAATTATGGACCACAAAAACCTGTTCCACTTCAATTACACCAAATTAGGTCTAATCAGACTCATTATGACCCATGTAACCAATTGAGACCTATTAGACTCGTTAGGAAGCCACAAACCCCTTATTCACACTAAGACCAAATTTATCAAAATAGGAGACATTATAGACCATAAACACCTGTTATACATCAATTACACCAAATTAAGTCTAATCTGACTCATTATGACCCACTCACTCCCATTATGATCAATTAGACTCGTTAGAGAGCCACAAACCCCTTACACACAATAAGACAATAATTACCCAAAAAGGAGCCAAATATGGACCACAAAAACCTGTTATACTTCAATTACACCAAATTAGGTCTAATCAGACTCATTGTGACCCATGATACCAATTGTGACCTATTAGACTCGTTAGGCAGCCACAATCCCCTTATACACACTAAGACCAAAACTATCAAAATAGGAGACATTACAGACCATTAACACATGTTATACCTATTACACCAAATTAGGTCTAATCAGAATCATTATGACCCATTTACTCCCTTTATGATAAATTAGACTCGTTAGGGAGCCACAAACCCCTTATACACACTAAGACCAAAATTATCAAAATAGGAGACATTACAGACCATAAACACATGTTATACCTCAATTACACCAAATTAGGTCTAATCAGACTCATTATGACCCATTTACTCCCATTATGATCAATTAGACTCGATAGAGAGCCACAAACCCCTTATACCCAATAAGACAAAAATTACCCAAAAAGGAGCCAATTATGGACCACAAAATCCAGTTCCACTTCAATTACAACAAATTAGGTCTAATCAGACTCATTATGACCCATGTAACCAATTGAGACCTATTAGACTCGTTAGTGAGCCACAAACCCCTTATTCACACTAAGACCATATTTATCAAAACAGGAGACATTATAGACCATAAACACCTGTTATACATCAATTACACCAAATTAAGTCTAATCAGACTCATTATGACCCACTCACTCCCATTATGATCAATTAGACTCGATAGAGAGCCACAAACCCCTTATACCCAATAAGACAAAAATTAACCCAAAAGGAGCCAATTATGGACCAGAAAAACCAGTTCCACTTCAATTACAACAAATTAGGTCTAATCAGACTCATTATGACCCATGTAACCAATTGAGACCTATTAGACTCGTTAGTGAGCCACAAACCCCTTATTCACACTAAGACCATATTTATCAAAATAGGAGACATTATATATAGACCATAAACACCTGTTATACATCAATTACACCAAATTAAGTCTAATCAGACTCATTATGACCCACTCACTCCCATTATGATCAATTAGACTCGTTAGAGAGCCACAAACCCCTTATACCCAATAAAACAAAAATTACCCAAAAAGGAGCCAATTATGGACCACAAAAACCTGTTCCACTTCAATTACACCAAATTAGGTCTAATCAGACTCATTATGACCCATGTAACCAATTGTGACCTATTAGACTCGTTAGGAAGCCACAAACCCCTTATACAAACTAAGACCAAAATTATCAAAATTGGAGACATTACAGACCATAAACACCTGTTATACCTCAATTACACCAAATTTGGTCTAATCAGACTCATTATAACCCACGTAACCAATTGTGACGTATTAGACTCGTTAGGCACCCACAAACCCATTATACACACTAAGGCCAAAATTATCAAAATAGGAGACATTACAGACCATAAACACCTGTTATAGCTCAATTACACAAATTAGATCTAATCAGGCTCATTTTGACCCATTTACTCCCATTATGATCAATTAAACTTGTTAGAGAGCCACAAACCCCTTATACCCAATAAGACAAAAATTACCCAAAAAGGAGCCAATTATGGACCACAAAAACCTTTATACTTCAATTATACCAAATTAGGTGTAATCAGACTCATTATGACCCATGTAACCAATTGTGACGTATTTGACTCGTTAGGCAGCCACAAACCCCTTATACACAGTAAGGCCAAAATTATCAAAATAGGAGACATTACAGACCATAAACACCTGTTATACATCAATTACACCAAATTAGGTCTAATCAGACTCATTATGACCCACTCACTCCCATTATGATCAATTAGACTCGTTAGAGAGGCACAAACCCCTTATACCCAATAAGACAATAATTACCCAAAAAGGAGCCAATTATGGACCACAAAACCTGTTATACTTAAATTACACCAAATTAGGTCTAATCAGACTCATTATGACCCACGTAACCAATTGTGACCTATTAGACTCGTTAGGCAGCCACAAACCCCTTATACACATTAAGGCCAAAATTATCAAAATAGGAGACATTACAGACCATAAACACCTGTTATACCTCAATTACACCAAATTAGATCTAATCAGGCTCATTTTGACCCATTTACTCCCATTATGATCAATTAGACTTGTTAGAGAGCCACAAACCCCTTATACCCAATAAAACAAAAATTACCCAAAAAGGAGCCAATTATGGACCACAAAAACCTGTTCCACTTCAATTACACCAAATTAGGTCTAATCAGACACATTATGACCCATGTAACCAATTGTGACCTATTAGACTCGTTAGGAAGCCACATACCCCTTATACACACTAAGACCAAAATTATCAAAATAGGAGACATTACAGACCATAAACACATGTTATACCTCAATTACATTAAATTTGGTCTAATCAGACTCATTATGACCCATGTAACCAATTGAGACCAATTAGACTCGTTAGACAGCCACAAACCCCTTATACACACTAAGACCAAAATTATCAAAATAGGAGACATTACAGACCATAAACACACTCAATTATACCAAATTAGGTCTAATCAGACTCATTATGACCCATTTACTACCATTATGATCAGTTAGACTCGTTAGAGAGCCACAAACCCCATATACCCAATAAGACAAAAATTACACAAAAAGGAGCCAATTATGGATCACAAAAACCTGTTCCACTTCAATTACACCAAATTAGGTCTAATCAGACACATTATGACCCATGTAACCAATTGTGACCTATTAGACTCGTTAGGAAGCCCCAAACCCCTTTATACACACTAAGACCAAAATTATCAAAATAGGAGACATTACAGACCATAAACACCTTTTATACCTCAATTACACCAAATTTGGTCTAATCAGACTCATTATGACCCATGTAACCGATTTTGATCTAATTAGACTCGTTAGGCAGCCACAAACCCTTTATTCACACTAAGACCAAAATTATCAAAATAGGAGACATTAAAGACCATAAACACATGTTATACCTCAATTACACCAAATTAGGTTTCATCAGACTCATTATGACCCATTCACTCCCATTATGATCAATTAGACATGTTAGAGAGCCTAAAACCCCTTATACCCAATAAGACAAAAATTACCCAAAAAGGAGCCAATTACGGACCACAAAAACCTGTTATACTTCAATTACACCAAATTAGGTCTAATCAGACTCATTATGACCCATGTAACCAATTGTGACCTATTAGACTCGTTAGGAAGCCACAAACCCCTTATACAAACTAAGACCAAAATTATCAAAATAGGAGACATTACAGACCATAAACACCTGTTATACCTCAATTACACCAAATTTGGTCTAATCAGACTCATTATGACCCATGTAACCGATTTTGACCAATTAGACTCGCTAGGCAGCCACACACCCCTTATACACACTAAGACCAAAATTATCAAAATAGGAGACATTACAGACCATAAACACCTGTTATACCTTAATTACATCAAATTTGGTCTAATCAAACTCATTATGACCCATGTAACCGATTTTGACCAATTAGACTCGCTAGGTAGCCACAAACACCTTATTCACACTAAGACCATATTTATCAAAATAGGAGACATTACAGACCATAAACACCTGTTATACATCAATTACACCAAATTAGGTCTAATCAGACTCATTATGACCCAGTCACTCCCATTATGATCAATTAGACTCGTTAGAGAGGCACAAACCCCTTATACCCAATAAGACAATAATTACCCAAAAACGAGCCAATTATGGACCACAAAAACCTTTATACTTCAATTATACCAAATTAGGTGTAATCAGACTCATTATGACCCATGTAACCAATTGTGACGTATTAGACTCGTTAGGCAGCCACAAACCCCTTATACACACTAAGGCCAAAATTATCAAAATAGGAGACATTACAGACTATAAACACCTGTTATACATCAATTACACCAAATTAGGTCTAATCAGACTCATTATGACCCACTCACTCCCATTATGATCAATTAGACTCGTTTGAGAGGCACAAACCCCTTATACACAATAAGACAATAATTACCCAAAAAGGAGCCAATTATGGACCACAAAACCTGTTATACTTAAATTACACCAAATTAGGTCTAATCAGACTCATTATGACCCACGTAACCAATTGTGACCTATTAGACTCGTTAGGCAGCCACAAACCCCTTATACACATTAAGGCCAAAATTATCAAAATAGGAGACATTACAGACCATAAACACCTGTTATACCTCAATTACACCAAATTAGATCTAATCAGGCTCATTTTGACCCATTTACTCCCATTATGATCAATTAGACTCGTTAAAGAGCCACAAACCACTTATACCCAATAAGACAAAAATTACCCAAAAAGGAGCCAATTATGGACCACAAAAACCTGTTCCACTTCAATTACACCAAATTAGGTCTAATCAGACACATTATGACCCATGTAACCAATTGTGACCTATTAGACTCGTTAGGAAGCCACATACCCCTTATACACACTAAGACCAAAATTATCAAAATAGGAGACATTACAGACCATAAACACATGTTATACCTCAATTACATTAAATTTGGTCTAATCAGACTCATTATGACCCATGTAACCAATTGAGACCAATTAGACTCGTTAGACAGCCACAAACCCCTTATACACACTAAGACCAAAATTATCAAAATAGGAGACATTACAGACCATAAACACACTCAATTATACCAAATTAGGTCTAATCAGACTCATTATGACCCATTTACTACCATTATGATCAGTTAGACTCGTTAGAGAGCCACAAACCCCATATACCCAATAAGACAAAAATTACACAAAAAGGAGCCAATTATGGATCACAAAAACCTGTTCCACTTCAATTACACCAAATTAGGTCTAATCAGACACATTATGACCTATGTAACCAATTGTGACCTATTAGACTCGTTAGGAAGCCCCAAACCCCTTTATACACACTAAGACCAAAATTATCAAAATAGGAGACATTACAGACCATAAACACCTTTTATACCTCAATTACACCAAATTTGGTCTAATCAGACTCATTATGACCCATGTAACCGATTTTGATCTAATTAGACTCGTTAGGCAGCCACAAACCCTTTATTCACACTAAGACCAAAATTATCAAAATAGGAGACATTAAAGACCATAAACACATGTTATACCTCAATTACACCAAATTAGGTTTCATCAGACTCATTATGACCCATTCACTCCCATTATGATCAATTAGACATGTTAGAGAGCCTAAAACCCCTTATACCCAATAAGACAAAAATTACCCAAAAAGGAGCCAATTACGGACCACAAAAACCTGTTATACTTCAATTACACCAAATTAGGTCTAATCAGACTCATTATGACCCATGTAACCAATTGTGACCTATTAGACTCGTTAGGAAGCCACAAACCCCTTATACAAACTAAGACCAAAATTATCAAAATAGGAGACATTACAGACCATAAACACCTGTTATACCTCAATTACACCAAATTTGGTCTAATCAGACTCATTATGACCCATGTAACCGATTTTGACCAATTAGACTCGCTAGGCAGCCACACACCCCTTATACACACTAAGACCAAAATTATCAAAATAGGAGACATTACAGACCATAAACACCTGTTATACCTTAATTACATCAAATTTGGTCTAATCAAACTCATTATGACCCATGTAACCGATTTTGACCAATTAGACTCGCTAGGTAGCCACAAACACCTTATTCACACTAAGACCATATTTATCAAAATAGGAGACATTACAGACCATAAACACCTGTTATACATCAATTACACCAAATTAGGTCTAATCAGACTCATTATGACCCAGTCACTCCCATTATGATCAATTAGACTCGTTAGAGAGGCACAAACCCCTTATACCCAATAAGACAATAATTACCCAAAAAGGAGCCAATTATGGACCACAAAAACCTTTATACTTCAATTATACCAAATTAGGTGTAATCAGACTCATTATGACCCATGTAACCAATTGTGACGTATTAGACTCGTTAGGCAGCCACAAACCCCTTATACACACTAAGGCCAAAATTATCAAAATAGGAGACATTACAGACTATAAACACCTGTTATACATCAATTACACCAAATTAGGTCTAATCAGACTCATTATGACCCACTCACTCCCATTATGATCAATTAGACTCGTTTGAGAGGCACAAACCCCTTATACACAATAAGACAATAATTACCCAAAAAGGAGCCAATTATGGACCACAAAACCTGTTATACTTAAATTACACCAAATTAGGTCTAATCAGACTCATTATGACCCACGTAACCAATTGTGACCTATTAGACTCGTTAGGCAGCCACAAACCCCTTATACACATTAAGGCCAAAATTATCAAAATAGGAGACATTACAGACCATAAACACCTGTTATACCTCAATTACACCAAATTAGATCTAATCAGGCTCATTTTGACCCATTTACTCCCATTATGATCAATTAGACTCGTTAAAGAGCCACAAACCACTTATACCCAATAAGACAAAAATTACCCAAAAAGGAGCCAATTATGGACCACAAAAACCTGTCCCACTTCAATTACACCAAATTAGGTCTAATCAGACTCATTATGACCCATGTAACCAATTGTGACCTATTAGACTCGTTAGGAAGCCACAAAGCCCTTATATACACACTAAGACCAAAATTATCAAAATAGGAGACATTACATACCATAAACACCTGTTATACCTCAATTACATTAAATTTGGTCTAATCAGACTCATTATGACCCATGTAACCAATTGAGACCAATTAGACTCGTTAGGCAGCCACAAACCCCTTATACACACTAAGACCAAAATTATCAAAATAGGAGACATTACAGACCATAAACACACTCAATTATACCAAATTAGGTCTAATCAGACTCATTATGACCCATTTACTACCATTATGATCAATTAGACTCGTTAGAGAGCCACAAAACCCATATACCCAATAAGACAAAAATTACTCAAAAAGGAGCCAATTATGGACCACAAAAACCTGTTCCACTTCAATTACACCAAATTAGGTCTAATCAGACACATTATGACCGATGTAACCAATTGTGACCTATTAGACTCGTTAGGAAGCCCCAAACCCCTTATACACACTAAGACCAAAATTATCAAAATAGGAGACATTACAGACCATAAGCACCTGTTATACCTCAATTACACCAAATTTGGTCTAATCAGACTCATTATAACCCATGTAACCGATTTTTAGACTCGTTAGGCAGCCACAAACCCTTTATTCACACTAAGACCAAAATTATCAAAATAGGAGACATTACAGACCATAAACACATGTTATACCTCAATTACACCAAATTAGGTTTAATCAGACTCAATATGACCCATTCACTCCCATTATGATCAATTAGACTCGTTAGAGAGCCACAAACCCCTTATACCCAATAAGACAAAAATTACCCAAACAATTATGGACCACAAAAACCTGTTATACTTCAATTACACCAAATTAGGTCTAATCAGACTCATTATGACCCATGTAACCAATTGTGACCTATTAGACTCGTTAGGAAGCCACAAACCCCTTATACAAACTAAGACCAAAATTATCAAAATAGGAGACATTACAGACCATAAACACCTGTTATACCTCAACTACAACAAATTTGGTCTAATCAGACTCATTATGACCCATGTAACCAATTTTGACCAATTAGACTCGCTAGGCAGCCACACACCCCTTATACACACTAAGACCAAAATTATCAAAATAGGAGACATTACAGACCATAAACACCTGTTATACCTTAATTACATCAAATTTGGTCTAATCAAACTCATTATGACCCATGTAACCGATTTTGACCAATTAGACTCGCTAGGTAGCCACAAACCCCTTATTCACACTAAGACCATATTTATCAAAATAGGAGACATTACAGACCATAAACACCTGTTAAACATCAATTACACCAAATTAGGTCTAATCAGACTCATTATGACCCATGTAACAAATTGTGACCAATTAGACTCGTTAGGCAGCCACAAACCCCTTATACACACTAAGACCAAAATTATCAAAATAGGAGACATTAGAGACCATAAACACCTGTTATACCTCAATTACACCAAATTAGATCTAATCAGGCTCATTTTGACAAATTTACTCCCATAATGATCATTTAGACTTGTTAGAGAGCCACAAACCCCTTATACCCAATAAGACAAAAATTACCCAAAAAGGAGCCAATTATGGACCACAAAAACCTGTTCCACTTCAATTACACCAAATTAGGTCTAATCGGACTCATTATGACCCATGTAACCAATTGTGACCTATTAGACTCGTTAGGAAGCCACATACCCCTTATACACACTAAGACCATATTTATCAAAATAGGAGACATTACAGACCATAAACACACTCAATTATACCAAATTAGGTCTAATCAGACTCATTATGACCCATTTACTACCATTATGATCAATTAGACTCGTTAGAGAGCCACAAACCCCATATACCCAATAAGACAAAAATTACCCAAAAAGGAGCCAATTATGGACCACAAAAACCTGTTCCACTTCAATTACACCAAATTAGGTCTAATCGGACACATTATGACCCATGTAACCAATTGTGACCTATTAGACTCGTTAGGAAGCCCCAAACCCCTTATACACACTAAGACCAAAATTATCAAAATAGGAGACATTACAGACCATAAACACCTGTTATACCTCAATTTCACCAAATTTGGTCTAATCAGACTCATTATGACCCATGTAACCGATTTTGATCTAATTAGACTCGTTAGGCAGCCACAAACCCTTTATTCACACTACGACCAAAATTATCAAAATAGGAGACATTACAGACCATAAACACCTGTTATACCTCAATTACACCAAATTAGGTTTAATCAGACTCATTATGACCCATTCACTCCCATTATGATCAATTAGACTCGTTAGAGAGCTACAAACCCCTTATACCCAATAAGACAAAAATTACCCAAAAAGGAGCCAATTATGGACCACAAAAATCTGTTATACTTTAATTACACCAAATTAGGTCTAATCTGACTCATTATGACCCATGTAACCAATTGTGACCTATTAGACTCATTAGGAAGCCACAAATCCCTTATACAAACTAAGACCAAAATTATTAAAATAGGAGACATTACAGACCATAAACACCTGTTATACCTCAACTACACCAAATTTGGTCTAATCAGACTCATTATGACCCATGTAACCGATTTTGACCAATTAGACTCGCTAGGCAGCCACACACCCCTTATACACACTAAGACCAAAATTATCAAAATAGGAGACATTACAGACCATAAACACCTGTTATACCTTAATTACATCAAATTTAGTCTAATCAAATTCATTATGACCCATGTAACCGATTTTGACCAATTAGACTCGCTAGGTAGCCACAAACCCCTTATTCACACTAAGACTATATTTATCAAAATAGGAGACATTACAGACCATAAACATATGTTATACATCAATTACACCAAATTAGGTCTAATCAGACTCATTATGACCCACTCACTCCCATTATGATCAATTAGACTCGTTAGAGAGGCACAAACCCCTTATACCCAATAAGACAATAATTACCCAAAAAGGAGCCAATTATGGACCACAAAAACCTGTTATACTTACACCAAATTAGGTCTAATCAGACTCATTATGACCCACGTAACCAATTGTGACCTATTAGACTCGTTAGGCAGCCACAAACCCCTTATACACATTAAGGCCAAAACTATCAAAATAGGAGACATTATAGACCATAAAACACCTGTTATACTTCAATTATACAAAATTAGATCTAATCAGGCTCATTTTGACCCATTTACTCCCATTATGATCAATTAGACTTGTTAGAGAGCCACAAACCCCTTATACCCAATAAGACAAAAATTACCCAAAAAGGAGCCAATTATGGACCACAAAAACCTGTTCCACTTCAATTACACCAAATTAGGTCTAATCGGACTCATTATGACCCATGTAACCAATTGTGACCTATTAGACTCGTTAGGAAGCCACAAACCCCTTATACACACTAAGACCATATTTATCAAAATAGGAGACATTACAGACAATAAACACCTGTTATACATCAATTACACCAAATTAGGTCTAATCATACTCATTATGACCCACTCACTCCCATTATGACCTATTAGACTCGTTAGGCAGCCACAAACCCCTTATACTAAGGCTAAAATTATCAAAATAGGAGACATTACAGACCATAAACACCTGTTATACATCAATTACACTAAATTAGGTCTAATCAGACTTATTATGACCCACTCACTCCCATTATGGTCAATTAGACTCGTTAGAGAGCCACAAACCCCTTATACCCAATAAGACAATAATTACCCAAAAAGGAGCCAATTATGGACCACAAAAACCTTTATACTTCAATTATACCAAATTAGGTGTAATCAGACTCATTATGACCCATGTAACCAATTGTGACGTATTAGACTCGTTAGGCAGCCACAAACCCCTTATACACACTAAGGCCAAAATTATCAAAATAGGAGACATTACAGACCATAAACGCCTGTTATACATCAATTACACCAAATTAGGTCTAATCAGACTCATTATGACCCACTCACTCCCATTATGATCAATTAGACTCGTTAGAGAGGCACAAACCCCTTATACCCAATAAGACAATAATTACCCAAAAAGGAGCCAATTATGGACCACAAAAACCTGTTATACTTACACCAAATTAGGTCTAATCAGACTCATTATGACCCACGTAACCAATTGTGACCTATTAGACTCGTTAGGCAGCCACAAACCCCTTATACACATTAAAGCCAAAATTATCAAAATAGGAGACATTATAGACCATAAAACACCTGTTATACTTCAATTATACAAAATTAGATCTAATCAGGCTCATTTTGACCCATTTACTCCCATTATGATCAATTAGACTTGTTAGAGAGCCACAAACCCCTTATACCCAATAAGACAAAAATTACCCAAAAAGGAGCCAATTATGGACCACAAAAACCTGTTCCACTTCAATTACACCAAATTAGGTCTAATCGGACTCATTATGACCCATGTAACCAATTGTGACCTATTAGACTCGTTAGGAAGCCACAAACCCCTTATACACACTAAGACCATATTTATCAAAATAGGAGACATTACAGACAATAAACACTTGTTATACATCAATTACACCAAATTAGGTCTAATCATACTCATTATGACCCACTCACTCCCATTATGACCTATTAGACTCGTTAGGCAGCCACAAACCCCTTATACTAAGGCTAAAATTATCAAAATAGGAGACATTACAGACCATAAACACCTGTTATACATCAATTACACTAAATTAGGTCTAATCAGACACATTATGACCGATGTAACCAATTGTGACCTATTAGACTCGTTAGGAAGCCCCAAACCCCTTATACACACTAAGACCAAAATTATCAAAATAGGAGACATTACAGACCATAAGCACCTGTTATACCTCAATTACACCAAATTTGGTCTAATCAGACTCATTATAACCCATGTAACCGATTTTTAGACTCGTTAGGCAGCCACAAACCCTTTATTCACACTAAGACCAAAATTATCAAAATAGGAGACATTACAGACCATAAACACATGTTATACCTCAATTACACCAAATTAGGTTTAATCAGACTCAATATGACCCATTCACTCCCATTATGATCAATTAGACTCGTTAGAGAGCCACAAACCCCTTATACCCAATAAGACAAAAATTACCCAAACAATTATGGACCACAAAAACCTGTTATACTTCAATTACACCAAATTAGGTCTAATCAGACTCATTATGACCCATGTAACCAATTGTGACCTATTAGACTCGTTAGGAAGCCACAAACCCCTTATACAAACTAAGACCAAAATTATCAAAATAGGAGACATTACAGACCATAAACACCTGTTATACCTCAACTACAACAAATTTGGTCTAATCAGACTCATTATGACCCATGTAACCAATTTTGACCAATTAGACTCGCTAGGCAGCCACACACCCCTTATACACACTAAGACCAAAATTATCAAAATAGGAGACATTACAGACCATAAACACCTGTTATACCTTAATTACATCAAATTTGGTCTAATCAAACTCATTATGACCCATGTAACCGATTTTGACCAATTAGACTCGCTAGGTAGCCACAAACCCCTTATTCACACTAAGACCATATTTATCAAAATAGGAGACATTACAGACCATAAACACCTGTTAAACATCAATTACACCAAATTAGGTCTAATCAGACTCATTATGACCCATGTAACAAATTGTGACCAATTAGACTCGTTAGGCAGCCACAAACCCCTTATACACACTAAGACCAAAATTATCAAAATAGGAGACATTAGAAACCATAAACACCTGTTATACCTCAATTACACCAAATTAGATCTAATCAGGCTCATTTTGACAAATTTACTCCCATAATGATCATTTAGACTTGTTAGAGAGCCACAAACCCCTTATACCCAATAAGACAAAAATTACCCAAAAAGGAGCCAATTATGGACCACAAAAACCTGTTCCACTTCAATTACACCAAATTAGGTCTAATCGGACTCATTATGACCCATGTAACCAATTGTGACCTATTAGACTCGTTAGGAAGCCACATACCCCTTATACACACTAAGACCATATTTATCAAAATAGGAGACATTACAGACCATAAACACACTCAATTATACCAAATTAGGTCTAATCAGACTCATTATGACCCATTTACTACCATTATGATCAATTAGACTCGTTAGAGAGCCACAAACCCCATATACCCAATAAGACAAAAATTACCCAAAAAGGAGCCAATTATGGACCACAAAAACCTGTTCCACTTCAATTACACCAAATTAGGTCTAATCGGACACATTATGACCCATGTAACCAATTGTGACCTATTAGACTCGTTAGGAAGCCCCAAACCCCTTATACACACTAAGACCAAAATTATCAAAATAGGAGACATTACAGACCATAAACACCTGTTATACCTCAATTTCACCAAATTTGGTCTAATCAGACTCATTATGACCCATGTAACCGATTTTGATCTAATTAGACTCGTTAGGCAGCCACAAACCCTTTATTCACACTACGACCAAAATTATCAAAATAGGAGACATTACAGACCATAAACACCTGTTATACCTCAATTACACCAAATTAGGTTTAATCAGACTCATTATGACCCATTCACTCCCATTATGATCAATTAGACTCGTTAGAGAGCTACAAACCCCTTATACCCAATAAGACAAAAATTACCCAAAAAGGAGCCAATTATGGACCACAAAAATCTGTTATACTTTAATTACACCAAATTAGGTCTAATCTGACTCATTATGACCCATGTAACCAATTGTGACCTATTAGACTCATTAGGAAGCCACAAATCCCTTATACAAACTAAGACCAAAATTATTAAAATAGGAGACATTACAGACCATAAACACCTGTTATACCTCAACTACACCAAATTTGGTCTAATCAGACTCATTATGACCCATGTAACCGATTTTGACCAATTAGACTCGCTAGGCAGCCACACACCCCTTATACACACTAAGACCAAAATTATCAAAATAGGAGACATTACATACCATAAACACCTGTTATACCTTAATTACATCAAATTTAGTCTAATCAAATTCATTATGACCCATGTAACCGATTTTGACCAATTAGACTCGCTAGGTAGCCACAAACCCCTTATTCACACTAAGACTATATTTATCAAAATAGGAGACATTACAGACCATAAACATATGTTATACATCAATTACACCAAATTAGGTCTAATCAGACTCATTATGACCCACTCACTCCCATTATGATCAATTAGACTCGTTAGAGAGGCACAAACCCCTTATACCCAATAAGACAATAATTACCCAAAAAGGAGCCAATTATGGACCACAAAAACCTGTTATACTTACACCAAATTAGGTCTAATCAGACTCATTATGACCCACGTAACCAATTGTGACCTATTAGACTCGTTAGGCAGCCACAAACCCCTTATACACATTAAGGCCAAAACTATCAAAATAGGAGACATTATAGACCATAAAACACCTGTTATACTTCAATTATACAAAATTAGATCTAATCAGGCTCATTTTGACCCATTTACTCCCATTATGATCAATTAGACTTGTTAGAGAGCCACAAACCCCTTATACCCAATAAGACAAAAATTACCCAAAAAGGAGCCAATTATGGACCACAAAAACCTGTTCCACTTCAATTACACCAAATTAGGTCTAATCGGACTCATTATGACCCATGTAACCAATTGTGACCTATTAGACTCGTTAGGAAGCCACAAACCCCTTATACACACTAAGACCATATTTATCAAAATAGGAGACATTACAGACAATAAACACCTGTTATACATCAATTACACCAAATTAGGTCTAATCATACTCATTATGACCCACTCACTCCCATTATGACCTATTAGACTCGTTAGGCAGCCACAAACCCCTTATACTAAGGCTAAAATTATCAAAATAGGAGACATTACAGACCATAAACACCTGTTATACATCAATTACACTAAATTAGGTCTAATCAGACTCATTATGACCCACTCACTCCCATTATGGTCAATTAGACTCGTTAGAGAGCCACAAACCCCTTATACCCAATAAGACAATAATTACCCAAAAAGGAGCCAATTATGGACCACAAAAACCTTTATACTTCAATTATACCAAATTAGGTGTAATCAGACTCATTATGACCCATGTAACCAATTGTGACGTATTAGACTCGTTAGGCAGCCACAAACCCCTTATACACACTAAGGCCAAAATTATCAAAATAGGAGACATTACAGACCATAAACGCCTGTTATACATCAATTACACCAAATTAGGTCTAATCAGACTCATTATGACCCACTCACTCCCATTATGATCAATTAGACTCGTTAGAGAGGCACAAACCCCTTATACCCAATAAGACAATAATTACCCAAAAAGGAGCCAATTATGGACCACAAAAACCTGTTATACTTACACCAAATTAGGTCTAATCAGACTCATTATGACCCACGTAACCAATTGTGACCTATTAGACTCGTTAGGCAGCCACAAACCCCTTATACACATTAAAGCCAAAATTATCAAAATAGGAGACATTATAGACCATAAAACACCTGTTATACTTCAATTATACAAAATTAGATCTAATCAGGCTCATTTTGACCCATTTACTCCCATTATGATCAATTAGACTTGTTAGAGAGCCACAAACCCCTTATACCCAATAAGACAAAAATTACCCAAAAAGGAGCCAATTATGGACCACAAAAACCTGTTCCACTTCAATTACACCAAATTAGGTCTAATCGGACTCATTATGACCCATGTAACCAATTGTGACCTATTAGACTCGTTAGGAAGCCACAAACCCCTTATACACACTAAGACCATATTTATCAAAATAGGAGACATTACAGACAATAAACACTTGTTATACATCAATTACACCAAATTAGGTCTAATCATACTCATTATGACCCACTCACTCCCATTATGACCTATTAGACTCGTTAGGCAGCCACAAACCCCTTATACTAAGGCTAAAATTATCAAAATAGGAGACATTACAGACCATAAACACCTGTTATACATCAATTACACTAAATTAGGTCTAATCAGACACATTATGACCGATGTAACCAATTGTGACCTATTAGACTCGTTAGGAAGCCCCAAACCCCTTATACACACTAAGACCAAAATTATCAAAATAGGAGACATTACAGACCATAAGCACCTGTTATACCTCAATTACACCAAATTTGGTCTAATCAGACTCATTATAACCCATGTAACCGATTTTTAGACTCGTTAGGCAGCCACAAACCCTTTATTCACACTAAGACCAAAATTATCAAAATAGGAGACATTACAGACCATAAACACATGTTATACCTCAATTACACCAAATTAGGTTTAATCAGACTCAATATGACCCATTCACTCCCATTATGATCAATTAGACTCGTTAGAGAGCCACAAACCCCTTATACCCAATAAGACAAAAATTACCCAAACAATTATGGACCACAAAAACCTGTTATACTTCAATTACACCAAATTAGGTCTAATCAGACTCATTATGACCCATGTAACCAATTGTGACCTATTAGACTCGTTAGGAAGCCACAAACCCCTTATACAAACTAAGACCAAAATTATCAAAATAGGAGACATTACAGACCATAAACACCTGTTATACCTCAACTACAACAAATTTGGTCTAATCAGACTCATTATGACCCATGTAACCAATTTTGACCAATTAGACTCGCTAGGCAGCCACACACCCCTTATACACACTAAGACCAAAATTATCAAAATAGGAGACATTACAGACCATAAACACCTGTTATACCTTAATTACATCAAATTTGGTCTAATCAAACTCATTATGACCCATGTAACCGATTTTGACCAATTAGACTCGCTAGGTAGCCACAAACCCCTTATTCACACTAAGACCATATTTATCAAAATAGGAGACATTACAGACCATAAACACCTGTTAAACATCAATTACACCAAATTAGGTCTAATCAGACTCATTATGACCCATGTAACAAATTGTGACCAATTAGACTCGTTAGGCAGCCACAAACCCCTTATACACACTAAGACCAAAATTATCAAAATAGGAGACATTAGAAACCATAAACACCTGTTATACCTCAATTACACCAAATTAGATCTAATCAGGCTCATTTTGACAAATTTACTCCCATAATGATCATTTAGACTTGTTAGAGAGCCACAAACCCCTTATACCCAATAAGACAAAAATTACCCAAAAAGGAGCCAATTATGGACCACAAAAACCTGTTCCACTTCAATTACACCAAATTAGGTCTAATCGGACTCATTATGACCCATGTAACCAATTGTGACCTATTAGACTCGTTAGGAAGCCACATACCCCTTATACACACTAAGACCATATTTATCAAAATAGGAGACATTACAGACCATAAACACACTCAATTATACCAAATTAGGTCTAATCAGACTCATTATGACCCATTTACTACCATTATGATCAATTAGACTCGTTAGAGAGCCACAAACCCCATATACCCAATAAGACAAAAATTACCCAAAAAGGAGCCAATTATGGACCACAAAAACCTGTTCCACTTCAATTACACCAAATTAGGTCTAATCGGACACATTATGACCCATGTAACCAATTGTGACCTATTAGACTCGTTAGGAAGCCCCAAACCCCTTATACACACTAAGACCAAAATTATCAAAATAGGAGACATTACAGACCATAAACACCTGTTATACCTCAATTTCACCAAATTTGGTCTAATCAGACTCATTATGACCCATGTAACCGATTTTGATCTAATTAGACTCGTTAGGCAGCCACAAACCCTTTATTCACACTACGACCAAAATTATCAAAATAGGAGACATTACAGACCATAAACACCTGTTATACCTCAATTACACCAAATTAGGTTTAATCAGACTCATTATGACCCATTCACTCCCATTATGATCAATTAGACTCGTTAGAGAGCTACAAACCCCTTATACCCAATAAGACAAAAATTACCCAAAAAGGAGCCAATTATGGACCACAAAAATCTGTTATACTTTAATTACACCAAATTAGGTCTAATCTGACTCATTATGACCCATGTAACCAATTGTGACCTATTAGACTCATTAGGAAGCCACAAATCCCTTATACAAACTAAGACCAAAATTATTAAAATAGGAGACATTACAGACCATAAACACCTGTTATACCTCAACTACACCAAATTTGGTCTAATCAGACTCATTATGACCCATGTAACCGATTTTGACCAATTAGACTCGCTAGGCAGCCACACACCCCTTATACACACTAAGACCAAAATTATCAAAATAGGAGACATTACATACCATAAACACCTGTTATACCTTAATTACATCAAATTTAGTCTAATCAAATTCATTATGACCCATGTAACCGATTTTGACCAATTAGACTCGCTAGGTAGCCACAAACCCCTTATTCACACTAAGACTATATTTATCAAAATAGGAGACATTACAGACCATAAACATATGTTATACATCAATTACACCAAATTAGGTCTAATCAGACTCATTATGACCCACTCACTCCCATTATGATCAATTAGACTCGTTAGAGAGGCACAAACCCCTTATACCCAATAAGACAATAATTACCCAAAAAGGAGCCAATTATGGACCACAAAAACCTGTTATACTTACACCAAATTAGGTCTAATCAGACTCATTATGACCCACGTAACCAATTGTGACCTATTAGACTCGTTAGGCAGCCACAAACCCCTTATACACATTAAGGCCAAAACTATCAAAATAGGAGACATTATAGACCATAAAACACCTGTTATACTTCAATTATACAAAATTAGATCTAATCAGGCTCATTTTGACCCATTTACTCCCATTATGATCAATTAGACTTGTTAGAGAGCCACAAACCCCTTATACCCAATAAGACAAAAATTACCCAAAAAGGAGCCAATTATGGACCACAAAAACCTGTTCCACTTCAATTACACCAAATTAGGTCTAATCGGACTCATTATGACCCATGTAACCAATTGTGACCTATTAGACTCGTTAGGAAGCCACAAACCCCTTATACACACTAAGACCATATTTATCAAAATAGGAGACATTACAGACAATAAACACCTGTTATACATCAATTACACCAAATTAGGTCTAATCATACTCATTATGACCCACTCACTCCCATTATGACCTATTAGACTCGTTAGGCAGCCACAAACCCCTTATACTAAGGCTAAAATTATCAAAATAGGAGACATTACAGACCATAAACACCTGTTATACATCAATTACACTAAATTAGGTCTAATCAGACTCATTATGACCCACTCACTCCCATTATGGTCAATTAGACTCGTTAGAGAGCCACAAACCCCTTATACCCAATAAGACAATAATTACCCAAAAAGGAGCCAATTATGGACCACAAAAACCTTTATACTTCAATTATACCAAATTAGGTGTAATCAGACTCATTATGACCCATGTAACCAATTGTGACGTATTAGACTCGTTAGGCAGCCACAAACCCCTTATACACACTAAGGCCAAAATTATCAAAATAGGAGACATTACAGACCATAAACGCCTGTTATACATCAATTACACCAAATTAGGTCTAATCAGACTCATTATGACCCACTCACTCCCATTATGATCAATTAGACTCGTTAGAGAGGCACAAACCCCTTATACCCAATAAGACAATAATTACCCAAAAAGGAGCCAATTATGGACCACAAAAACCTGTTATACTTACACCAAATTAGGTCTAATCAGACTCATTATGACCCACGTAACCAATTGTGACCTATTAGACTCGTTAGGCAGCCACAAACCCCTTATACACATTAAAGCCAAAATTATCAAAATAGGAGACATTATAGACCATAAAACACCTGTTATACTTCAATTATACAAAATTAGATCTAATCAGGCTCATTTTGACCCATTTACTCCCATTATGATCAATTAGACTTGTTAGAGAGCCACAAACCCCTTATACCCAATAAGACAAAAATTACCCAAAAAGGAGCCAATTATGGACCACAAAAACCTGTTCCACTTCAATTACACCAAATTAGGTCTAATCGGACTCATTATGACCCATGTAACCAATTGTGACCTATTAGACTCGTTAGGAAGCCACAAACCCCTTATACACACTAAGACCATATTTATCAAAATAGGAGACATTACAGACAATAAACACTTGTTATACATCAATTACACCAAATTAGGTCTAATCATACTCATTATGACCCACTCACTCCCATTATGACCTATTAGACTCGTTAGGCAGCCACAAACCCCTTATACTAAGGCTAAAATTATCAAAATAGGAGACATTACAGACCATAAACACCTGTTATACATCAATTACACTAAATTAGGTCTAATCAGACTCATTATGACCCACTCACTCCCATTATGGTCAATTAGACTCGTTAGAGAGGCACAAACCCCTTATACCCAATAAGACAATAATTACCCAAAAAGGAGCCAATTATGGACCACAAAAACCTGTTATACTTAAATTACACCAAATTAGGTCTAATCAGACTCATTATGACCCACGTAACCAATTGTGACCTATTAGACTCGTTAGGCAGCCACAAACCCCTTATACACATTAAGGCCAAAATTACAAAATAGGAGACATTATAGGCCATAAAACACCTGTTATACTTCAATTACACCAAATTAGATCTAATCAGGCTCATTTTGACCCATTTACTCCCATTATGATCAATTAGACTTGTTAGAGAGCCACAAACCCCTTATAACCCAATAAGACAAAAATTACCCAAAAAGGAGCCAATTATGGACCACCAAAACCTGTTCCACTTCAATTACACCAAATTAGGTCTAATCGGACTCATTATGACCCATGTAACCAATTGTGACCTATTAGACTCGTTAGGAAGCCACATACCCCTTATACACACTAAGACCATATTTATCAAAATAGTAGACATTATAGACCATAAACACCTGTTATACATCAATTACCCCAAATTAGGTCTAATCAGACTCGTTATGACCCACTCACTCCCATTATGATCAATTAGACTCGTTAAAGAGCCACAAACCACTTATACCCAATAAGACAAAAATTACCCAAAAAGGAGCCAATTATGGACCATAAAAACCTGTTCCACTTCAATTACACCAAATTAGGTCTAATCAGACTCATTATGACCCATGTAACCAATTGTGACCTATTAGACTCGTTAGGAAGCCACAAAGCCCAATACACACTAAGACCAAAATTATCAGAATAGGAGACATTACATACCATAAACACCTGTTATACCTTAATTACATTAAATTTGGTCTAATCAGACTCATTATGACCCATGTAACCAATTGTGACCAATTAGACTCGTTAGGCAGCCACAAACCCCTTATACACACTAAGACCAAAATTATCAAAATAGGAGACATTACAGACCATAAACACACTCAATTATACCAAATTAGGTCTAATCAGACTCATTATGACCCATTTACTACCATTATGATCAATTAGACTCGTTAGAGAGCCACAAACCCCATATACCCAATAAGACAAAAATTACCCAAAAAGGAGCCAATTATGGACCACAAAAACCTGTTCCACTTCAATTACACCAAATTAGGTCTAATCAGACACATTATGACCCATGTAACCAATTGTGACCTATTAGACTCATTAGGAAGCCCCAAACCCCTTATACACACTAAGGCCAAAATTATCAAAATAGGAGACATTACAGACCATAAACACCTGTTATACCTCAATTACACCAAATTAGATCTAATCCGGCTCATTTTGACCCATTTACTCCCATTATGATCAATTAGACTTGTTAGAGATCCACAAACCCCTTATACCCAATAAGACAAAAATTACCCAAAAAGGAGCCAATTATGGACCACAAAAACCTGTTCCACTTCAATTACATCAAATTAGGTCTAATCAGACTCATTATGACCCATGTAACCAATTGTGACCTATTAGACTCGTTAGGAAGCCACAAACCCCTTATACACACTAAGACCATATTTATCAAAATAGGAGACATTACAGACCATAAACACCTGTTATACATCAATTACACCAAATTAGGTCTAATCAGACTCATTATGACCCACTCACTCCCATTATGACCTATTAGACTCGTTAGGCAGCCACAAACCCCTTATACTAAGGCTAAAATTATCAAAATAGGAGACATTACAGACCATAAACACCTGTTATACATCAATTACACCAAATTAGGTCTAATCAGACTCATTATGACCCACTCACTCCCATTATGATCAATTAGACTCGTTAGAGAGCCACAAACCCCTTATACCCAATAAGACAATAATTACCCAAAAAGGACCCAATTATGGACCACAAAAACCTTTATACTTCAATTATACCAAATTAGGTGAAATCAGACTCATTATGACCCATGTAACCAATTGTGACGTATTGGACTCGTTAGGCAGCCACAAACCCCTTATACACACTAAGGCCAAAATTATCAAAATAGGAGACATTACAGACAATAAACACCTGTTATACATCAATTACACCAAATTAGGTCTAATCAGACTCATTATGACCCACTCACTCCCATTATGATCAATTAGACTCGTTAGAGAGGCACAAACCCCTTATACCCAATAAGACAATAATTACCCAAAAAGGAGCCAATTATGGACCACAAAAATCTGTTATACTTAAATTACACCAAATTAGGTCTAATCAGACACATTATGTCCCACGTAACCAATTGTGACCTATTAGAATCGTTAGGCAGCCACAAACCCCTTATACACATTAAGGCCAAAATTATCAAAATAGGAGACATTATAGGCCATAAAACACCTGTTATACTTCAATTACACCAAATTAGATCTAATCAGGCTCATTTTGACCCATTTACTCCCATTATTATCAATTAGACTTGTTAGAGAGCCACAAACCCCTTATACCCAATAAGACAAAAATTACCCAAAAAGGAGCCAATTATGGACCACCAAAACCTGTTCCACTTCAATTACACCAAATTAGGTCTAATCGGACTCATTATGACCCATGTAACCAATTGTGACCTATTAGACTCGTTTGGAAGCCACATACCCCTTATACACACTAAGACCATATTTATCAAAATAGTAGACATTGTAGACCATAAACACCTGTTATACATCAATTACACCAAATTAGGTCTAATCAGACTCGTTATGACCCACTCACTCCCATTATGATCAATTAGACTCGTTAAAGAGCCACAAACCACTTATACCCAATAAGACAAAAATTACCCAAAAAGGAGCCAATTATGGACCACAAAAACCTGTTCCACTTCAATTACACCAAATTAGGTCTAATCAGACTCATTATGACCCATGTAACCAATTGTGACCTATTAGACTCGTTAGGAAGCCACAAAGCCCAATACACACTAAGACCAAAATTATCAGAATAGGAGACATTACATACCATAAACACCTGTTATACCTCAATTACATTAAATTAGGTCTAATCAGACTCATTATGACCCACTCACTCCCATTATGATCAATTAGACTCGTTAGAGAGCCACAAACCCCTTATACCCAATAAGACAATAATTACCCAAAAAGGAGCCAATTATGGACCACAAAAACCTTTATACTTCAATTATACCAAATTAGGTGTAATCAGACTCATTATGACCCATGTAACCAATTGTGACGTATTAGACTCGTTAGGCAGCCACAAACCCCTTATACACACTAAGGCCAAAATTATCAAAATACACATTACAGACCATAAACGCCTGTTATACATCAATTACACCAAATTAGGTCTAATCAGACTCATTATGACCCACTCACTCCCATTATGATCAATTAGACTCGTTAAAGAGCCACAAACCCCTTATACCCAATAAGACAAAAATTACCCAAAAATGAGCCAATTATGGACCACAAAAACCTGTTCCACTTCAATTACACCAAATTAGGTCTAATCAGACTCATTATGACCCATGTAACCAATTGTGACCTATTAGACTCGTTAGGAAGCCACAAACCCCTTATACACACTAAGACCATATTTATCAAAATAGGAGACATTACAGACCATAAACACCTGTTATACATCAATTACACCAAATTAGGTCTAATCAGACTCATTATGACCCACTCACTCCCATTATGATCAATTAGAGTCGTTAGAGAGCCACAAACCCATTATACCCAATAAGACAATAATTACCCAAAAAGGAGCCAATTATGGACCACAAAAACCTTTATACTTCAATTATACCAAATTAGGTGTAATCAGACTCATTATGACCCATGTAACCAATTGTGAGCTATTAGACTCGTTAGGCAGCCACAAACCCCTTATACACACTACGGCCAAAATTATCAAAATAGGAGACATTACAGACAATAAACACCTGTTATACATCAATTACTCCAAATTAGGTCTAATCATACTCAGTATGACCCACTCACTCCCATTATGACCTATTAGACTCGTTAGGCAGCCACAAACCCCTTATACTAAGGCTAAAATTATCAAAATAGGAGACATTACAGACCATAAACACCTGTTATACATCAATTACACCAAATTAGGTCTAATCAGACTCATTATGACCCACTCACTCCCATTATGGTCAATTAGACTCGTTAGAGAGCCACAAACCCCTTATACCCAATAAGACAATAATTACCCAAAAAGGAGCCAATTATGGACCACAAAAACCTTTATACTTCAATTATACCAAATTAGGTGTAATCAGACTCATTATGACCCATGTAACCAATTGTGACGTATTAGACTCGTTAGGCAGCCACAAACCCCTTATACACACTAAGGCCAAAATTATCAAAATAGGAGACATTACAGACCATAAACACCTGTTATACATCAATTACACCAAATTAGGTCTAATCAGACTCATTATGACCCACTCACTCCCATTATGATCAATTAGACTCGTTAGAGAGGCACAAACCCCTTATACCCAATAAGACAATAATTACCCAAAAAGGAGCCAATTATGGACCACAAAAACCTGTTATACTTAAATTACACCAAATTAGGTCTAATCAGACTCATTATGACCCACGTAACCAATTGTGACCTATTAGACTCGTTAGGCAGCCACAAACCCCTTATACACATTAAGGCCAAAATTATCAAAATAGGAGACATTATAGACCATAAAACACCTGTTATACTTCAATTACACCAAATTAGATCTAATCAGGCTCATTTTGACCCATTTACTCCCATTATGATCAATTAGACTTGTTAGAGAGCCACAAACCCCTTATACCCAATAAGACAAAAATTACCCAAAAAGGAGCCAATTATGGACCACAAAAACCTGTTCCACTTCAATTACACCAAATTAGGTCTAATCGGACTCATTATGACCCATGTAACCAATTGTGACCTATTAGACTCGTTAGGAAGCCACAAACCCCTTATACACACTAAGACGATATTTATCAAAATAGGAGACATTACAGACAATAAACACCTGTTATACATCAATTACACCAAATTAGGTCTAATCATACTCATTATGACCCACTCACTCCCATTATGACCTATTAGACTCGTTAGGCAGCCACAAACCCCTTATACTAAGTCTAAAATTATCAAAATAGGAGACATTACAGACCATAAACACCTGTTATACATCAATTACACCAAATTAGGTCTAATCAGACTCATTATGACCCACTCACTCCCATTATGGTCAATTAGACTCGTTTGAGAGCCACAAACCCCTTATACCCAATAAGACAATAATTACCCAAAAAGGAGCCAATTATGGACCACAAAAACCTTTATACTTCAATTATACCAAATTAGGTGTAATCAGACTCATTATGACCCACTCACTCCCATTATGACCTATTAGACTCGTTAGGCAGCCACAAACCCCTTATACTAAGGCTAAAATTATCAAAATAGGAGACATTACAGACCATAAACACCTGTTATACATCAATTGCACCAAATTAGGTCTAATCAGACTCATTATGACCCACTCACTCCCATTATGATCAATTAGACTCGTTAGAGAGCCACAAACCCCTTATACCCAATAAGACAATAATTACCCAAAAAGGAGCCAATTATGGACCACAAAAACCTTTATACTTCAATTATACCAAATTAGGTGTAATCAGACTCATTATGACCCATGTAACCAATTGTGACGTATTAGACTCGTTAGGCAGCCACAAACCCCTTATACACACTAAGGCCAAAATTATCAAAATAAGAGACATTACAGACCATAAACGCCTGTTATACATCAATTACACCAAATTAGGCCTAATCAGACTCATTATGACCCACTCACTCCCATTATGATCAATTAGACTCGTTAAAGAGCCACAAACCCCTTATACCCAATAAGACAAAAATTACCCAAAAATGAGCCAATTATAGACCACAAAAACCTGTTCCACTTCAATTACACCAAATTAGGTCTAATCAGACTCATTATGACCCATGTAACCAAATTAGGTCTAATCAAACTCCTAATTACACCAAATTAGGTCTAATCAGACTCATTATGACCCATGTAACCAATTGTGACCTATTAGACTCGTTAGGAAGCCACAAACCCCTTATACACACTAAGACCATATTTATCAAAATAGGAGACATTACAGACCATAAACACCTGTTATACATCAATTACACCAAATTAGGTCTAATCAGACTCATTATGACCCACTCACTCCCATTATGATCAATTAGACTCGTTAGAGAGCCACAAACCCATTATACCCAAAAAGACAATAATTACCCAAAAAGGAGCCAATTATGGACCACAAAAACCTTTATACTTCAATTATACCAAATTAGGTGTAATCAGACTCATTATGACCCATGTAACCAATTGTGACCTATTAGACTCGTTAGGCAGCCACAAACCCCTTATACACACTACGGCCAAAATTATCAAAATAGGAGACATTACAGACAATAAACACCTGTTATACATCAATTACACCAAATTAGGTCTAATCATACTCAGTATGACCCACTCACTCCCATTATGACCTATTAGACTCGTTAGGCAGCCACAAACCCCTTATACTAAGGCTAAAATTATCAAAATAGGAGACATTACAGACCATAAACACCTGTTATACATCAATTACACCAAATTAGGTCTAATCAGACTCATTATGACCCACTCACTCCCATTATGGTCAATTAGACTCGTTAGAGAGCCACAAACCCCTTATACCCAATAAGACAATAATTACCCAAAAAGGAGCCAATTATGGACCACAAAAACCTTTATACTTCAATTATACCAAATTAGGTGTAATCAGACTCATTATGACCCATGTAACCAATTGTGACGTATTAGACTCGTTAGGCAGCCACAAACCCCTTATACACACTAAGGCCAAAATTATCAAAATAGGAGACATTACAGACCATAAACACCTGTTATACATCAATTACACCAAATTAGGTCTAATCAGACTCATTATGACCCACTCACTCCCATTATGATCAATTAGAGTCGTTAGAGAGGCACAAACCCCTTATACCCAATAAGACAATAATTACCCAAAAAGGAGCCAATTATGGACCACAAAAACCTGTTATACTTAAATTACACCAAATTAGGTCTAATCAGACTCATTATGACCCACGTAACCAATTGTGACCTATTAGACTCGTTAGGCAGCCACAAACCCCTTATACACATTAAGGCCAAAATTATCAAAATTGGAGACATTATAGACCATAAAACACCTATTATACTTCAATTACACCAAATTAGATCTAATCAGGCTCATTTTGACCCATTTACTCCCATTATAATCAATTAGACTTGTTAGAGAGCCACAAACCCCTTATACCCAATAAGACAAAAATTACCCAAAAAGGAGCCAATTATGGACCACAAAAACCTGTTCCACTTCAATTACACCAAATTAGGTCTAATCGGACTCATTATGACCCGTGTAACCAATTGTGACCTATTAGACTCGTTAGGAAGCCACAAACCCCTTATACACACTAAGACCATATTTATCAAAATAGGAGACATTACAGACAATAAACACCTGTTATACATCAATTACACCAAATTAGGTCTAATCATACTCATTATGACCCACTCACTCCCATTATGACCTATTAGACTCGTTAGGCAGCCACAAACCCCTTATACTAAGGCTAAAATTATCAAAATAGGAGACATTACAGACCATAAACACCTGTTATACATCAATTACACCAAATTAGGTCTAATCAGACTCATTATGACCCACTCACTCCCATTATGGTCAATTAGACTCGTTAGAGAGCCACAAACCCCTTATACCCAATAAGACAATAATTACCCAAAAAGGAGCCAATTATGGACCACAAAAACCTTTATACTTCAATTATACCAAATTAGGTGTAATCAGACTCATTATGACCCATGTAATCAATTGTGACGTATTAGACTCGTTAGGCAGCCACAAACCCCTTTATACACACTAAGGCCAAAATTATCAAAATAGGAGACATTACAGACCATAAACACCTGTTATACATCAATTACACCAAATTAGGTCTAATCAGACTCATTATGACCCACTCACTCCCATTATGATCAATTAGACTCGTTAGAGAGGCACAAACCCCTTATACCCAATAAGACAATAATTACCCAAAAAGGAGCCAATTATGGACCACAAAAACCTGTTATACTTAAATTACACCAAATTAGGTCTAATCAGACTCATTATGACCCACGTAACCAATTGTGACCTATTAGACTCGTTAGGCAGCCACAAACCCCTTATACACATTAAGGCCAAAATTATCAAAATAGGAGACATTATAGGCCATAAAACACCTGTTATACTTCAATTACACCAAATTAGATCTAATCAGGGTCATTTTGACCCATTTACTCCCATTATGATCAATTAGACTTGTTAGAGAGCCACAAACCCAAAAGACAAAAATTACCCAAAAATGAGCCAATTATGGACCACAAAAACCTGTTCCACTTCAATTACACCAAATTAGGTCTAATCAGACTCATTATGACCCATGTAACCAATTGTGACCTATTAGACTCGTTAGGAAGCCACAAACCCCTTATACACACTAAGACCATATTTATCAAAATAGGAGACATTACAGACCATAAACACCTGTTATACATCAATTACACCAAATTAGGTCTAATCAGACTCATTATGACCCACTCACTCCCATTATGATCAATTAGACTCGTTAGAGAGCCACAAACCCATTATACCTAATAAGACAATAATTACCCAAAAAGGAGCCAATTATGGACCACAAAAACCTTTATACTTCAATTATACCAAATTAGTTGTAATCAGACTCATTATGACCCATGTAACCAATTGTGACCTATTAGACTCGTTAGGCAGCCACAAACCCCTTATACACACTACGGCCAAAATTATCAAAATAGGAGACATTACAGACAATAAACACCTGTTATACATCAATTACACCAAATTAGGTCTAATCATACTCATTATGACCCACTCACTCCCATTATGACCTATTAGACTCGTTAGGCAGCCACAAACCCCTTATACTAAGGCTAAAATTATCAAAATAGGAGACATTACAGACCATAAACACCTGTTATACATCAATTACACCAAATTAGGTCTAATCAGACTCATTATGACCCACTCACTCCCATTATGGTCAATTAGACTCGTTAGAGAGCCACAAACCCCTTATACCCAATAAGACAATAATTACCCAAAAAGGAGCCAATTATGGACCACAAAAACCTGTTATACTTAAATTACCCCAAATTAGGTCTAATCAGACTCATTATGACCCACGTAACCAATTGTGACCTATTAGACTCGTTAGGCAGCCACAAACCCCTTATACACATTAAGGCCAAAATTATCAAAATAGGAAACATTATAGACCATAAAATACCTATTATACTTCAATTACACCAAATTAGATCTAATCAGGCTCGTTTTGACCCATTTACTCCCATTATGATCAATTAGACTTGTTAGAGAGCCACAAACCCCTTATACCCAATAAGACAAAAATTACCCAAAAAGGAGCCAATTATGGACCACAAAAACCTGTTCCACTTCAATCACACCAAATTAGGTCTAATCGGACTCATTATGACCCGTGTAACCAATTGTGACCTATTAGACTCGTTAGGAAGCCACAAACCCCTTATACACACTAAGACCATATTTATCAAAATATGAGACATTACAGACAATAAACACCTGTTATACATCAATTACACCAAATTAGGTCTAATCATACTCATTATGACCCACTCACTCCCATTATGACCTATTAGACTCGTTAGGCAGCTACAAACCCCTTATACTAAGTCTAAAATTATCAAAATAGGAGACATTACAGACCATAAACACCTGTTATACATCAATTACACCAAATTAGGTGTAATCAGACTCATTATGACCCACTCACTCCCATTATGGTCAATTAGACTCGTTAGAGAGCCACAAACCCCTTATACCCAATAAGACAATAATTACCCAAAAAGGAGCCAATTATGGACCACAAAAACCTTTATACTTCAATTATACCAAATTAGGTGTAATCAGACTCATTATGACCCATGTAATCAATTGTGACGTATTAGACTCGTTAGGCAGCCACAAACCCCTTATACACACTAAGGCCAAAATTATCAAAATAGGAGACATTACAGACCATAAACACCTGTTATACATCAATTACACCAAATTAGGTCTAATCAGACTCATTATGACCCACTCACTCCCATTATGATCAATTAGACTCGTTAGAGAGGCACAAACCCCTTATACCCAATAAGACAATAATTACCCAAAAAGGAGCCAATTATGGACCACAAAAACCTGTTATACTTAAATTACCCCAAATTAGGTCTAATCAGACTCATTATGACCCACGTAACCAATTGTGACCTATTAGACTCGTTAGGCAACCACAAACCCCTTATACACATTAAGGCCAAAATTATCAAAATAGGAAACATTATAGACCATAAAATACCTATTATACTTCAATTACACCAAATTAGATCTAATCAGGCTCGTTTTGACCCATTTACTCCCATTATGATCAATTAGACTTGTTAGAGAGCCACAAACCCCTTATACCCAATAAGACAAAAATTACCCAAAAAGGAGCCAATTATGGACCACAAAAACCTGTTCCACTTCAATCACACCAAATTAGGTCTAATCGGACTCATTATGACCCGTGTAACCAATTGTGACCTATTAGACTCGTTAGGAAGCCACAAACCCCTTATACACACTAAGACCATATTTATCAAAATATGAGACATTACAGACAATAAACACCTGTTATACATCAATTACACCAAATTAGGTCTAATCATACTCATTATGACCCACTCACTCCCATTATGACCTATTAGACTCGTTAGGCAGCCACAAACCCCTTATACTAAGTCTAAAATTATCAAAATAGGAGACATTACAGACCATAAACACCTGTTATACATCAATTACACCAAATTAGGTGTAATCAGACTCATTATGACCCACTCACTCCCATTATGGTCAATTAGACTCGTTAGAGAGCCACAAACCCCTTATACCCAATAAGACAATAATTACCCAAAAAGGAGCCAATTATGGACCACAAAAACCTTTATACTTCAATTATACCAAATTAGGTGTAATCAGACTCATTATGACCCATGTAATCAATTGTGACGTATTAGACTCGTTAGGCAGCCACAAACCCCTTATACACACTAAGGCCAAAATTATCAAAATAGGAGACATTACAGACCATAAACACCTGTTATACATCAATTACACCAAATTAGGTCTAATCAGACTCATTATGACCCACTCACTCCCATTATGATCAATTAGACTCGTTAGAGAGGCACAAACCCCTTATACCCAATAAGACAATAATTACCCAAAAAGGAGCCAATTATGGACCACAAAAACCTGTTATACTTAAATTACACCAAATTAGGTCTAATCAGACTCATTATGACCCACGTAACCAATTGTGACCTATTAGACTCGTTAGGCAGCCACAAACCCCTTATACACATTAAGGCCAAAATTATCAAAATAGGAGACATTATAGGCCATAAAACACCTGTTATACTTCAATTACACCAAATTAGATCTAATCAGGGTCATTTTGACCCATTTACTCCCATTATGATCAATTAGACTTGTTAGAGAGCCACAAACCCATAAGACAAAAATTACCCAAAAATGAGCCAATTATGGACCACAAAAACCTGTTCCACTTCAATTACACCAAATTAGGTCTAATCAGACTCATTATGACCCATGTAACCAATTGTGACCTATTAGACTCGTTAGGAAGCCACAAACCCCTTATACACACTAAGACCATATTTATCAAAATAGGAGACATTACAGACCATAAACACCTGTTATACATCAATTACACCAAATTAGGTCTAATCAGACTCATTATGACCCACTCACTCCCATTATGATCAATTAGACTCGTTAGAGAGCCACAAACCCATTATACCCAATAAGACAATAATTACCCAAAAAGGAGCCAATTATGGACCACAAAAACCTTTATACTTCAATTATACCAAATTAGTTGTAATCAGACTCATTATGACCCATGTAACCAATTGTGACCTATTAGACTCGTTAGGCAGCCACAAACCCCTTATACACACTACGGCCAAAATTATCAAAATAGGAGACATTACAGACAATAAACACCTGTTATACATCAATTACACCAAATTAGGTCTAATCATACTCATTATGACCCACTCACTCCCATTATGACCTATTAGACTCGTTAGGCAGCCACAAACCCCTTATACTAAGGCTAAAATTATCAAAATAGGAGACATTACAGACCATAAACACCTGTTATACATCAATTACACCAAATTAGGTCTAATCAGACTCATTATGACCCACTCACTCCCATTATGGTCAATTAGACTCGTTAGAGAGCCACAAACCCCTTATACCCAATAAGACAATAATTACCCAAAAAGGAGCCAATTATGGACCACAAAAACCTGTTATACTTAAATTACCCCAAATTAGGTCTAATCAGACTCATTATGACCCACGTAACCAATTGTGACCTATTAGACTCGTTAGGCAGCCACAAACCCCTTATACACATTAAGGCCAAAATTATCAAAATAGGAAACATTATAGACCATAAAATACCTATTATACTTCAATTACACCAAATTAGATCTAATCAGGCTCGTTTTGACCCATTTACTCCCATTATGATCAATTAGACTTGTTAGAGAGCCACAAACCCCTTATACCCAATAAGACAAAAATTACCCAAAAAGGAGCCAATTATGGACCACAAAAACCTGTTCCACTTCAATCACACCAAATTAGGTCTAATCGGACTCATTATGACCCGTGTAACCAATTGTGACCTATTAGACTCGTTAGGAAGCCACAAACCCCTTATACACACTAAGACCATATTTATCAAAATATGAGACATTACAGACAATAAACACCTGTTATACATCAATTACACCAAATTAGGTCTAATCATACTCATTATGACCCACTCACTCCCATTATGACCTATTAGACTCGTTAGGCAGCCACAAACCCCTTATACTAAGTCTAAAATTATCAAAATAGGAGACATTACAGACCATAAACACCTGTTATACATCAATTACACCAAATTAGGTGTAATCAGACTCATTATGACCCACTCACTCCCATTATGGTCAATTAGACTCGTTAGAGAGCCACAAACCCCTTATACCCAATAAGACAATAATTACCCAAAAAGGAGCCAATTATGGACCACAAAAACCTTTATACTTCAATTATACCAAATTAGGTGTAATCAGACTCATTATGACCCATGTAATCAATTGTGACGTATTAGACTCGTTAGGCAGCCACAAACCCCTTATACACACTAAGGCCAAAATTATCAAAATAGGAGACATTACAGACCATAAACACCTGTTATACATCAATTACACCAAATTAGGTCTAATCAGACTCATTATGACCCACTCACTCCCATTATGATCAATTAGACTCGTTAGAGAGGCACAAACCCCTTATACCCAATAAGACAATAATTACCCAAAAAGGAGCCAATTATGGACCACAAAAACCTGTTATACTTAAATTACCCCAAATTAGGTCTAATCAGACTCATTATGACCCACGTAACCAATTGTGACCTATTAGACTCGTTAGGCAGCCACAAACCCCTTATACACATTAAGGCCAAAATTATCAAAATAGGAAACATTATAGACCATAAAATACCTATTATACTTCAATTACACCAAATTAGATCTAATCAGGCTCGTTTTGACCCATTTACTCCCATTATGATCAATTAGACTTGTTAGAGAGCCACAAACCCCTTATACCCAATAAGACAAAAATTACCCAAAAAGGAGCCAATTATGGACCACAAAAACCTGTTCCACTTCAATCACACCAAATTAGGTCTAATCGGACTCATTATGACCCGTGTAACCAATTGTGACCTATTAGACTCGTTAGGAAGCCACAAACCCCTTATACACACTAAGACCATATTTATCAAAATATGAGACATTACAGACAATAAACACCTGTTATACATCAATTACACCAAATTAGGTCTAATCATACTCATTATGACCCACTCACTCCCATTATGACCTATTAGACTCGTTAGGCAGCCACAAACCCCTTATACTAAGTCTAAAATTATCAAAATAGGAGACATTACAGACCATAAACACCTGTTATACATCAATTACACCAAATTAGGTGTAATCAGACTCATTATGACCCACTCACTCCCATTATGGTCAATTAGACTCGTTAGAGAGCCACAAACCCCTTATACCCAATAAGACAATAATTACCCAAAAAGGAGCCAATTATGGACCACAAAAACCTTTATACTTCAATTATACCAAATTAGGTGTAATCAGACTCATTATGACCCATGTAATCAATTGTGACGTATTAGACTCGTTAGGCAGCCACAAACCCCTTATACACACTAAGGCCAAAATTATCAAAATAGGAGACATTACAGACCATAAACACCTGTTATACATCAATTACACCAAATTAGGTCTAATCAGACTCATTATGACCCACTCACTCCCATTATGATCAATTAGACTCGTTAGAGAGGCACAAACCCCTTATACCCAATAAGACAATAATTACCCAAAAAGGAGCCAATTATGGACCACAAAAACCTGTTATACTTAAATTACCCCAAATTAGGTCTAATCAGACTCATTATGACCCACGTAACCAATTGTGACCTATTAGACTCGTTAGGCAGCCACAAACCCCTTATACACATTAAGGCCAAAATTATCAAAATAGGAAACATTATAGACCATAAAATACCTATTATACTTCAATTACACCAAATTAGATCTAATCAGGCTCGTTTTGACCCATTTACTCCCATTATGATCAATTAGACTTGTTAGAGAGCCACAAACCCCTTATACCCAATAAGACAAAAATTACCCAAAAAGGAGCCAATTATGGACCACAAAAACCTGTTCCACTTCAATCACACCAAATTAGGTCTAATCGGACTCATTATGACCCGTGTAACCAATTGTGACCTATTAGACTCGTTAGGAAGCCACAAACCCCTTATACACACTAAGACCATATTTATCAAAATATGAGACATTACAGACAATAAACACCTGTTATACATCAATTACACCAAATTAGGTCTAATCATACTCATTATGACCCACTCACTCCCATTATGACCTATTAGACTCGTTAGGCAGCCACAAACCCCTTATACTAAGTCTAAAATTATCAAAATAGGAGACATTACAGACCATAAACACCTGTTATACATCAATTACACCAAATTAGGTGTAATCAGACTCATTATGACCCACTCACTCCCATTATGGTCAATTAGACTCGTTAGAGAGCCACAAACCCCTTATACCCAATAAGACAATAATTACCCAAAAAGGAGCCAATTATGGACCACAAAAACCTTTATACTTCAATTATACCAAATTAGGTGTAATCAGACTCATTATGACCCATGTAATCAATTGTGACGTATTAGACTCGTTAGGCAGCCACAAACCCCTTATACACACTAAGGCCAAAATTATCAAAATAGGAGACATTACAGACCATAAACACCTGTTATACATCAATTACACCAAATTAGGTCTAATCAGACTCATTATGACCCACTCACTCCCATTATGATCAATTAGACTCGTTAGAGAGGCACAAACCCCTTATACCCAATAAGACAATAATTACCCAAAAAGGAGCCAATTATGGACCACAAAAACCTGTTATACTTAAATTACACCAAATTAGGTCTAATCAGACTCATTATGACCCACGTAACCAATTATGACCTATTAGACTCGTTAGGCAGCCACAAACCCCTTATACACGTTAAGGCCAAAATTATCAAAATAGGAGACATTATAGGCCATAAAACACCTGTTATACTTCAATTACACCAAATTAGATCTAATCAGGGTCATTTTGACCCATTTACTCCCATTATGATCAATTAGACTTGTTAGAGAGCCACAAACCCATAAGACAAAAATTACCCAAAAATGAGCCAATTATGGACCACAAAAACCTGTTCCACTTCAATTACACCAAATTAGGTCTAATCAGACTCATTATGACCCATGTAACCAATTGTGACCTATTAGACTCGTTAGGAAGCCACAAACCCCTTATACACACTAAGACCATATTTATCAAAATAGGAGACATTACAGACCATAAACACACAGTATACATCAATTACACCAAATTAGGTCTAATCAGACTCATTATGACCCACTCACTCCCATTATGATCAATTAGACTTGTTAGAGAGCCACAAACCCATTATACCCAATAAGACAATAATTACCCAAAAAGGAGCCAATTATGGACCACAAAAACCTTTATACTTCAATTATACCAAATTAGTTGTAATCAGACTCATTATGACCCATGTAACCAATTGTGACCTATTAGACTCGTTAGGCAGCCACAAACCCCTTATACACACTACGGCCAAAATTATCAAAATTGGAGACATTACAGACAATAAACACCTGTTATACATCAATTACACCAAATTAGGTCTAATCATACTCATTATGACCCACTCACTCCCATTATGACCTATTAGACTCGGTAGGCAGCCACAAACCCCTTATACTAAGGCTAAAATTATCAAAATAGGAGACATTACAGACCATAAACACCTGTTATACATCAATTACACCAAATTAGGTCTAATCAGACTCATTATGACCCACTCACTCCCATTATGGTCAATTAGACTCGTTAGAGAGCAACAAACCCCTTATACCCAATAAGACAATAATTACCCAAAAAGGAGCCAATTATGGACCACAAAAACCTTTATACTTCAATTATACCAAATTAGGTCTAATCAGACTCATTATGACCCATGTAACCAATTGTGACCTATTAGACTCGTTAGGAAGCCACAAACCCCTTATACACACTAAGACCATATTTATCAAAATAGGAGACATTACAGACCATAAACACCTGTTATACATCAATTACACCAAATTAGGTCTAATCAGACTCATTATGACCCACTCACTCCCATTATGATCAATTAGACTCGTTAGAGAGCCACAAACCCATTATACCCAATAAGACAATAATTACCCAAAAAGGAGCCAATTATGGACCACAAAAACCTTTATACTTCAATTATACCAAATTAGTTGTAATCAGACTCATTATGACCCATGTAACCAATTGTGACCTATTAGACTCGTTAGGCAGCCACAAACCCCTTATACACACTACGGCCAAAATTATCAAAATAGGAGACATTACAGACAATAAACACCTGTTATACATCAATTACACCAAATTAGGTCTAATCATACTCATTATGACCCACTCACTCCCATTATGACCTATTAGACTCGTTAGGCAGCCACAAACCCCTTATACTAAGGCTAAAATTATCAAAATAGGAGACATTACAGACCATAAACACCTGTTATACATCAATTACACCAAATTAGGTCTAATCAGACTCATTATGACCCACTCACTCCCATTATGGTCAATTAGACTCGTTAGAGAGCCACAAACCCCTTATACCCAATAAGACAATAATTACCCAAAAAGGAGCCAATTATGGACCACAAAAACCTTTATACTTCAATTATACCAAATTAGGTGTAATCAGACTCATTATGACCCATGTAACCAATTGTGACGTATTAGACTCGTTAGGCAGCCATAAACCCCTTATACACACTAAGGCCAAAATTATCAAAATATGAGACATTACAGACCATAAACACCTGTTATACATCAATTACACCAAATTAGGTCTAATTAGACTCATTATGACCCACTCACTCCCATTATGATCAATTAGACTCGTTAGAGAGGCACAAACCCCTTATACCCAATAAGACAATAATTACCCAAAAAGGAGCCAATTATGGACCACAAAAACCTGTTATACTTAAATTACACCAAATTAGGTCTAATCAGACTCATTATGACCCACGTAACCAATTGTGACCTATTTAGACTCGTTAGGCAGCCACAAACCCCTTATACACATTAAGGCCAAAATTATCAAAATAGGAAACATTATAGACCATAAAACACCTATTATACTTCAATTACACCAAATTAGATCTAATCAGGCTCATTTTGACCCATTTACTCCCATTATGATCAATTAGACTTGTTAGAGAGCCACAAACCCCTTATACCCAATAAGACAAAAATTACCCAAAAAGGAGCCAATTATGGACCACAAAAACCTGTTCCACTTCAATTACACCAAATTAGGTCTAATCAGACACATTATGACCCATGTGACCAATTGTGACCTATTAGACTCGTTAGGAAGCCACAAACCCCTTATACACACTAAGACCATATTTATCAAAATAGGAGACATTACAGACCATAAACACCTGTTATACATCAATTACACCAAATTAGGTCTAATCAGACTCATTATGACCCACTCACTCCCATTATGGTCAATTAGACTCGTTAGAGAGCCACAAACCCCTTATACCCAATAAGACAATAATTACCCAAAAAGGAGCCAATTATGGACCACAAAAACCTTTATACTTCAATTATACCAAATTAGGTGTAATCAGACTCATTATGACCCATGTAACCAATTGTGACGTATTAGACTCGTTAGGCAGCCACAAACCCCTTATACACACTAAGGCCAAAATTATCAAAATAGGAGACATTACAGACCATAAACACCTGTTATACATCAATTACACCAAATTAGGTCTAATCAGACTCATTATGACCCACTCACTCCCATTATGATCAATTAGACTCGTTAGAGAGGCACAAACCCCTTATACCCAATAAGACAATAATTACCCAAAAAGGAGCCAATTATGGACCACAAAAACCTGTTATACTAAAATTACCCCAAATTAGGTCTAATCAGACTCATTATGACCCACGTAACCAATTGTGACCTATTAGACTCGTTAGGCAGCCACAAACCCCTTATACACATTAAGGCCAAAATTATCAAAATAGGAAACATTATAGACCATAAAACACCTATTATACTTCAATTACACCAAATTAGATCTAATCAGGCTCGTTTTGACCCATTTACTCCCATTATGATCAATTAGACTTGTTAGAGAGCCACAAACCCCTTATACCCAATAAGACAAAAATTACCCAAAAAGGAGCCAATTATGGACCACAAAAACCTGTTATACTTAAATTACACCAAATTAGGTCTAATCAGACTCATTATGACCCACGTAACCAATTGTGACCTATTAGACTCGTTAGGCAGCCACAAACCCCTTATACACATTAAGGCCAAAATTATCAAAATAGGAAACATTATAGACCATAAAACACCTATTATACTTCAATTACACCAAATTAGATCTAATCAGGCTCATTTTGACCCATTTACTCCCATTATGATCAATTAGACTTGTTAGAGAGCCACAAACCCCTTATACCCAATAAGACAAAAATTACCCAAAAAGGAGCCAATTATGGACCACAAAAACCTGTTCCACTTCAATTACACCAAATTAGGTCTAATCAGACACATTATGACCCATGTAACCAATTGTGACCTATTAGACTCGTTAGGAAGCCACAAACCCCTTATACACACTAAGACCATATTTATCAAAATAGGAGACATTACAGACCATAAACACCTGTTATACATCAATTACACCAAATTAGGTCTAATCAGACTCATTATGACCCACTCACTCCCATTATGGTCAATTAGACTCGTTAGAGAGCCACAAACCCCTTATACCCAATAAGATAATAATTACCCAAAAAGGAGCCAATTATGGACCACAAAAACCTTTATACTTCAATTATACCAAATTAGGTGTAATCAGACTCATTATGACCCATGTAACCAATTGTGACGTATTAGACTCGTTAGGCAGCCACAAACCCCTTATACACACTAAGGCCAAAATTATCAAAATAGGAGACATTACAGACCATAAACACCTGTTATACATCAATTACACCAAATTAGGTCTAATCAGACTCATTATGACCCACTCACTCCCATTATGATCAATTAGACTCGTTAGAGAGGCACAAACCCCTTATACCCAATAAGACAATAATTACCCAAAAAGGAGCCAATTATGGACCACAAAAACCTGTTATACTTAAATTACCCCAAATTAGGTCTAATCAGACTCATTATGACCCACGTAACCAATTGTGACCTATTAGACTCGTTAGGCAGCCACAAACCCCTTATACACATTAAGGCCAAAATTATCAAAATAGGAAACATTATAGACCATAAAACACCTATTATACTTCAATTACACCAAATTAGATCTAATCAGGCTCGTTTTGACCCATTTACTCCCATTATGATCAATTAGACTTGTTAGAGAGCCACAAACCCCTTATACCCAATAAGACAAAAATTACCCAAAAAGGAGCCAATTATGGACCACAAAAACCTGTTCCACTTCAATCACACCAAATTAGGTCTAATCGGACTCATTATGACCCGTGTAACCAATTGTGACCTATTAGACTCGTTAGGAAGCCACAAACCCCTTATACACACTAAGACCATATTTATCAAAATATGAGACATTACAGACAATAAACACCTGTTATACATCAATTACACCAAATTAGGTCTAATCATACTCATTATGACCCACTCACTCCCATTATGACCTATTAGACTCGTTAGGCAGCCACAAACCCCTTATACTATGTCTAAAATTATCAAAATAGGTGACATTACAGACCATAAACACCTGTTATACATCAATTACACCAAATTAGGTGTAATCAGACTCATTATGACCCACTCACTCCCATTATGGTCAATTAGACTCGTTAGAGAGCCACAAACCCCTTATACCCAATAAGACAATAATTACCCAAAAAGGAGCCAATTATGGACCACAAAAACCTTTATACTTCAATTATACCAAATTAGGTGTAATCAGACTCATTATGACCCATGTAATCAATTGTGACGTATTAGACTCGTTAGGCAGCCACAAACCCCTTATACACACTAAGGCCAAAATTATCAAAATAGGAGACATTACAGACCATAAACACCTGTTATACATCAATTACACCAAATTAGGTCTAATCAGACTCATTATGACCCACTCACTCCCATTATGATCAATTAGACTCGTTAGAGAGGCACAAACCCCTTATACCCAATAAGACAATAATTACCCAAAAAGGAGCCAATTATGGACCACAAAAACCTGTTATACTTAAATTACACCAAATTAGGTCTAATCAGACTCATTATGACCCACGTAACCAATTGTGACCTATTAGACTCGTTAGGCAGCCACAAACCCCTTATACACATTAAGGCCAAAATTATCAAAATAGGAGACATTATAGGCCATAAAACACCTGTTATACTTCAATTACACCAAATTAGATCTAATCAGGGTCATTTTGACACATTTACTCCCATTATGATCAATTAGACTTGTTAGAGAGCCACAAACCCCTTATACCCAATAAGACAAAAATTACCCAAAAAGGAGCCAATTATGGACCACAAAAACCTGTTCCACTTCAATCACACCAAATTAGGTCTAATCGGACTCATTATGACCCGTGTAACCAATTGTGACCTATTAGACTCGTTAGGAAGCCACAAACCCCTTATACACACTAAGACCATATTTATCAAAATATGAGACATTACAGACAATAAACACCAGTTATACATCAATTACACCAAATTAGGTCTAATCATACTCATTATGACCCACTCACTCCCATTATGACCTATTAGACTCGTTAGGCAGCCACAAACCCCTTATACTAAGTCTAAAATTATCAAAATAGGAGACATTACAGACCATAAACACCTGTTATACATCAATTACACCAAATTAGGTGTAATCAGACTCATTATGACCCACTCACTCCCATTATGGTCAATTAGACTCGTTAGAGAGCCACAAACCCCTTATACCCAATAAGACAATAATTACCCAAAAAGGAGCCAATTATGGACCACAAAAACCTTTATACTTCAATTATACCAAATTAGGTGTAATCAGACTCATTATGACCCATGTAATCAATTGTGACGTATTAGACTCGTTAGGCAGCCACAAACCCCTTATACACAGTAAGGCCAAAATTATCAAAATAGGAGACATTACAGACCATAAACACCTGTTATACATCAATTACACCAAATTAGGTCTAATCAGACTCATTATGACCCACTCACTCCCATTATGATCAATTAGACTCGTTAGAGAGGCACAAACCCCTTATACCCAATAAGACAATAATTACCCAAAAAGGAGCCAATTATGGACCACAAAAACCTGTTATACTTAAATTACACCAAATTAGGTCTAATCAGACTCATTATGACCCACGTAACCAATTGTGACCTATTAGACTCGTTAGGCAGCCACAAACCCCTTATACACATTAAGGCCAAAATAATCAAAATAGGAAACATTATAGACCATAAAACACCTATTATACTTCAATTACACCAAATTAGATCTAATCAGGCTCATTTTGACCCATTTACTCCCATTATGATCAATTAGACTTGTTAGAGAGCCACAAACCCCTTATACCCAATAAGACAAAAATTACCCAAAAAGGAGCCAATTATGGACCACAAAAACCTGTTCCACTTCAATCACACCAAATTAGGTCTAATCGGACTCATTATGACCCGTGTAACCAATTGTGACCTATTAGACTCGTTAGGAAGCCACAAACCCCTTATACACACTAAGACCATATTTATCAAAATATGAGACATTACAGACAATAAACACCTGTTATACATCAATTACACCAAATTAGGTCTAATCATACTCATTATAACCCACTCACTCCCATTATGACCTATTAGACTCGTTAGGCAGCCACAAACCCCTTATACTAAGTCTAAAATTATCAAAATAGGAGACATTACAGACCATAAACACCTGTTATACATCAATTACACCAAATTAGGTCTAATCAGACTCATTATGACCCACTCACTCCCATTATGGTCAATTAGACTCGTTAGAGAGCCACAAACCCCTTATACCCAATAAGACAATAATTACCCAAAAAGGAGCCAATTATGGACCACAAAAACCTTTATACTTCAATTATACCAAATTAGGTGTAATCAGACTCATTATGACCCATGTAATCAATTGTGACGTATTAGACTCGTTAGGCAGCCACAAACCCCTTATACACACTAAGGCCAAAATTATCAAAATAGGAGACATTACAGACCATAAACACCTGTTATACATCAATTACACCAAATTAGGTCTAATCAGACTCATTATGACCCACTCACTCCCATTATGATCAATTAGACTCGTTAGAGAGGCACAAACCCCTTATACCCAATAAGACAATAATTACCCAAAAAGGAGCCAATTATGGACCACAAAAACCTGTTATACTTAAATTACACCAAATTAGGTCTAATCAGACTCATTATGACCCACGTAACCAATTGTGACCTATTAGACTCGTTAGGCAGCCACAAACCCCTTATACACATTAAGGCCAAAATTATCAAAATAGGAGACATTATAGGCCATAAAACACCTGTTATACTTCAATTACACCAAATTAGATCTAATCAGGGTCATTTTGACACATTTACTCCCATTATGATCAATTAGACTTGTTAGAGAGCCACAAACCCCTTATACCCAATAAGACAAAAATTACCCAAAAAGGAGCCAATTATGGACCACAAAAACCTGTTCCACTTCAATCACACCAAATTAGGTCTAATCGGACTCATTATGACCCGTGTAACCAATTGTGACCTATTAGACTCGTTAGGAAGCCACAAACCCCTTATACACACTAAGACCATATTTATCAAAATATGAGACATTACAGACAATAAACACCAGTTATACATCAATTACACCAAATTAGGTCTAATCATACTCATTATGACCCACTCACTCCCATTATGACCTATTAGACTCGTTAGGCAGCCACAAACCCCTTATACTAAGTCTAAAATTATCAAAATAGGAGACATTACAGACCATAAACACCTGTTATACATCAATTACACCAAATTAGGTGTAATCAGACTCATTATGACCCACTCACTCCCATTATGGTCAATTAGACTCGTTAGAGAGCCACAAACCCCTTATACCCAATAAGACAATAATTACCCAAAAAGGAGCCAATTATGGACCACAAAAACCTTTATACTTCAATTATACCAAATTAGGTGTAATCAGACTCATTATGACCCATGTAATCAATTGTGACGTATTAGACTCGTTAGGCAGCCACAAACCCCTTATACACAGTAAGGCCAAAATTATCAAAATAGGAGACATTACAGACCATAAACACCTGTTATACATCAATTACACCAAATTAGGTCTAATCAGACTCATTATGACCCACTCACTCCCATTATGATCAATTAGACTCGTTAGAGAGGCACAAACCCCTTATACCCAATAAGACAATAATTACCCAAAAAGGAGCCAATTATGGACCACAAAAACCTGTTATACTTAAATTACACCAAATTAGGTCTAATCAGACTCATTATGACCCACGTAACCAATTGTGACCTATTAGACTCGTTAGGCAGCCACAAACCCCTTATACACATTAAGGCCAAAATAATCAAAATAGGAAACATTATAGACCATAAAACACCTATTATACTTCAATTACACCAAATTAGATCTAATCAGGCTCATTTTGACCCATTTACTCCCATTATGATCAATTAGACTTGTTAGAGAGCCACAAACCCCTTATACCCAATAAGACAAAAATTACCCAAAAAGGAGCCAATTATGGACCACAAAAACCTGTTCCACTTCAATCACACCAAATTAGGTCTAATCGGACTCATTATGACCCGTGTAACCAATTGTGACCTATTAGACTCGTTAGGAAGCCACAAACCCCTTATACACACTAAGACCATATTTATCAAAATATGAGACATTACAGACAATAAACACCTGTTATACATCAATTACACCAAATTAGGTCTAATCATACTCATTATAACCCACTCACTCCCATTATGACCTATTAGACTCGTTAGGCAGCCACAAACCCCTTATACTAAGTCTAAAATTATCAAAATAGGAGACATTACAGACCATAAACACCTGTTATACATCAATTACACCAAATTAGGTCTAATCAGACTCATTATGACCCACTCACTCCCATTATGGTCAATTAGACTCGTTAGAGAGCCACAAACCCCTTATACCCAATAAGACAATAATTACCCAAAAAGGAGCCAATTATGGACCACAAAAACCTTTATACTTCAATTATACCAAATTAGGTGTAATCAGACTCATTATGACCCATGTAACCATTTGTGACGTATTAGACTCGTTAGGCAGCCACAAACCCCTTATACACACTAAGGCCAAAATTATCAAAATAGGAGACATTACAGACCATAAACACCTGTTATACATCAATTACACCAAATTAGGTCTAATCAGACTCATTATGACCCACTCACTTCCATTATGATCAATTAGACTCGTTAGAGAGGCAGAAACCCCTTATACCCAATAAGACAATAATTACCCAAAAAGGAGCCAATTATGGACCACAAAAACCTGTTATACTTAAATTACACCAAATTAGGTCTAATCAGACTCATTATGACCCACGTAACCAATTGTGACCTATTAGACTCGTTAGGCAGCCACAAACCCCTTATACACATTAAGGCCAAAATTATCAAAATAAGAGACATTATAGGCCATAAAACACCTGTTATACTTCAATTACACAAAATTAGATCTAATCAGGGTCATTTTGACCCATTTACTCCCATTATGATCAATTAGACTTGTTAGAGAGCCACAAACCCCTTATACCCAATAAGACAAAAATTACCCAAAAGGGAGCCAATTATGGACCACAAAAACCTGTTCCACTTCAATTACACCAAATTAGGTCTAATCGGACTCATTATGACCCATGTAACCAATTGTGACCTATTAGACTCGTTAGGAAGCCACATACCCCTTATACACACTAAGACCATATTTATCAAAATAGTAGACATTATAGACCATAAACACCTGTTATACATCAATTACACCAAATTAGGTCTAATCAGACTCATTATGACCCACTCACTCCCATTATGATCAATTAGACTCGTTAGAGAGCCACAAACCCCACATACCCAATAAGACAAAAATTACCCAAAAAGGAGCCAATTATGGACCACAAAAACCTGTTCCACTTCAATTACACCAAATTAGGTCTAATCAGACACATTATGACCCATGTAACCAATTGTGACCTATTAGACTCATTAGGAAGCCCCAAACCCCTAATACACACTAAGACCAAAATTATCAAAATAGGAGACATTACAGACCATAAACACCTGTTATACCTCAATTACACCAAATTTGGTCTAATCAGACTCATTATGACCCATGTAACCAATTGTGACCTATTAGACTCGTTAGGAAGCCACAAACCCCTTATACAAACTAAGACCAAAATTATCAAAGTAGGAGACATTACAGACCATAAACACCTGTTATACCTCAATTACACCAAATTTGTTCTAATCAGAATCATTATGACCCATGTAACCGATTTTGACCAATTAGACTTGCTAGGCAGCCACAAACCCCTTATACACACTAAGACCAAAATTATCAAAATAGGAGACATTACAGACCATAAACACATGTTATACATCAATTACACCAAATTAGGTCTAATCAGACTCATTATGACCCACTCACTCCCATTGTGATCAATTAGACTCGTTAGAGAGGCACAAACCCCTTATACCCAATAAGACAATAATTACCCAAAAAGGAGCCAATTATGGACCACAAAAACCAGTTATACTTAAATTACACCAAATTAGGTCTAATCAGACTCATTATGACCCACGTAACCAATTGTGACCTATTACACTCGTTAGGAAGCCACAAACCCCTTATACACACTAAGACCATATCTATCAAAATAGGAGACATTACAGACCATAAACACCTATTATACAACAATTACACCAAATTAGGTCTAATCAGACTCATTATGAACCACTCACTCCCATTATGACCTATTAGACTCGTTAGGCAGCCACAAACCCCTTATACTAAGGCTAAAATTATCAAAATAGGAGACATTACAGACCATAAACACCTGTTATACATCAATTACACCAAATTAGGTCTAATCAGACTCATTATGACCCACTCACTCCCATTATGATCAATTAGACTCGTTAGAGAGCCACAAACCCTTATACCCAATAAGACAATAATTACCCAAAAAGGAGCCAATTATGGACCACAAAAACCTTTATACTTCAATTATACCAAATTAGGTGTAATCAGACTCATTATGACCCATGTAACCAATTGTGACGTATTAGACTCGTTAGGCAGCCACAAACCCCTTATACACACTAAGGCCAAAATTATCAAAATAAGAGACACTACAGACCATAAACGCCTGTTATACATCAATTACACCAAATTAGGTCTAATCAGACTCATTATGACCCACTCACTCCCATTATGATCAATTAGACTCGTTAAAGAGCCACAAACCCCTTATACCCAATAAGACAAAAATTACCCAAAAATGAGCCAATTATGGACCACAAAAAACAGTTCCACTTCAATTACACCAAATTAAGTCTAATCAGACTCATTATGACCCATGTAACCAATTGTGACCTATTAGACTCGTTAGGAAGCAACAAACCCCTTATACACACTAAGACTATATTTATCAAAATAGGAGACATTACAGACCATAAACACCTGTTATACATCAATTACACCAAATTAGGTCTAATCAGACTCATTATGACCCACTCACTCCCATTATGATCAATTAGACTCGTTAGAGAGCCACAAACCCCTTATACCCAATAAGACAATAATTACCCAAAAAGGAGCCAATTATGGACCACAAAAACCTTTATACTTCAATTATACCAAATTAGGTGTAATCAGACTCATTATGACCCATGTAACCAATTGTGACCTATTAGACTCGTTAGGCAGCCACAAACCCCTTATACACACTACGGCCAAAATTATCAAAATAGGAGACATTACAGACTATTAACACCTGTTATACATCAATTACACCAAATTAGGTCTAATCAGACTCATTATGACCCACTCACTCCCATTATGATCAATTAGACTCGTTAAAGAGCCACAAACCCCTTATACCCAATAAGACAAAAATTACCCAAAAAGGAGCCAATTATGGACCACAAAAACCTGTTCCACTTCAATTACACCAAATTAGGTCTAATCAGACTCATTATGACCCATGTAACCAATTGTGACCTATTAGACACGGTAGGAAGCCACAAACCCCTTATACACACTAAGACCAAAATTATCAAAATAGGAGACATTACAGACCATAAACACCTGTTATACCTCAATTACACCAAATTTGGTGTAATCAGACTCATTATGACCCATGTAACCAATTGTGACCTATTAGACTCGTTAGGAAGCCACAAACCCCTTATACAAGCTAAGACCAAAATTATCAAAATAGGAGACATTACAGACCATAAACACCTGTTATACCTCAATTACACCAAATTTGGTCTAATCAGACTCATTATGACCCATGTAACCGATTTTGACCAATTAGACTCGCTAGGCAGCCACAAACCCCTTATGTACTAAGACCAAAATTATCAAAATAGGAGACATTACAGACCATAAACACCTGTTATACCTCGATTACACCAAATTAGATCTAATCAGACTCATTATGACCCATTTACTCCCATTATGATCAATTAGACTTGTTAGAGAGCCACAAACCCCTTATACCCAATAAGACAAAAATTACCCAAAAAGGAACCAATTATGGACCACAAAAACCTGTTCCACTTCAATTACATCAAATTAGGTCTAATCATACTCATTATGACCAATGTAACCAATTGTGACCTATTAGACTCGTTAGGAAGCCACAAACCCATTATACACACTAGGACCAAAATTATCAAAATATGAGACATTACAGACCATAAACACCTGTTATACCTCAATTACACCAAATTTGGTCTAATCAGACTCATTATGACTCACTCACTCCCATTATGATCAATTAGACTCGTTAGAGAGGCACAAACCCCTTATACCCAATAAGACAATAATTACCCAAAAAGGAGCCAATTATGGACCACAAAAACCTGTTATACTTAAATTACACCAAATTAGGTCTAATCAGACTCATTATGACCCACGTAACCAATTGTGACCTAATAGACTCGTTAGGCAGCCACAAACCCCTTATACACATTAAGGACAAAATTATCAAAATAGGAGACATTACAGACCATAAACACCTGTTATACCTCAATTACACCAAATTAGATCTAATCAGGCTCATTTTGACACATTTACTCCCATTATGATCAATTAGATTTGTTAGAGAGCCACAAACCCCTTATACCCAATAAGACAAAAATTACCCAAAAAGGAGCTAATTATGGACCACAAAAACCTGTTCCACTTCAATTACACCAAATTAGGTCTAATCGGACTCATTATGACCCATGTAACCAATTGTGACCTATTAGACTCGTTAGGAAGCCACATACCCCTTATTCACACAAAGACCATATTTATCAAAACAGGAGACATTACAGACGATAAACACATGTTATACATCAATTACACCAAATTAGGTCTAATCACACTAATTATGACCCACTCACTCCCATTATGATCAATTAGACTCGTTAAAGAGCCACAAACCACTTATACCCAATAAGACAAAAATTACCCAAAAAGGAGCCAATTATGGACCACAAAAACCTGTTCCACTTCAATTACACCAAATTAGGTCTAATCAGACTCATTATGACCCATGTAACCAATTGTGACCTATTAGACACGTTAGGAAGCCACAAAGCCCTTATATACACACTAAGACCAAAATTATCAAAATAGGAGACCTTACATACCATAAACACCTGTTA